>LR738712.1:131466129-131498498 GCA_902687465.1 Secale cereale
GAGTGGATGTTTGTAACTTAGGCGATTCCAAGCTACGTTGTATTTGTGGCGGAGCTCGGAGGACAGAGCCACTTTATACTTGTAACGAAGCTCGGAGGACCGCAGCTAAGCCCCCGAGTGAGAGGGTTGCTCTTCACTCAGAGTGGATGTTTGTAGCTTAGGCGATTCCAAGCTACATTGTATTTGTGGCGGAGCTCGGAGGGCAGAGCCACTTTATACTTGTAACGTAGCTCGGAGGACCGCAGCTAAGCCCCCGAGTGAGAGGGTTGCTCTTCACTCGGAGTGGATGTTTATAACTTAGGCGATTCCAAGCTACGTTGTATTTGTGGCGGAGCTCAGAGGGAAGAGCCACTTTATACTTGTAACGTAGCTCGGAGGATCGCTGCTAAGCACCCACTGGGTGATTTTGAAGACCAATGTTCTTTGGAGGACATCAATCGTTAAAGGATCATTGCTAACTTGTCTTTGAAACAAATTGGGAAATCTTTATTACAACTCGACCATCGAGTGCCTCAACTGTAAAAGCAGCGGAGCAGGTCCGCGTTCCACGAACGAGGTTCGTCTTTCTTCTTGGCTACGTTGTAGAGGTGGTATGCTCCGTTGTGCAGTACCTTGGTGATGATGAACGGGCCTCCCCAGGCCGGTGCGAGCTTGTGTGGACGTTACTGATGCACTCGAAGGACCAGGTCTCCTTCTTGGAATGATCGGCTTCTTACGTTGCGAGCATGGAATCGACGCAGCACCTGTTGATAGATGGTCGACCGGATCAGGGCCATCTCTATTTCCTCTTCTAAAAGGTCGACTGCATCCTAACGAGCCTGCTCTGCCTCGGCTTCGGAGAAAAGTTCCACTCTGGGGGCGTTGTGTAATAAGTCGCTTGGCAACACAGCTTCGGCTCCATAGACCATGAAGAAAGGGGTACGGCCAGTCGACCGGTTTGGAGTTGTCCTCAGACCCCATAGGACAGATGGCAGTTCAGTCACCCAAGCCCTGGCGGCATGCTTAAGATTGCGCATGAGCCGTGGCTTTAGGCCTAGGAGAATCAAACCATTTGCTCTTTCTGCCTGTCCATTTGACTGCGGATGTGGCACGGAGGCGTAGTTGACCCGCGTTCCTTGGGAAGCGCAGAAAGCTCTGAATTCATCTGAGTCAAAGTTGGAGCCGTTGTCTGTGATGATGCTGTGGGGGACCCCATATATGAATATTAATTCCCTGATGAAGCTGATGGCGGTGCTCGACTCGAGGTTCTTGATGGGCTTGGCCTCAATCCATTTCGTGAACTTGTCGACTGCCACCAGAAGGTGGGTAAATCCGCTTCTGCCTGTCCTGAAGGGGCCGACCATGTCCAACCCCCAAACAGCAAAGGGCCAGACTAGCGGAATGGTCTTCAGGGCAGACGCCGGCTTGTGTGACATGTTGGAGTAGAACTGGCAACATGCGCATTTGTCCACAATATCCTTGGCCATCTCGTTGGCGCGGGGCCAGTAAAACCCAGCTCGGTATGCTTTGGCCACTATAGTCCGAGAGGAGGCGTGGTGGCTGCAAGTTCCCGAGTGGATTTCATCCAAGATCAGTCGACCTTCCTCTGGATCGACGCAGCGCTGGGCGACTCCGGTGACGCTTTCTGTGTAGAGCTGACCCTGGATGACTGTGAACGCCTTGGATCGGCGGACGATCTGGCGTGCTTCTTCTTCATCTTCTGGGAGTTCTTGCCTGAGCAGATATGATATATATGGCACAGTCTAGTCTAGCGTAATCACTAGGACCTCCATGATCAAATCAACCACGACAGGTACTTCGACTTCAGTCGGATCTGACGTGCTGACTGGCTGCGGGGGCTCTTCCGTGAAGGGGTCTTCTTTGACAGAAGGGGTGTGCAGATGCTCTAGGAACACATTCTTGGGTATAGTCTTCCGAGTCGACCTGATTTTTGCGAGGTCATCGGCTAGCTGATTCTTGGCTCTGGGCACATGATGGAGCTCTAAGCCTTCGAACTTCTTTTCAAGCTTCCGCACTGCACTGTAATAACTGGTCATTGCCTGGCTCCTGACGTCCCATTCTTTCATCACTTGGTTTACCACCAGGTCGGAGTCGCCGTAGACCATCAGGCGATGGCGCCGAGTGAGACAGCCATACGCAACCCATACAAAAGTGCTTCGTATTTGGCCTCGTTGTTTGATGAATCGAAATGGATCTGAAGGACGTAGCTGAGCTTGTCGCCCCTGGGAGAGACCAGGACCACGCCTACGCCGGATCCGTTCAGCATCTTGGACCCATCAAAGAACATAGTCCAATGGTCCGACTGGACTTGAGTCGGCAATTCTTGTTCTATCCACTCGGCCACAAAATCCGCTATGGCCTGAGACTTGATGGCTTTCATCGCTTCAAACTTGATATCTAACAGAAGAAGTTCAGTCGCCCATTTTGCCACTCGACCGGTTGCATCTCGGTTGTTTAGGATCTCTGATAGCAGGGCATCGCTGACGACTGAGATCGAATGGTCCGAGAAGTAATGGGCAACCTTTTTTGCAGTCAAGTATATCCTGTACACAAGCTTTTGGTAATGTGGATACCTTTGCTTGGAGGGAGTCAAAACTTCGGATATATAATAGACTGGGCGTTGGACCTTGTATGCTTTGCCCTCTTCTTCCCGCTCGACCATGAGTACAGTACTGACGACTTGTCCGGTGGCAGCAATATACAGTAGAAGAGGCTCTCCGCTGACTGGGGCAGCGAGCACCGGCTGGGTGGACAACAGGGCTTTGAGCTCTTCAAACGCTACTTCGGCTTCGGGATTCCACTCGAACTTGTCGGATTTCTTCATGAGTCGGTAGAGAGGCAGTGCCTTCTCACCAAGACGAGAAATGAACCGACTCAATGCGGCCAAGCAACCAATAAGCTTCTGGACGTCGTGTATACGCTCGGGGCGTTTCATTCAGAGGATGGTGCTGACCTTCTCTGGGTTGGCGTCGATTCCCCGTTCGGAAACGAGAAAACCGAGAAACTTGCCGCCAGGGACTCCAAATGTACACTTTGATGGGTTGAGATTGATATCGTAGCTTCTGAGGCTTGCGAATGTCTCAGCGAGGTCAGTCAGTAGGTCGGAACCTTTCTGTGACTTGACCATAATGTCATCCATGTATGCCTCGACGTTCCGACTGATTTGCTTTATCAAGCACTTCTGGATCATGCGCATGAAGGTAGCGCCAGCATTTTTTAGGCCGAAAGGCATGGTGACATAACAAAAACACCCGAAGGGGGTGATGAAAGTTGTCTTGATCTCGTCGGGTCCAAATAGACGGATCTGATGGTACCCGGAATACACGTCCAGAAAGGACAAACGGTCACATCCCGTAGTCGAGTCGACTATCTGATCAATGCGGGGAAGAGGAAAATGATCTTTCGGGCAGGCCCGATTGATGTGCTTGAAATCGATGCACATGCAGAGAGACTTGTCCTTCTTAGGGACCATGACGACGTTGGCGAGCCACTCGGAGTGGTATATCTCGCGGATAAACTCTGCTGCCAGGAGTCGAGTCACTTCTTCGCCAATTGCCTTTCGCTTCTCTGTAGCGGATCGACGAAGATGTTCCTTCACAGGTTTCACTTTAGGGTCGACTCGCAAATGGTGCTCAGTCAGTCCCCTGTGTACACCCGGCATGTCTGATGGTTTCCATGCAAAGATGTCCCAGTTCTCACGGAGGAACTGGACGAGCGCTTCTTCCTATTTGCTGTCGAGTGTAGTGGAGATGTGGGTCGGTGCTGCGTTGGGGTCGGTGGGGTGGATGTGCATAGGTTTCGTGTCTCCGGCCGACTGGAAAGCTGGCTCGGAAGCCGGCATCTTCGCCATTAGCAGGTCACTCGGATCCGCTCTCTTTTGGTACTCCTCCATCTCTACTGCTGCCATTTGCTCGTCGGCGATCTTCGAGCCCTTCTGGAAGCATTCTTCCACTTTCTGACGGTTCCTAGTGACGGTTATAACGTCGTTGGGTCCCGGCATCTTCAGCTTGAGGTAGACGTAACATAGTCGAGCCATGAACCTGGCGTAGGCGGGCCTACCCAGGATGGCGTGATAGGCGCTGTTGAAGTCCACCACTTCGAACGCCAGCTTCTCTTTGCGGTAGTTCTTTGACTCACCAAAGACTACGTCGAGTGAGATCTGGCCAAGTGAGTCGGCTTTCTTCCCGGGGATTACCCCGTGGAACCTCATGTTACTTTCTCTCAGCTTGGACATCGGAATGCCCATATCCCGGAGGGTTTCTGCATACAAGATATTCAAGCCACTGCCCCCATCCATCAGAACTCTGGTCAGGTGTGTGCCTTCGGTAACTGGGTCGACCACCAGTGCCTCCCGCCCGGGGGTGGCAATGTGCGCTGGGTGATCGGACTGGTCGAATGTGATGGGGGTCTTTGACCATTTCAAAAACGTGGGGGTCGCCGGGGCAACCATGTTTACTTCTCTGTTGATGATTTTCAGTCGACTTTTGCTCTCGACGTCCGCGAAAATCACCAAAGTGGAGTTGATCCGGGGGTATCCTCCGTCCCTCTCCTTGTCTTTGGACTCTTCTGATTCTTTTTCTTTCTCAGTCGACTGATCTTTCTGAAAGTTCTGGATCAAGAGCCGACACTGCCGAGTGGTGTGCTTGGGATACACCAAGTTTCCCTCTTCATCTTTCTTCGTGTGTATGGGGCACGGCTGGTCGAGCATATCATCCCCAGCCTGACCCTTTCCTTTCTTGGGGGCCCAGGAGCCTTTTCGCTTCCCCTTGCCCTTTCCTTGATTAACCTCCGCAGCCTCTCTCTGAGCGGCTCGCTCGGCCTTGCGCTTGTTCTTCCGATTGGGATTCTGGTCGTCCTGCCCGATTGGTTTCTTGCCGCTGCGGAGCCGATTGGCCTCCTCACCGTTGGCGTACCGACTGGCAATCTCCATCATCCGTGACAGGGACATGTCGCCTGTTTGGCCAAACTTCAGATTCAACTCCCGGTTACGCACGCCTTCCTTGAAAGCGCACACCGCCTGGTGCTCGGACACGTTCTCCACCGTGTGATGCAAAGTGGTCCATCGCTGAATGTAGTCCCTAAAAGTTTCACTCGGCTTCTGCGCGCAGTGTTGAAGTTCTGCGAGTCTAGCAGGTTGCTTGCAGGTGCCTTCGAAGGTCCGAACAAAAACCCGAGCGAGCTCTTCCCAGCTGTAAATACTCCTGGGGGCCAACTGATTGAGCCACGCCCGAGCGGAGCCTCCCAGCATCAAGGGGAGGTGCTTCATGACCACGTCGTCGTTGCCGCCTCCTATCTGTACGGCCACTCGATAGTCTTCCAGCCAAGTGTCCGGCTTCGACTCACCGGTGAACTTGCTCACTCCCGCCGCCAGCCTGAAGTTCGGGAGGATCTCCGCGGCTCTGATAGCACTACAGAAACATTCAGGCCCAGAGGCCGGCGCCCGGCTGCCACTTGGTTGGTCTCTACCACGCTCCTCTCTGGATGCCCGATTACGGCCGACTCGACCTTGCACAAGGATAGACCTCGCATCGAAACCTGGCCGTCGGGGATCTGGGGGAATCCTCCGCTCGTCATCACGTAGGCGCCTGCCCTCATGCCGCTGGGGCGAGTGCGACCCACTTCCCGGAGGAGGGGTAGGCACTCGACGGCGGTCGTGGCATCCATGCCGACGGTCGAGTGGATCATCGTTCCGACCCAGATGTCGGTCTTGCCGCGGGCCACGTTCCTCATGCCTCGGGGGCGATCTTGGACTGTGGGCCGACCATACGGTGTCTGCAGCCACTCATCTGCTGTGAATCCTGTTGCACGACTGAGAAACGGTCGCGTTTTGCTCTTCAGCCGTTCGGAGCAAAGCTCGGATTTTCTAAAGACCTCTCCCAGCTTCCGACTGGGAGGGTTGGATTGACTCCGCGATGCGAGCCGCGGCTTCGAGGTTTTGGACTGGCGTGCGGAACACCTGAGTCTCGCGCTGACGCGATTTCCGCAGTCGTCAACTGGATTCGGGGACCAGTCGGCGGGCCTGCTCGTCGAGTGAGCGTTGGATGTTTTCTAAGCACACGCGCTTGGCCACAGTGGCCAAGCGCGTGGCTTCGAGGGCCAGGGCCTCCGGGGAATCTCCCACGATGGGAGTGAAGAGTGCATCTTCGTTGTGGCGACAAAGCTCAGCCCTTTGCTCGAAGGTAAGGGGCTGAGGAATGTAGCCGTCGTTGTCATGCGATCGGTCGCTGCCGCTGTCGCCGTTCCCACCGCGAGGAAAACCTGGCGGGCTATGACGCAAATCGACCATAAGGATTTCCGCCGCGGGATCGCTGCTCCCGCACTCGGAAACGGAATCTTCGAGCCCGGACGACTGGTCGGCCGACCCGTAGAGGTATCCGTCGGGCTCAATGGCCGCGACTTGAGGGGTGGCCGTTTGATGGGCCACCGCGTGTTTCACCCACCGCTGGAGCCGCGAGCGACTGGATCGTTTGCGGCGGCATCCGGCGGGGATGGGGGACGATGAGTACCGAGCCGATGGCTGCCGCAGGAGAACGCCGCCGGCGCCGGTGCGAAAGTGTGCGGTCCCCCGGACGGGCAGAGCCTCGACGTCGAGAGGGGCTTCCTGGAGCCATGCGGAGTCGTCGGCGATGAAGACTAGTGCGCCGAGCCGGATCTCGTGGCCCAACGCCAAACCACCGCCTGACACCATGATGAAAGCGGTCGGAGGAGGAGTTGCAACTTCACCAGATGTCGCTAAGACGCCTTGCCCCACGGTGGGCGCCAACTGTCGTGGTTCTAAGTCTGACAGTAAGGGTAGGGGGTACGAATGGGGAGGCAAGACCCTAGCTATGGTGATGTTGTACACAAGGTGTTTGCGAGTTCGGGCCCTTCTCGGAAGAAGTAACAGCCCTACGTCTCGGTGCCCGGAGGCTTGGTCGACTGGTATGTGTATATGTGTGTTACAGAGGTGCGAACCCTTGTTCTGGAGGAGGGGGTGGCTTATATAGTGTGCCAGGACCCCAGCCATGCTCCACGTTACCAAGGGTTCAATGTACATTAAGGCAGGCGTTACTGGTAACGCCTGGAGTAAAGGATAATTAAGGTGTTTACTACGGTGAGTAAATACAGGACCGTTGCTGTCCTAGGTGATGCTTAACCTTCGGAGGTCGAGTGCCCTGGATTGGTCGAATGGGGTTGAGTCGTCTTGCGGAGGGGGCTCAGTCGAGTGGAGTGTCTTCTTGGACCGTCTCAGTCGACTGCCTCCAGTGCCATACGTTTTGTCTTTTGATCTTCTAGGGTAGTACTTTAGGTAGGGTACCTTGGCCGGGCTTGTGACCCTACCCTAGGTCTGTAACCTCGTCAGCAACACATTGGTGCCCGTTTTGTTATTATTATTGGAACGACTACACAGTTAGCACACTTGAAAACACAAAAATAAACAGTATTTAACAATTCCTTCGCACTAATATGATTGTAAGATAGCAGCCCGAAAAGTATGAGATTGGGCCATGCTAATGTTGACGTTGCAATGCACTATCATTAACTTTGAGACACCATCATTAAAGCGCACATTGCTGCATTGGTTATGTGTAGTACTGCTTGCACCATTTGGAAGGCTTGGGCTCCTCTAAAATGCAAACACTTTTCTTTGGCTGGTTGTCATGGGACGTGTCTGGACAGCGGCCATATCGGAAAGTGTAATTTTGCTCATAATGGTGCATGCTCTTTCTGCAGTATTTCGTAAGAATCGGTTCATCATTTCTTCATAGGTTGCAGTGTAGTGACCATCATTTGGAGTTCAGTGCTTCTTTGCACAAATATTATTAAGCCTATCCCTCAAAATGCATGTGCTCTCCGGGATTGGTGTCAAAAGGCCAGAAATAATGTCCACGAATCCGGAATTCGTTGAACACTATGGTGCCATTAATTTTTATTTTGAATTTTCACCGGTGGGGAGTCCCCACCTGAATTATCATATATCTGGGCCCAAACGCCCATGTAAAACATCGGTCACAAGTACATTTTTACAAGCAGAGAGAGAGGGAGAGAGGGGGTAGGGTGTAACATCAGGGGGTAAAGCACCCTAGCCACACTTATGTTGCCTGCTTAAGAGCAAATGGGAGGGCGAACACGCCACAGAACGACGTCCTCTCTACATAGTTGCAGCAGTCTAGGAAGCGACGAAGGCGCGCCCTGGAAGACGACCGCGTTGCGGTGCTTCCAAAGTTGCCAACAGCAAAGGAGTAGGAAGGTCGCCCACGTCTGGGGGGACCAAGCTTGGCCGGGACATAAGGTGGAGCGGTTTGATGGAGGAGACCATCGGGGTCGCCCCAACCGAGGCCTAGAACTGCCGAGCAAAGGGGCAAACCAAGATGAGGTGCTTGGCCGACTCGAGCGGAGTCAAGCAGATTGGGCAACCTGCTCCAGCAGGCTCAATAATGTGTTTACGCAGGAGGAGATCCCTCGTGTGAATCCGAGCATGGAAAAGGAGCCACGCGAAGAACCGGACCCGGCTGGGGGCGTAGTTCACCCAGACGAAGTCGATTACCCCACAACACTTGATTGGGGGCTGTTAACTGTAGGGAGAAAAAACTATTTAAGGGCAAATGGACTACCGGGACATGTGTTACTGGCGCTAGAAGCATGTTAAGGCGGTGAAACTGCCGGGAAAACTTTAGCAACAACGGCATCCGCACTGCCGGTACATTTTACGGCACATAGTCTGCCGGGAGAAAAAAATCTCGGCCCATAATCTGCCGGCCCATGCCGGAGACCGTCTTTGGCGCGAAATAGAAAAAGGGCCCTAATAAGCGTATGCCAGAGAGGAAAAAAAAGAGCGCGAATTTTGGCCCATTAAAAAATAATAGCGCCGGCCCTCCCACGACCAGATCCACAACACCACTCCCAAATACCCCTGCCTCCACGAGATCGACCGCCGCCGCCGCCTCGAAACCTAGCTATCCCGCACCGCGCGGCCGCCTTCGCGCTCGACCACCGTGCGCCCTCCCCCGCCCCCACCACCGCAGCTCCTCTACCGCCGTGCACCCCAATCCGCCCTCCACTGGACCGCAAGCCGCCGCCGCTTCAACCAGCAAACCACTGCCGCCGTCGCCCCCCCCCCATCACGTACGCGCGGCAGACACTCTGCTGTTGGGGAACATAGTATTTCAAAAAAAATCTTACGATCACGCAAGATCTATCTAGGAGAAGCATAGCAACGAGAGGGGAGAGTGTGTCCACGTACCCTCGTAGACCGAAAGCGGAAGCGTTTAGTAAAGCGGTTGATGTAGTCGAACGTCTTCGCGATCCAACTGATCCAAGCACCGAACGTATGGCACCTCCGTGTTCAGCACACGTTCAGCTTGATGACGTCCCACGAACTCTTGATCCAGTTGAGGTCGCGGGAGAGTTCCGTCAGCATGACGGCGTGGTGACGGTGATGATGAAGTTACCGGTGCAAGGCTTCGCCTAAGCACTATGACGATATGACCAAGGTGTGTAACTATGGACAGGGGCACCGCACACGGCTAAGAAATCAACTTGTGTGTCTATGAGGTGCTCCCTCCCCACATATATAAAGGAGAAAGGGAGGAGGAGGCTGGCCCTATGAGGGGCGTGCCAAGGGAGTAGGATTCCTACTCCTAGTAGGAGTAGGTTTCCTATTTTCCTAGTTCAACTAGGAGAAGGGAGAAAGGAGGGGGAGAGGAGAAGGAAGGAAGAGGGGGGCGGCGCCCCAAACCCCTTGTCCAATTCGGACTGGGCTTGGGAGGGACGGGCGCCACCTCCTGGCTGCTGCCTCTCCTTCCCACTAAAGCTCATTAAGGCCCATTGACTCCCTAGACGAATTCCCGTAACTCCCCGGTACTCCGAAAAATATCCGAATCACTCGGAACCTTTCCGATGTCCGAATATAGCCTTCCAATATATGAATCTTTACCTCTCGACCATTTCGAGACTCCTCGTCATGTCCGTAATCTCATACGGGACTCCGAACAAACTTCGGTCATCAAATCACATAACTCATAATACAAATCGTCATCGAACGTTAAGCGTGCGGATCCTACGGGTTCGAGAACTATGTAGACATGACCAAGACACATCTCCGGTCAATAGCTAATAGCGGAACCTGGATGCTCATATTGGCTCCTACATATTCTACGAAGATCTTTATCAGTCAAACCGCATATCAACATACGGTATTCCCTTTGTCATCGGTATGTTACTTGCCCGAGATTCGATCGTCGGTATCATCATACCTAGTTTAATCTCGTTACCGGCAAGTCTCTTTTACTCGTTCCGTAATACATCATCTCGTGACTAACTCATTAGTCGTTTGCTTGCAACGCTTATTATGATGTGTATTACCGAGAGGGCCCAGAGATACCTCTCCGACACTCGAAGTGACAAATCCTATTCTCGATCTATGCCAACACCACAAACACCTTCAGAAACACCTGTAGAGCATCTTTATAATCACCCAGTTATGTTGTGACGTTTGATAGCACACAAGGTGTTCCTCCGGTATTCGGGAGTTGCATAATCTCATAGTCAGAGGAACATGTATAAGTCATGAAGAAAGCAATATCAATAAAACTAAACAATCATAGTGCTAAGCTAATAGATGGGTCTTGTCCATCACATCATTCTCCTAATGATGTGTTCCCGTTCATCAAATGACAACACATGTCTATGGTTAGGAAACATAACCATCTTTGATTAACGAGCTAGTCTAGTAGAGGCATACTAGGGACACTCTGTTTTGTCTATGTATTCACACATGTACTAAGTTTCCGGTTAATAAAATTCTAGCATGAATAATAAAGATTTATCATTATATAAGGAAATATAAATAACAAATTTATTATTGCCTCTAGGGCATATTTCCTTCAGTCTCCCACTTGCACTAGAGTCAATAATCTGGTTCACATCACCATGTGATTTAATACCGATAATTTACATCGTTGTGTGAATAACACCCATAGTTCACATCGCCATGTGACCAACACCCAAAAGGTTTAGTAGAGTCAATAATCTAGTTCACATCGCCATGTGATTAACACCCAAAGAGTACTAAGGTGTGATCATGCTTTGCTTCGTGAGAGAAGTTTAGTCAGCGGGTCTGTTACATTCAGATCCGTATGTATTTTGCAAATTTCTATGTCTACAATGCTCTGCATGGAGCTACTCTAGCTAATTGCTCCCACTTTCAATACGCATCCAGATTGATACTTAGAGTATCTGGATTAGTGTCAAAGCTTGCATCGGCGTAACTCTTTACGACGAACTCTATATCACCTCCATAATAGAGAAACATTTCCTTAGTCATCCAGTAACTAAGGATAATTTTGACCGCTGTCTAGTGATCTAGTCCTGGATCACTATTGTACCTCCTTGCCAAACTCATGGCAAGGTACACAACAGGTTTGGCACACAACATGGCATACTTCATAGAACCTATGGTTGAGGCATATGGAATGACTTTCATTCTTTCTCTATCTTCTGCCATGGTCCGGTTTTGAGCCTTACTCAACTTCATACGTTATAACTCAGGCAAGAACTCCTTCTCTGACTGATCCATTTTGAACTACTTCGAAATCTTTATCAAGGTATGTACTAATCGAAAGTCTTATCAAGCGTCATGATCTATCTCTATAGATCTAGGAGCCTAATATGTTGTCACAGCCCTATAGCTTAGCCTTTGCTTGACTCTGCATGATCATGTGCATCATGTTTAATCTTGAAAGAAAGTTGAATTGAGGATTGTCTAAACCCTAGCATTAAAGGAATTCACTAGGTTCAACTAAAATATTTTCAGTAAATCCAAATGGCTTTCAAAAATGTTCATCATTTATGGAAAATGTTGTAAACAGTAACCAGAGGTGATGCACATTTTTCCATGACATATTTGGGCTCTGAATTAAATCATACTCTATTTGCATTTGGGCATTTAAATGCTATAAAATATTTTAAATGCTCAAATAATCATAAACTAAAATGTTTACTGTTTGATTTACTCTAAACAGTAGCCATGCTTAGTTTCATGATTTTTGGAAATGCCCTGGCATTTTTAATAAAGCCCTAAAGTCTATAGAATACTAGAAAACAAAAAGAATTAGAAATGAGAGAGAGAGAGAAGAGCTCACCTGGGCTAACTTACCTGGCGGCCCAGCTTCACGGCCCAGCACTGTGCCGCCCATCTGACCCATAGTGCCAGTCATCGCCTACCTCGCGCCAGAAGGACGCGAGGCGTGTAGCCACCGTGGGCGCACACGCGCCCCGACCACCTCCTGCTTGCCGCCGAGCTTCTGGACGCGTGGATGAATGCCTCTGTGATGTCCCGGTCCGCCCGACCTCTCTTACTCTCCCCCTTCGTTCTCCCTCGCCTCCTTTCGCCATGACCGAGAGCCGTGCGAGCTCGCCGCCGTGAACCTCGCAGCCACAGCCTTCCCCACGCTCCCGCAAAGTGACCAGAAGCTCCGTCGTGACCTTTTCTCCCTCTACGTCGAGCCACGCCCCGCCGGACGCCCTGGAGCCCCACCAACGCCGCCGTTTCCGACCTCGGGTGCCGGCGATCCCCGCCGTCGATTCGCCGTCGTCAGCGCCTCCCCGAGCCCGCTTGTCTGCTCTACGTGTCCACTATGAGCCCCTGCGTCGAACCCCTCTCTCCCTTGGCTCGCTTGCTTCTTCTAACGCTGATGCCCACAGGAGCCGATAGCTCCTCCCCGCCGGCCATGTCGCCGCCGTGGCCATCGTCACCTAGAGCGGCAACCGAGCACACAGCCGTACTCAACGCAACACCAGAGGCCCAAAAACCCCTCCCGTTGCTCCTCCCGTGCCCCGCATCACCGAAACCACTGAGGCCCGATTCCGACCACCGCCTTTGAGCTCGCCGCCGACGATTCCGGCCACCCCAGCACACACCGCCTACTCCACTCGATGCGTGAGTTCGTCTACAACACATAGATGCCCTCCGTCGGCCATTTGGTCGCCGGAGGAGGAAACCCGAGCACCGCCGCCGCGTTTGGCCTCGCCGGCGTCGAGCCGTCGGCGGGATTAGCCCATTTGACCTGGGGTTTGACTCCCTTAGGTCAATGACATGCGGGGCCAACTTCTAGTTAATTTTGGATTAGTGCCAAAATTAATACTAACTCGTCTGTTTAAGTAAATGAGTCGCTGACTGGTGGGCCCTGGCCCCACTGACAGTTTAGTTAGTGTTAACTTAAAGCTAACTAACTCTGTTAGTTAGTTGTGTCACTCACGTGTGGACCCCACACGTCAGGTTTGACCTGACCGCTCTGTTGACTTGCTGACGTCACACAGACGTCATGCTGACGCAGTAATGTTTTCTGGAATTTAAAATAAATCTTAAATGATTTATTTATTTCAGAAAATAGCTAAAACTTCTAAAAATCACATAAAGTAATCTATAACTCCAATTAAAATAATTTATATATGAAAAATGATCAAAAAAATTCAAGGAGTCTGTTTATGGCATTCTCATGCATGTTTGAACAACCTAAGGTTGTTGTATATGACAATTTGCATAAATGTCATTTAAATAATCACATATGGAGTTTGAATTTGAACCTTTGGTTCAAACTAACTTCATTTAATATGGTTGCTAGTTGCATTAGCTCAATCAACAACATATTGCCATGTCATGATCATGCATAATATTGTCGCATTACATTGATTGTGTTCTCTCTTGTTTGTCGATGTTTGTCCCCTCTATGTAGACGATGTTCCTATGATGTGATCGATGACACTGATGAAGACACAGTGCTATCTTCAGAAGTGCCAGGCAAGCAAAACCCATTGAGCATTCCAATACAATCCAACTCTCTCACTCTTGCTCTCTTTTACTGCTTTAGGAGAACAACGCTTCAACTGTTACCTGCTGCGGTAGTTGAACCCCTTTCCTCTGCATGACCTGTCATTGCCACAATAAATAGTTGAAACCCACTAGCATGAGTAGGAGTTGTTTGAGCCATGTTGTGCCTACTCATTCATGCTTTCTGGTTATGCCTGCTATTGCTTAGAGTTGTGTCAGGTCTGATTCATCGGGGATGAATTGGAATGTGGTGAACATGTCCTACTGTTGAGAGCTAAGTGTGTGAACACAATTTGGTAAAGGTAGCGATGAGAGGCCATGTAGGAGTACATGGTGGGTTGTCTCATTGCAGCCGTCCTCATGAACTGAGTTCAGTGTTTGTGATCCATGACCAGTTACTACCATACATTGGGCCCGAAACCAATGGACCCTGTCGACTTATTAACTGCCCTTGTCCTCTGTCCTGGAGTTGCAACTAGTTTCTGGTGTTTGTAGTTTACTGGAGGTCGTGCGCAGCGATGACCCTCGGTGTGGGCTGTGACGCGGCAGGTTCGTGGCACGGTGTACCGGTCGCCCGTTTGGTGACTCGGGAACCCTATACACATCGTTTGGGGCCGTGAGCGACACCTTGGCCGGATCTCCCCACGGATGGAACCCAAATAGGCGATAAACCTGGACTAGGGACTTGTGTGGTTAGTCAGGTCATGGCCGACACCCTCGCCAGGCTTCCGCTTGAAGGTTGCCGAGATACATGACATGTACATGGCCGTAAGTGGCGAGAGAGTGTGTGAAGAAGTACACCCCTGCAGGGTTCTATATAATCTATTCGAATAGCCGTGTCCGCGGTAATGGACTTCTGGGTTACCTGTACAATTCATAGACAAGTGGAAGTGGTTACTCTAAAACACGCAAGATAAGCGTGAGTGCTATGGATAGCCTTCTCGTAGGGAGACGGGAGCGGATCCATAGTGGTGTATTGATTGGTGAATATGTGGACTCGTGTGCGCCACCTCAAAAGAGTTACTTGCAGTCGTAGTTCAGAATAGCCACCGAGTCAAAGTTGGCTTGCTGCAGTCAAACTCCATCACCCCTTGATGATACTGATGCATATGTAGCTAGTTCTGATGTAAGTCTTGCTGAGTACCTTTGTACTCACGTTTGCTTAATTTATGTTTTGCAAAGAGACTTCAGTCTCACTAGTGGTTCCGCGTGGACTTCGACGTTTAGCTTATTACCTCCGCTACGATCTTGTACCCTTGGGAGGGTCTTGTAGATAGTCAGGCTCCTCAGCCTTTTTCATTTGTAGTTGTCTGTACAAAGACATGTTATGCTTCCGTTGCCTGTATGCTCTGTATGTTGGGTCATGTGACCTCTGTTTGTAATAAATGTTATGATGGCTCTTCTGGGCCTTTATCTATATGAGTTGTTGAGTTATGTTGTGATGCCATGTTGTACAACACATACTTGCATGTTATGCGTACGTGTAATGTGTATTGCTATGTGTGGGATCCGACTCCTAGTTGTTTACCCTTGGTAGCCTATCTTACAAGGAAATGTCTCCTAGTGCTTCCACTGAGCCTTGGTAGCTTGCTACTGCTCCGGAACACTTAGGCTGGCCGGCATGTGTCCTTCTTCGTTCCTATGTCTGTCCCTTAGGGGAAATGTCACGCGTTGTTCCTTTAAGTCCTTGTAGTTTGCTACGACTTGGGTTCATACGTTGATGACCGACACGTTCGTTGCTGGGTCATGTATGCATGTCTCTGTAATTTAGTGCCACTTTTGGTTTGTAACTAGTCATGTCGGCCCTGGTTCTCTGTCATATGGATGCTAGCAACACTATCATATACGTGTGCCAAAATACGCAAATGGTCCCGGGCCACGTAAGGTGGCACCCGTGGGGATACCGTGCGTGAGGCTGCAAAGTGATATGATGTGTTACAGGCTAGACCTGTGTGACTAAGGATCGGGGTCCTGACAGCTTTGGTATCATAGCCTGACTGCCTGTAGGATTAGCAAGCCAAACTGGTTGAAGTCGTGTCTAGAAACTCTTTAGTTATAATAAGGGACTTGATTGTGGAAGGGAACGTAAGGCTCTTTTTACTCCTTTACCCTATGACCTTCTGATCTGAGTCACCTTCTTCTTTCTACGAGGATTAAGAACTAGGATTCTCATTCTATTTATCAGGATCACGTTAATGGTGGATTCAACACTCAGTTCAGTCTCAAGTACTTTTGTTTGTTAAACTGTTGGTCTCGGAACCTTGACATTATGATGTTGAGTTGTTATGCTATCTTTGTGCATGAGTCTCAAAGGTACTTTTCGAGCATTTACAGCCGTTATGCTGTCCAAGTCATCCCAGGTTTCTAAATAGTCTGATGCATTTGCAAACCTTTCCTTCATGTTCCGATGTTCCTTTGGGCCAGACTAAGCACACTAGTCAGTGTGTTGAGGTACTCTGTTAACTCGACATATATGTTGGAGTTATTATTATGACCCTAGGTGTCTTAGAGGATTACCCAGTAATCTAGCAATGCTTTGTGTTCCCAGTGTGATGATTTTGGCCATCATTCTCGAAAGCATCCCGTGATGCCATTTAGTTGGTAGATATTCTATCTCTGGGTCTTGAACCCAATATTCACTCTACTTACTTCCTGTCGATAGTGTTTGCTAGTTCCTTTATGATATTAGTAACCTTGTGATAGCCCTCGAGGTTCGTGGTATATCCTTCTTCCAACACCATGAACCATTATAGCAGAAGTTCTTCTGAACCAAAATATCACAACCAGAGTGCTCTTGAGTAGTACTCCATTCATATTGTGACTCTGCCAGTCCTACCTTTCTGCATGGGTTATCTGGAAGAAATATGTTGAACTAGTTCGACATACTAATCTATGCACCCACAACTCAGAAAGTTATATGTTTCTTTGGGTTGTCCCTCTCTAGTTGTATTATGACCCTCGTCTATCAGTTGATAGTCAGGAGTAGTTGTGCATTCGTGTTCATCGATGCCTTTTACTTTTGTGGTTCGTCAAGCCATTCTATTCTGGAATGACTAGGAGAAACAAACTCTAGTACCTTATCCATATCCAGGATTGGGTCAAAGAAGTTGTACTTCGTAGGTGAAGAATGCTAATCCAGCTTCTAATCTGTTCTATCCTGGAGTATTACCATCCTTATGTCAAGAATGTCATGGGAATTGCACAACCTCATATGAACTTTTGATAAGGTGATACTTCTCGCCATCATCGTTTATTCCTCGGCCTCCGTGTTATTGTAACCGGAATGCTGACAAGTGAATTGTGATGTGTGAAATCAATACTCCTAGCAACTTCGTTGCTTGGTAGTTAAAGGACAACAATCTCATTCTTAGCGTGTTGGTTACTGAATCACCATTCTAAGATTTATCGTGCTACTAGTCCATCTTTCCTGGTGCACTCCTTGATCAGCGAGTTAGGATTGTGTCAATCCCTCGCTCACTTGATCATGTCGTCTTGCCCTGAAAAGCAAGATTGATCTCGAGCTTAGTAACATAGCGATGGTCCGTGATTTTCTGAATATCTTCTCGGAAGTATTACCAGGTTGCTCCCTGACCGTTATGTTGAGCTCGTGATCAAGCTGGTTTCTCTCTAAACCACCCTTTCTCCAAGAATCTATGTTGGATACCCTGAGCTAGTTGGTTAAGCTAAACGACAACTTGGAGAGTTGGAAGATGAAAGCTTGCCCACCTAGTTCATTGCCAAAGGGATATCCTTGTGTTTGTGTGTTTGTTGAAGAAAGATGATATCTTTCTCGATTGATCCTTGTGATCAGTTGTTAGATCCATTGTCTTATCAAAACTTTGATTTGAGTGTGGGCTATCGTTAAGTCAAATCAGAACCAACGATATTCGTAATGTTGTCATACTCGTGGCTGATCCCTCGAGCATACACCGTTACATCTATTGGTCTGACCAATGCTATCACCTTGTTCACATAGTTATGGAATTCCATTTTATGGAAGCCTCGATGAATTGTTGTCGAGCCCATCGGCAACATGTTTATCCTCTCCATGATTCATGTTGAACATGAAAGCTAGTGTTGGAAACTTTTACAAGCATTATCTTCATGTCTCGTTCATGAAGCATATGTCCGTATGGAAGAAGTGACTTCCTCTAATTCATGCGCACTCGATGTAAGTTGCCGCCGTGAATTCGAGAAAGTTGTTTTGCTTCCTCTGGAATCATCCCAAGTCAATCATGCACATGTGCGAAGTATTTTGTGGTTGGAGACTTGCAACCTTCATTCCATATGTATCCCTAGCACATCAAGCCACTGATTGATTTGTTCAAGATAAAGGAGTCTGTTCTAAGGTTAATACTTTAGATTTCTGCGCGGAGACTTCAATGTCATTAATGATGGTTCCCTAACCTAAACTCGGTAGTGTTTTATCATAAGACTATTGCGTGGTCATGCTTGTCTTGGACAACGTGTTCACAGGTTTGTAGCAGAACCAGCTCATGTTTTGGAGCTTGCTATCGTAGTTCATTCCCGAGAATCTCGCAACGTCGTCTCGTCGATTTGGGTTCAAACTTTCATTTTTCTTTCTAGACTCGACGAGTCTGGAATATCCTGACACCAACCAGAACTGAATCTTAGGAAGATATGATGGTTGGAGCATTTTCCAAGAACTATAATATTGGTCTCTCGATAACCAGTAAAGTGGATGTCGTGGCCAACGCACCCAGCCGGAAGACCTATTGTTGTAGAATCTTGATTGAAGAAGTTAGCCACCTCCCCATAAGGATTTCGTAGGATTTACTCCCTAGTTGTTCTTTATGGATTTTTTGTGCTCCTGAAGTCCGACCTTTTACATGACATTCTAGGTACCAAACCATTTTAATAAATGGGTTGCGCTAGCACATCAAGGAGAACATTAGAAGCGGAGTCCTAAATGTCTCTCGGTCGATCATCTAGATTTTGCCCCTTGACACCGCTAAGGTGAAATCTGAGAAAGTGTTATCTTCCTTTGCATCTGCATCGTCCATCGCTATTCATCATGGTCGTATGTTGTGTTGCCAGGATCCTTGACACGGATATTGGTAAAACCTTGATGAATATGGGAATGCTCAAGTTCTTGAGAGCACGCACAAGCACTAGGTGTTATCATCGACACTAACTGGGATTGCTCCTAGTCTCTTCGGTTATGCTATAACCTCTCAAATAGTAGATTCACTCTCTACTGTTGGGTTTCTTCCCAGTTACCAGAATCATTCCCAGCATTTGCATTTTGTTCCCAGCTTGCACTGCCAATGTGCCATTTTACCATGGGTTCCATCCATTTCCGATGATAAGCAAAATCATCCCTTGTGTTGTCTTCAACAAGGTAGTCCACATCATCCATTCTGGCCCGAGAATGTCATTCTTTCGAACTCCTTCAAACGATCGTTTGTGAATTTTCCTTAGGCTGCTATAGGGAGTTTCAATAATCTTTATGTCAAAAGTAATTCTTTTTGCCACTTAAGGGAATAACTCTATGAATCACCTTCTCCAAGGTGCCCCGTCTGGTGACATCGATCACCATCTTCTTAGGTGTGGAATTATTGCCTACTAAGTGAACCTTCATCATTTGTTTCACTCCATCCCTCTGGATGTGTGTTCCGTGTCTCAGCTCAAGAGATGTTTCAACGCCTCACTCCATGAGTTGATCTTGAGTTGCTCGATCTTTCAGAAGATCAATTTTGTAGAGTTTCTTTCGTCGTCACCGTGTTGGACAAAGATCTCAAACGCAAGGATGCCAGGATCAACATGAGGCAAGCAATCAACACTTATATGAAGGACACTTGGATCATGAAAATTTTGTTAGTTAGTGTCCCCTCTGATTTCTTATCTCACGTCTTGAATCTCGGGACGAGATTCTTGTTTAGTGGGGGTGAGTTGTCACAGCCCTATAGCTTAGCCTTTGCTTGACTCTGCATGATCATGTGCATCATGTTTAATCTTGAAAGAAAGTTGAAATGGGGATTGCCTAAACCCTAGCATTAAAGGAATTCACTAGGTTCAACTAAAATATTTTCAGTAAATCCAAATGGCTTTCAAAAATGTTCATCATTTATGGAAAATGTTGTAAACAGTAACCAGAGGTGATGCACATTTTTCCATCACATATATGGGCTCTGAATTAAATCATACTCTATTTGCATTTGGGCATTTAAATGCTATAAAATATTTTAAATGCTCAAATAATCAAAAACTAAAATGTTTACTGTTGGATTTATTCTAAACAGTAGCCATGATTAGTTTCATGATTTTTGGAAATGCCCTGGCATTTTTTAATAAAGCCCTAAAGTCCACAGAATAATAGAAAACAGAAAGAATTAGAAAAGAGAAAGAGATAAGAGCTCACCTGGGCTAACTTACTTGGCGGCCCATCTTCACGGCCCAGCACTGTGCAGCCCATCTGGCCCACAGTGCCAGTCATCGCCTACCTCGCGCCAGAAGGACGCGAGGCGTGTGGTCGCCGTGCGCGCACACGTGCCCCGGCCACCTCCTGCTTGCCGCCGAGCTTCTGGACGCGTGGATGAATGCCTCGGTGACATCCCGATCCGCCCGACCTCTCTGACTCACCCCCTTCGTTCTCCCTCGCCTCCTTTCGCCATGACCAAGAGTCGTGCGAGCACGCCATCGTGAACCTCGCGGCCACAACCTTCCCCACGCCCCCTCAAAGTGACCAGAAGCTCCGCCGTGACCTTTTCTCCCTCTACGTCGAGCCACGCCCCGCTGGACGCCCTGGAGCCCCGCCAACGCCGCCGTTCCCGACCTCGGGTGCCGGCGATCCCCGTCGTCGATTCGCCGTCGTCAGCGCCTCCCCAAGCCCGCTTGTCTGCTCTGCGTGTCCATCGTGAGCCCATGCGTCGAACCCCTCTCTCCCCTGGCTCGCTTGCTTCTTCTAACGCTGATGCCCATCGGAGCCGGTAGCTCCTCCCCGCCGGCCATGTCGCCGCCGTGGCCATCGTCACCTAGAGCGGCAACCGAGCAGACAGCCATACTCAGCGCAACACCAGAGGCCCAAAAACCCCTCCCGTTGCTCCTCTCGTGCCCCGCATCATCGATACCACCAAGGCCTGATTCCGGCCGTCGCCTTTGAGCTCGCCGCCGACGATTCCGGCCACCCCAGCACACACCGCCTACTCCACTCGATGCGCGAGTTCGTCAGCAGCACGTAAATGCCCTCCGTCGGCCATTTGGTCGCCGGAGGAGGAAACCCGAGCACCGCCGCCGCGTTTGGCCTCGCCGGCGTCGAGCTGTCGGCGGGATTAGCCCGTTTGACCTGGGGTTTGACTCCCCTGGGTCGGTGACATGTGGGGCCAGCTTCTAGTTAATTTTGGATTAGTACCAAAATTAATACTAACTCGTCTGTTTAAGTAAATGAGTCACTGACTGGTGGGCCCTGGCCCCACTGACAGTTTAGTTAGTGTTAACTTAAAGCTAACTAACTCTGTTGGTTAGTTGTGTCACTGACGTGTGGACCCCACTCGTCAGGATTGACCTGACCGCTCTGTTGACTTGCTGACATCACACAGACGTCATGCTGACGCAGTAATGTTTTCTGGAATTTAAAATAAATCTTAAATGATTTTTTTTTCAGAAAATAGCTAAAACTTCTACAAATCACAGAAAATAATCTATAACTCCAATGAAAATAATTTATATATGAAATGATCAGAAAAATTTAAGGAATCTGTTTATGGCATTCTCATGCATGTTTGAACAACCTAAGGTTGCTGTATATGACAATTTGCATAAATGGCATTTAAATAATCACATATGGAGTTTAAATTAGAACCTTTGGTTCAAACTAACTTCATTTAATATGGTTGCTAGTTGCATTAGCTCAATCGATAGCATATTGCCATGTCATGATCATGCATCATATTATCGCATTACATTGATTGTGTTCTCTCTTGTTTGCCGGTGTTTGTCCCCTCTCAGGAGACGTTGTTCCTACGATGTGATCGATGACACTGATGATGACACAGTGCTATCTTCAGAAGTGCCAGGCAAGCAAAACCCCATTGAGCATTCCGATACAATCCCACTCTCTCTCTCTCTCTCTCTCTCTCTCTCTCTCTTGCTCTCTTTTACTGCATTAGGACAACAACGCTTCAACTGTTACCTGCTGCGGTAGTTGAACCCCTTTCCTCTGCATGACCTGTCATTGCCACAGTAAATAGTTGAAACCCACTAGCATGAGTAGGAATTGTTTGAGCCATGTTGTGCCTACTCATTCATGTTTTCTGTTTATGCCTGCTATTGCTTAGAGTTGTGTCAGGTCTGATTCATCCGGGATGAATTGGAATGTGGTGAACATGTCCTACTATTGAGAGCTAAGTGTGTGAACATGATTTGGTAAAGGTAGCGATGAGATGCCATGTAGGAGTACATGGTGGGTTGTCTCATTGCAGCCGTCCTCAGGAACTGAGTTCTGTGTTTGTGATCCATGACCAGTTACTACCATACATTGGGCCCGAAACCAATGGACCCACTTGACTTATTAACTGCCCTTGTCCTCTGTCTAGGAGTTGAACTAGTTTCTGGTGTTTGTAGTTTACTGGAGATCGTGCGCAGCGCTGACCCTCGGGATGGGCTGTGACGCGGCAGGTACGTGGCACGGTGTACCGGTCGCCCATTTGGTGACTCGGGAACCCTGTACACATCGTTTGGGGTCGTGAGCGACACCCCGGCCGGATCTCCCCACGGATGGAACCCAAATAGGCGATAAACCTGGACTAGGGACTTGTGTGGTTAGGTAGGTCGTGGCCGACACCCTCGTCAGGCTTCCACTTGAAGGTTGCCAAGATACATGAAGTGTACATGGCGGTAAGTGGCTAGAGCGTGTGTGAAGAAGTACACCCCTGCAGGGTTCTATATAATCTATTTGAATAGCCGTGTCCGCGGTAATGGACTTCTGGGTTACCTGTACAGTTCATAGACAAGTGGAAGTGGATACTCTAAAACACGCAAGATAAGCGTGAGTGCTATGGATGGCCTTCTCGTAGGGAGACGGGAGCGGATCCATAGTGGTGTATTGATTGGTGAATATGTGGACTCGTGTGTGCCACCTCAAAAGAGTTACTTGCAGTCGTAGTTCAGAATAGCCACCGAGTCAAAGCTGGCTTGCTGCAGTCAAACTCCACGACCCCTTGATGATACTGATGCATATGTAGCTAGTTCTGATGTAAGTCTTGCTGAGTACCTTTATACTCACATTTGCTTAATTTATGTTTTGCAGAGAGACTTTAGTCTCACTAGTGGTTCCGCGTGGACTTCGACGTTTAGCTTATTACCTCAGCTATGATCTTTTACCCTTGGGAGGGTCTTGTAGATAGTCAGGCTCCTCAGCCTTTTTCATTTGTAGTTGTCTGTACTCAGACATGTTATGCTTCCGTTGCCTGTATGCGCTGTATGTTGGGTCATGTGACCTCTGTTTGTAATAAATGCTATGATGGCTCTTCTGGGCCTTTATCTATATGAGTTGTTGAGTTATGTTGTGATGCCATGTTGTACAACACATACTTGCATGTTATGCGTACGTGTAATGTGTATTGCTATGTGTGGGATCCGACACCTAGTTGTTTACCCTTGGTAGCCTATCTTACAGGGAAATGTCTCCTAGTGCTTCCACTAAGCCTTGGTAGCTTGCTACTGCTCCGGAACACTTAGGCTGGCCGGCTTGTGTCCTTCTTCGTTCCTGTGTCTGTCCCTTAGGGGAAATGTCACGCGTTGTTCCTTTAAGTCATTGTAGCTTGCTACGACTTGTGTCGTGGAATTGTCACGGCAGATGTCCTAGGGTAAGGACTTAGTCGTGAGGCCAACGCATCTATGTGGTAGCTTGAGAGGGGTTGAGCGGAATCGAGAGACGCAAAGCAAGACAAGGATTTAGACAGCTTCGGGCCTCAGGAAACATCATCCGGTAATAGCCCTACATGTTGTTTGAGGCTAGATCTCATTATGACCCTCATGGTGTCGCCGGTAAACCGGCTCTTTGTGTCTAGCCCTAGAAATTGTTCCCTCTAACTTGTGAGAACTTGTCCCCTTTGGGGAGCCCTCCCCTCCTTATATATGTTCAAGGGGCGGGTTACATGACTAGTCCTAGTAGGAATAGGATTACTCTATTACAAAGAGTCCTAGTCTTGCTTCCTTTGTAGGAGAATATTCCTTGTGCTTTCTTCATAAACCGGCCCACCATAACATGAACCGGCCTTCTGGGCCTTGGGCCTTGTCATCCGACCATCGCCCGCCGGGTTACCAGTGAGTGATATTATTCAGGTAGGTTGCTTGTAAACCGTCCGGTCAGGGCGGGTCGCTAGTGAATCGCCAAGTGTAAACCGTCAAGTAAACCACCAAGTCCGGCCAGGTCATATCTCCGGCCGGGTTTCCCCGCGGGGTATATCCTCGACATTAGCCTCCAGTTTAGCTTGGATTTATCCATGGTAAACTTATGCTGCAAAATAAACACAAGAACAAATTTGATAGGTTGTGCTCCGGGTTAAGAATTCTTGTAAACCGGCATCTGACCATCCTTAAGTCCTTGTTCTTTCCTTCTTCTAGAAAATCCGGGTCAATGGACCAGCTTCATAATCAATTTGCTTGAAGAAGATATTTTGTAAATAAAGAATCCATTTGAATCGGCCTTCAATGCTCTGATTTGACAAAATATTGGTCTTCAAATATTCAACTGATATTCATCCAGTTTGAAGATGCCGGTTTATCATTGCAAAAAATTGCCGGTTTATCATCTCCAAAGACTGCCGGTTTACAAATATTAATGGCCCCGAGTCATGATTGTTTATAAATGCCTGGTTATGATTTGCCCGAAACTGAGAATTTGAAGATGTTCCTCCTTTATATGCATATTACCTGTAGCCCCCAAGTCTTAAGAGGAGAGCATAGTGATAGCTTAAGACTTGTTTCAATATAAATGTTGCAACCTTGAAGAAATCCAGATTGTTCATCCCAGTCACTGGTAAAAAACTGAATACTCCATATTATGTAGCCCCCAAGTGTCGGGTTGTCATGCTTGCAGCAACCTGGGACTTGTAATTGCCTGATACTTAGAAACTTCAACCAATGTAGCCCCCAAGGGTCGGGTCATTATGCAATAATGAGCAGGGACTTTGAAATATGATCATGTAGACTTGAACAGCAACGTGTAGCCCCCAAGGGCCGGCTCAGTAAGATAATATTGAACTGGGACTTTATATATACTTCTTTGAAAAGAACATCATATGATGTAACCCCCATCATGGGGCTTGAACCCACGTCCACAAGGTTAAGAGCTTTCACTAGTGCAGAACCGGGCAATAGCACCGATTCGTAAGGCCCTTTAGTGCCGGTTCCATAACCGGCACTAAAGTGTGGGCACTAAAGGCCCCCCCCCTTTAGTACCGGTTCAGCATGAACCGGTGCTAAATGGCAACCACGTGGCACGAGCCAGCTCCGGGGGGCGGGAGCCCTTTAGTACCGGTTGGTAAAACCAACCGGTACTACAAAGTTTGGTTTTTTTTGGTTTTATGATTTCTTTTTCATTTAATTTTTTGTTTTCCATTTAATTCTTTTTCGTTTGCTAGTATTTTACGATACTACACATTGTACACGTTATGCATATATATATATATATATATATATATATATATATATATATAGAGAGAGAGAGAGAGAGAGAGAGAATTTCTAGTAGAACCAATCATATATATATCATCAAATGTCTCACAAACCACCAATTCACACATACACACATGTATAGCTATATACAATTTCTCCTACATGTTGCCTTCGGAGCCAGTGGCATTAGCCTAATTGGTGCCTTCGGAGCACGATGACAATTGGAAGTGGTTCATGGGGGCGGTAGCGGGTAATGGTATTCTCCCTTCGGATCTATGACCTGGTCGAGCAAAAATCCCGCTATTTCCTCTTGAAGTGCTTGTACGCGCTCCGTTTCTAGGAGCTTGTCCCGCACCTCTTTGAACTGTTAAGAAGGATATCAATATGCATGTTTATTAGTTGTGTGACTAGATATCGATAATGGTGTAAAAATTGTGAATAGTATTCTGACAAACGTACTCATTCCTGTCTTTGAGATCTGCTCCTTTCGGACGCCATCATGCGAATGTTCTCGCAAACGTAGTATGCACACAGGTTAGTCCCCTGCGCCTGCTTCAGGGCCTTTACGAGAATGGAATTTGATCAGATAATAATTAATCAAGCATGATAATTAAAGAGATAATGGCAGCTAGCTAGCTAGCTAGTACTACTTAATTACTTACCTTGGGTCGAAACCATTACAGTCTTTGTTTCCATTCGCCTGGAGTGACGCTGATGAACCTTGCACAAGCCCTGCCCGCCGACAAAGAAAATGAATAAATGGGTTGTTAAATAGTTCATATCAGGAAATGCCAAACTAAATAGGCCGAGATATATAGTTAATAATGATTGAAATTACCTGTTGACTATCCCTTTCAAGATGGTGTAGTCACTTTGTTTTTTAAGTAGTGAGTCGAGTACTTCAACTGTTCCGGCGTCAACTTTAATGATACACATGATCCAGTGAAATCTGCATGCACACACGTTTGGATGTCTTAATTAAGCAGACATATGTAAGCAAAAACATGTAGCTAGCTAGTAGGCAAAAACAGAGAATTTGTAGTACAAGACAGTGTGACTCACTGGAAGTTGTAAGGAAGTAGTATATCATCATTGTATTTGAGGCACTTCAAGAATTCTAGCATGCTGTCCTCTACATGTTTTTCATAATATTCATCTATTTTCCATGTGTATTCATTAACGGTGTTTGGGTCAATGAACCCAATGCCATAGCGTCCACCTTTTTCATTTCATACATCTTCATCCTGCATAATACCACAGAAAAGAATATAGTAAGGATAATTATAGGTAATGATTGATCAAAAGGATCACTACAGCTAGCTTGAGACTAAAATTACATAAAGAAATCACTTACAGACAATAGCAACTGACGATAGATTTGTCGAGTGCGTCTTGATTGTATAACTGAAACAGTTCATTATACTCAACGGCCACATCGTTCTCATGGTAGTAATGATCCTTCTTGACTTCCACCATGAGGGACTCTCGATTGGAACTCTTGGTAATGTCCATGTACCATTGATGCAATTCATACATTCTCGTTGGGAGCTTCTTGACCTCGTCTGGCTTGACCAAAGGTTCACCCCTGACATATTTCCGTTTTATTTCCTCCTCTGTAAGCACAGGCATGGGCTCGATCTCGAGGAGTTGTCCAACAGTGATGTTGAGAATTTCAGCCTGCGTTATATGCTCCTCGGTTATTACCACATTGCCCTCCCCGGGAACGTAAACTGTTTGCCCACAATAATATTGGGCGCGTGTACTCTCACGTGTTGTTGGCACAACAAGCGAGGGGATCGATTGCGCCGCCTGTTCTCCCAGCTGGGGAATGGTTTTCCCGCATTTTTTGACAGTTGCTTGTTGTTTGCTCGAGCTCGAGCTCGCCTCCATTTGTAGACGTGCTCGATTTAACTTCCTGATGTGGCACTCATAGTCTGTGTCAACAGGCTTGGAAGCTGGTGGTTCAGCCATACGAATGAAGTGGTCAATCTTTTCCTCACGCACTTTCTCCCTTGGCGGCGGTGGCGGTATCGGTCCAAAATGGGCGTCCACTTCTGCCCGCACTATGGCCTTGGTTTGCTCCTCGGTCCTGTCGTAAGCCCTCTGAGGAGGATCAGTGAGGCTTGGACCATATTTATATCGCTTGCCTCCGCCTGTACTTCCTGTACTGCCTCGACTCGTACCGCTACGCACCATAGATGTGGGGTTTCTCTTCTGCGATTGCTGAGGCGGCGGAGACGACTGACGGGGCTGAGTTGGACGAGGAGGACTGGCCTGAAGCTGTGCCGGACTTGGAGGAGGAGTGGCCTGAAGTTGTGCCGGACTTGGAGGAGGAGTGGACGTCTGACGTTGTGTCGGACTTGGAGGAGGAGTGGCCTGACGCTTTGCCAGACTTGGAGGAGGAGGAGTGGCCTGGCGCGTTGGTGGACTTGCAGGAGTGGGAGTCTGCTGACTCGGTGGCGGACTTCGACGAGGAGTCGGCTGACGCGGTGTCGGTGGCCTTCGAAAGATGATGCAATCGTTTCTCCATAGGATGATACGATGTTTGGCCTCTCCGAGTGTGTGCTCCTCATCACCTCCAGGAATGTCAAGCTCTA
This sequence comes from Secale cereale, assembly GCA_902687465.1. NCBI lineage: Eukaryota > Viridiplantae > Streptophyta > Magnoliopsida > Poales > Poaceae > Secale > Secale cereale. The sequence goes on from LR738712.1 coordinate 131,494,177, forward strand.
GCCCCGAATATTGGTCCACCACCTCATCAACCAAGACACGAGCATAGCCTGCTGGAATCGGGTTGCAATGGAAGGTTGCCTCGGGGGGATTTGTAAAAGCAACGGCGTCCGCCACCTTCATGGATATGTTCTTCATTTTGAAGTGTAGCTCGCAGTTAGTGTTCTCCATGATGTGATCCACGGGGTATCTATCCAGCATTCCGTCGCCCGGGGCGGAACCCACGCTGCTTCTCGGCATGGATGTGGCGGTGGTATGCAATGCTGGATCATTCGCTAGCTACTGTAGCTGCTGAGACCCCCTTTGCTGGCTAAGTGAGTCGATCTGCTCCTGCTGCCGCTGGAATTTGACTGCCAAGTCCGCGTGCTTTGATTCTAGGCCTTGAAGGCGTTCATAGTCCAGCTTCCTCTGCTCCTCCTCCATCTTCCTCTGCTTCTCCTCCGCAATCTTCCTTCTCGCACGGGTTCTGTAGTCGGCATTCCAGTCCGAAAACCCCTCATACCACGGAATAGCGCCCTTGCCTCGTTTTCTTCCCGGGTGTTCAAGATTTCCTAGGGCACGCGTAAGCTCGTCGTTCTCTCTGTTGGGCTGGAACACCCCTGATCGAGCCTCTTCTATTGCAACAAGTAGCTTATAGTCGGCTCCTTTCAGACATGCCTTCGTCGAAACTTTGCATGTCTTCGGGTCCAACTCCCACCCATGCGCATAGAACCAAGTCCTGCACCTGGGGGGCCAGCTCCTAGTAACCGAAGTGACACCTGAATCCTCCATCTCTTTCTCAAACTTATCCCACTTACGCATTGTCACTGTGTAGCCACCTGGCCCCAGCTTATGGAACTTATCCTTTTTTTCGGAATTCTTTTTGTTTATTCTCGACCGTTCCTTAGCTAATTCTGAATCCTTGAATTTCACAAAATCGTCCCAATGAGCACTTTGCTTCTCTAGTGTTCCCTCGAATACTGGAGTCTTCCTTCCTCCCTTGACGTACTTGTCCCATTCACGATTCTTGTGGTTCTTGAATGCAACCGCCATCTTCCTAAGAGCAGCGTCCTTGACTTTCTGCACATCTGCTTCTGTGAAATGATCTGGTAGGGTGAAATGTTCCATGAGAGTATTCCAAAGCAGACTTTTTTGTCTGTCGTCGACAAAAGTAACATCTGGACGTGGCTTTGCTGGCTTTCTCCATTCTTGAAGGGAGATCGGGAGTTGGTCCTTCACAAGAACTTCGCACTGACGAACGAACTTGTCCGCAATCTTCTTAGGCGCTAATGGTTCGCCATTAGGTCTGATTGCCTCGATATTGTACTTTACGCCCTCCTTCAACAATTTGTTCGGGCCTCGTTTCATCCTGTTGCCTGAAGATTTGCTCGATCCGGATGGCTGGAAGGAGAAAGATCGATTCGTTAATATATCTTCAACTCATTTAAACATGTGATGATCACCAGATGTGCCTGCTTATATAAATATATATACCTCGCCGGTCTTTGTTGTTTCAAGATCAACATTTTCTTCGTCATCATCATAATCGTAGTTCATGACTTCATCACATCGGTCGTCGCGATCGAATATCATATGACCCTCTCCGATGTTGTTTAGAAATTCGGAGCCGTCATAATCTTCTTCATTTTGATCATCATCTGGCCCGCGAGGATGGCGTATCATATCAAACAGGGTCTGTTCTCCCTCTCTGCCGGTATTATCCGCCATAGCTTTTATTTAACTAATCCAAAAGAAATATAAAACAATTTAGTATTCAAATTACATCGTCTCGAATAATAGATATAATCTCGAATACATCGTCTCGAATAATATATAATCTCAAATACATCGTCTTGAATAATATATAATATCAAATACATCACTGGCTAGGTAGCTAATAAAGATCGAATACTACAGAAGAATCTAGGACACTCGCGGTTCCTGCGGCGCGGGCGGTGGACACCCAAAGAGAAGGAACCCTCACAGGATCATAGCTGAAGTGAGATCCCTGAAGAAACTGCTAGGCATTGGAGAACCTGCCGCCCGCTAACGCAACCATGTAGCGATGGATGTGCTCGTCCTCCTCCCTGACACGACGACGTACCATCTCCGGCGTGGCCGGCTCCCTCCGCACCGAAACTGGCCCACGTGAACGCCACTAAACGAGATCAGGGTCGACGACGGGACCCGGGGCCGGGTTCATCATCAAGCGGCGCGCCCCTCCAAGCAGCACCTCCCAGTGCCTGCCCGACGGAGCCCAGTCGCGGACATGGGTCAGCCGGACGTCGTCGCGGACGGGTCGACGGCGAGTATGCAGGCCGGGCATCGTCGAGAACAAATACTAGCTATATGCCCGCAAAAAGTAACATTTTTTTAATGATTGGATTTTGATAACTAAAATTTCTAACATTTCTATATAACTAACATTTCTATAACATTTTTAACAATGCTATATAACTAACATTTCTATAACATTTCTAATATTTCTATAACTAAAAAACAGAAGAAAAAAAATTATAACATTTCTATATATATAACTAACATTTGTATAACATTTCTAATATTTGTAGAACTAAAAAAAAGAAAAATTTCTAACTTTTTTATAACTATTTCTATAACTAAAAAACAGAAAAATTTCTAACAATTCTAACATTTCTATAACATTTCTAACAATGCTATAATACTAAAAACAGAAAAATTGCTAACATTTCTATAAATATTTCTATAACTAAAAAACAGAAAAATTTATAACATTTCGATATAACTAACATTTCTAATATTTCTATAAATAATAAATTTATATAACTAATATTTCTATAAATATTTCTGTAACTAAATATCAGTATGTGTGTGTGTGTGTGTGGACATGGCGGCCGGGGCACATGAGCTCACCGGCGAGCCGCGGCGACGGGGGGCGGCGAAGGCGACGGGTCGGGGCGCGGCGACGGTGACGGGCCAGGCGGGGACGACGGGAGGCCGGGGCGGGGCGCGGCGACGGGGACGGCGACGGCGACAGCGAGGCGACGGGACGGCGACGACTAGGCGATGGGACGGCGACGGGGGCGGCGGCGACGGCGACGGACGTCGACGAGGGCGGCGGCGACGGTGACGGACGTCGGCGGCGGCGATGGCGACGGGGGCGCCGACGACGGCGACGGGGGCGGCGACGAGGGGCGGTGGCAACGGGGCAGAGGAGAAGAAGCAGAGGGAGAACGAAATTGTCGAATTTTTTTAAGGGTTTTCTTATATAGAACACACCTTTAGGCCTGTTTTGGCCGGGCCAAGCGGCGGGAAGCGCACCCCCTTTAGTACCGGTTGGTTGCTCCAAACGGTACTAAAGACACCCTTTAGTACCGGTTGGTGCCACGACCCGGTACTAAAGGGGGTGCGCTGGCGCAGGTGCGGTGCGGCAAGTTTAGTCCCACCTCGCTAGCCGAGGGCAGCCGCACTGGTTTATAAACCCCGCCGCGGCTGCTCCTTTGAGCTCCTCTCTACTGCAGGCTTGTGGGCCTAACTTTGCCGCGCTGCCCTGTGAGTCTGCTGGGCCTTTATGGGCCTGCAAATACAGGCCCAGGGCCTTGCAGACCCACTGGGTAGCGCGCAAACAATTTTTTATATGGTATTTCATTTTATATCTAACTAAAATTTCTATATCTAAAATTAATCTATCTATCATTGCCGCAAATATATCTAAAATATCTATATAACATTTCTATATCTAAAATTTTATATCTAACTAACATTTCTATATCTAAAATTATCTAACAAATATTTTATATCTCATTTAACTCTCTAAAAACAAATCAGTAAATGAATGAAAAATACCAAATGAATTCAGAAAGGGTTGATAATTGATTATGTGGATTCGAATGGTGCATTTTGAACACACAATAAGTCTGGAGTTCAAAAAAGTTCAAAAAAATGCAATGCCTTTGTAACATATGAGTTTTCGTCCTAAACCCTGATACCTCGAAAGAGATTGTCAATTTTGTACACGAAATGCATCCAATTTTTGCCGTGACCCTCTCTACTTTTTTGCACATACCATGTGGGTGAAATGATGATACCATGCCAAGTTTCAACCTTTTTAGACTTCAATTTGTAGTGCTTTTCAATTTCACGATCATTTAGCTCTCTCAAAACAAATCAGTAAATGAATGAAAAATACCAAATGAATTCAGAAAGGGCTAATAATTGATGATGTGGATTTGAATGGTGCATTTTGAACACACAAAAACTCTGGAGTTTAAAAAAATGAAATGCCTTTGTAACATATGAGTTTTCGACCAAACCCTGATACCTCGAAAGAGATTGTCCATTTTGTACACGAAGTGCATCCAGTTTT
>LR738712.1:131503523-131523980 GCA_902687465.1 Secale cereale
GGGGGGGGGGGGGGCGGTTGGTGATTTAGCGACTGCAGCACAAGGCTGGGGTAACCTAGTGAAGGCGGACGGCTTGCGGTCGCGACAGAGGCGGCTGGCGGCGGCTCAACATGTTCCCGGCAGCTCACGGTGCGGTTGGAGGTGAGCTCAACACGTGGCCACAATAGCTCAAGGCTTGTCACATGGCAAAACAAACGGCAGCCACGGCGGAAGGTGAACGGCATGTACAACCTTCCATTTCTAATTTGTCAGATTCCATTGTGGAAAAAACGTCCTTTGGCCCTTCGGTATAGTTAGCAGTTCATCTTCAATTTTCTGATGTTTCTCAACAGGCCTCAATGGTAGAAACAAGGGACTGCAGAGGCGGGGGTGCTTCGGCGACTCCAGGCTTGGCCAACTCCATGTGCAGGCGAAGGCCGGCTCATTGCGTGGTGGCGGAGGTAAGGCTCAGCAATAGAAGTGTCCGGCACAGGCTCGTGCGTCGCCGAAACGGTTTAGCGCGACGGATCAGAGATGCAGCCAGCGGGCCGGCCCATCGACGGCGGCGACACGAGGCTGGGCTCGAGGCCGTGCTGATTTGCGGCAGTGCCGGAGTAGCAGGTGGCGGCTCACGGCGGCTCGGAGTCACGACAGAGTAGGAGGAGGAGAGTCATTAAGGCTCGAAATCCACGCAGGCTGTGGTGGCTCAGGAACAAGGCAGCAATTGACTCGGACTTCAAAACCAAGGCGGAGACCAGCAGATATATAGGCTGCCAGGTGGCGCGGCCATGACCGCAGCGGTGGCGGTTCAACGCAGCTGAGGCAAAGGCGACTGGCGGCTCAGAACAGAGACTGAGGCGGCCGGCGACTTGAAGTGGTTGCGGCCGGAACGGTGATTTGGAGGTGCCAGAAATAGGCTGAGGCAGCTGGAGACTCGAGGCTGTACCCGCGGCCGCGGGCTGTCGGCGGCGGCGCAGGCGAACCATCAGCGGAACACGAGGCAAGGTCAACAACTGGGCGGGTGAACGGAGGAGCCCGAATCCGAGGACAATTTTCTCCCGAGTCATCCACCCTTTTCCTTCGTCTCTGATCCAATTTTGTACTCGCCCTTGGTAGTTTCGCTCAGTGGCCATAACAATTGATGATTTTATAGATTACTTTAGCCATCTCGTGACGTAGTTTAGGATTGGATGACCGCTTCAACTTGATTTAGTCTCCATGCCAGAAAACAACATCGGCAACTTGCGGCTAACAGATCGACGCCTCAGGCCGAGGCGGAAATCAGGAAAAAGAGCCTCATCGAAACCTTGTCGGTCTTGACCGCGGGAAAAGTCAAAATCCATCCATCCTTGGATTGATGCACTGAAAACTTACACGCGGCGGTGCACATGACATAACCCTAACTTCCGTTGAATTAATCTCGCATAAACCGTTCCGAAGGCACGATTCTGATTAGAAGATAATGGACTCGTCGGCTTTGCCAAAAAAAACTGTCCCACGCCGGTTCTTCTTCATCCAGTTGATCGCAAACTTCTCGAAACCTTAAGAACAGATCCCTCCAAGAACTCAACACCACTGTGCGCAGGCCCCACGGTGGGCGCCAACTGTCGTGGAATTGTCACGTCAGATGTCCTAGGTAAGGACTTAGTCGTGAGGCCAACACATTTATGTGGTAGCTTGAGAGGGGTTGAGCGGAATCGAGAGACGCAACGCAAGACAAGGATTTAGATAGCTTCGGGCCCCGGGAAACATCATCCGGTAATAGCCCTACATGCTGTTTGAGGCTAGATCTCATTATAACCCTCATGGTGTCGCCGGTAAACCGGCTCTTTGTGTCTAGCCCTAGAAATTGTTCCCTCTAACTTGTGAGAATTTGTCCCCTTTGGGGAGCCCTCCCCTCCTTATATATGTTCTAGGGGGGGGGGGGGGTTACATGACTAGTCCTAGTAGGAATAGGATTACTCTATTACAAAGAGTCCTAGTCTTGCTTCCTTTGTAGGAGAATATTCCTTATGATTTCTTCATAAACCGGCCCACCATAACATGAACTGGTCTTCTGGACCTTGGGCCTTGTCATCCGACCACCGCCCGCCGGGTTACCAGTGAGTGATATTATTCAAGTAGGTTGCTTGTAAACCGTCCGGTCAGGACGGGTCGCCAGTGAATCGCCAAGTGTAAACCGTCAAGTAAACCGCCAAGTCCGGCCAGGTCATATCTCCGGCCGGGTTACGCCGCGGGGTATATCCCCGATAACTTGGGTTCATACGTTGATGACCGACACATTCGTTCCTGGGTCATGTATGCATGTCTCTGTAATTTAGTGCCACTTTTGGTTTATAACTAGTCATGCCGGCCCGGGTTCTCTGTCATATGGATGCTAGCGGCACTATCATATACGTGTGCCAAAATGCGCAAACGGTCCCGGGCCAGGTAAGGTGGCACCCATGGGGATACCGTGCGTGAGGCCGCAAAGTGATATGATGTGTTACAGGCTAGACCTGTGTGACTTAGGATCGGGGTCCTGACATATCTAAGCAGCTTCACCGAGGTCTTTTATTGAAAAACTCATTTTAAACAATCCTTTATGCTTTCCAGAAAATTCTACATCATTTACGATAAACAATATGTTATTCACATATACTTATCAAAAATGTTGTAGTGCTCCCACTCACTTTCTTATAAATACAGGCTTCTCCAACAGTCTGTATAAAACCATATGCTTTGATCACCTCATCAAAGCATATATTCCAACTCCGAGATGCTTGCACCAGTCCATAGATGGATCGCTGGAGCTTTCACACTTTCTTAGCACCTTTAGGATCGACAAAACCTTCTGGTTGCATCATATACAACTCTTCTTTAAGATATCCATTAAGGAATTCAATTTTGACATCCATTTGCCAGATTTCATAAAATGCGACAATTGCTAACATGATTCGGACATACTGAAGTATCGCTATGGGTGAGAAAGTCTCATCATAGTCAACTCCTTGAACTTATCAAAAAACCTTTTGCGACAAGTCGATCTTTGTAGACTGTAACATTACAATCGGCGTCAGTCTTCCTCTTAAAATCCATTTATTTTTCAATGGCTTGCCAATCATCGCGCAAGTCAACCAAAGTCCACACTTTGTTCTCATACATGGATCCCATCTCAGATTTCATGGCCTCAAGCCATTTTGCGGAATCTGGGCTCATCATCGCTTCCTCATAGTTCACAGGTTCATCATGGTCTGGTAACATGACTTCCAGAACTGGGTTACCATACCACTCCGGTGCGGAGCGTACTCTGGTTTACCTACCAGGTTCAGTAGTTTACTTGATCCAAAGTTTCATGATCATCATCATTAGCTTCCTCACTAATTTGTGTAGGCATCACAGGAACAATTTTCTGTGATGTGCTATTACCCAATTCTAGAGAAGGTACAATTACCTCATCAAGTTCTACTTTCCTCCCACTCACTTCTTTCGAGAGAAACTCCTTCTCTAGAAAGGATCCATTCTTAGCAATGAAAATCTTGCCTTCGGATTTGTGATAGAAGGTGTACCCAACAGTCTCTTTTGGGTATCCTATGAAGACAGACTTCTTCGATTTGGGTTCGAGCTTATCAGGCTAAAGCTTTTTCACATAAGCATCGTATCCCCAAACTTTAAGAAACGACAGCTTAGGTTTCTTGCTAAACCACAGTTCAAACGGTGTCATCTCAACGGATTTAGATGGTGCCCTATTTAACGTGAATGCAGTTGTCTCTGATGCATAACCTCAGAACGATAGTGGTAAATCGGTAAGAGACATCATAGATCCCATCATATCTAATAAAGTACGGTTAAGACGTTCGGACACACCATTTGCTGTGGTGTTCCAGGTGGCTTGACCTGTGAAATAATTCCACGTTGTTTCAAATGAAGACCAAACTCATAACTCGAATATTTGCCTCCGCGATCAGATCATAGAAACTTTATTTTCTTGTTACGATGATTCTCTAGTTCACTCTGAAATTCTTTGAAATTTTCAAATGTTTCAGACTTGTGTTTCATCAAGTAGATATACCCATATCTGCTCAAATCATTTGTGAAGGTCGGAAAATAACGATACCCGCCGCGAGCCTCAACACTCATTGGACCACATACAACAGTATGTATGATTTCCAATAAGTCAGTTGCTTGCTCCATTGTTCCGGAGAACGGAGTTTTAGTCATCTTTCCCATGAGGCATGGTTCGCAAGCACCAAGTGATTCATAATCAAGTGATTCCAAAAGTCCATCAGCATGTAGTTTCTTCATGCGCTTTACACCAATATGACCTAAACAGCAGTGCCACAAATAAGTTGCACTATCATTATCAACTCTGCATCTTTTGGATTCAGTATTATGAATATGTGTATTTACTATGATCGAGATTCAATAAACCATTCACCTTGGGTGTATGACCATAGAAGGTTTTATTCATGTAAACAGAATAACAATTATTCTCTCACTTAAATGAATAACCGTATTGTAATAAATAAGATCCAATCTTGTTCATGCTTAACGCAAACACCAAATAACATTTATTTAGGTTTAACACTCATCCCGAAAGTACAGGGAGGGTGCGATGATGATCATATCAATATTGGAACTACTTCCAACACACATCGTCACCTTACCCTCAATTAGTCTCCATTTATTCTGCAACTCTTGTTTTGAGTTACTAATCTTAGCAACCAAACAAGTATCAAATACCCAGGGGCTACTATGAACACTAGTGAGGTACACATTTGATGGGCCTCGAACCCCTCGTTGGATTACCCCAAGTGGAAGGTGTAAGATGCAGTAAGTAGAAGTGTTTTCCCTTAGCAAAGATGCCAAGGATCGAATCCCCAGAGACTCCTAGGTTCAACAGGTAGGTGTCAACTGCTAACGGCGCAATTAGCAATCAACGTGGACCTGCACACAGATACAAATAACTTTGCTCCCAACGAGTACAGAGAGGTTGTCAATCTCTCCGGCCTTGTAGTTCACAAAGGGTTAAAAGCAATATGATAGTAGTGATAGATAGTATTTTGCAATAGTAAATAAAATAGCAGAAAGTAAAATAGTGTATGTGATCAATGATAGTAATATGGACCGGAGTCACATGATGTTCACTAGTGATGTATCTCTCCCAAAAGACGATAAAACAGCTATGCGAGGTAACAAATTACAGCTGGGCAATTGACAGGACCACGAACGCAAACCAATGCTGACTACATTGCAAGAAAGGTTGAGGTTCAAAGCATGGGCGGTACGCCAAAGTAAGTAGACCTAAATCCATCTGCATCTACTACTAATCATCCACCTTGAGATATCTATCCAGAACATCTCGCTGGTATTAAGTTGCGAGTCCCACCCATAGTGTAAACTCAATGCAACAGACAACTGCATTAAAAGAACTTTGCGTAAAGTAAACAATCCTTGCACCCGCGGGCACAAGCACCGTTGTTTTCCCCCTTGTGGCAACAACACATCCCCTAGACTCATGTTTCTGTCACTCAAGCTAGTCATCGAGGGGCATGAACCCACAATCGAGCATAACGTTCCCTCTTGGAGTCACTACCTACTACTTGGCCAAAGCAATAAATAACAACGGAGAACATGCAAGAATTACTTATGAACTAAAATATAAAAGAGGTGAATCAAATATATTACTCAAGATCAATCTGAACATAATTTCATAATCCATCAGATCCCAGCAAACTCAACATAGCAACAACACAAGGATTATATAGATGCCTCGATCATGTAGGGCAGCTCACGAGGACTAATTAGTGAAGCACAAGAACGGGAGGAGAACATCACATAGCTACTGGTCATGGACTCATGGTCCAAGGGAGACTACTCACGAGTCATCCGGGAGGCGTCCATGGTGGTGGAGAAGCTCCCGGTGGTGATCCTCCCTTCCGGCAGGGTGCCGGGAAGAGTTCTCCTGGTGCTCCCGATCTTGGAAGCGGCGGCGGCGGCGGAACAGAGATGGGATCACGAAAAGAAGTCCTGTTTCAAGGGTTACGGCGGACCCTTTAAATATCTGCCAAAGTAGGGCACCGGGGGGCTCTCGGGGTGCCGAGGCGCCCCCAGGCGCGGCCCAGGGGGGGCGCGCCCACAGGGCGCCTGGGGCCCCTGTGCCCCCCCAGGCTCCCCTTCGAAAGGAGTGTCGTTCCCGATACGCTGATTTTTTATATATTTTTTCTGGATTTTTCTGGGCAGTTCTCGAAACGTGAAAACCTGAAATACAAAAACAGCCGAAAACAGAAACTGGCACTGGGGTGCACTGGATTAGTAAGTTAGTCCAAATATGATCAAAAGTGTATGGAAGTGTATGAATATCATAGCAATATCACCCAAAAGTGGCATGGAGCAAGCAGAAATTATAGATACGTTTTGGACGTATCAACATCCCCAAGCTTAATTCCTGCTCGTCCTCGAGTAGGTAAATGATAACAAGAATAATTTATGTGGTGACATGCTATTAACCATATAAAACTTTCTCATAGTCATATGACAAATGCTTACTGAGACAATGATTCTAAAGTAATTAAGTTGTCTCAAGAGAAAATCACAAATGACTGAAAGTTTTACAACATGAAACTGAAACATCAAAAAGATTTGCAATGAACATGATGTGCAAATATGATCAAGTGATATCTAGCTTGCCCCCTATAGTGATGCAAAACATAAGTGCAGGGGCACCTTCAAGGTTTAAGTGATGACTAGATACAATCATTTCAAAATAAACGATATCACAATCATGCAAAAGACAATGCTACTTTGGGACAATGCACATTACACTCAGAATGACAATCATGCTCTCAGTAGTTGATGCTTGAAGTGCTAGAGCTTTTTATTTTGGAAACATGGAAGCAATTGTGTCAACGGTAGTAGTACTTCATATGTGTCATGCATAAAACATCTTATAGGTTGCAAGCCTCATGCATCGAATACTAATAGTGCTCGCTCCTTGTCCTAATTAGCTCATATTCCCATGGGTTATCATTGCATTGCATATGTTTTAACCAAGTGTCACAAAGGGGTACCTCTATGCCACCTGTACAAAGGTCCAAGGAGATAGATCACATTTGATTTCTCGTTTTTGATAAATCTCAACTTGAGGACATCCATACCGGGACAACATAGAAAATAGATGATGGACTCCTCTTTAATGCATAAGCATATTCTCATAAGAGATTGAGGATTAAGGTCCAAGCTAAAACTTCCACCATGATGCATGGCTTTGGTTGGCGGCCCAATGTTCTTCTCTAACAATATGCATATTAATTCAACCCACGGTAAATCACCCTTACTTCAGACAAGACGAACATGCATAGCAACTCACATGATATTCAACAAAAGTGTGACAGTTGATGGCGTCCCCAGAAACATGGTTACCGCTCAGCAAGCAACTCATAAGAAATAAGAAACATAAGCAACATATTCTTTATCACAATAGTTTTTAGGCTACTTTCCCATGAGCTATGTATTGCATGGTTAATTTGCTTAGTGCAGGTGGAGGTTAGCAAAAGACTGGGAGCAACCAACTAAGAGAGCAATGACGGTCATAATCATGCAGAGCGACAAAGCAATATTGAATCAGGCATGGTAGTTATATCGCTACTTAGAAACAAAAGATCATCAAGGCTTGACAGACTTTCTTTACAGTCTTGAATATGTGTGAGCATACACCAAGTCAATCAAAATAAATTCTCAAAGGAATATATTACTAAACCATACCACATCATAGGCAAACAAACCAAGTTGGTATTCCAATGACACATTGGGAACCCCCCCAGCTATCTGAGATTAACCAAAAGAAAACCTGAACTACTAAGCACCATCATGAAAGTAGCATCTTTATCATAGACACATTAACCAATGCAACGGAAGCAAACTCTCTTAATAAGGTGATCATGATAATTAAAAAGAGTTCAAGCAACCAACTAATAAAAGCTCTTGAAAAGATAAGCATGAATACTAGAGCAGAGCACGGTAGTAGCTATTTAAAAGACAAAGAACACACACAGCATAGGTAGACATGAAAATTCTATGTAATGTTCTAGGTAGAGGTGGAGCGTGTTTCTCTCCCACATAAAGGAATGCTGAGTTCCGACTCGTTATGAAAAACTAAAAAGGAAAACTAAAAGCAAGACGCTCCAAGCATAGCACATAACACATGAAGTGATAAAAATATAGTGGAACGAAAGACGAACTGATAATGTTGATGGAGAAGGGGATGCACGGGGGCATCCCCAAGCTTAGACGCTTGAGTCTCCTTGAATATTTCTTGGGGGTGCACGGGGGCATCCCCAAGCTTGAGCGCTTGACACTCCTGAATCTTTTTATCATCTTCCCTCGCACACTTGAAAACTCCCTTCATACACAACTCATCATAATCTGATTAGCGAGGTTAGTACCCTTAATAAAATAATTATACCTTGCTGGAAATAAGGATATTCTTGAAGTTCTACTGTTTCTCAAGATTGCCAAAAGGTTTTTGCAAAGAAAAAGCAAGTTCTTAATTTGCAAAGTGAAGGTAAGGCAAAACAGGACAGAATCTGTGAAAAACAGAACAGCAGGCAGTAATTGACCTGTTTGGGATACTTCTGCAACTCAAATCAAAAAACTCAGAACTGACGCACGAAAGACAATTATATAGAGAACGCTGTCGAAACAATTCAGACCAAAAAGATGATCTGGTGATTTTATACGAATTTTTCTATCCAAGGACAGAATCTGTTTCCTGGACAGCACCTCACAACTTTTGAACTTTCTAGCAATCAGAGGCTATACTTGGCACAAATATGAAAAGCAAAGATACAATGATGATGCTACAGAAGTAAACAACATTAAGACACAACAAAAGCAAAAAATTTATTCATGTGGGCTGCCTCCCAAAAGCGCTTTCTTTTATGCCTTTAAGCTAGGCATAATGCATAGATCAAGTTTTATCAAAAGTAAAAGAATAACTAGCCCGTACAACGGACTCAAAAGGTAACTTGACCTTCTTACGAGGGAAGTGTTCCATCCCTTTCCTGAGAGGAAACTGAAATTTTATATTACCCTCTTTCATGTCAATGACAGCACCAACGGTGCGCAAAAAGGGACGGCCCAAAATAATTGGACATGAAGGATCACATTCAATATCCATAATAGTGAAATCAACGGGCACATAATTATCATTGACAACAATAAGAACATCGTCGATCCTCCCCAAAGGTTTCTTTATGGAGGAATCAACGAGACGAACACCAAAAGAACAAGAATCATAAGGTTTCAATTTAAGCATATCATATATCCTTTTGGGCATAACAGAAGTACTAGCACCAACATCACATAATGCATAACAAGAGAAGTCATTCAAATAAATTTTTATCATAGGATCCCAACCATCCTCTAGCTTTCTAGGTATGGAGGCTTCTACTCTAAGTTTCTCCTAACTAGCTTTGATGAGAGCATTAGTGATATGCTCTGTGAAGGCAAGGTTAAGCGTGCTAGTGCGGGGATCTCTAGACATCTTGTGAATGAAATCAATAACTTCTGTAAGAGTGCAATTATCAAAATCAAGGTCACGGGCATCAAGTAAGGTAGTAGTGGTGTCCTTATGGCTCACCTATTTGGTAGTTGACATAGCATCACCATTAATAGGTCCATTGGGACCAGGAGTACATTGGGTGCTAAGAGTGTGAACATTCTCAATAACTTGGATAGTAGCAACAGTGTGGTGGGTAGGAAGGCTCTTAGTTCTTTCCTCTTCCTCCCTTTCTCTAGCCCATCTCTCTTTAAGCATGGCCATCATCCTAATGTTTTCATTGATTTGCACTTGGGTAGCATTAATAGGGATGACTTCCTTCTCCTTAAGAGAAGAGGTTTCAATTTTTAGCAATTTTAACTCATTGGCTAAGTGGTCTACCTTAAAAGAAAGATCATCTAGTTTATGTAGTCTCTCTTCTACATTCTTATTAAAGGCTTTTTGGGTAGTGATGAAATCTCTAAGCATGCTCTCTAGTTCAGTGTTGGAGTTCTTGGTATTAGGATAAGCATTGTTGTTCCCATAAGAGTTAGAGGGGAACGGTCTAGAATTGTTACCCAAGTTACTCCTATAAGCATTGTTGTTGAAATTATTTCTAGAGATAAAGTTAACATCTACTTGTTCTTGAGCAATCAAAGAATTTAAAGGAACATCACGAGGATCAACAGTAGATTGCTTCGAAAGTAGAGACATGATCAAGTCAACTTTTTCATTGAGGGAGGAAATCTCCTCGACAGAGTTTACCTTCCTACCTGTTGGAGCGCGTTCGGTGTGCCATTGGGAATAGTTGGTCATCATCTCATCGAGAAGCTTTGTGGCAGCACCAAGTGTAGTTGACATAAAAGTTCCTCCCGCGGCCGAGTCTAACAAGTTCCGCGAGGTAAAGTTCAAGCCTGTATAAAAAGTTTGGATAACCATCCAAGTAGTCAAACCGTGAGTAGGGCAGTTCTTGATAAGAGACTTCATACGTTCCCAAGCTTGGGCAACGTGTTCATTATCCAATTGTTTAAAATTCATTATGCTACTTCTAAGTTGGATAATTTTAGCAGGTGGATAGTATTTTCCAACAAAAGCATCTTTGCACTTGTCCCATGAATCTATGCTATTTCTAGGCAAAGACTGAAACCAAATTTTAGCTCCTCCTCTCAAGGAGAAAGGAAAAAGCTTAAGCTTAACAATATTACCATCTATTTCTTGGTACTTTTGCATATCACAAAGTTCTACAAAGTTGTTCAAGTGTAAAGCAGCATCATCTCCAGCACCGGAAAATTGTTCTCTCATAACTAAGTTCAGTAAAGCAGGTTTAATTTCATATGAAGGTGCTGAAGTGGCAGGTGTAGTGATAGGTGTGCTGATAAAGTCATCGTTGTTGTGACTAGTGAAGTCACACAACTTGGTGTTCTCGGTGGAACCCATAGTAGCAAGCAAGCAAGATAACTATTTTTGTGATTTTCGATAAAAGGAACTAAAGCAAATATGAAAGGTAAACTAACAAGACTAAAAAGCAAAGTTAAAAGATAGCATGCAGCTCCCCTATCCTGAAGAGTGGAGTCCCCGGCAACGGCGCCAGAAAATACTCCTTGATGGGCCTCGAACCCCTCGTTGGATTACCCCAAGTAGAAGGTGTAAGATGCAGTAAGTAGAAGTGTTTTCCCTTAGCAAAGATGCCAAGGATCGAATCCCCAAAGATTCCTAGGTTCAACAGGTAGGTGTCAACTGCTAACGGCGCAATTAGCAATCAACGTGGACCTGCACACAGATACAAATAACTTTGCTCCCAACGAGTACAGAGAGGTTGTCAATCTCTCCGGCCTTGTAGTTCACAAAGGGTTAAAAGCAATATGATAGTAGTGATAGATAGTATTTTGCAATAGTAAATAAAATAGCGGAAAGTAAAATAGTGTATGTGATCAATGATAGTAATATGGACCGGAGTCACATGATGTTCACTAGTGATGTCTCTCTCCCAAAAGACGATAAAACAGCTATGCGAGGTAACAAATTACAGCTGGGCAATTGACAGGACCATGAACGCAAACCAATGCTGACTACATTGCAAGAAAGGTTGAGGTTCAAAGCATGGGCGGTACGCCAAAGTAAGTAGACCGAAATTCATCTGCATCTACTACTAATCATCCACCTTGAGATATCTATCCAGAACATCTCGCTGGTATTAAGTTGCGAGTCCCACCCATAGTGTAAACTCAATGCAGCAGACAACTGCATTAAAAGAACTTTGCGTAAAGTAAACAATCCTTGCACCCGCGGGCACAAGCACTGTTGTTTTCCCCCTTGTGGCAACATCACATCCCCTAGACTCATGTTTATGTAACTCAAGCTAGTCATCGAGGGGCATGAACCCACAATCGAGCATAACGTTCCCTCTTGGAGTCACTACCTACTACTTGGCCAAAGCAATAAATAACAACGGAGAACATGCAAGAATTACTTATGAACTAAAATATAAAAGAGGTGAATCAAATATATTACTCAAGATCAATTTGAACATAATCTCATAATCCATCGGATCCCAGCAAACTCAACATAGCAACAACACAAGGATTACATAGATGCCTCGATCATGTAGGGCAGCTCACGAGGACTAATTAGTGAAGCACAAGAACGGGAGGAGAAAATCACATAGCTACTGGTCATGGACTCATGGTCCAAGGGAGACTACTCACGAGTCATCCGGGAGGCGTCCATGGTGGTGGAGAAGCTCCCGATGGTGATCCTCCCCTCCGGCAAGGTGCCGGGAAGAGTTCTCCTGGTGCTCCCGATCTTGGAAGCGGCGGCGGTGGAACAGAGATGGGATCGCGAAAAGAAGCCATGTTTCAAGGGTTACGGGGGACCCTTTAAATATCTGCCAAAGTAGGGCACCGGGGGGCTCTCGAGGTGCCGAGGCGCCCCCCCGGCGCGGCCCAGGGGGGCGCCCACAGGGCGCCTGGGGTCCCTGTGGCCCCCCCAGGCTCCCCTTCGGAAGCAGTGTCTTTCCCGATACGCTGATTTTTTATATATTTTTTCTGGATTTTTCTGGGCAGTTCTCGAAACATGAAAACCTGAAATACAAAAACAGCCGAAAACAAAAACTGGCACTGGGGTGCACTGGATTAGTAAGTTAGTCCAAATATGATCAAAAGTGTATGGAAGTGTATGAATATCATAGCAATATCACCCAAAAGTGGCATGGAGCAAGCAGAAATTATAGATACGTTTTGGACGTATCAACATTATCAATATGTATAACAAGTATACCTTTATTCACTTCGCCATCCTTCTTATCCGCCAAATATTCGGGGAACTTCCGCTTCCATTGACCATTTCCTTTGCATTTAGAAGCACTCAGTTTCAGGTTTAGGTCTAGCTTTGGGCTTCTTCACGGGAGTGACAACTTGCTTGTCATTCTTCTTGAAGTTCCCTTTCTTACCCTTGCCCTTTTCTTGAAACTAGTGGCCTTGTTAACCATCAACAATTGATGCTCTTTCTTGATTTCTACATTCATTGATTTCAGCATCACGAAGAGCTCAGGAATTGTTTTCGTCATCCCTTGCATATTATAGTTCATCACGAAGTTCTAGTAACTTGGTGATAGTGACTAGAGAACTCTGTCAATCACTATTTTATCTGGAAGATTAACTTCCACTTGATTCAAGCGATTGTAGTACTCGTACATTCTGAGCACATGCTCATTGATTGAGCTATTCTCCTCCATCTTGTAGGCAAAGTACTTGTCAGAGGTCTCATACCTCTCGACACGGGCATAAGTCTGAAATACTATTTTCAACTCTTGGAGCATCTCATATGCTCCGTGGCATTCAAAACGTTTTTGAAGTCCCGGTTATAAGCCGTAAAGCATGGCGCACTAAACTATGAAGTAGTTATCATGCCGAGCTTGTCAAATGGTCATAACGTCTGCATCTGCTCCTGCAATAGGTTTGTCACCTAGAGGTGCATCAAGGACATAATACTTCTGTGCAGCAATGAGGATAATCCTCAGATCACGGACCTAGTCCGCATCATTGCTACTAACATCTTTCAACTTAGTTTTCTCTAGGAACGTATCAAAAACATAGGGGAGTTATAACGCGAGCTATTGATCTACAACATAATTTGCGAATACTATCAGGACTAAGTTCATGATAAATTAAAGTTCAATTAATCATATTACTTAAGAACTCCCACTTAGATAGACATCCCTCAAGTCCTCTAAATGATCATGTGATCCATATCAACTAAACCATGTCTGATCATCACGTGAGATGGAGTAGTTTTCAACGATGAATATCTTATGTTGATCATATCTACTATATGATTCACGCTCGACCTTTCGGTCTCTAGTGTTCCGAGGCCATGTCTGTACATGCTAGGCTCGTCAAGTTTAATCCGAGTATTCTGCATGTGCAAAACTGTCTTGCACCCATTGTATGAGAACATAGAGCCTATCACACCCGATCATTACGTGGTGTCTTAGCACGAAGAACTTTCGCAACGGTGCATACACAGGGAGAACACTTGTACCTTGAAATTTTGTAAGGGATCATCTTATAATGCTACCGCCCTACTAAACAAAATAAGAAGCATAATAAGATAAACATGACATGCAATCGATATGTGTGACATGATATGGCCATCATCATCTTGTGCTTTTGATCTCCATCTTCAAAGCATCGTCATGATCTCCATCGTCACTGGCTTGACACCATGATCTTCATCGCAGCATCATGGTCGTCTCACCAACTATTGCTACTACTACTATCTTTAACTCATAGTGATAAAGTAAAGAAATTACATGGCCTTCGCAATTCATACAATAAAGAGACAACCATAAGGCTCCTCCCGGTTGCCGATAATTTACAAAACATGATCATCTCATACAATAAAGTATAACTCATCACGTCTTGACCATATCACATCACAACATGCCCTACAAAAACAAGTTAGACGTCCTCTACTTTGTTGTTGCAAGTTTAACGTGGCTGCTATGGGCTTAGCAAGAACCGTTCTTACCTATGCATACAAAAACCACAATGATTTTTCGTCAAGTGTGTTGTTTTAACCTTCACAAGGACCGGCGTAGTCACACTCAATTCAACTAAAGTGAGAGAGACAGACACCCGCTGGTCACCTTTAAGCAACGAGCGCTCATAACGTTGATAAGCCACAAGTATATGGGATCGCAACAGTTTTCGAGGGTAGAGTATTCAACCCAAATTTATTGATTCGACTCAAGGGGAGCCAAAGAATATTCTCAAGTATTAGCAGTTGAGTTGTCAATTCAACCACACCTGAAAGACTTAATATCTGCAGCAAAGTATTTAGTAGCAAAGTAGTATGGAAGTAACGGTAATGGTGGCAAAAGTAACAGTAGCAGTTTTGTAGTAATTGTAACAATGGCAGCTGAAAAGTAACTAAGCAAAGATCAATATGTGAAAAGCTCGTAGGCAATGGATCAGTGATGGATAATTATGTCGGATGTGATTCCTCATGCAACAGTTATAACATAGGGTGACACAGAACTAGCTCCAGTTCATTAATGTAATGTAGGCATTTATTCCAAATATTCACATCCTCATGCAACAGTTATAACATAGGGTGACACAGAACTAGCTCCAGTTCATCAATGTAATGTAGGCATTTATTCCGAATATAGTCATATGTGCTTATGGAAAAGAACCTGCATGACATCTTTTGTCCTACCCTCCCGTGGCAGCGGGGTCCTATTGGAAACTAAGGGATATTAAGGCCTCCTATTAATAGAGTACCGGACCAAAGCATTGACACTTAGTGAATACATGAACTCCACAAACTACGGTCATCACCGGGAGTGGTCCTAATTTTTGTCACTTCGGGGTTGCCAGATCATAACACATAGTAGGTGACTATTGACTCACCAGATAGGATCAACAACTCACATAAATTCATGAAAACATAATAGGTTCAGATCTGAAATCATGGTACTCGGGCCCTAGTGACAAGCATTAAGCATAGCAACATCAGTCTTAGAACATAATGGATACTAGGGATCAAACCCTTACAAAACTAACTCGATTACATGGTAAATCTCATCCAACCCATCGCTGTCCAACAAGCCTACGATGGAATTACTCACGCACGGTGGTGAACATCATGAAATTGGTGATGGAGGAAGGTTGATGATGACGATGGCGACGATCTCCACTCTCCGTAGCCCCGAACGGACTCAAGATCAGCCCTCCCGAGAGAGATTAGGGTTTGGCGGCGGCTCCGTATCATAAAACGCGATGAATCCTTCTCTCTGATTTTTGTCTCCCCGAACGTGAATATATGGAGTTGGAGTCTAGGTCGGTGGAGCCTCAGGAGGGGCCCATGAGACAGGGGGCACGCCCAGGGGGGTGGGCGCGCCCCCACCCTCGTGGACAGGGTGTGGGCCCCTAGTCTTGATTCTTTCGCCAGTATATTTTATATATTCCAAAAATATTCTCTGTGGATTTTCAGGTCATTCCGAGAACTTTTATTTCTACACAAAAATAACACCATGGCAGTTCTACTGAAAATAGCATCAGTCCCGGTTAGTTCCATTCAAATCATGCAAGTTAGAGTCCAAAACAAGGGCAAAAGTGTTTGGAAAAGTAGATACGTTGGAGACGTATCAACTCCCCCAAGCTTAAACCTTTGCTTGTTCTCAAGTAATTCAGTTGACAAACTGAAAATGATAAAGAAAAACTTTTACAAACTCTGTTTGCTCATGTTGTTGCAAATATGTAAAGCCAACATTCAAATTTTCAGCAAAGATCATGAACTAACCACAGTCACAATAACTTTTAGGTCTCATTCTTACTCATATCAATGGCATAATCAACTAGCGAGCAATAATAATAAACCTCGGATGACAACACTTCCTCAAAACAATCATAATATGATATAACAAGATGGTATCTCTCTAGCCCTTTCTGAGACCGCAAAACATAAATGCAGAGCACCTCTGAAGATCAAGGACTGACTAGACATTGTAATTCATGGTAAAAGAGATCCAGCCACAGTCATACTCAATGTAAATTAATATCAATGCATGCAAATGACAGCGGTGCTCTCCAACTGGTGCTTTCTAATAAGAGGATGATGACTCAACATAAAATTAAATAGATAGGCCCTTCGCACAGGGAAGCAGGGATTTGTAGAGGTGCCAGAGCTCGAGTTTTGAAATAGAGATAAATAATATTTTGAGCGGCATACTTTCATTGTCAACATAGCAACCAAGAGTTCTTGATATCTTCCATGCTACACACATTATAGGCGGTTCCCAAACTGAATGGTAAAGTTTATACTCCCCCAACCACCAACAAGCACACTCCACGGCTGGCCCGAAACAACGGGTACCGTTCATACCAACAACAGCCATGGGGGATTTTTGTTTAATTATTTTGATATAAGCATGGGACTGGGCATCCCGGTTACCGGCCATTTTGTCGTGAATGATGAGCGGAGTCCACTCATCGTGAGAATAACCCACATAGCATGGAAGATATAGACAACCCTAGTTGATACATGAGTTGTTCGAGCATACAAAACAGAATTTCATTTGAAGGTTTAGAGTTTGGCACATACAAATTTACTTGGAACGGCAGGCAAATACCGCATATAGAAAGGTATGGTGGACTCATATGGAATAACTTTGGGGTTTATGGAAGTGGATGCACAAGCAGTATTCCCGCTTAGTACAAGTGATGACTAGAAAGAGACTGGGAAGCGACTAGCTAGAGAGTGACAACAGTCATGAACATGCATTAAAATTAATCAACAATGAGTGCAAGTATGAGTAGGATATAAATCACCATGAACATAAATATCATGGAGGCTATGTTGATTTTGTTTCAACCACATGCGTGAACATGTGCCAAGTCAAGCCACTTGAATCGTTCAAAGGAGGATACCACCCTATCATACCACATCACAACCATTTTAATAGCATATCGGCACGCAAGGTAAACCATTATAAACTCTCATCTAATTAAGCATGGCATGAGAGTTATAATCTCTAATTGTCATAGCAAGCATGTTTCATTCATAATAGGCTAAATCGGGAATGATGAACTATTCATATTCACAAAAACAAGATAGGTCGAGTTCATACCAGCTTCTCTCACCTCAATAAGTCCATCATATATCGTCATTATTGCCTTTCACTCGCACGACCGAACAGTGTGGATAATAATAATAGTGCACGTACATTGGACTAAGCTGGAATCTGCAAGCACTTAATACAAGGGAGAAGACAAATTAATATGGCTCTTGGTTAAATCACCATTAATGCATATCAGAGCCACTCAACATTTTCATCATGGTCTTCTCCTCTTGACCCCCAAAGAAAAGAAAAGAAATGAAAACTATTTAAACGGGAAAGCTCCCAACAAGCAAAAGAAGAACGAGAAATCTTTTGGGGTTTTCTTTAATTACTACTACTACAGGCATGGAAAGTAAACTAGCTAAAAGCTACAACTAATTTTTTTGGGTTTTTTTTTCTCAAGGTTTTTCAAACACACAAGAAGAAGATTTAGAAAAGAAAATAAACTAGCATGGATAGTACAAAGAAAAAGTATGAGCACCGACAACTAGAATGAGTGTGTGAACATGAATGTAATGTCGGTGAGAAATACGTACTCCCCAAGCTTAGGCTTTTGGCCTAAGTTGGTCCATGGCCACGGATCAAAGCTACTCACTCCGGCGTACGGAGGGGTGTCCTCTAGTGCATGCTATTTTGAGCGTTACAATACCTATTCTAAAACTCCTGCACATTATGATCAATACGTGCCACTAGTGCACGTGTTGAACTACGGTAACATCCATGGAGATGTCATGGTAAGATTTGTGGCCGATCATCCTTTGCATAAATTCTTCTAAAACTAAACTACTTTACTAACTACGAAGTTATTACTATGTTTTTCAACAGAAAATCTCTTCGGATTGTGTGCCTCATCTGATGTTTTAGAAATGTCACCTCAATGTTATGAGCTTATTACCGTACTCGTCAGGTCATCATCCTACACATAACTGTCCATACCGGATTTCTAAATCCAATGAAGACATGACAATCAAAGATTGGAAGAAATGTATGGTCAGTCGTAGGGAGCTACATGGAAGCGACATTGTGCGAAAGCCAAGAATTGGAGACAGGATAATCTGCATTCTCCATAATGGAGAGTCAGGGCCTATCTTGTTTTATGCTATTTCACCTTAGAGAGGGTGTACTTAATTAAGTCTGGCTACTTATGATCATGAGCTAAGAAGTTGTTAGATGACTATGATGATGATGATGAGTAGGACTTGTTATTATGACAACGAGTAGAAGTTGTGAGATGACGATGATGCTGAGTACGACTTTTTTATTATGACAACGACGATGATGATTTATTATTAATTATGATGATGCATTGTTATATGAGCATGCACGGAGATAAGAGAGAACACTTCTCTCTATTAGCTAGCTAAAACAATATATGAAACCCCTAAATTAAGCCTACAAAACCCCCAAACCCCCTCCCTCCCTTTCAGAAAAAAAACCTAGCCCCATGAATTGCTGACGCGTGGAAGCTCCTGCCTGCGCAAGCCGCAATTGCCACATGGAGGCCCATCTGTCCCGGTTTGTATAAGAACCGGGACTAATGGTCTAGGGCATTTGTATCGACCGTTTAGTCCCAGTTCCCCAACCGGGACAAATGACCCTTACGAACCGGGACAAATGACCCTTTTTGCACTAGTGAAACATTTTGAACCACGGTTCCCTCAAACAAAATTGAACTACGGCAGTCCGATTGACACATTCTTTTGGGAATTTTATGAACCAGTCTGATAAAATAGTAGAAGTAAAAAAAGATATCCTTTCGCTATAACAGAACGCATGTATTCGAAATAAAATTATTTATTTACTTTTAAAATATTAAAATATTTAATTTTTGGTTCACCTATTGGGGAAATATACATGAAAGTTAAAATATATTTATTTTATGAAAAATATTCATATAATTAAGTAATTATTTGTATATTTTCAAAAAAAAAAATCATGTAAGTGTCCACCGTTTTGAAAACATATTCATATAAGAAAGTCCATTTTACCACCGTGAATAAAGTGGTGGTTCACTTTATCCCCCGATCTATTTTTCTGCTTCTTTTACCCCCAAAAATTTTGAACGACGGTTCCCTCAAACAAAATTGAACTACGGCAGTCCGATTGACACATTCTTTTGGGAATTTTATGAACCAGTCTGACAAAATAGTAGAAGTCAAAAAAGATATCCCTTCGCTATAACAGAACGCATGTATTCGAAATAAAATTATTTATTTACTTTTAAAATATTAATATATTTAATTTTTGGTTCACCTATTGGGGAAATATACATGAAAGATAAAATATATTTATTTTATGAAAAATATTCATATAATTAAGTAATTCTTTATATATTTTCAAAAAAAAAATATGTAAGTGTCCACCCTTTTGAAAACATATTCATATAAGAAAAAAATCCATTTTACTACCATGAATAAAGTGGGTCGTTCACTTTATCCCCCGATCTATTTTTCTGCTTCTTTTACCCCCCAAACATACCCAGACCAGACAAAACACCACAGGGGCTAGTTTTTCTCCACCCGTTACTAATGTGGCACTAGTCAACAGTGGTTTTGACCTAGGTGGGGCCCCCTTGTTAGGTTTCTCTCTCTCTCTCTCTCTCTCTCTCTCTCTCTCTCTCTCTCTCTCTCTCTCTCTCTCTCTAGATGGTTTTTCTCTCTGCACCCGCCGGCGAGCAGAGCAGGGCCAGGCGGCGTCCTGTCAGGCTTGCGCAGCCACGGGATGGCGTGGCCGACAGGGTCGGTAAGACGGCGACAGCGGGGGGCGGGTCGATCCGCGGCGGCGCGGGACAGGCTCCTTTGACAGGACGCCGACGCGATGGCGGGGAGAGGTCGTTGGC
>LR738712.1:131524882-131587308 GCA_902687465.1 Secale cereale
CCTCTTTCTCGGCCCGCTCTCCCATCTGACATATTGAAAAAAATATACATGGAAGTTAAAATATTTTCAATTTAAGAAAAGTGTTCGTATAATTTGGAAATTCTTCATACATTTTTTAAAATGTTCATGTAAGTGTCCACCATATTGAAAACATATTCATAGAATTCTAGAAATGGTCCATGTATTTGGAAATCACCATGAAGGAAAGCATAAATAGAAGAAAATAAAGAGAAAAAAGGAAAATAATAGCAGAAAAACCCAAAAAAAATTGTGATCCTCAAATATGGCCGAAAACGCTAGATCTAGTAGAGAAGTTGTCAGGAAAACAAAAATTCAGAAAAGTGCACTACCAACAAAAAATGCAAGCCTCTTTTCATATATCTAGAAGACCGATAATAAAGCAATTGCCAAAAAAATGGAAACATCCTAACCTTCTTACTTGCTCTGGTCAGGATTAAATGGGCAGAGTGCGGGATTCAAAATTAGAAATTGGGCTCCTAATCATCCATTGGTACACCCGAGCAAGAGAGACCAAACTAGCCATGCATTCTATCAAACTCATGGTGTGCGTCGTCCAACGCGGTGACACCGGCATGGAAACTACAATCACAACTAAACCGCCGAGGAAACGCCATCCACCAACGTGTGTAGGACCGCTAGGCGGGCAAGGGACCATTCCCATCAGTGACCCAACAACACACATATGCACATTAAAGACACACGAACACACACATGTCTTGCATTATGCAACACAATCAGTGCTCACTAGCAACAATCCTCACCACCTGGGACACACGGCTTTGTGACGATCGCCATCTCTCTTGGTGAAGTCCATCTCTTCCTGAACGCATCATGTAGCGTGGCCACAAGCGGTAGGATTGTTAGTATGCATAGGGGGTTGAATACACTACAAGAATGACTATTCTCCTAATTTTAAAGTTCATGCAGTTTTAAGCTTTTCTAACGACGGCCTATAACAACCAACATACACAAGTCTAGAAGACTATAGCAAAGGAAGACAAAGACTTCAATATGTAAAGAGTAAAGGTTTGGCATATGGAGAGGCTCGATGACGATGTTTCTCGTGGTTTGAATAGTTGACGATATCCTACTCCATACTGAAAGAGATGTCAAACCTTCTTGGATCACATTAGAACCTGGTTGTGAAATCCACAAAGGAACATATCCACGGAGGATTGCATCCAAAAGGGTCAATAAAAGAGCATACAGCTCGCGAAGGAAACCATAAAAAAACAGAAAATACAAATAAACAAAAAATGGAAAGAGAAAATAAACCCATTTTGAACCGAAAATAACCAGCGGGACCCAGATATCATGTTCTCATGATTCTAACATACAAAAAAGATGTTAGGAAAACTCCATCAGGAAATATATCGTACTCCCACAGTTTACATAGTTAATTGCACGTTGGTACCATAATTAGGGCTAGTGTAATGAACTGGTACCACACTTTAACCTTTTTTGCATGTTGGTACCAAAATTGGGGCCTCCTACAACAACGCGAGGTGGCAATATGGTATCACAATATACAGAATCTTGGGTGTACATTTGTATGAAGGCTCACATACAACTCCTTTGGCGTCAGGTGCCACAGTTTGCGCTCACAGTTCCAGGCTATGGGCCAGCCCAGATATTTTTGGTCAATTAATTAACCGGTGGACCACTGACCGTTGACTGACTACATGTCGACCTTCTTGACCGTTCAACAATTGACCATTGGCTTTTTATGAATAACTCACTGCCGACTTTTTGCAAATATGTGTAAAGTTTGCAAGTTTGAAAACCATTCATGTATTTCAATTTTTTCACAAAATATAAAACTGTTCATGAAATGGAAAAAAGTTCACATATTTGAAAATAGTTCATGTATTTGAAAAACCTTTGTGGATTTGAAACAGTCCACATATTTTAAAAATGTTAATGAATTTGATAAAATTTCATGGATTTTAAAAAACAATCGTGGGTGAAAAAGTGGTCAAAAACTTGAAAAGTCCACGTATTTAAAAAAGATAGTGCATTTGAAAAAGTTTACGAATTGGATAAATGCTGAAAAAATTGAAACAAGTTCATGGATTTTCATTTTAGTTTTGCCGATTTGAAAGAGTTCAAGTATTTTTGAAATGGTCATGAGTTTAAAAAAAGTTTGCAAATCTTAAAATAGGCACGAATTAAAATTTTACATCGTCCCAAAATTAATATAGACAGAACAGAAAAGCAAAAAAGGAAATAATAAAGAAAATAAAATAACAAGAAACCTGCAACAACGGAACAAAATACGTTGACATACAAATCAAAGAAATTTAGCCCAACTGCCTGAAGGACTGATATTGGGTCTCAGTGCTGTATTTTCAGCTTCTACTAGCAAATGTGCACGTGCAATGCACGTCTAAGCTTCGGGATTTTTTGACTAATTTTTTTCTTAATCCCTAAAGCTTGTAAGGATAGTTTGATCCGAGTCCTAGAATCAGGATAAGAAACTTACTAATTTGAATCATTAGGATCCCAATCACATTTTCCAAAGGGATTGCATGATTAAAGTCGGCTCCTTCCATCTGCATGCCACGGGGCACTCTTGGCACTCTTGGCCAAGTCTATAAGCTCGCCAAGTCCAAGGATTGAGAGCGGAAGAGAAGAGAGTGAAATAGGCAATGAAAGGGAAAGGGATGGTCATCGGCATTCGGGAGGCGGCGGAAGGGTAAAGAGCATCTCTCGACGTCCGTTGCATTTTTCGCAAGTGGTGGCCATTGCAGGAGCGACATTAGTAGATGCACATCCCAGCTTAGGGCAGCCAAGTTAGCATGCGCGCCACGAGACTGAAGTTGAGGAGCACGTTAGCACATTCGACCACACCAGAAACTCACATGATGTCACTCCCGTTAGTGACCCGCCATACCCCTCGTTACACTGAATATGCTAAATAGTGGAAGCAAAAGGTAGTTTCCACTATTACTCCAGTACATTCCAATAAAAAAACTAAGGGTTAGAACAAGAAGTTCAGTAGAATATGGTCGGTAATAAAGCACTTCAGATACAATTGTCAATTCAGTTGTTTTTCAAACACGTTACTCAAACAAAAACAAAGCCAGGTGCTGATATATTTTGGTTCATGTCCTGTTGTCATCTATTCTTGTTCAGTTTGCAACAAAAAATTCTCCAAGGAACATAATATGAACAAGGGACACCACTAACAAATACTGTTTCACAAGGAGATGCACACAAAGATTGTCAAGGAAGTAATCGGTGCTGGTACAGCTAGCTTACCATGATACTGTTACATGCATATGTGGACCATAAGATGATTCCCGTTCACTAATATTTCGGAAATGGGTGCTTACTATTCAGAATTAAACAACATCCACTTTATTTTAGTTGCTCAGATTGTTTACGAATTCCATAGAACTGTAGAGCCATGGAAATAGATAGGCTTTACAACAATGAGAGTAGAAGTAAATTGTATCCCTGAATACAAAATTGATCAATAAAACAATAGGATTAACACATACGTGTACTACTACAATACAGGACCATATATAAAGATAAAAGAGCATACAATCTGATTTATTCGTCTTTACGTATCAAGCAGGAACATGCATCATGGCATCATCCATGACTGCATGAACGGTGCAGGAAGAGACTACTTTTCATTTTAGATTCCTCAGTATGACTAATTTCTGCATCATTATTACAGATGAGTCCGTTAGGTCATTAATCGGGGAACGATCCCCTGGCATAAACGGATGTGCATCTCAATTTTTCTTGCCCAGCTTATGTATTTTAAAAGCACAAATGTTGTATGAGAAAACAAAAGGAGATGATGTCTTAACCCTGATCAGACATCGGACCAGAGATTTGTGAAATATATATATCTACATTATGTACAATGACATTAAAGAACTGCAATTTCCATCTATGTCTCAGAGCATTCTAGAAATTAATTGGAACAGAGATTCTTGAAACGTTTGATCATTATATAAATTAATCAAACATTGGGCCCCTCCTAATCAAAGATCCTACATACATATAGATGCCAGGTAAGAACCATGTTGGATTTAGAAAGAGTATTGAGCATAGAAGGGGGAGGAAGTGAAATCAGTACCTCAGCTCACACATGATGAAGGGAAGCAGTGAAAAAAAGACTTCAACATAACGCAATAGTATCAGCTGCGACATAGGAGATCCAGGAAAATAAACATTTATTCTCTGCATTTTGAATCTAGCTACCAGCCTTGGCCTTTGTCAAGAGTAGATTTTCTCTGTTGATAGAGTTGCACTTCTTCTAGCACCCATCACTGAACCTGTAGCATCACCACGGCCAAAACCACCAGGAAATCATCTCTCAAATCCAAAAGCATGCAAAAATGGAACCATTATTATGAAAAGTTACTTGTACATTTGTGCGGAACACAAATGAAATCAAGATAGCTGCCTCGTTATGGAGATCTTGCTGTTGAAAACTATTACACAAAATTAACATCTAACAAAGTAAGATAGAATTAAAGGTACACATTAGATAAACAGCATCTCACACAAAATCTGACCCAGGAAAAAATATCTAAAAATCTCTACATAACCCAAAGGTCACTCGGGAAAAAGGCCACAGAAAGTTTCCACGTCCACTATGAAACAATTATTCTTAAGGTTCACCTTGCTATCAATAAGAAGACCAAATCATGTTCTGGATAACCAAATTCAACCTCATGTCTTTGGCACTCATGAGCTATCCATTCCAAAATTACGTTGATGCAGTAGAAATGAATGCAAATCAGGAGCTTAACTTCTGAATGTACTAAAGTTTAGCTACCTCTTCACAAAACACATACATGAGTTAAGAGAGTTGTGAAGACCTTGGAGCTGCAAAATAAAAGTTGAATGTCCCTTGCAGAATGGAGCAGGCAAGATCTTAGCAAATACAGCCTGTGAAGAAAACAATTAGAATACGACCAATTAAATTAACAAATCCTCTAACAATAGAAGCATATCAAAATATATTCAAAAAAGAATGCATATGCTTATTATCATACTGAAAGACTCCTATTCAAAAATTTAATATGTCAGGGTGTGTGGAAGCAAACACAAATTGACAAATTATCATGAATGTGGTATCGATAATTGTAAGAACCTTCTGAAAATCCAAATTTTGATGCTCCATGTTATCTTATAGGGAAGAAATTGCCTGAGATTTTGGGACAAAAATAAGATCAAAGAGCGGTGCTGACGGCCAGCTCATGTGAGCTGCTCAACCTAGGCTGTTTGCTCAAAGATGCTAATGCAGATAGAGTCTATAGAGAGAGATGGGGTGCAGAAGCAAGGCTACTGTGTGAATATAGTGTACATGTTAGACTGAGAAAATATTTTTCAAAATATATAGTCACTTACCATTTCACCATCTAATGTTGACAACAAGTAAGCATCTGCAGCAGCTATCTCAATCCCTTCATGCATTTATCTATTTGTAAAGACAAAACATGGATTGGATCATGGGTTTTGCAAAGTGAAATTCTAGCAAATCTGCAATCAGTATATACATATAAGTAAGAAATCAATGAAATTAACACTTCTAAAATAGAAGAATAATGGTAGACAGAAAGGAACACATTTTAACATCTCGTACAAGCCAGTTGATTTATAAAGAATGATTAGTCGAGTATGTTGTGTAGAGTGACATTTTTTTACAGAAGAATGGACAATGTACACCCACCTACTCCTCCCTGCGGATCTACCGGCTCCACCAGATGCTCTTGCGCTGGCTGGTAAGCACGTCCCTGCTCTCATTGATCATCCTCACAATCTTCCTCTGCACCCATATCATCGACACGAGCATGTTGCGTTCCGTATTGTATTTCTTCGGTTTGATCTCCTGCACAGGGAAAGAATACCACAACTGATCAGTGTACACCAGGCCAGCATTCTAAAAACAAAATGAAATGTGTTTTCAGAAAAAGAACTTATCCAACAACTGTATTGCATGCTGGCATACATACCCTGAGCTTTTGAAGTCATGCTTATATGAAGCCTCCTCCCTCCTCCGTCCCCAATTTCGCCATGAGGCCGATGATCCATCAAGCCGCCTCACTGTAATCAGAAGCAGTACTTTCAGTTGCAAGAGAAGAAGTATCTACAGCATAGGAAAGGAACAAATTGAACTTTATGAAAATAATAACAAGGAAGGCAACAAACAAAAGATATGATTAATATCCAAATATGTCCAAGTAGGCAGCTCTGTCCTCTATGAAAAAACAAGTTAGACCTGGATATGTCCAATTTTAGTATATCTCACAACCAAACAAACAAAATGAGACATCCATTTTTCCTTGTTACTGTCAACGTTGCATATTCATACATTCTCCACTGTCATGTAGGCATCACTAATACGTAACACATGAGAGACGAGTATCCTCAAACACATGAGAGACCTGGATTTATGAAGAACTTTATCGTTTCTAAAAAATACAAGCTTAGTTTGGAAAAACAAATATCAAAATTACCATTTAAAAGAATGCATATATATACACGTGTGCACTTATTTTATCCATCGATCGGATTAAAACTCCAGTAAAAAAACATGGATCCAATCCAGAGTTTTCGGCCATCCGCCCTCATCGGTTCCTCAGATCAAGAATACAATCTTTGACCATACCTTCGTTATAAATATCAGTTGTTCATAATTTAATCTTGGTTTGGTTGCAAACATCAACAGATGTTGTAGCTAAATATTGATACTTTATGACTGACCATGGTAGAAGCTTAAACTGAAGAACAACAATATCAGAAAAAGGAAACATGCTAATTATAGGGCAAAAAAAAGTAGATCAAATGAGCATTGAAAGTATTTCTACTTGTTCTTGTGTGAGTACCATCTAATCTACACATTCACTGTAGTAAATTATCTAGGTAACAGAGATCAAAATTTTGCCTCCCAGAATCTAACCAGAGACCAATCAAATACACAGAGAGGATCCCAGAGTTAGTAATATTACGACATATAATCTTGTCCATCATTTTTTGTATTACATTTTAGTACAAAAGTTACAAAATTCTGGTATTAGAAAACTATTATTTTCATGAAAAAATGATGATACAGTTTTACCTAACAAATTTAAATGATCTCTTTTCTAAAGGAAACAATCTGAATGCTCTTTTGTATGTCATGAGCCAAACTTAGACTGTCCGCTATCTAATATGCCATCTATTTAATTACTAATAGATATAGCAGTTCATAACCAGCCAATGGGCAATACCTGATAACATCATGGTAGAACATTGATGTAGGCACCGACATTGAAACCAAGAGGACATTCACGCAAGAGACAGCGGTGCCAGGAATAGCGACATTGTTTCCTTTAAAAATATCAGAAATGCTCTAATAAGATCGGCCAGGAACAACGACATTGAAACGCAAGAGACAGTTTTACCTACACACTACCCCTAATATACGACTTGTTAGCCGGATCGCCTCTTGTTCCTCCTGCAGAAATCTTGGAATAGCTTGAAAGCTGACAACTGAAATAGATGAAATCAATCAAAGCGAAGGTGTATAATGTACTGAAGGTGGCACATAGCTGCCCATTGGACCAATTTCTTTCCTGCGTCAGTAATATAATTAAGAGAATAATTCATGTCCGATCTTATACTTTTTATACATTGTATATAGAGACAATGTGTTGAAATCACTACTCAACATCTTGAATATAACGGGGAATTCATCGGGCCTGTACTGAATCTTGTATAGACGAAGAACGAAAAGAGAGGAAGATGGCTGACCGGAGTACCCCAACCCCAACCCCATGGCAGCGCTGGGAGTGGGCATGCTGCTGCGGACCAGCCTCCCTGCGGCGGAGTCGCTGCTCGCTCGTCGGGGGTGTGCTGCTGCGACCGTCGGGGCCGTAGCCCGCCAGCGTGAAGGGGGCCGCCGGCGAGGCCGAGAAGGGGGGCGGCGGCGAGGCGTGAAGGTGGGGCGAGCGGCGGGCGGCGGAGGGGCCGAGAAGGGGAGGTGGGGCGAGCGGAGGGCGGCGGCGGGGCCGAGAAGCGACGGCGGGATGAGGTGTGAAGGTGGGGCGAGCGGCGGCGGGGCGTGGTGGAGAGGTTAGCGAGGCGAGAGAGAGGCGTGCGAGCGAGAGAGGGGCGTGGTCGAGCGGGCGTGCGAGAGAGGGGCGAGTGGTGGGGTACCGGGTTTGGTTAGCGGATTTCGTTAACGACAATTTTCGTTAACGGATGTTTTAGGTCGTTAGATCGTAGATTAGACGGCTAATACGCTGAGTTGGATCTGCCTTCTCTTTCTTTTATAGGGGTAGTAGATAGTAGATAGTAGACTAGGCCCTAACATGATGACTATGACTCAGCTTCTATTAAGCTCGGGAGCTCCTGTTTTTTTTGAGACAATTAGCGGAGCTTTTTATTACGGCGTCACCAGCTGAGCTGGGACGAAAGAAAGAGTTCCAGGGTGGCCTAACCAAACATGGCGGCCCTCCCCTAACATCAAAGCATGCTTCGCTAAATTGTGAGCCTCCACATTGGAGCTCCTAAATTCATGAACAAAATTACATATAGAAAAACTACTAGAATGTGCTAATATCTCATATATAATGGCCCCATACTCCGATCCATTCCTTTGCTTAATGCTGTCTACAATCTCCTTGCAATCCGAAGCGATGTGGATGGACTGAAGCTGGAGATCATCTGACAAAGCCAATGCCTCCCTCACTGCCATTGCTTCGAGAGTTGTTGGATTAGTGATCGCTTTAAAGCCCATTGTTGAAGCTCCCAGAAATAGGCCATCGGCGTCCCTTGCAATGGCAGCAACTGCTCCCACCCCACGCCTCTCTGCAACAGCTGCATCAACATTTAGTTTTGACAGGTTTGCTGGGGGTTTTAGCCAATGTCTTGGCCTGGTCGTCTGCCCACTAGCCCTAGGTGCGGGCACCTTGTTGAGATTCTGCCAATCGCTCATGTATCGCTGTATAAACATATGAGTAGTCATAGGAGCTTGGTGAATGTCTTCATATACTGCCTTCCTTTTAGCACTCCAGACTGCCCAAAGTGATATTGCCATTTGTGTGAATTGTGCTTGGGTCAAGGCTTCATTCATTGCAAATAACCATTCTCTTGGGTCATCACTCGTGATCTGGCACATCCTCTCTACCAGTTCCTCATCAGACAGGGCCCAAATACATCTGGCATTGGTACAGTCTATCATAGTATGTCTCCATGAATCCGCCATCCCACACAGTTTACAAGCTGCGGACGTGTCCATGTGTCTGTGTTGGAGCACATCGGCCGTTGGGATGGAGCTTCTTGCCAGGCGCCACAAGAAAATCTTGATCTTTGGCGGTAGAGCTACCTTCCATAACGATGACCACTTGTCACATTCATGTGCAGTTCTGGATGAACCCTCCTCTTCGTCTATCCACGCCTCTCTTTCCAACTTTGTTCTTACTACCAGGCGATATGCAGACCGCACTGTGAAGTTTCCCTTCTTCTCCCCACTCCATGCCCAAAAATCTTCTATATCTCTGGTACAAACAGGTATACTAAGTATAGCTTCCACATCAATTGGAAGGAAGACAGATCGAACAAGCTGTTCGTTCCAAGTGGCTGTCGCTGTGGATATTAGTTCTGAAACCATTCTCGGCGGTGCTGGGATCCTGGATGTGATAGGCCTCATCATCCCCTGTCTTGGCAGCCAGTTGTGGCTCCAGATATTGGTAGTTCTTCCATTCCCGATTCTTCGTATGATTCCAAGTTTAAGCGTATCTCGTCCATCAAGAACAGCTCTCCAAATCTGCGACGGCCTCCCGCCTAATTCCGCTTCCAGCAGAGATGTTCCCGGGAAGTAAGTTGCCTTCAGTATCCTAGCACTCAGGGTTTCCGGTTCAGTTAGCACTCTCCAAGCCTGCCTTGCAAGCAAAGCTAGGTTGAAAATCTCCATATCTCGAAACCCTAGCCCTCCCAAGTGTTTCGGTTTTGTCATTACATCCCAGGAAACCCAACTAGGTTTCCTTTTTCCAGCTTTACTCCCCCACCAGAATTGTCGAATCATGGAGGTGATGTTTTCACACAATCCTCGAGGAAGCCTGAAGCATGCCATGGAAAAAACTGGTAAGGATTGTGCTACTGCTTTAATAAGTACCTCTTTGCCCGCGGTTGACAGTAGTTTTTGCATCCAGCCTTTAATCTTCTCCCAGACTCTGTCACGAAGATACCTGAAGGTGCCCATCTTCGATTGCCCCACGTCGGTTGGTAGACCTAGATAACGGTCATTCAAGGATTCAGTCTGGATATTGAGAATTCCCTTTATGCTCTCCCTTAAAGGTTGAGGACACCCCTTACTAAAAAAGATGGAAGATTTGCTGTGGTTTATCCTCTGTCCTGAAGCATTGCAGTAATTTTCCAACAGGTTTGATACCTCATTCGCCCCCTCCATACTTGACTTGAATAGCAGCAGGCTATCATCGGCGAAAAGAAGATGGTTAACAGTCGGAGCTGTCGGAGCCACCTTGATTCCTTGGAGTGCCGATGATCGAGAACTGGTTTTTAAGAGGCACGAAAGGCCCTCTGCTGCAATCAAGAAGAGGTAGGGGGAGATTGGATCTCCCTGTCTGATGCCACGGGTAGGATTAAACTTTTCAAGCCTCTCTCCATTGAACTGAACTGAGAAAGAAACAGTGTTGATCATCCCCATCACTATGTCCACCCACTGCTGTTTGAAGCCCAGCTTTAACATGATCGCTTGTAGGTATGACCACTCGAGTCTGTCATACGCTTTCATCATGTCTAACTTCACAGCACAGTAGCTGTTAGATTTCGCCTTGCTGCGCTTCATGAAGTGCAAGCACTCGTATGCACATATGATGTTGTCAGTTATTAACCTTCCGGGAACAAAAGCCGACTGCTCCTCTGATATTATGTCCGGAAGAATAACTTTCAACCTGTTTGAGATAACCTTGGATGCAATTTTGTAGATGACATTACATAAACTAATGGGACGGAACTGAGTGAGAAGATTTGGATTGATCACCTTGGGTATGAGAACCAATACCGTATCATTCACACACTTGGCACTTTCCTCTCCACGAACTATACCCAGAACTGCCTTAGTGACCTCCTCGCCGCATAAATCCCAGTGCCGTTGATAGAATTGTGCAGGAAAACCATCCGGCCCTGGCGATTTAGTTGGAAACATCTGGAAAAGCGTTGTTTTAACTTCATCTGTAGTGTATGGTGCCATTAACTGCTCGTTCATTGCTGCACTAACCTTCACAGGAACATGTTGAAGAACTTGTTCAACACCTGTAACGCCTTCCGTTGTGTACAGGTCCTTATAAAACTCAATCACCATTCTTTTTAGCTCCACTTTATCATGTATCTGGACACCCAATGAGTTAGCCAGAGCTTTGATCATATTCTTTTTCCTCCGCATACTTGCTCTCATATGGAAGAATTTGGTGTTTCTGTCACCTGTGGCTAGCCACTCTATTCTTGAACGTTGCCTCCACATGAGCTCCTCCTGATGATATAACTCGACTAGTCTTTCACTAGTTTTTAGCTCAATGTGCGTCGGTCCAACCCTCAACGGTTCTCCACGCAGCCGCTGTA
This sequence comes from Secale cereale, assembly GCA_902687465.1. Classification (NCBI taxonomy): domain Eukaryota; kingdom Viridiplantae; phylum Streptophyta; class Magnoliopsida; order Poales; family Poaceae; genus Secale; species Secale cereale. The sequence goes on from LR738712.1 coordinate 131,536,496, forward strand.
ATTCATCATTCAGTTTTTTTATCTCTTTACGAACAGATCCAAAAGTCTCCCTGTTCCACCGACCCAAATTATTAGATATGGCAGATAGTTTCTCCCTGAGGCCCTCCATAGTTACCGCCGGCTGTTCCTGGCTCCACTGCTGGTTGATGTTCTCGCGCCATGATTCGTGAGTCTCCCACATCACCTCATATCTAAAGGGAGGTTTCGCCGCCGGTCGATCTTGATCATTACGTAGGTTGAGGAGAATGGGGCAGTGGTCAGATCCTGCCGCTGTTAGATGCTTGAGGCTGGATTCCGGGTACTGGGCACTCATTTCTGCTGTAACTAGAGCCCTGTCCAGTCTAACTTTCGTGTAACTCCCTCCCCTTACTTTCTTCTCAAACGTCCAGGAGTTGCCCTCATAGCCCAAGTCCATCAGCATACAGACATCAACGGCGTCCCTGAAACCCTGAATTTGTGCATTGCTACGTTCTCCAATTCCTACGTGTTCCTCTGGTCACAGCACCTCGTTGAAATCTCCCATACAGACCCATGGTAGATCGCTCAGAGGGGCAATCCCCTTCATAATATCCCATGTCTGGTGCCTCAGTTCTGTTCGAGCCTCTCCATAAACACAAGTCGCACGCCACTTGTCATATCCAGGCATATCAACCACACAATCAATATGATACCCTGAGTACCCCAGAAACTCAACCTTTATTGCATTATTCCAGAACAAGCCCAGGCCTCCGCTTCGGCCTTGGCTACTTACAGCAAAAGAATTATCAAAGCCAAGAGTATTCGCTAGACCTTCTACCCGAGCTCTATCTAGCTGTGTTTCAACAATGAAAAGGAAGGTAGGGACAAATTTCCGCGCTAGCTCACGGAGTTCTCGGACTGTCGCGGCTTTGCCCACACCGCGACAGTTCCAACACAGGATACTCATTAGGACCGGCGGTGCTCCTCCCGGGAGCCCGCCGATGTTGTTGCTGATTCACTTCCAAACTTCTTAATCATACTCTGAGTTGATGTTCCCTTCTCGCCAACAGAATCCACCTTAGCGCGCTTCGGCTCTTGCTTCGGGGGCGGGTTGAACGGAGTTTGTGGTGCGGGGAGAGCTATCAACTCTCCTCCCCTCACGGTTGGCTGGAAGCCTCCCTGTATAGTAGCTATCACATCTGTAACCTGGCCTCTCTTCCTATTGCCTTCACCATCAACCATTTGCTCATCCATATCAGGGTTCTTCCAAGTATGTTGTTCCTTCTCCTTGCTCTTATCCCTACTACCCTTCTTGTAACTGCCCGGCCCTTGCCCCGCACTCCTGAACCAGTCAGCTTTGAGATTCTTAAAAACAAGCGACGATGGGGGATGGACTCCATCACCGTGTTCCTTGTGTAGATGGCCGAGCCTCCCACACACCGCACACCAGTTGGGCAGACGTTCATATTTGACACGGAAGATCATCCTCTTATCGCCTACCTTGAGCGATACAGCGTTTTTGAGTGGCTTCCCTACATCAACCTTAACCTGCACCCTGTAGAAGTTTCCTTCAAAGTCTTGTGAAGCTGGTTCGGCATAGACAAAAGTCCCAAGCTTTCCTGCCAACGATGGTATCTGGGATACATAGCCCTCTGGAAAATCATGTATCTGGGCCCAAATTTCCAAGTGATCAAGCTTGATCGATGATGGTTTCGAGAACCCATCATATGGAGCTAGCAAAACTGCATCCCCTCTGAACGCCCATGGTCCATCCCACATAACTCGTTCCCAGTCACCCAGGCACGAGAATTGAATCGTATATAGGTTATCTTCGAGTGGGCGGATGCTGACTCTCTGCGCCAGATTCCAGGCTGCTCGCATGTTCTTGAAAAACCAATACTGGCTATAGCTTTTCTCTGTGTTCACCTTGGCCACCGCCATCCAACGAGTATTTTCTGGCGGCAGAGATTGCTTGTCCACCACTACATCATCGAGATCATCCTCAGAGAGACCCAGCTCCCTCATCATTGCCTCCAGGTCATCCTGATCGCCCGACCCAGAAGTTTCCGCCGCCATGTTTTAGTTCTCTAGCCCGAAGATGCGATCTAACCGGGCTGTTTTCCAAAACCCTAAACCAAAACTGGTCGCTCCTTGTTCGCCGCCCGAGGGGAGCGAACTCAGATCGTCGCTCTCGTCCAAAGACAGAGAGGACTCATCGATCAGGGTAGGGGATGAGGATCTCTACGGAGCGGCGAGAGTTCGCCGCCGAGAGGACGTAAACCCTAACGAGAGGGAAAGATAGCGGCGTGCTCGGGAGCTCCTGTTGGACGCTCGTTAGCGTCAATCAGAGGAGGCTTCGCAAAATTTGCCCAAACGGGCCGGCCCATTCCCAGGGGAGCGAATGCAATAAAAACTGTCACGAAAAATGACATCGTAAGATGGAGTCGAACCCTCGAACTAACGCTAAATAACAGTGGTGACAGCCGATGGAACTAGGGACTATGTTTGTGTTAAATTGCAGAGCCAAACTTGAAGTATTATGTGCACGACCAGATCTGTTTTTGAATATTCCTTAAAAGAATTGAATAAGGTTTTATTGAACAAATTTCAAAACTCAAAGAAACTTCTAAAAAGTATTTTTTTTAAACGTGAGCAATTATTTAAAACATGAATACACTTATGAAATTCCAAACATTCATTGATTTTTTATGTTTTATAAAAAAACAAATTGAACATTTTTGCAAGATACGATGAAAAAATTATCACTGCACATTAATCATTTTTGCGATATGCACTGAAAAGATAATTAAAATACACTGAACATTTTTGTGATTTATGATGAAAAACTTTTAAATATACATTGAGCATTTTGAGTAATATAAGATGATCAATTTTAAGTACACATTGAACAATTTTATGATATACGCTAAACAAAAGTTATATACACATTGAACATTTTTTGTCATACACGATGAACAATTTATGAATTGTGAACAAATTTTAAAAAATTCAACTAAATTTGAAAACTTTGAACAATTTTTGAAATACGAATTAGAAAAATGAAAACAAAGGATAAAAGTAAAACGAAAAAAGATAAATGAAATGAAAGAATAAAACGGAAACAGAAATTGAAAAAGGAAGTAATAAAAGGGAAAAAGAAAACAGGGCAAACCAGCAAACCAGCAAAACAAAAAATCAGGAAAAAAACGGTCGAGGGAACTTTCTAGAAGATTCGCAAAACAGGTTTGCCTGGAACTGCTCTAAAGCTCGAAGTGGGCCGGCCTGTGCTGCGGTGTTCGCTCCAGCGCTTCAGCGGAAGCGCAACACCTGGACGTTCGCGAGCGTCAAATAGGGATCGCAAGCTCCTTCCATCTCGCTGTAGGGTTTGCCCACGCGCTGTAGCTACTGGGCTAGCCCATTTTTATCTGTGTTTTTTTTCCTTCGCTTGGTTTCATTTCATCCAGTTCGCATCGCTCGCTAGGTTGGTTACTCAATTCATCAATTGTTTGGTCCGGTTTTCTTTCGTTTTTTCTACCTTTTTTATTTTTCAATTTTTATTCTTCATCAGTTTTTTGAATTTTTTCATTTATTTACCTTTTCAACGATTTCTTCATTTCTTTCTTCGTTTTCACCTGTTTTTCCATTTTTATTGTTTGCTTTCTCTGTTTTTTTGCTTTTCTTTCATTCTTCTTCGTTTTCTTTTCTGTCTTGCTTTCGTAAATTTTCTTTATTTCTGTCTCAGTTTTCATTCTTTTCAATTGGTTTCTTTGGTATTTTCATTTTATTTGTTTTTATTTTTCTATTTTATTGGTTTTCTTATTTTTCTTTGTTTAGTCAGGTTTCATCGGTTTGTTTTTTGTTCAACACATGCTCAAAAACAATCGTATAGATCAAAGACATTTTTTTATGTACACATTTAACATTAAAGTACAGGAATAATGTTTTTTGGTCTACATTTTTCCCATTTACATTGTACATTTTGGTACATATCTAATATATTTCTCTAATACGTGTTTATCATTTTTTAAATGCAAGATTAGCAAAAAAAATTTAATATGTGGTCAACGTTTTTTGATACACAATTAATATTTTTAAATACATTGTCAACATTTTTTCTATACACACCTAACATTTTGCAAATGCTTGATTATCATTTTACTAGTATAAGATTAAAAATTAGAATAGGTGATCAATTTTGAGAAGATTTATGAGAAGATTGATTGAGTATCCCCTCTCTATGAGATTTGAGTTTAAAATCCACCAAGAGAAAACTAAGAGCCGAAACTTAGACACTGGTTGAGCATCACATTAGTTCTGAGCTAGGTTTTTCTACGTTACTCTTGAGAACTGCGCACTCTCCAGACGGATAGGTGTCGGCTTAATTGTTGAAGAGTAATTGTTTTCACCAAGAGAAATCTTTAGCAACCAAGAATCGTTGTGGTTCGCGAAGAAGTCTGTCGAAGGTTTAGAGATCATCGATAAGCATCTATCACGAGTGAAATCAACGGGAGTTTGATCAGCTCTGAGTTGAAGGAGAATAGAACGGGGAGATGTTTACTCGTGTTTGCAATGGTGGGGTGGGCCTATATATTTTTCTTGTGGTCTGGTGGATTCCAGAAAGACATATTTCCTTGTGGGCTATAGTTGTTCTACAATAAAATGCATAATTTTCCTAATGATGTATGTTTTCCGGCCATAAAAAGTATACCTGTGAGGGGTCGGGCTGCACACAAAAAATACGAGCTGACAAGAAACGTACGGTTTGGTACGGTGGATATGTTTCCAGTGAATTGACAAGTCTAATTTTGGTGGTCTCAAATTTAATAGTCTTTTTGTTGGTTCCACTTGGGAGGATAAGGGTATGAAATTTGATGCTGATCATCACTCATCAGGGTGGCTCTGTTAGTTTTAAGTTATGCCCTGCACCTGTGTGTGTGAAATGAATTAGTACTCCCCTCGTATTTTCAGTTTGTCACGTGCTTAACATTGAATCAGCTCCTCAATGGGTGCGCCATTTTGTTTGACATGGACATGAAAAGCATGGGATGCTTCCTTTTTATTTTTGAGATGCCTCTTAAAAAGCCAAGGTACCCAAGATGAAGTAACTAATTGTACGAGGAAAATACACTACAGTCCACCACAAGAATTTCTTACAAAAAACACACCGAAGATGAAGTTTTTCAAGCAACGACATTCCTGTGCTGTCGTGATTTTGGTGATTCAGGGTCGTTGGGAGATGGTATGAAATTTGATGCTGATCATGGCTCTATTCATTTTGGGCCATGCCCTGCGTGCTTGTGTGATTTGTAGTACCTCCCTCGCATTTCAGTTTGTCAGTACTCATGACATTAGAGAAGTAGTGAAACCGTGGAAATCTTTGTACTCGTGACAAAAATGGCCTCCTTATTATGGATAACAGATGACGACCTATACCATCTAATCTTTACAAAAATAATTTCAATCCGACACACACATCTATCATGGGAAGCATCCAATATGATCTGCTTAACATCATGGCATTTGACTTGGTTTTCTCCAATAGCTCAGTGCCTCAGTATAGCAAAATACAGGAAAATGATTATATTCATATGGTGTTAGCCTGATAGGTGATACTCGTAAAAACGTCCGCATATATATAGACAAAAGAGAGTTGCATATAGAGTTAAGTTGCTCATTGCACCTCATCAATAGTATGAGACCTCACTAGAAAGTTGTGAGTTACACCACACAATTACTGTGACATTTACCGGGAAAAAAATATCCTATTGTCTGGACAGGCAAGAATTGGTTTTTTTAGACTGAAGAAAAAGAAGAAAATACTTGATTATGTCGATATAACTTAATTTGGCAACGCATTCGTGCCCATTTTGTTATTATTATTGGAAAAACTACACAGTTAGCATACTTGAAAATACAAAAATACACAATATTTAAGAATTTCTTCACACTAATATGAATGTAAGATAGCAGCCAGAAAAGTATGAGATTGGTCTATGCTAATGTTGACGTTGCAAAGCACTATCATTAACTTGGAGACAGCATCATTAAAGCGCACTTTTCTACATAGGTTATGTGTAGTACTGCTTGCACCATTAGGAAGGCTTGGGCTCCTCTAAAATGCAAACTCTTTCTTTGGCTGGTTGTCATAGGACGTGTCCGGACAGCGGCCATCTCGCAAAGTGTGATTTTGCTCATAATGATGCATGCTCTTTCTGCATTATTTCGCAAGAATCGGTTCGTCATCTCTTCATGGGTTGCAGTGTAGTGACCATCATTTAGAGTTCAGTGCTTCTTTGCGCAAATCTGAGCAAGCCTATCCCTCAAAATGCTCGTGCTTTCCGGGATTGGTGGCAAAAGGCCAGAAATAAAGTCCACGAATCTGGAATTCGTTGAACACTATGGTACCATTAATTATCCGGAGCATATGGAGGGAATGAAATGGCAGCATCTTTTTAAATTCCCACACAGTGCTTCACGGAATCATTGATCAAATTAAGACAGATGCGGTGCAATGGGAAGAAGCAAGTCTAGTTCATTTTGTGTTACAATAGTTGGCTTTGTTGTGGTTTGTAGGCAGTTTAGTGGTCAAGGTTTTGGGGTCATTTTGTTTTCATAGTTTTAGGTTATTCTTGTTGTAACTTTGTTGGTTGTTGGTTATTTCTCCCTATCTTTAATATAATACATGAAGTCGTCCAACATGATTCAAAAGTAAAACACTCATAAAGAATGTCATACCAGTCGTGCTATGCAACTCTATCCTTCTATATTTACATCCACTTTTTCTCATGGATGTCATATCAATGGTCTTCACATGATATCTTGTCAACTTAGCTATACAATGAGATTTTGGAGGAAACTAAATACACATATGATTAAAAAAAAAAACTATGCAAAAAGCAACTTAAGCTCATTGTGAGAGAGGATGTCATAGTGTCACTGTCAGCAATGGATGTCATTGGTATTACAAGCATCTTCTTAGTGATACTCTTCCGGCAATGCATAATGTCATTGATAGTGCGGAGTGGAGGAGCCACATACGCTGTGTGGCCTTGTTCTTTCTGAAACGCAAGGTTGCGGTATATGACGCCGATGACCTTCTCTTATAAGATGAAGCTTGAATTGGAAGGAAATACAAGCATATCTCCTTTTTCCGACTTCTTTGATAATCGGTATCTTTACCTAATTTTCTATTACCTAATAATATAGCACGGATTGAGTCCGTTGGGTTCACCGTCACAATACGATTCTTCTCGTAAGTTTACGCTTTCACTTCGAATTTAAAACATATACGCGAGGTGGTACTGAAAAACCGTTTCGTTGGAGTCTGTTGGGTTCACCGTCACACACTTTTTTGCAAAGAAGTCCTTGCATTTTTTAGTATTTGAACCCGCAATCCTGATGAAGTCACGAGCTCACGAACCGGTATGGGCGAGATAAAACAAAAACGAAAAATTGCAGCCGCGCGGACGACCCTGCCTCCTAAATCCCAATCCCATCTTGACTCCAGTGCGCCGCCTCCTCTGGCCCCGCCCCGCCCCGCCGGCGCGCCGCCGCACGCCGCCAGACCGCCTACCGTCGTCGCGCGCTGCCACCGCCAACCCCGCGTGCGCCTACTCCTACCCCAAGTGTCCCCACACCCGTGCCCATCACCGGCGTCCGTACGCGCGACCTATTGCTCTGTCGTCGGGCTGCTGTAGGAGGTGGCCGGCGTCGCCCCCCGTCATCAAATCCCGTAGCTGCTCGATCTCATCTGCATGCTGTTGTCCGTACAGGATTGACGCGCCCTATATGCGGCGACCCGCGGCTAATCCTCCCAGCCCCGGATGTGCTCTCCCGCCACCTTCGACCCACAGCTCCAATGGTCCACGACAAGGGATGAAGACCAACTCGGCTGCTTCCTCCCCCGTGCATCTGCCTCTGAGGCTGCAGCAGCCTTCGCACAAGGCCACTACGGCGCCACCTATGATGTCTTGAAGTTGATGGGGAACGTAGTATTTTAAAATTTTGCTACGATCACGCAAGATCTATCTACCAGATGCATAGCAACGAGAGGTAAGAGTGTGTCTACGTACCCTCGTAGACCGGAAGCGGAAGCGTCAAGTGACGCGGTTGATGTAGTCGAACTTCTTCGCGATCCAACCGATCAAGCACCGAACGTACGGCACCTCCGCGTTCAGCACACGTTCAGCTTGATGACGTCCCACGAGCTATTGATCCAGTTGAGCTTCACGAGAGAGTTTCGTCAGCACGACGGCGTGGTGACGGATATGATGTATCTACCGACGCAGGGCTTCGCCTAAGCACTACGACGGTATGACCGAGGTGTGTTTCTGTGGAGGGGGGCACCGCACACGGCTAGAACAATTCAACTTGTCTGTCTTTGGGTGCCCCCATGCCCCCGTATATAAAGGAGCAAGGGGGGAGGCCGGCCGGCCCTCCTATGGTGCGGCTAGGGAGCAATCCTACTAGGAATAGGATTGCAATCCTATTCCTAGTAGGAACTACCAAAGAAGGAAGAAGTGGGAAGGAAAGAGAGGGAGAGGGAGAGGGAAAGAGGGGCCGCGCCCCCCTCCCCTTGTCCTATTCGGACTCCTCCTAGGGAGGGGGCGCGTCACCTCCTGGCTGCTGCCCTCTCTCTCCCCTATGGCCCACTAGGGCCCACCATTCCCCCGGGGGGTTCCGGTAACCCCCCCGGCACTCCGGTAAATTCCGAAACTTTCCAGAACACTTCCGGTGTCCGAATATAGTCGTCCAATATATCAATCTTTATGTCTCGGACATTCCGAGACTCCTCGTCATGTTCGTGATCTCATCCGGGACTCCGAACTACCTTCGGTACATCAAAACTCATAAACTCATAATACCATTCGTCATCAAACGTTAAGCGTGCGGACCCTACGGGTTCGAGAACTATGTAGACATGACCGAGACTCATCTCCGGTCAATAACCAATAGCGGAACCTGGATGCTCATATTGGCTCCTACATATTCTACGAAGATCTTTATCGGTCAAACCGCATAACAACATACGTTGTTCCTTTTGTCATCGGTATGTTACTTGCCCGAGATTCGATCGTCGGTATCTCTATACCTAGTTCAATCTCGTTACCGGCAAGTCTCTTTACTCGTTCCGTAACACATCATCTCGTGACTTAACTCATTAGTCTTTTTGCTTGCAAGGCTTATTATGATGTGTGTTACCGAGAGGGCCCAGAGATACCTCTCCGACACTCGGAGTGACAAATCCTAATCTTGATCTATGCCAACACCACGAATACTTTCGGAGACACCTGTAGAGCATCTTTATGATCACCCAGTTACGTTGTGACGTTTGATAGCACACAAGGTGTTCCTACGGTATTCGGGAGTTGCATAATCTCATAGTCATAGGAACATGTATAAGTCATGAAGAAAGCAATAGCAGTAAAACTAAACGATCAAAGTGCTATGCTAACGGATGGGTCTAGTCCATCACATCATTCTCCTAATGATGTGATCCCATTGATCAAATGACAACTCATGTCTATGGCTAGGAAACATAACCATCTTTGATCAATGAGCTAGTCTAGTAGAGGCATACTAGGGACATACTGTTTTGTCTATGTATCCACACATGTACTAAGTTTCCGGTTAATACAATTCTAGCATGAATAAAAGACATTTATCATGATATAAGGAAATACAAATAACATCTTTATTATTGCCTCTAGGGCATATTTCCTTCAGAAGTTCCGTCAAATTCGACAGTTTTGGTTTTATTAGTTTCGTCAGATTTAGTTTCATCAAAGTCAGAAATTTCAGTTCATCAGTTTCGTCAAAGTTTTAGTTGTCAGTTAATTTGTCGGGCACGTTGGCCTCGCGCACGTCGTCCGCTTACTTACATCACTCGCTCACATAGCCCACCTGCCGATCCAAACAACGGCTTGGTCAAGGATTGTACTGGACCAGACTGTGTACACCCTGACCTGAAGGCGAGGCCCGAGCCCAAGGGCGTGTAAGTTACACCAGCCTTTGATTTATATATCTACCGTCCACTGATCAGTGACCTGAAAAGGTTGGGTGCTGTGAGCTAGCACATGAGCTCATTGATGAGATGGATTAAAATGCTTCTGATTTGTCAAGCCGTCAATATTCCAAACTGAAGTCCAAGGAAGAAGTATCAGAAACAGCAGGTAAGAAGCCTATGAGTTAGTTGTCTTACAGGCATGCAGGTGCACAAGGTGATGATGCATAGTTGCAGATTTCCAATGGATGCTGGCATTGTTGGCTGACATCTTCGAGGCTGTAAATTTTTGGCATTTTCCTTTTCTCTTCAGTGCACTGAAGAATAGTGAAATATTGTCATCTGATTCATTTTCCAGGCTATGCTTTTAACTCAACGAAAATGTGCATTGTTAGTTGCTCTTATAGTCTGTGTGAAGCTAATTGGGAGACAAACATGGGCAATGAGCAGCTTATTTTGATGACAGTGCAGTCAAGGACTCACATATTCACTGATGAATCTACCTCTATTTGGTACTATGTATATCCCTGAAAATAGTAGCATCGGCTTTGCATATTTATTTTCTGAATCAGCAACACTGTATTAGGGTCTTCATCGGCAATGTACATAGTGATGCTTAACTCCCGATTTGAATTATTAGATACATCAGTTGTCAGACATGTATGTGCAGGGAGTTGAGGCTTTGAAATTAGATAATATATCTAATGAATATGCATGTTTATTCATGGAACTATGCTCCATCTGTTTGATAAATTTGTTCGATGCATATGCTCATTCATGCGTTGTCATACTGACTTGCCTGCGCTCATTGTTGATTGCAAAGAAGTGAGTTGGTCCAGAGATTGAAGCTGAGATGGAGCTCAGCAGGACGACTAGACAGGCGCAGCTTGGTATTAGTCTTCTCTAAAATTTTACATAGAAGTTTTTTCCTAGATCCAAGTACATTGTATCATTATTTTGCAGGTGTGATCCACAGAAGAGATCACATTTCCAATCCAGTCATAAATTATTATAATTTATTTACTCATGTTCATATTAGATTTGAAAAGAGTCAATCCACAAGCTTGTCTGATCCTCGGTTCATTTTTGAACTATGTCCATGTGTTCTATCAAGGATCATTTTGGCGCATATGGAAATGACAAGCAATTTTCTTACCGGAATTACCATATATCATATTTGTAAGGTCGATCACCCATGGATTCTGCACTTCACTAGAAATAATTTGTACCCTTGACCTGATAAGTTATCGTTGTTGTATTATGAATTATTCATACTATGAGACCAAATTTATTGTTTTAGTTTCATACAATTTTTTGTTCTATGATAAATGGAGATTGCCATTGTCTTCTGTTTGGATCCCAGAATTTAGTGGTTCATTGTAACAATTATTTGGCTTGATATTTATCTGTTTAGATGCGTGGGTTCAAGGATATTAATATCCCGTTGCAACGCCTCCGATGTTGCCGTGCCATGCAGTCGGGTGTGTTTGGGTTCGGTGTTTAGGTGGACACGGTAACTAGCACTTTTTGGGTAGCGAAACATGAGGGTTGTGCTTGCACATATAATTTTTAGAAAAACTGAGTGCATGCTAATTTGTTTTTCTCTCCCGTCGCAACGCACGGGCATATGTGCTAGTATATTTATATATATATATATCTTTACCTAATAATAAAGCACGGAACGAGTTTGTCGGGTTCACCGTCACAATACGCTTCTTTCCATGAATTTACGCTTTCAGTTTTTTTCAATTATACTATATTTTCTACATCCGAGGTGGTACTATTTTACCAGCCTATCCCATTCGGTTTCCCACCTTACCCGTTCGATCGGTTTCGTATGTGCGGTTTCCTTTTTTTTTTAGCAACTTACGTATGGTTTCCTATACGTCCCTTACTTCGTACGTGTCCTCACCTCAATTCACATGGGCCGGAATTTATTTCTGGCACGGGCCGCTAAAACGTTTCACTGTGTGCTACAGTTTAGATTCCTTTCATAATTAATAGTCCCACATTGCTTCTTTACATCAAATCATAGCAATTTATATACGTTACCAATGCAAGAATTAAACAAGTCAAGGTACGTGTATACTTCTAGAGTTGCAAGAATCAAACAAGAATGAGGGCAAGACCTGTCGCTAAGACAAAGAAACCTCTCCGAGGAAGATCAACAGTCGAGAGGAGAAGACAGTACAACTGGTACAAGCGAGGAAGAAACCAAAAAGTACCAGTGGCGCCCGCCGGCCCGCTACCCCCATCGCTGCAGCCGCCACATCTGTACCAGATAACCGTAGGGCGAGGGCGAGGGCGAACAGGGCGAGGCGACGCTTGGTTGTCAAGGCGGTGGATCCGTCTGCTACGGCGTGGATCCAGTGGTGAGCGTCAACAATTAATGGAAGAGGAGGCCTGCTAATCTCCACCAAAAGAGGAGGAGGAGGTCGATACCACGAGGCGCGGTCGAGGCCAGTGCAGGAGATGCTCCCGATCGCCGGCTGGGGTGTCGGGTTTAACTTGCGGGAGAGGCGCGCGTGGGAGGGAGGCTGCCTGCTTTGTGGATGAGGCGCTCACGCGCGGTGGGGATCTGGCAAGGGGGCGCTGCAAGTCTCTGGGAGGAGTGTTTTACAGATGGGGAATTGATCTAATCTACTACCCCTATAAAAGAAAGAGAAGGCAGATCCAACTTAGCATATTAGCCGTCTAATCATCGATCTGACGGTCTAAATTCGCCGTTAACGAAAGCCATCGCTAACAAAACACCCTCGCTCGACCCTGCCTGCCTATCGATCTCTCAAGGAAAAAAAATCAATCTTGTATTCCCGCACGCCCCACGCCCCCACGCCCCTATTCTCTTCTGTCGAACCGACGTCGCGCACCTGCCCCAGCCGCCCCGTGCGACCTCACCGCCGTCGCGCCAGTCCCCGCCGGCCCGCACCTGTCCCCGCCGCCCCGCGCGGCCTCACCGCCCCGCGCAAGTCACCGCCGGCCCGCGCCTGTCACCGCCGCCCCACGCGACCTCGCCGCCCCGCGCATGTCCCTGCTGCCCCGCGCGACCTCGCCGCCCCGCACCCTCACCCCGCCACCGCGCCTGCCCTCGCCGCCCCAGTCCTGGTTCCTCCCAGTGATTTTATTTTGTTAAGTATTTTTCATAATAGATGTTCCTTTTTTATCTCAAAAAAATTTAGGTACTAGCGGTCCAAGTGTTCATCCTGATTCTGTCCATTTCTTCGGGGAATTCTAGGAGTCTTGGACCTGTGGTTATCGTATATTGGTTCGGGGATTCTTCACTTGACAATTTGCAATGACTAACGGGTCTGGTTAGTTTCTGCAATTGCTCATCTGTTAGTTCTGTAATTTCTTGGATTTGATAGCCCTAAAGTATGTCTATTAGGATTGAAGATGCACGAGGCATCCCCGGAGAATGGAGATGAATGGGGAAGTACTAAGATAGTGAGAGATAAGATTCCAACCTGGTAAGGCAGCACAGATAATTATCTATTTTTATTTCATAAAAATATATATACCATTTCTGATCTTTTTTTGTTCTGATTGTTCGGAAAAGGTTTCTGGTCCAAGAAAGATGTTTCGAAGTGGTATGTCAAAACAAAAGCTAATGTTTCCATTCAGATTATACAGTTTAGAAGGTATTACAAATTAAGTACAAACTATTGACTTCAGACTATCTATTGTTAGCCTTGAATTATCAAGTTTGTCTTCTTTTAATTATCGTATATCCCTTTACATACATGGTTGCATTACCAAAATCAGGGAGGAGCTGGGTAGTGCTGGAGTTAAGAAGTACAACTGGTGGTGGGTTAGGATAGTGTCGGTCGTTGTTTTCACGTGCTCTGCCTTCAGGTCCTCTGGCGATGTCCTGCACCACTAGGAACCTCACATTCGCTCATCGTAATACACAGTTCTACATCGGCCGCTCATGATGATCTATATTATCCCCTTTGTTGGGTTTGTTTAGCTTTTTGAATGATAATTGTTTGATTAATTATACATGGAGTATTAGGTTGCGTTTTTTGCAAAGATGTTGATATGAAAGCCTTTTTCCTAGTAGATGTGGTTCATTCCTCTTTTAATATCTTAAAAATATATGTTCATTTAGTCGGCAAGGTAGATTCAGGAAACAAGTATCTAATCCATTCATTTATATCATTGTTGAGAAAATTGTCTTAGATAACCTGAATTTCCACCAAACATTTAGACATTACAGTGTTGTCTCATGAGGTATATCATCATTGCATAGTTCCTTTCCTTAATATCTCTGTGTGGTTCATTACTCCATTTTCCCATTGAAAGACCTTTTAGTCATGGTCATATTATGCATGAGCAAGAATGCATGTTTCGCTCAATGTTTTTGCAGATTTTTAGTCAATGAAATAAATGGTTATACGGATGTATGTTCGGTATAATCGGATTACAGTTCTATGATCCCTATCCGTTGAGGTTTGGCGAGTTCTAAAAAAATAGGTACGATGAAATTTCAATTATTAAGCTTTCTGTCAAACTTTTCATGTCACTAACGGTTCAGAAATTATGCTTGTCTAGAGGAAGATAGTAGCATGGCTTGTACTTTAGGTCTGTGGGAACACAAGACATATAATTTGGAGCATATGAATACTCTCTGCCGTCACTGATCTTAATTTTGAAACGTTGCTCACGGATATTCGGATTGAAAATTTGCAGCACTTATTACATTTTTAGTATTTTACCTGATGATGTAACATCAAAAATTGCAGTTGAAAGGATCGATATGTTTGACTAGAGGGGGGGGTGAATAGGCAACTAACAATTTTTAGCTTTTCTTAACCACTTAAAAATAGACGACAAAATAAGTTGTCTAGATAATCTACTAGGAAGACAACTAATGTAAAGAAGCACAACAACTACACATGCATGCTATAGGAATTAAACAAGTAAAGCATGCAAGAGTAAAGGCAAGGAATAACCACAAGTGGACCCGGAGGAGACGAGGATGTGTTTCCGAAGTTCCTTCCCTTTGAGGGGAAGTACGTCTCCGTTGGAGCGGTGTGGAGGCACAATGCTCCCCAAGAAGCCACTAGGGCCACCGTATTCTCCTCACGCCCTCACACGATGCAAGGTGCCGTGATTCCACTAGTGGTGCCCTTGAAGGTGGCAACCGAACCTTTACAAACAAGGTTGGGGCAATCTCCACAACTTGGAGGCTCCCAACAAACCACGAAGCTTCACCATAATGGAATATGGCTTCGAGGTGACCTCAACCGTCTAGGGTGCTCAAACACCAAAGAGTAACAAGATCCGCAAGGGATTAGTGGGGAGAATCAAATATCTCTTGGTGGAAGTGTAGATCGATGCCTTCTCAAGCAATCCCGAGCAAATCAACAAGTTTGATTGGCTAGGGAGAGAGATCGGGCGGAAATGGAGCTTTTGGAGCAACAATGGAGTAGTGGGGGAAGAGGTAAGTCTTCTTGGAGAAGAAGACCCCCTATTTATAGTGGGGGGGGGGGCAAATCCAACCGTTATTTGAGGTTTCAGCCCGCAGAGAGCGGTAGTACCGCAACTCACGCGCGGTACTACCGCTGGCTGAGCGGTACTACCGCTTGGGAAGCGGTACTACCGCAAAGGCAAAAGTTTGCGGCCTGATACAGCCACGGATGAAATAAATTACATCCGTGGCTACATCCGCAGGGGAAAACGGAAGTAGCAAAACG
Organism: Secale cereale; assembly: GCA_902687465.1. NCBI lineage: Eukaryota > Viridiplantae > Streptophyta > Magnoliopsida > Poales > Poaceae > Secale > Secale cereale. The sequence continues at coordinate 131,552,153 of LR738712.1, forward strand.
CGACACGGTACTACCGCTTAAGCTAAGCGGTACTACCGCGTGGTATGCGGAAGTAAAAAGTTACTTCCGCATCCACTTCTTATACTTAGACTCAGCGCCTGGACCAGATACACGGTACTACCGCATGGGGACGCGGTACTACTGCTGGAGCGGTACTACCGTGTCGGCAAGCGGTACTACCGTGTACCTGCGCGGTACTACCGCTTGGCAGAGCGGTACTACCGCATGCTAGGCAGATGATCAGTACAGAAGCCACAGAATTGCCTCAACGAAAGATAACCGGTTGGACCTCCAGAGAAGCAAGGAAAGGAAGTGTGGGAGAAAGATGTGTACGTGTTGATTCTACCCAAACCTTTCCGACGCGGACCCCCTCTTAATAGTACGGCTTTCCTATTACTCAATGCCACCTACATGGAGCAAAAAGAAAACACCGTTCTTCAAAGAATCCGAGGGGCAAGCAATCGTCTTGTGCCATAAGGGAGATATACCTGTATGAGCTTAGAGCACACGATCAGTCCGCAAGAGTATTGTCATCAATCACCAAAACTATTAGGGAGAAACATTCCCTTACAATCTCCCCCTTTTTGGTGTATTGATGACAACACGAGATTTGCATAGAGAAGAAATAATAGAGAAAGCAATATAAGCCCTAGAGTATAGGTGAGCTCCCCCTGTATGTGTGCCTCCATATGATTGTGCTTTGGACTGCACCGCACACATACTAGGTATAGCGCTCCCCTATAATCTACATACTCGATACTCTTGTAATGCCCAGGATGGGACTATACCTCCTACGTGTCGAGGCACGACTTAAAGGTATAAGCCCATCCTAGAATGATCTCAAGTTTGGTATCTTTGCACGACTCATGTAAAAGAGGGATTAAATTGCAAAAGAGGATAGTTGGCTTACACTCGCCACTTCACACAATACATTACATAAACAATCATCATACAAAACATCACAACCCGACTACGGGTGAAGATCCAAAGAAAGATACCAAAACAACATAAAGCCACAGGCCAGGATCGAATCCTAGTAGAAACCACTACTGAACATCGAAACGTCACAAACAAACGGTCACTCTCTTCATCGAGCTCCTGATGAAGCACTGAACCAGCTCCTGCGTCAAACTCGGCTGAACCTGCATCTGGTGTGGTGAAGTAACTGTGAGCCACAGAGGACTCAGCAATCCCGTTCCCGGGTAACAAGACTATTTAAGTCTTGGGTGAGGACAAGGCTGAAGAAAGAACGAGAGGTGAAGGAACAAACAAGAGTCTGCAGCAGCAACTAGCACTAACTTACGTAATAGAGAGCGAGAAGAGAAGTGCAACGGGCGAAAGATGATCACGAAGTGATCCTAGCTAAAGCCGGTCAAACATAACCCCACCGTGTTCAACTCCCGAATCCCTATTCGGAAATTGACAGTCACGGTACACACGCTGGTAGTGTATTGAAACATTGTGTCAAGTTATCTACAACCGGAATTAACAAGCTCCCATCTGCCACATAACCGCGGGCACGGCTTTCGAAAGTTCAAACCCTGCAGGGGTGTTCCAACTTGGCCCATCACAAGCCCACGATCCGCGGAGTCGCAACTCCATAGTTGGGAAGACCCGAGTATTCTCGGAATCCCGTGCTCAAGTTAAACCGAACTAAGGTAAGGCTAATCCAGCAAATCCTCCCGGCGTGTCGACACCCTGATAGGTAGCCGCGCGTATCTAGTCTCAGGACACGACCGGATGGGCGAAGCTACGGGTTTTTACCAAACCTTGAGTTTCCTCGAGGTGGCCCCGCAGGCTCCCCGTTTCGGACCAACACTCATGTGGAGCACTGGCCCGGGGTTGTTGAATTAAATAAAAGGGATAGCTAGTCCACATGCAAGTTTTTTTATTAGTTTGTTATTAGGCAAATAGTACCAAAGGTTGGGACTTGCTGGAAAAGACTTAGCACTTAGCGGTTTATCAAGGGGGTCCCATACACCCCAACCGTGTTAGGAACGCATAATCAAGGAACATAATACCGGCTTATACGGATCCTAACGGCACGAGTGGAACAAATCACCAAGCAAAAGGCTTAGCCTTCCACCCTGCCAGTATATAGATGATTTCATTTAAGCATTTATATATAGTGTGATATAACCCAACCAAACTTCAACATGAAGCAAGCATCTTCAATCTTCACCTGCAACTAACAATGCTATAAGAGGGGCTGAGCAAGCCTACGTATAGCCAAGCAACGGTTTGCGTAGGTAGGGTGGTTAAACATGGCAATTGGTTACAAGTAGGAGGCTGACAAGAAGACATGGGCATCGAGGCAAAACTATAGATCGAGACTCTAGCAATAGGCAAAGATAGTAATGGTATCCGGGTTCGGTCATCTTGCCTGGGATTCCACAAGGGAGAAGAACGGATCCAAGAAGAAGACGGAGCAACAGTCGAGCGGATCCTCACAACTCCGGAACGAAACCGAAGCTAACAAGAGAGGCAACCGGAAAGAAAGAAACAACACGGTAAACACACAAACATAAACATGGCATACAATGCACAAGCAAGCATGATGCATGTCCGGTTTAAATATGCAAGGCATGGCAAAGTGCACAAACAACACTACAAGTTAAGTGGAGACCAATATGCAACGAGTTGCATATTGACGAAACACCACATTAATTATTTAATTGACTCTCGTTATTAACAAGACAAGATTAAATGTTTTTAGCATGGCAAGAGGTGAAGCAAAAGGAAACTACACTATTAAGACATTTTAAATGAGGCCGGAAATAACAACAACATATCCGGGAAATCCCCATGAGCATGTTTAAATATTATAAGCAAACAACAATTTAACATATCAATGTTGTTAACATGATGCGGATGAGATGAACAAGTTATGCAAGTTTTTGTTAAAGGTTGACAATTAACAAGATATGAAGCATTTGTCACCGTGGTGGAAGGAAAAGGGTGCCACGGCAACGATCCGAAAATGATGCAACGCATCATATCGGTTCCGGTAACTCGGTGAGGGACCGGTGCAAAACAAAAGGTGGAATGAACGAGTTGAACAAGATGATGGGGTGATCCCGTTGCCGGGTTCCCACGGGTCGGTGACGAGGCAACCGAGGAACACGACAAAAGAGGGCACAACGGACACGAAGCACACACGAGGAGCATTTCATACAACACAAACAAGCATGCATCACACGGGTCATCGACGGGGTTATACCTTCGGAACCATCGTTCTCGGAGGGGTTCGAGGTCGTAGTGGAAGTAGAGGAAGTAGTTGTACTCGGCGACGGTAGATGTACTCGTTCCGTTCGGTCTTGCCGGTCTCGTCTCGAGTCGTAGATGTACATGTCGACGGTAGCCGTTCGGGCGACGGTAGAGGTACACGGCGACGGTAGTCGTTCGGGTCGTCGATGTCGGGGTACTTGTCGCGTCGGCGTTCGTAGTGGTACTTGGGGGTTCCCGTTTGCGACGGTAGTGGAAGTAGTGGAACTTGACGCATCCGAAGAGGTACTTGACGAGTCGGTCGCGGTACTTGTTCATGTAGTCGTTTCCGAGTTCGTAGCCGTTCAACAACACGTGAAGAGGTACTTGGTCGGGTCGCCGGTAGTCATACACGGGGCGTAGTCGTACATGGAGCTCGTAGATGTCGGGGTACTCGCTCACGGTTCATCTGTCCAAAATTACAGCAAAAACAACACACAAAAGAAAAGAAAAAAAAAACAACAACAGCGGCAGCACGGGGCTAGGCAGCGCCAAGGAAGGAGGCAGCAGGGGCCCTCGTCGCGGGAAGGGAATCCCGCTCGCTGGAGAGGAGGCGAGGGAGCCTCGGGCCTCTGGACGAGGGAGAAAAGGGCGCTCGGGGACGGACGGCTCCTGGCCGGACGGAGGGAGGAGCTCCGCTGGCGTCGGGGCGCAGAAGAGGCCGGACGAAGGGGTGCGGGACCTGGGCTCCAAGGCGCTCGGGAGGACGACGCCGGAGGACGGCCGCGCGGGAGAGCCGGTGCCTGGGGCACTCGGGCTCCTGGCCGCGGCGCGCGGAAGAGCCGGCTGGAAGGGAGCCGCGACGGGACGAAGACGAGGCACTCGCGGGGAGGGAGCAGGCTGCGGGGAGGAGGAGTGTGGAGGACGGGCGGTCGTGCCTTGGCGAGGCGAGGGACGACGCTCGGGGCCGCGGGGAAGAGAGGGCGAGGCGCACCCTGGCGCCTGAGGGCCGGCGGGAGCGCTCGAGCGCTGAGGGCCTCGAGACCAGGCGAGGGAAGGCGCGGGGTCGAGGGGGTTTCGGGCGCCAGAGAGAGAGAGCGAGGGGAGAGGCTGGCGGCGCACAGTGGGAGGAACGGAGGGAGCTGGTGCGCTCTAGGGTTAGGGGGGTAAGCGGGCTGGAGAGATGGGCCGGAGGGTGGAGATGGGCCTGGGAGAGAGGTGGCTGCTGCGGGCCAGGGGATGGGCCTGGAGGGCCAGAGGGAGGAGGAGAGGCCTGAAGGCTGCCTCTCTGTTAACAATAAAACTGCTGTTGTTTTACTAAAAAAAAACAGAAAACAACAACAAGAAGAAAAGAAGGGAGGTGCTAGGAAAGGAGTTAGGGCAAGAGGATAGAATTCCCGGACTCACAAAAATGTCAGGGATTAAAATAAAATAGAAGGAGGGTTTTTGGAAGAGCCTCGAAAACAACGGAAAGAATTAGAGAGGGTCTAGATGGAGAAACTCGAGGCGAAAAAGGCATGAAGAAATTATGCACATGTGTTGGGTTAATTCCAACGAATGGAATATATATAATATAGCTCCATAAATATTAGGAGGCTTTATATGTTATAAAGAGAAGTCATCTTCCCTCGATTTAAATGAACCGAAGGTCCACACGATTTATTAGGTTGAGATGCAAAAAATTAAAATGACATGATGGCATGATGACATGATGCAATGCGAAAATAAAAACACAACCACAAAAGAACACACGGGCAACCCGGAACATCTGGAATCTTCTGGAATCTTCTGGAATCTTCTGGGACGTCGGTCTCGGGCGTCACAACTCTCCCACACTAACAGAGGATCTCGACCCGAGATCCTAGAGATAACACCGGGTAAAACGGAAGAGGAAGGGGTAAAACAAAGTTGCTTCTTCGACAGACGAGTGAAACCAAGAAACCTTGAGAGGTTAAACAAGTTGAAAGAAAGAAAACAACGGAGATGAACGAAGTTAAGTGCACTCCGTTAGAAAAGAGTAACTAGGAGCATTATGAGAACCTTGTAGGTAGAAAGACAAGAATTAAGAGCTTACGAACCAAAAGAATATGAGACTGCAATGGTATAGCCAAGGAATAAGAATGACAAAATTTGGGCAGCACTCCGTCTGAAAATGGAAGGAATTGAACAAGAACTTGCCAAGTTGAGATGATACTTGATGAAATCAACAACATATTGCCTCTGAAACAGATAAAAGGATGGCACAAGGAGTAAGAAAGATTCAGACAGCACTCCGGTTAAAAGATAGGCAAAACTTGATAAGATGAGGGAACTAGAATGTAGTTGACAACATTCCAGTTAAATGGACTAGAAAAGAAAAGAACATGATCTCGATGAAACGAGATAATGGGACGAAGAGAGCAATATTACAATGCCTCCGGAATGAAGAATAGCATATAAAGATCCATGAAAGAAAAGAACGGAGAAGAAATGACAACATCTCTCAAAATTGAATTTGAAAGAGCATCCTTACGAAGAAGGGTTGAACAGAGTTGTTGGAAATTCAACAACGAAAGAATAAGCTTGATGTGGGCTTATGGAAAACATCTCAAAATTAAGAGGTGACAACCAGCCACTAACGAAAACAAAAGATTGGATTGAGATCAACAAGGAGACGATAAACTTATCTCACCGGAATGATAAATGAAGAACTTGGGTCATTTATAAGCACCATAATAGCAACAATCCTTAGGGAAGGCTTTAGGTGAAATACAACCCAAGATAACTCCAATGAATAAATTGAAGGGTTGGAAGGTCTCTTGAACAAGGAAAATGATGGGTTTAAATATCTCAATCTTGATAACCCGTGAATCATGAAACATGAAGGAATTAACAAGAATGACATAACACCATCTTAAAGATAAGGTAGAAAGAATTGCACTAGGAAAGCATGATGAAGAATGCTTGAGCTCCAACAAGAATCTTGATGAAGACTTCAAGGATGAATTAAAACATGATGAACCACCATGAAGAACTCCGGTAATGAAAGCATGAGAAGTGAAAGATGAAAAGAATAAGATTCAAGGCCTGTGATGAATCAGATAGAACTCCGGAAAACAAAATGAAGAACTTAGAACTGAGAATATGATATGAACAAGCTCCAGACAAAGAATTAAAACACCTTGAAGGAATAAGAATAAGAATTATGTTATGCAACTCCTTCACCAATTAAATTGATGACAACCAAAGGATTTGGCATACTACTTATTCTCGTTGGGAAGGAATTTAAGAGAGATCTGGCACAAGCTTGGATAAATCTTCAACGAACCACCGGTAGGATTATTAAAAGAACAAATGAATTGAAACGATAACAACGGAAGAGTAAACTTGAAAGAATCACCGTAAGAATATGGAGACGAATGAAGAGACATCAATGAAGAATATTTGGAGGACGAAGTTGAAAACTGAGAACGAATAAATCTTCTGAAATGATGGCCTTCGGAGGATCACAATGAGAAGAACTCAAGAATGCTTCGGATGGGTATGAAAAGAATCCTCACAATCGGAAACAATTATGAGGATGGCAAGAAGCTAGAACCACGAATCTTCACGAGAACGGGCCAAGATTTAAGAGAAACACTTCTCCGGTCTTCAAATGTTGAGAATGAAGACGAGAGAAACCATGAAGAATATCGAGATACTCCGGACGAATGACAAGAGGAAGGTGGAGCTAAAGATGGAAATAATTGAAAACAAGCTTGGAGAAGGCATGTGACTGATGGAAAACATTCTTACGTCACCTTTGACAAGAATTTGAGTATAACTCCAGAAAAAGAAGAGTCAGGTAAGATCCTGGGAAAAGACCTGTGGGTTAGGGCCCACTAAAGAAATCATCGTTGAAAAAGATTGCTTAAGAGATATAGCACCGGTTAAATTAAATGGCTTGAGTAAGATAACATTGCTCAAACTAGCTTGAACGGAATAAGAATGGAATTATGAATCTTCAGCACTCCGGATATGAATAGCAAGAGGAGAATGATTAATTGGTCCACCGGAATAAGAAAGCATTGTGAAAAGAGGAAAAGGATAAGATCAACACCGAAATCTTGAATTACATCCACCGGAAGAATTAGAGAACAAAAGAATGATGAACTAGACGCTCTTGAGCATCTTCACGATAATTCACCGGATAAGAACATTGAAGGAAAAGAATGAAGAAATATCACATGAATAAAATGGATATTTCATCTGAGACTTCTTGCTCTGAGAAGAAGAAGGGTGGGAGGGTGGGGAAAACAAAGACAACTTGGGATGAACAAAAAGGACACCGGTTGAAAAGAATTAACACGACCATCTTGATGATCAAGAAGGGCTAGCACTCCCATAGAAATATGAGAATACCGATTAGGAAAGGTATGGAATCAACATTTGACATCGAAGCAACTCGAATACCAGAATCAAAACAAGAACAAAGGATAGATATGCAACAGCCTAATCTTCACAACATCATTCGAACAGATGATTGAACGAATGAATTCTGCAGGTACATCAACTTGACGAGAAGCCACTTGGAGAATAAAATGAAAATAAAAAGGAACAAGGATCAGATAGAACAAATACAAGATAGAAGCTTCGTTCGACATCTTCGTGCTGAAAGCTCATGGAACGTGTTACAAAAGGGTTTTGCAATCCCCGGATCAGCATAGCCAAGGACCCTTTAAGATGCAACTCCCGATCAGAACAAGTCCATAAAACCACTTCACTCAATGTAGAACCCCAAACTTCATATCGTGCATCCGTTGGAAGAATGCCTAGAACTACTAGATGAACCCACCTATAGATTTCCGAAAGATTCCAGTTATGCAATCAGGTGTTGGGGATACACGGGAAGCACCGCGCAATCAACTCTAAACCTACATCCAGGTGTATCCATCCTTCAACACATAACCAGTCTTTCTCGGAAACTGTTTACCTCGGACCTTCGAAAAGCATCCACTATAACAAGCTATGGCAATACTCTCGAACTACCTCCCCAGTACTGGGTGATGTCGGGGTTATCTTGCCACTGGCCGTATAGGAGAGATTTTCGATGTCGGCCGTCTTAAGTATTTAGTACTGCCGCGATATGCTTGTGTCAATGATACCCCGAAGCTCAACTCCTCGGTAACAGGAGGCATCGAGAACAATATCCTTGTCACAAGAACATCGAAACAATCCCAGAATACTCGCGGGATCCTAAAAAAAAAAATTGTGCAATTTTGAAAGTAGAAGAGAAAAGAGTAATCGTCAGGAGTCCTCACTAGAGAGAAAGGGGATGAGAAGCAAAGAAATCCTACTCTCCGATATAATATAGGACTCAAAAGTTTTCAGTGTGTGCCTAGACTCAACCGTCAACGATTCGATTAATCAGTGGGGGCTTCTAGGTCGGAGAAGGCTCTGAATACCAACTTGTAATGCCCAGGATGGGACTATACCTCCTACGTGTCGAGGCACGACTTAAAGGTATAAGCCCATCCTAGAATGATCTCAAGTTTGGTATCTTTGCACGACTCATGTAAAAGAGGGATTAAATTGCAAAAGAGGATAGTTGGCTTACACTCGCCACTTCACACAATACATTACATAAACAATCATCATACAAAACATCACAACCCGACTACGGGTGAAGATCCAAAGAAAGATACCAAAACAACATAAAGCCACAGGCCAGGATCGAATCCTAGTAGAAACCACTACTGAACATCGAAACGTCACAAACAAACGGTCACTCTCTTCATCGAGCTCCTGATGAAGCACTGAACCAGCTCCTGCGTCAAACTCGGCTGAACCTGCATCTGGTGTGGTGAAGTAACTGTGAGCCACAGAGGACTCAGCAATCCCGTTCCCGGGTAACAAGACTATTTAAGTCTTGGGTGAGGACAAGGCTGAAGAAAGAACGAGAGGTGAAGGAACAAACAAGAGTCTGCAGCAGCAACTAGCACTAACTTACGTAATAGAGAGCGAGAAGAGAAGTGCAACGGGCGAAAGATGATCACGAAGTGATCCTAGCTAAAGCCGGTCAAACATAACCCCACCGTGTTCAACTCCCGAATCCCTATTCGGAAATTGACAGTCACGGTACACACGCTGGTAGTGTATTGAAACATTGTGTCAAGTTATCTACAACCGGAATTAACAAGCTCCCATCTGCCACATAACCGCGGGCACGGCTTTCGAAAGTTCAAACCCTGCAGGGGTGTTCCAACTTGGCCCATCACAAGCCCACGATCCGCGGAGTCGCAACTCCATAGTTGGGAAGACCCGAGTATTCTCGGAATCCCGTGCTCAAGTTAAACCGAACTAAGGTAAGGCTAATCCAGCAAATCCTCCCGGCGTGTCGACACCCTGATAGGTAGCCGCGCGTATCTAGTCTCAGGACACGACCGGATGGGCGAAGCTACGGGTTTTTACCAAACCTCGAGTTGCCTCGTGGTGGCCCCGCAGGCTCCCCGTTTCGGACCAACACTCATGTGGAGCACTGGCCCGGGGTTGTTGAATTAAATAAAAGGGATAGCTAGTCCACATGCAAGTTTTTATTAGTTTGTTATTAGGCAAATAGTACCAAAGGTTGGGACTTGCTGGAAAAGACTTAGCACTTAGCGGTTTATCAAGGGGGTCCCATACACCCCAACCGTGTTAGGAACGCATAATCAAGGAACATAATACCGGCTTATACGGATCCTAACGGCACGAGTGGAACAAATCACCAAGCAAAAGGCTTAGCCTTCCACCCTGCCAGTATATAGATGATTTCATTTAAGCATTTATATATAGTGTGATATAACCCAACCAAACTTCAACATGAAGCAAGCATCTTCAATCTTCACCTGCAACTAACAATGCTATAAGAGGGGCTGAGCAAGCCTACGTATAGCCAAGCAACGGTTTGCGTAGGTAGGGTGGTTAAACATGGCAATTGGTTACAAGTAGGAGGCTGACAAGAAGACATGGGCATCGAGGCAAAACTATAGATCGAGACTCTAGCAATAGGCAAAGATAGTAATGGTATCCGGGTTCGGTCATCTTGCCTGGGATTCCACAAGGGAGAAGAACGGATCCAAGAAGAAGACGGAGCAACAGTCGAGCGGATCCTCACAACTCCGGAACGAAACCGAAGCTAACAAGAGAGGCAACCGGAAAGAAAGAAACAACACGGTAAACACACAAACATAAACATGGCATACAATGCACAAGCAAGCATGATGCATGTCCGGTTTAAATATGCAAGGCATGGCAAAGTGCACAAACAACACTACAAGTTAAGTGGAGACCAATATGCAACGAGTTGCATATTGACGAAACACCACATTAATTATTTAATTGACTCTCGTTATTAACAAGACAAGATTAAATGTTTTTAGCATGGCAAGAGGTGAAGCAAAAGGAAACTACACTATTAAGACATTTTAAATGAGGCCGGAAATAACAACAACATATCCGGGAAATCCCCATGAGCATGTTTAAATATTATAAGCAAACAACAATTTAACATATCAATGTTGTTAACATGATGCGGATGAGATGAACAAGTTATGCAAGTTTTTGTTAAAGGTTGACAATTAACAAGATATGAAGCATTTGTCACCGTGGTGGAAGGAAAAGGGTGCCACGGCAACGATCCGAAAATGATGCAACGCATCATATCGGTTCCGGTAACTCGGTGAGGGACCGGTGCAAAACAAAAGGTGGAATGAACGAGTTGAACAAGATGATGGGGTGATCCCGTTGCCGGGTTCCCACGGGTCGGTGACGAGGCAACCGAGGAACACGACAAAAGAGGGCACAACGGACACGAAGCACACACGAGGAGCATTTCATACAACACAAACAAGCATGCATCACACGGGTCATCGACGGGGTTATACCTTCGGAACCATCGTTCTCGGAGGGGTTCGAGGTCGTAGTGGAAGTAGAGGAAGTAGTTGTACTCGGCGACGGTAGATGTACTCGTTCCGTTCGGTCTTGCCGGTCTCGTCTCGAGTCGTAGATGTACATGTCGACGGTAGCCGTTCGGGCGACGGTAGAGGTACACGGCGACGGTAGTCGTTCGGGTCGTCGATGTCGGGGTACTTGTCGCGTCGGCGTTCGTAGTGGTACTTGGGGGTTCCCGTTTGCGACGGTAGTGGAAGTAGTGGAACTTGACGCATCCGAAGAGGTACTTGACGAGTCGGTCGCGGTACTTGTTCATGTAGTCGTTTCCGAGTTCGTAGCCGTTCAACAACACGTGAAGAGGTACTTGGTCGGGTCGCCGGTAGTCATACACGGGGCGTAGTCGTACATGGAGCTCGTAGATGTCGGGGTACTCGCTCACGGTTCATCTGTCCAAAATTACAGCAAAAACAACACACAAAAGAAAAGAAAAAAAAAACAACAACAGCGGCAGCACGGGGCTAGGCAGCGCCAAGGAAGGAGGCAGCAGGGGCCCTCGTCGCGGGAAGGGAATCCCGCTCGCTGGAGAGGAGGCGAGGGAGCCTCGGGCCTCTGGACGAGGGAGAAAAGGGCGCTCGGGGACGGACGGCTCCTGGCCGGACGGAGGGAGGAGCTCCGCTGGCGTCGGGGCGCAGAAGAGGCCGGACGAAGGGGTGCGGGACCTGGGCTCCAAGGCGCTCGGGAGGACGACGCCGGAGGACGGCCGCGCGGGAGAGCCGGTGCCTGGGGCACTCGGGCTCCTGGCCGCGGCGCGCGGAAGAGCCGGCTGGAAGGGAGCCGCGACGGGACGAAGACGAGGCACTCGCGGGGAGGGAGCAGGCTGCGGGGAGGAGGAGTGTGGAGGACGGGCGGTCGTGCCTTGGCGAGGCGAGGGACGACGCTCGGGGCCGCGGGGAAGAGAGGGCGAGGCGCACCCTGGCGCCTGAGGGCCGGCGGGAGCGCTCGAGCGCTGAGGGCCTCGAGACCAGGCGAGGGAAGGCGCGGGGTCGAGGGGGTTTCGGGCGCCAGAGAGAGAGAGCGAGGGGAGAGGCTGGCGGCGCACAGTGGGAGGAACGGAGGGAGCTGGTGCGCTCTAGGGTTAGGGGGGTAAGCGGGCTGGAGAGATGGGCCGGAGGGTGGAGATGGGCCTGGGAGAGAGGTGGCTGCTGCGGGCCAGGGGATGGGCCTGGAGGGCCAGAGGGAGGAGGAGAGGCCTGAAGGCTGCCTCTCTGTTAACAATAAAACTGCTGTTGTTTTACTAAAAAAAAACAGAAAACAACAACAAGAAGAAAAGAAGGGAGGTGCTAGGAAAGGAGTTAGGGCAAGAGGATAGAATTCCCGGACTCACAAAAATGTCAGGGATTAAAATAAAATAGAAGGAGGGTTTTTGGAAGAGCCTCGAAAACAACGGAAAGAATTAGAGAGGGTCTAGATGGAGAAACTCGAGGCGAAAAAGGCATGAAGAAATTATGCACATGTGTTGGGTTAATTCCAACGAATGGAATATATATAATATAGCTCCATAAATATTAGGAGGCTTTATATGTTATAAAGAGAAGTCATCTTCCCTCGATTTAAATGAACCGAAGGTCCACACGATTTATTAGGTTGAGATGCAAAAAATTAAAATGACATGATGGCATGATGACATGATGCAATGCGAAAATAAAAACACAAGCACAAAAGAACACACGGGCAACCCGGAACATCTGGAATCTTCTGGAATCTTCTGGAATCTTCTGGGACGTCGGTCTCGGGCGTCACAACTCTATATAACATTGACTGCATAGGATAAACATAAGGACATAATAATAAGTTTAACGATACCGGGGCATATGTCTTACACCATATGATTGTCTCACATAAACACGCACAATAAACCAAGTTCAACGAAAGGAAACACACAAACAAGCACAAGACGGCAAATGCAAATCACTCTCCCCCTTTGTCATCGAGACACCACAAAGGGGAAAAGAGTAAACGAAGATGGGTGGCAGCCCGGGAGAAGCTCAGTCGTCATACTCGTCATCAAACCCCTGCTGCTGCTCCTCCTGATAGTCATCATCAGATCCCTGCTGCTCTGGCTGAGACTCCTTATCAGAATCTGTCCACTGGTATCCCTGGCGAGCCATCCAGGTAGCCTCTGGAGTGATGATGTCCTCCGATCCATTTGAAACTGCTTCACCATACAGAGACAGAATCTTCTTGTCCCGCTGACGCGTCTTCTTGTCAGTCACATGGGCACGGTATTGCCCCTGCGCCTGCATGCAGAAGAGAGCCTTCATCTTCTGCTGGAGCTTCTTAGCCCACGAAGGCTTCTCCACGGTAGAGGAAGAAGAGGGGGCAAATCTGCCTGAGCGGACATCGGCAGTCTCCTCCATAGGCTCATCCTCAGTGCCCATCTGGGCAGCAGCAGCCTGAGCACGAGTAGTGGTGTTGGCCCAACGAGTCTTGACGCGAAGCTTGATAGGATCATGGCGGTAGCAGTCGGCCTCCAACTCCTCCTCTGGATACAATTTCGCCCAAGTCTTGGAGATGAGCAGAAATAAGAAAGGACCATAGATAGGTACCTTGCGAGTGTAGATAGCAAACCGGAGCTCATTCCACATGATGTGGGAAATGTCAAGTGGAACAGCCTGAGCGGAGCGAGCCTCTTGACACATCAGAAGCATATCAACCAGATAGGCATGAACCTTGTCCTTGTCGCCAACACGAGGGAACATCGTGTTGCGAAAAATCCGATACATAATGTCCAGGAAGGGATTCAGCACGTAAGTTGTTTTGCCACTAGCAAGGGTCTTTGCCTCATAGAATGGAAGAAGTTTGTCCTTGTTAGCTGCTTCAGGATTGGCGTGAGGCCGAAAACCAATAGGGTGATGGAGACCCTCATCGGGAAGCTGAAGAAGATCCATGAACTCCTTCCAAGTGGCGGTCATCTTGTGACCATGAGTCATCCAAGTCATGGGACGATCTTCCTTGGCCTGAAAGTTGACAGAGGCATAGAACTGCGCAATGAGCTCGGGATCAAAATCGTTCTGGAAAGTCATGATATGCTCCAGACCCAGCTGCTCGATCAAGTCAAGGGCTTCTGCAAAATATGCCCTGTTCTGATCCTTCCTCATGTGCTCCACATCGATCCAGTGAGCATCCACATACAGATTGGCCTTGGTCTTGAGCACCTCATGATAGATGCGATACTGTTGCTTTGTCCAGAAGACATCATCACCAGGAAAGTGCTCACGAGGTTCCCCATATGGGTTGATCTTCCGTCTAGCCATGAACTCACCAGCAGGCATTTCCTCCATAGACATGGATGATTCCTTGCGCTTGTTGGCTGAGGTCTTGTACCGGCGCTGGGGATTGGGGTTGAGCCCTCTGGCACATCGCTCGGGGTACGCATGCGCTTGGAACCGGTGTCACGAACTGGGTTGGTACGACGACCCGCAAAGCCTGAGCCACCACCTAAAAACACAAACACAAGAAACCAAGGGAAATAGAAAAGAGAACATGCCACGAAGCTAGTGTGAGCCAAGCGGTAGTACTGCTGACCCTTGCGGAAGTAAAAAATTAGTACCGTAGGGTAAGCAGTAGTACCGCATGTCACATGCGGTAGTACCTCATACCTTACGGTAGTAAAAATTTACTTCCGCGAGAAGAGGCGGAACTAAAATATTAGCACTGCATGCGGAGCGGTAGTACCGCATCGGGACGCGGTAGTACCGCTCGGCAAGCAGTACTAAAATTTTACTTCCGCCCGAGGGGCCGGAACTAAAATATTAGTACTGCATGCGGAGCGGTAGTACCGCATAGGGACGCGGTAGTACCGCTCGGCAAGCAGTACTAAAATTTTACTTCCGCCCGAGGGGGCGGAACTAAAATATTAGTGCTGTATGCGGAGCGGTAGTACCGCATCGGGACGCGGTAGTACCGCTCGGCAAGCAGTACTAAAATTTTACTTCCGCCCGAGGGGGCGGAACTAAAATATTAGTACTGCATGCGGAGCGGTAGTACCGCATCGGAACGCGGTAGTACCGCTCGGCAAGCAGTACTAAAATTTTACTTCCGCTCGAGCGGTAGTACCACTGGGGACAGCGGTAGTACCGCTCAGGTCAGATCGGATCTGGATTACACCATGCGGTAGTACCGCGGTTCTCCAGCGGTAGTACCGCACGAAACAGATCTGAGAAGAAAAGATCTAGAAACTACCAACAAGATCTTCACACGGTACTACGGCTGATTAGTAACTTCGTAGCAACAACTCTAAGCATATTTCCGGATCACAAACACTCTCCCACAACCTAAGCATCCATGGTTAAGATCACGAAGAACACAAGAAAGCACTAAGCATCTCCCCTAACCCTAAAAACTTAGGCAAGGCAAAAAGAAGAAGGGAAAAGGGGAAAAACCTGCATCCATGGCAAGAGGACGTGGTGGGGAACGATCCCACCGGTCGGAAAGTGAAACGAGTGGCCGAGGGAGGAGATCCGGCGAGGTCCTCCGGTGGCGTTCTTGAGAGAGAGAGAGAGACAGGGACGACGTGGGGGTTAGGAGTGAATGGGTATGGGGGAGATGGAACTCCCCCTGCCTGCTTATAAACCCTACGCGTTCTGATAAGTGCGGTAGTACCGCGGTCATCGCGGTAGTACCGCTTGCGCGGTAGTACCGCTCACCAAGCGGTAGTACCGCTCTACCAGCGGCAGTAAAAAATTACTACCGTGCCGGTCTTGCGGTAGTACCGTAACCCCTTTGCGGTAGTACCGTAAACTAGCACGGTAGTACCGCTCCTCCGAGAACTTGCACGTTTGACAAGAGGCTTTAAGCAAAAGAAGAGAGAAAAACAAATGCACGCACAAGCAAAGTGAACAACACAACTCCTCAGAGGAGGGCGGTGGCCGAGGCCACCTATGTTTGAGTTTATAGATATGGCACCGCGAAGAATTATCCTTGGGCCCATGATCAATACTCGACTTGAAGCATTTAAACCAACTATGTATGGCAAATGATAAAGACTTGGTCAGTTTATGCATAATGGGGGGAGGAACAGTTCATTGAGAGAACAATACTCCCCCTATGTCCATGCCTACATCTAGACAAGATAGCTATATTGAGTGTGAGGGGTGTGTGTGCACAGACTCAAACCACATTGCTCAAATCGATGATATTTAGCTCATGCCTTAACTCGCGAAATCTTGCTTCATCCAATGGCTTCGTGAAGATATCTGCAAGGTTATCATGAGTGTTGACGTAGTGAAGCTCGATCTCTCCTTGCCTTATGTGATCCCGGATGAAGTGATACCGAATCTCAATATGCTTCGTCTTGAAGTGAAGCACCGGGTTGAGAGAAATCTTGATGGCACTCTCATTGTCACACCAAAGAGGCACTTTGTCACAAGTGACACCGTAATCCTTCAAAGTTTGCCTCATCCATAAGAGTTGAGCACAGCAACTGCCAGCGGCCACATATTCTGCTTTAGTGGACGAGAGAGATACACAACTTTGCTTTTTGGAAGACCAACTAACAAGAGAGCAACCAAGAAATTGGCACCCTCCCGAGGTGGACTTCCTATCCACTTTCTCTCCCGCCCAGTCAGAATCAGAGAAACCAACAAGGTTGAAATTTGCTCCTCTTGGGTACCATAAGCCAAAGTTTGGGGTATGAGCCAAATATCGAAAGATTCGCTTGACAGCCACAAAGTGACTTTCCTTAGGTGAGGCTTGAAACCGTGCACAAATTCCCACACTCAACATAATATCCGGTCTAGATGCACAAAGGTAAAGCAAGGATCCGATCATAGAGCGATATACCTTTTGATCCACCGCTTTACCATTGGGATCAATGTCAAGTTGGCATTTGGTTGGCATCGGAGTAGTAGCCGGCTTGACATCACTAAGGTTGAACCTCTTGAGCATGTCTTGAGTATACTTGGATTGTTTGATGAAGATGTGTAGGATCGAAAGTATGTCTAGAGGGGGGGTGATTAGACTACTTGACAATATAAAAAATCTGCCTTTTGATCATGCAATGTTTTTGGCAGTTTCACAATTAAGATCAATTCAAGTAACACCCTACACATGCAATTCTAGAGTATAAGCAGCGGAAAGTAAATTGCACATGTAGTAAAGAGAGGTGGAGAAGATCAAACGCAGTTTGGAGACACGGAGATTTTTGTCGTGGTTCCGATAGGTGGTGCTATCGTACATCCACGTTGATGGAGACTTCAACCCACGGAGGGTAACGGCTGCGCGAGTCCACGGAGGGCTCCACCCACGAAGGGTCCACGAAGAAGCAACCTTGTCTATTCCATCATGGCCTACACCCACGGAGGACTAACCTTACTCGGGGTAGATCTTCACGAAGTAGGCGATCTCCTTGCCCTTACAAACTTCTTGGTTCAACTCCACATCTCAAAGACGGAGGCTCCCAAGCGACACCTAACCAATCTAGGAGGCACCACCCTCCAAAAGGTAATAGATGTTGTTGATGATGATGAACTCCTTGCTCTTGTGCTTCAAATGATAATCTCCCCAACACTCAACTCTCCTCACTGATATGGCTGTGGTGGAAGAAAGGATTGAGTGGAAAGCAACTTGGGAAGGCTAGAAATCAAGTTTCATATGGTAGGAATGGAATGACTTGATCTCAACACAAGGGTAGGTGGTTCTCTTCTCAGAAAGTGTATGGTAGGAGTGGTAGACTTTCTGATGGCTCTCTCCACGAATGAAGAGGGGGTGGAGGGGTATATATAGCCTCCACACAAAATCCAACCGTTACACACATATTTGAGCAATCTCGGTGAGACCAAAGTGAAAACTCGGTCAGACCGAAAGTTCAAATATAGTGAACGTTGGGATTTTCGGTGGGACCGAAAATACCATCTCGGTGTGTCCGATGTGAGTCAAAGGTAGGAGCTTGCCATTCTCGGTGGGACCGAAATTAACAACTCGGATATTCCGAAGTGATGTCAATTGGTTACAGAAGGTTGGCAGTCCAGTTTCGGTGAGACCGAAACTCAAAATCGGATGGACCGAAAAATTAGGGTTTGGAAGAATAACTGAGGTGGTTCATCTCGGTGGGACTGAGTTTGCAGAATCGGTTTGTCCGAGATTACTTATGAGTGTGTTAAGTAGTGAAAGTTGCTGATAGTTGAGGGAGCTAAATCACCAAGCACTTGAGCAACCAGATCATCAACACAACCTCATCCCCTTTTAATAGTATTGGCTTTTCCTATGGACTCAATGTGATCTTTGATCACTAAACCAAAAATAGAGTCTTGAGCTTTTGCCAATGCTTGTCTTAGCATTTTGAGGGGTCCACTTCTTCAGACATTTCCATACCCATATCATCGAACTTCTCTGAAATGATTCTCAAGTAAATATTAGTTCAATGATATATATGTTGTTATTAATTACCAAAACCACACGGGGATTAGTTGCACTTTCAATCTCCCCCTTTTTGGTAATTGATGACAACATATAGATCAAAGCTTCGACAAAAGATATAATCAATGAATAATATCGTCGCTTTGAGAAGTATGTGATAAACAAGAGCTCCCCCTAAATTTGTGCATTATTTAAAATTTGCGTTTGAATGCAAATGCACAATCGATTAGGATTATGGGTCACTCTTCCATGTCACATACATCTTGGTGGAGCGCACAAAATGATAAGAATGAATAACATGCACTTAATCACCAAGACAAGAGTAAATAGCCATACAATAAGGAATAGCATATGATAAGCATTAAGCACACATTAAAGCATAGTATGACCAAGCACTCATTAAGGTAGCATCAAACTTAGTAGCAAGCACACTGAAAGTTTCGAAAGACCAAAAGAAACCAATGTATCTCAAAGAAACCGGCAAAAGAACGAAAGAGCACTCTCTCTCTCGAAGCCCTATGATCTATACAATTTCTCCCCCTTTGGCAACAAGTTACCAAAAAGTTCGAAAAAGGTATAGAGCTAAGCGTCACTGCGGGCTCTGCTGGCGGCTCCCGTCTGGGTAGATGTCGGTGTAGAGATAGCTGCATCGGCGAAGACTTCTGCTGATGTCTGCGCTGGAGGAGTGGATGCTGGAGCTGGAGCTGGTGCTGAAGTGGTAGCCCTGGAGTCAGTCACTGGGATAGCTGCAGATCTGGATCCTCTGGGAACCTGAGCAGTCTGGCGATGAGAGTCCTGGACTAGATCATCCTGCATGAGCTCTGCTCTCTCCTGCCTTGTTTCCTCCATGTCTGCCTCAAGCTTGTTGACGGACACCTGAATCTCTGTCAGCTTCACGTCCAGAGCGTGGATCTTGTCCTCAACAATCCTCTCTAGGCTCTCCTGAGATTGCTCAATGCTGGCCAGGCGTTGTTCAATCCTCTGGGTAGCTTCAAGAATCTGTTCTCCAAAGCTCTTTGGCTTAGCTGCTGCTGCTGCTGCCTCTTTGTCAGCTTTAGCTTTCTTCGCAGCTTCGATTTTGGCATGTCCTTCAACTGAGGTAGGATCCTCTTCATCCATCACAACTACGTTGTCCTCATGCTCTGGCTGCAGTGGCAAGTGCTTCCTATCCAACATGAATTTGCCTGTGCCAAACTTGGCATTGATGAGCATCTGAATCTGCGGGGCAAACCCACACGACCTCTTCTGGTCAGCTGCAGTCCTCTTAATGGTCTCTACCATCAAGTCCATCACCTTGAAAGGTGCCTTCTCATCGAGAATGTGCAGCATGTTGATAGAATAGCCTCGAATCATGCGGTGGTCTCCAGACTTGGGCATCAAAGTATGCCTCAAAATAGTGTTAGTGGTGGTCAGACCTGCCTGGAGATAGTACACTGAGCCAAGCTTCCACCCTTCCAAATCAGCAGCGGGGATCTCCTTGTACATGTTCTTCATGGAATCATGACTCTTCTTAGGAATCCCATAGACATCAATGTCGTCCTCTCTCTGCACTGGAGCATTCAGAAGTTCTGCCCATTCTTCAACAGACGAAGAAAACCTTTGACCTTCAGTCATCCAAGTGATCTTGCCATCAGGATAGAAGTGGGCTGTGGCGTAGAACTGCATGATCATCTCGTCATTCCAAGCTGTCAGCTCTTGACCCACAAAATCAGCAACTCCACATGCAGTAAAGCTCTCATGCACATGGGGAAAGAAGTCTCGGTGCTCTTCACTGTCAATGTACTTCCAGTCAACATACCTGGTGTCAGCAACAATGGGCTTCTTATCCATCAGCACGGTCTCATAGAAATCCTGCTGCTCTCTGGTGTGGAATCTGGGGTCCACAGCAGTCCTTCTCCTCACAGCATATGGATCAGACTGTCTCCATAGCCTGAGACCTTTATCCTTCCTTGCCTTCATGTCCTCAGCTTGAGGATGAGCATCATTGTGGAGTGGCAACTTGGGACGGAGCTTAAGCAACACATGCTCTTCATCTGATTCAGACGGTGGCATCTCACCTTTGTTCTTCTCAGAAGCTGGAATGCTCCTGGTTTTTCTCTTGGGCTTGGCTGGAGCTGCCTTGGCTTGAGCAGGCTTCTTGGGCTTAGGGGAGGCTTGAGCCCGAATAGCATCACCCATGAACTTAGCTTTCTGAGGAGGAGGCTGGGGTGCATCTTCTTCTTCTTCTTCTTCAGCAGCTGCATCAACTTGAGGTTCAGCATATACTACCCTCTTCCTCTTGGAAGTTTTCTTCACCTTACTTGGAGCTGGCTCTTCCAAGTTGAGCTTCTTTGCAACAGCTGACTGCTTTACCTTGCTTGTGCCTTTCCTTGACTGCTGCCCTTGGTGCTCTTTGGCAACCACATTCCTCTTTGGCTTGGAGGTAACTTCCTCAGCAACGAAGTCAGAGTCCTCATCATCAGAATTTCTCTTCTTCCTGGTTCTGGTGGCTGCAGGAGGCAAACCACTAGGGGTGCTCCTCTCACCATCATCACTGGAACTGCTAGCCTCAGGACTTGTATCTGCCTCTGGAATCTCAGCAAAAGGTGACTCAGACCTGTTCTGGCTGTCACTGACATCTGACATGGCTGACAACCTGTGAAAAGATAAGGTATAGGCAGAGTAGAAGAGTTATCACAACTGCAGAGGTTTTTGCAAAAAAAATGAGTTCAAAACTTAGTTTTGAGTTTTCACAGAATGCATTTCGGTCAAACCGATTTTAAGTTTCGGTGAATCCGAAGTGTATACAGAGGCCTACACACCACTTTCGGTCAGACTGAAATGGGTTTCGGTCCGGCCGATAACCTAGGGTTTCACTGAAACTAAGTTTCGGTCACACCGATTTGCACAACTCGGTTAGACCGAATGATGCAGTGCAATGGCCAGAGGCCAAATCGGTCATTCCGAGTTTCAAAATCGGGTTCACCGAGATGCGTTCCATGGAAACCTAAACCTAAGAATTTCGCTCGAAACTAGAGGATCTGATCTGATGTTTAGGGAATATCTCAAACGTGGATAGATTCTTGGCAAACCATTCGTGCAAGAGTCAGATGGGGAGCACGAAAGGGATCGGGACTCACCCTAACTTGGTGGAGTCCCTCTACGGCGGCAACGGCGCGGAGATGATTACCGTTGACGGCGGCGGAGACCTGCGGCGAGGGCGCACAGGCGATGACGGCGACGATCCGTAGACCAGGGCGACGGCAGCAGGGGACTTGGGGGCGAACGGTTTGAAGAGTTAAATCGCGCGCGGCCCTCAGGTATATATATCCCCATACTGTCCGTGGGACCGAGTTGAAAAACTCGATGTCACCGAAATGTATAACTGCTGTGCAGTTACGCATATCGGTCAGACCGAGATTTTGAACTCGGTTTCACCGAGATGAAACCTAGATCAGTCTAAGCGTTTCGGTTGGACCGAGATGGAAAAGCCGGTCAGACCGAAATGGACTTAGAAGGTTTTGGAAGTCAGCCTTAGACGGATCGGTGGCTCCGAGTGCTCCTCACTCGGAGAGTCCGAAAATGACTTGTTCAAAGTTGTGATATGAGCATGAATAGAATTTGAGACAAGAAAGCATAGATAGCTAGGGAAAGTGCTTAGGCATTCTTGTCCATCCATTTGGCCAGAAAAAAAAATCAAAACAATCAAAACAACAAATGGATGTCCTTGAATGGATAAAATCATGCATTCAACATGCTCACACAATAAGATAGCAACTGAAATATGTGTCAAACATGCACAACCAACACTCTAGCTACTAGCACACAATTTGTCGATGACTAGGTCATCTATATATGAGTATTTTGACTTAGGAGCCAAATGAGAACATTTGATCATAGGTCATACTCATCGTTTAAGCACAAGTGGGGTTACCACTTTTACATAAAGCATTTATGTGTTCACATCATTTGGAGATGCTTTAGCTCAATTTTTTTAGAGCAAAGCTCCCCCTAGATGTGAGAACCCCTTTTTAAAGGGTCAAACTAACCTTGGGTTGTCGTAGAAGACTTCATGTAGATGTTGAAGATGTGGATGCTCAATGTTGATGTAGATCATCAAGAGTTGGGAGCTATCCTTTGGATTAGGGCACTTTCAATACCTACATGGGTTAGTCCCACAAGGAACAAACAAGAATATCCATAGACATAGATTGAAGTTCACAAAAGGTGATGTCCATGAAAGCAATGATTACCTTGTCCCTTGACTTACCAACAAGAGGGTTTGTGACTCCATGAACTAGTGCATGATGTGGAAGTTGATTGCACAAGTTCTTGCCAAAATGAATATGAGTGAAGTATGTTGGCGGAGTCACCCTCAAGAACCTTCTAGTTCTTCTTCTTTGGGATCCACATCATCTTGATGGGAATCCTTGGTGTTGTAGTTGAGCTTGACGAAGTAGAACTTGATGTGTCCTTGGGAACCCACTTGACCATGGCTTGAGGTGCTTCAATGAATGCATCAATCTCCTCTTGAAGCTTGTCCTTGGCCTTTAGCTTGTGGTCTTGTGGTGGAAGGTCATCTTGAGCTTGTTCCACATCGGAAGAAGTAGGATCATACTTCTCCTTTTGTGAAACAAACTATGGAGTAGGGTATTGACCTTCTTCCCACTCAACTCCTTCGGCGTTGAACTTTCGCTCAAAACCAATCCCTTGATTCTTCTGGTGCCTTCCTTGTTTGCGAACAATCTCCTCAAAGTTCTTGCTTCCGGCAAGACTCTTGTAGACACCTTTCTCTATGATTTCCTTCAATAAGCTATTTTCTTGCTCAAGTGTAACTTGGCTTGAAACATTGTTAGTGGAATCAAGAGAACTACTAGAAGCAACAATATTGGATTTAACATGGTTATTGTTACTACTAGAGGAAGAATTTTTCTTATGCTTGTCATGCTTAGTCTTAATAGGTGGCAAGAAATTAGACAAGAGAAGTCGTGTGGCAAGATATGAAGAACTCTTCTTTCGAAGATCGTCATTGATCGCTTTTAGAAACTCATGTTCTTGCTCTAGAGTGAGCTTCTCGAAGCGTAGCTTCTCATGAGATCTTAGGAGCTCTCTATGATCTTCTTGAGTTGTTTCATGAGCTAACTTAAGAGTGTTTAGTTCTTTAGTTAGACGCTCAATCTCCTTCATAGCATTGTCATTCGACTCTTCTCGACTATAAAGACTACTAGCATTTTCATCATTACTAAGCTCACTAGATTTATCATGCAAGAGCTCATCTTCACCAAGCAAGTCATCCTCATCACTATCAAAGTCAATGAATTCAGGGTGTGTTACCTTGGGGCCTTTAGCCATGAAGCATCTTCCAATTCCCTCATTTGGTGAATCAAATAAGTCGTAGGAGTTGGAGTTGGAGGATACGAGTGCAAGTCCGGCAACACCTTCATCTTGACTATAGTCGGAGTCGGAGTGATAGCTTCCATCGGATTGATTGTCGGAGTCGGAGCCGGAGACCCATTCACCTATATGAGCTTGATGTCTTCTTCTTGTGTAGCTCCTTGATGACTTGTCTTTCCTCTCCGAATCCTTGCTTCTCCGAGAGGGTCTTCGTTCATAACGATCATCTCTACTCCTTCTCTCTCTCCAAGGTGACTCATCTCTTGCTCTTCTTCTTGGAGATTCTTCTCTTCTCTTGTGGGGAGCCGTACACTCATTTGAGAAGTGTCCGGGTCTTCCACAATTGTAGCAGTTTCGATCACGACTAGAAGATCTCTTTTCATCATATGATCTAGACTTTGAGCTTCTTTCTTTGCCTCTATTCTTGTAGAACTTGTTGAAGTTCTTGACCATTAGGCTTATCTCTTCATTGGAAATCAGCTTGTCACTTGAGGTAGTAGGAGCATCACTTGTAGCTTTGTAAGCACCACTTGACTTATTGTGAAGCTCTTCCTTATCCTTAAGTGTCATCTCATGAGCAACAATTCTTCCAATGACTTCAGTTGGCTTGAGAGTCTTGTAGTTTGGCATCATTTGGATCAAAGTGCACACGGTGTCATACTTTCCATCCAAAGCTCTGAGAATCTTCTTAATGATGAATCGGTCGGTCATTTCTTTGCTTCCTAAGCCGGCAATCTCATTTGTGATGAGAGCAAGCCTAGAGTACATTTCAGCGACTCCTTCACCATCCTTCATCTTGAACTTGTCAAGTTGACCTTGAAGAATATCTAGCTTTGATTCCTTCACAGATTCAGTACCTTCGTGCATTTCAACCAAAGTATCCCAAATCTCTTTAGCATTCTCAAGACGGCTGATTTTGTTGAACTCTTCGGGACACAAAGCATTGAAGAGAATGTCACAAGCTTGAGCATTGTTTTGCAACATCCGCAACTCTTCGGGTGTAGCTTCGCGATCCGGAACTTTTCCTTCTTCAAAGAAATCACCTTGCATACCAACACAGATAATGCCCCATGTGGCTGGGTTATGACCAAGAATATGCATTTTCATTTTATGCTTCCAACTAGCAAAATTTGTACCATCAAAGTAAGGACCTCTACGATAATTACCCTCACTAGACGCCATACTCTCCTAGGTTGTGAAACCAAGCTTATGGAGTCCAATGCAATGGAAACCAAGGCAATGGAGACCAAAGCTCTGATACCACTTGTAGGATCGAAAGTAGGTCTAGAGGGGGGTGATTAGACTACTTGACAATATAAAAAATCTGCCTTTAGATCATGCAATGTTTTTGGCAGTTTCACAATTAAGACCAATTCAAGTAACACCCTACACATGCAATTCTAGAGTATATGCAGCGGAAAGTAAATTGCACATGTAAAAAGGAGGTGGAGAAGATCAAACGCAGTTTGGTGACACGGAGATTTTTGTCGTGGTTCCGATAGGTGGTGCTATCGTACATCCACGTTGATGGAGACTTCAACCCACGGAGGGTAACGGTTGCGCGAGTCCACGGAGGGCTCCACCCACGAAGGGTCCACGAAGAAGCAACCTTGTCTATTCCATCACGGCCTACGCCCACGGAGGACTAGCCTTACTCGGGGTAGATCTTCACGAAGTAGGCGATCTCCTTGCCCTTACAAACTTCTTGGTTCAACTCCACATCTCAACGACGGAGGCTCCCAAGCGACACCTAACCAATCTAGGAGGCACCACCCCCCAAAAGGTAATAGACGGTGTTGATGATGATGAACTCCTTGCTCTTGT
Organism: Secale cereale; assembly: GCA_902687465.1. Lineage (NCBI taxonomy): Eukaryota > Viridiplantae > Streptophyta > Magnoliopsida > Poales > Poaceae > Secale > Secale cereale. The sequence continues at coordinate 131,577,860 of LR738712.1, forward strand.
GCTTCAAGTGATAATCTCCCCAACACTCAACTCTCCTCACTGATATGGCTGTGGTGGAAGAAAGATTTGAGTGGAAAGCAACTTGGGAAGGCTAGAGATCAAGTTTCATATGGTAGGAATGGAATGGCTTGATCTCAACACAAGGGTAGGTGGTTCACTTCTCAGAAAGTGTATGGTAGAAGTGGTGGTACTTTCTGATGGCTCTCCTCACGAATGAGGAGGGGGTGGAGGGGTATATATAGCCTCCACACAAAATCCAACCGTTACACACACATTTGACCAATCTCGGTGTTGAAAGTTCAAATATAGTGAACGTTGGGATTTTCGGTGGGACCGAAAATACCATCTCGGTTTGTCCGAAGTGAGTCAAAGGTTAGGGTTTGCCATCTTGGTGTGACCGAAAACAACAACTCGGATATTCCGAAATGCTGTCATTTGGTTACAGAAGGTTGGCAGAACATTTTCGGTGAGACCGAGACTCAGAATCGGATGGACCGAAAAGTTAGGGTTTAGGGAAAGAACTGAAGTGGTTCATCTCGGTGGGACTGAGTTTGCAGAATCGGTTTGTCCGAGATTACTTATGAGTGTGTTGTAAAGTGAAGAGTGCTGATAGTTGAGGGAGCTAGATCACCAAGCACTTGAGCAACAAGAACATTAACACAACCTCATCCCCTTTTAATAGTATTGGCTTTTCCTATGGACTCAATGTGATCTTTGATCACTAAACCAAAAATGGAGTCTTGAGCTTTTGCCAATGCTTGTCTTAGCATTTTGAGGGGTCCACTTCTTCAGACATTTCCATACCCATATCATCGAACTTTTCTGAAATGATTCTCAAGAGAATATTAGTTCAATGATATATATGTTGTTATTAATTACCAAAACCACCCGGGGATTAGTTGCACTTTCAGAATCCTTGGTGTTGTAGTTGAGCTTGACGAAGTAGAACTTGATGTGTCCTTGGGAACCCACTTGACCATGGCTTGAGGTGCTTCAATGAATGCATCAATCTCCTCTTGAAGCTTGTCCTTGGCCTTTAGCTTGTGGTCTTGTGGTGGAAGGTCATCTTGAGCTTGTTCCACATTGGAAGAAGTAGGATCATACTTCTCCTTTTGTGAAACAAACTGTGGAGTAGGGTATTGACCTTCTTCCCACTCAACACCTTCGGCGTTGAACTTTCGCTCAAAACCAATCCCTTGATTCTTCCGGTGTCTTCCTTGTTTGCGAACAATCTCCTCAAAGTTCTTGCTTCCGGCAAGACTCTTGTAGACACCTTTCTCTATGATTTCCTTCAATAAGCTATTTTCTTGCTCAAGTGTAACTTGGCTTGAAACATTGTTAGTGGAATCAAGAGAACTACTAGAAGCAACAAAATTGGATTTAACATTGTTATTGTTACTACTAGAGGAAGAATTTTTCTTATGCTTGTCATGCTTAGTCTTAATAGGTGGCAAGAAATTAGACAAGAGAAGTCGTTTGGCAAGATATGAAGAACTCTTCTTTCGAAGATCGTCATTGATCGCTTTTAGAAACTCATGTTCTTGCTCTAGAGTGAGCTTCTCGAAGCGTAGCTTCTCATGAGATCTTAGGAGCTCTCTATGATCTTCTTGAGTTGTTTCATGAGCTAACTTAAGAGTGTTTAGTTCTTTAGTTAGACGCTCAATCTCCTTCATAGCATTGTCATTCGACTCTTCTCGACTATAAAGACTACTAGCATTTTCATCATTACTAAGCTCACTAGATTTATCATGCAAGAGCTCATCTTCACCAAGCAAATCATCCTCATCACTATCAAAGTCAATGAATTCAGGGTGTGTTACCTTGGGGCCTTTAGCCATGAAGCATCTTCCAATTCCCTCATTTGGTGAATCAAATAAGTCGTAGGAGTTGGAGTTGGAGGATACGAGTGCAAGTCCGGCAACACCTTCATCTTGACTATAGTCGGAGTCGGAGTGATAGCTTCCATCGGATTGATTGTCGGAGTCGGAGCCGGAGACCCATTCACCTATATGAGCTTGATGTCTTCTTCTTGTGTAGCTCCTTGATGACTTGTCTTTCCTCTCCGAATCCTTGCTTCTCCGAGAGGGTCTTCGTTCATAACGATCATCTCTACTCCTTCTCTCTCTCCGAGGTGACTCATCTCTTGCTCTTCTTCTTGGAGATTCTTCTCTTCTCTTGTGGGGAGCCGTACACTCATTTGAGAAGTGTCCGGGTCTTCCACAATTTTAGCAGTTTCGATCACGACTAGAAGATCTCTTTTCATCATATGATCTAGACTTTGAGCTTCTTTCTTTGCCTCTATTCTTGTAGAACTTGTTGAAGTTCTTGACCATTAGGCTTATCTCTTCATTGGAAATCAGCTTGTCACTTGAGGTAGTAGGAGCATCACTTGTAGCTTTGTAAGCACCACTTGACTTATTGTGAAGCTCTTCCTTATCCTTAAGTGTCATCTCATGAGCAACAATTCTTCCAATGACTTCAGTTGTCTTGAGAGTCTTGTAGTTTGGCTTCATTTGGATCAAAGTGCACACGGTGTCACACTTTCCATCCAAAGCTCTTAGAATCTTCTTAATGATGAATCGGTCGGTCATTTTTTCGCTTCCTAAGCCGGCAATCTCATTTGTGATGAGAGCAAGCCTAGAATACATTTCAGCGACTCCTTCACCATCCTTCATCTTGAACTTGTCAAGTTGACCTTGAAGAATATCTAGCTTTGATTCCTTCACAGATTCAGTACCTTCGTGCATTTCAACCAAAGTATCCCAAATCTCTTTAGCATTCTCAAGACGGCTGATTTTGTTGAACTCCTCGGGACACAAAGCATTGAAGAGAATGTCACAAGCTTGAGCATTGTTTTGCAACATCCGCAACTCTTCCGGTGTAGCTTCGCGATCCGGAACTTTTCCTTCTTCGAAGAAATCACCTTGCATACCAACACAAATAATGCCCCATGCGGCTGGGTTATGACCAAGAATATGCATTTTCATTTTATGCTTCCAACTAGCAAAATTTGTACCATCAAAGTAAGGACCTCTACGATAATTACCCTCACTAGACGCCATACTCTCCTAGGTTGTGAAACCAAGCTTATGGAGTCCAATGCAATGGAAACCAAAACAATGGAGACCAAAGCTCTGATACCACTTGTAGGATTGAAAGTATGTCTAGAGGGGGGTGATTAGACTACTTGACAATATAAAAAATCTGCCTTTTGATCATGCAATGTTTTTGGCAGTTTCACAATTAAGATCAATTCAAGTAACACCCTACACATGCAATTCTAGAGTATAAGCAGCGGAAAGTAAATTGCACATGTAGTAAAGAGAGGTGGAGAAGATCAAACGCAGTTTGGAGACACGGAGATTTTTGTCGTGGTTCCGATAGGTGGTGCTATCGTACATCCACGTTGATGGAGACTTCAACCCACGGAGGGTAACGGCTGCGCGAGTCCACGGAGGGCTCCACCCACGAAGGGTCCACGAAGAAGCAACCTTGTCTATTCCATCATGGCCTACGCCCACGGAGGACTAGCCTTACTCGGGGTAGATCTTCACGAAGTAGGCGATCTCCTTGCCTTTACAAACTTCTTGGTTCAACTCCACATCTCAAAGACGGAGGCTCCCAAGCGACACCTAACCAATCTAGGAGGCACCACCCCCCAAAAGGTAATAGACGGTGTTGATGGTGATGAACTCCTTGCTCTTGTGCTTCAAATGATAATCTCCCCAACACTCAACTCTCCTCACTGATATGGCTGTGGTGGAAGAAAGGTTTGAGTGGAAAGCAACTTGGGAAGGCTAGAAATCAAGTTTCATATGGTAGGAATGGAATGGCTTGATCTCAACACAAGGGTAGGTGGTTCACTTCTCAGAAAGTGTATGATAGAAGTGGTGGTACTTTCTGATGGCTCTCCTCACGAATGAAGAGGGGGTGGAGGGGTATATATAGCCTCCACACAAAATCCAACCGTTACACACACATTTGACCAATCTCGGTCAGACCGAAGTGAAAACTCGGTCAGACCGAAAGTTCAAATGTAGTGAACGTTGGGATTTTCGGTGGGACCGAAAATACCATCTCGGTGGGACCGAAAGTGTATCTGATATGAACGTTGGAGATTTCGGTGAGACCGAGAAAGAAAACTCGGTTGGACCGATTTGAGAAAAGTCAGGAACCTGCCAAAATCGGTGGGACCGAAAATGAATTATCGGTGAGACCGATTTGAGCCAAGACAGAAGCTTGTCAATCTCGGTAAGACCGATAATGCAAAATCGGTTATTCCGATATGATGTGAAATGATTACAGAAGGTTGGCAGAACAGTTTCGGTGAGACCGATCTCAAACTCGGTGGGACCGATTTTCCTAGGGTTTGGGAAATGGCAGAAGTGGTTCATCTCGGTGGGACTGAGTTGGAGAAATCGGTTTGACCGAGATGTTAGGGTTTGGAGAAATAACTTCATCTCGGTGGGACTGAGTTGGTTTGACCGAGATTACTTATGGGTGTGTGTTAAGTAGTGAATAGTGCTGATAGTTGAGGGAGTTAGATCACCAAGCACTTGAGCAACCAGATCATCAACACAACCTCATCCCCTTTTAATAGTATTGGCTTTTCCTATGGACTCAATGTGATCTTTGACCACTAAACCAAAAATGGAGTCTTGAGCTTTTGCCAATGCTTGTCTTAGCATTTGAGGGGTCCACTTCTTCAGTCATCTTGCCATTCCAAAGTGATTGGGTTTCCTGAAACATACTTGATAAAAGCATTAGTCCAACCACAAAGTATGTTGTCATTAATTACCAAAACCACCCAGGGAGCAAATGTGCTTTCAGCCACCTCTCCTATTCCTTTCCCCCTTCTTCCTTTTGGTGAATCCTACTAGGAATAGGATTGCAATCCTATTCCTAGTAGGACTCCTTCCCTAGCCGCACCAGGAAGGGCTGGCCGGCCTCCCTCCCTTGCTCCTTTATATACGGGGGCAGGGGGGCACCCAAAGACACACAAGTTGAATTGTTTTAGCCATGTGCGGTGCCCCCCTCCACAGAATCACACCTCGGTCATACCGTCGCGGAGCTTAGGCGAAGCCCTGCGCCAGTGAACACATCATATCCGTCACCACGCCGTCGTGCTGACAAAACTCTCCCGTGAAGCTCAACTGGATCAAGAGCTCGTGGGACGTCATCAAGCTGAACGTGTGCTGAACGCGGAGGTGCCGTACGTTCGGTGCTTGATCGGTTGGATCGCGAAGAAGTTCGACAACATCAACCGCGTCACTTGACGCTTCCGCTCCCGGTCTACGAGGGTACGTAGACACACTCTTCCCTCTCGTTGCTATGCATCTGGTAGATAGATCTTGCGTGATCGTAGGAAAATTTTAAAATACTACGTTCCCCAACAGTGGCATCATGAGCCAGGTCTATGCGTAGATGATATGCACGAGTAGAACACAATGAGATTGTGGACGATACTAGTCATACTGCTTACCAGCATGTCATACTTTGCTTCGGCGGTATTGTGAGATGAAGCGGCCCGGACCGACATTACGCGTACGCTTACGCGAGACTGGTTTCACCGTTACGAGCACTCGTTGCTTAAAGGTGACTGGCGGGTGTCTGTCTCTCTCACTTTAGCTGAATAAAGTGTGGCTACGCCCGGTCCTTGTGAAGGTTAAAACAACACATACTTGACGAAACATCGTTGTGGTTTTGTATGCGTAGGTAAGAACGGTTCTTGCTAAGCCCGTAGCAGCCACGTAAAACTTGCAACAAACAAAGTAGAGGACGTCTAACTTGTTTTTGCAGGGCATGTTGTGATGTGATATGGTCAAGACATGATGAGTTATACGGTTTTGTATGAGATGATCATGTTTTGTAAAGTTATCGGCAACTGGCAGGAGCCATATGGTTGTCGCTTTATTGTATGAAATGCAATCGCCATGTAATTGCTTTACTTTATCACTAAGCGGTAGCGATAGTCGTGGAAGCAATAGTTGGCGAGACGACAACGATGCTACGATGAAGATCAAGGTGTCAAGCCGGTGACGAAGGTGATCATGACGGTGCTTTGAAGATGGAGATCAAAAGCACAAGATGATGATGTGTAGGATCGAAAGTAGGTCTAGAGGGGGGGTGATTAGACTACTTGACAATATAAAAAATCTGCCTTTAGATCATGCAAAGTTTTTGGCAGTTTCACAATTAAGATCAATTCAAGTATCACCCTACACATGCAATTCTAGAGTATAAGCAGCGGAAAGTAAATTGCACATGTAAAAGAGAGGTGGAGAAGATCAAACGCAGTTTGGTGACACGAAGATTTTTGTCGTGGTTCCGATAGGTGGTGCTATCGTACATCCACGTTGATGGAGACTTCAACCCACGGAGGGTAACGGCTGCGCGAGTCCACGGAGGGCTCCACCCACGAAGGGTCCACGAAGAAGCAACCTTGTCTATTCCATCATGGCCTACGCCCACGGAGGACTAGCCTTACTCGGGGTAGATCTTCACGAAGTAGGCGATCTCCTTGCCCTTACAAACTTCTTGGTTCAACTCCACATCTTGATGACGGAGGCTCCCAAGCGACACCTAACCAATCTAGGAGGCACCACCCTCCAAAAGGTAATAGATGTTGTTGATGATGATGAACTCCTTGCTCTTGTGCTTCAAATGATAATCTCCCCAACACTCAACTCTCCTCACTGATATGGCTGTGGTGGAAGAAAGGATTGAGTGGAAAGCAACTTGGGAAGGCTAGAAATCAAGTTTCATATGGTAGGAATGGAATGACTTGATCTCAACACAAGGGTAGGTGGTTCTCTTCTCAGAAAGTGTATGCTAGGAGTGGTAGACTTTCTGATGGCTCTCTCCACGAATGAAGAGGGGGTGGAGGGGTATATATAGCCTCCACACAAAATCCAACCGTTACACACATATTTGAGCAATCTCGGTGAGACCGAAGTGAAAACTCGGTCAGACCGAAAGTTCAAATATAGTGAACGTTGGGATTTTCGGTGGGACCGAAAATACCATCTCGGTGTGTCCGATGTGAGTCAAAGGTTGGAGCTTGCCATTCTCGGTGGGACCGAAATTAACAACTCGGATATTCCGAAGTGATGTCAATTGGTTACAGAAGGTTGGCAGTCCAGTTTCGGTGAGACCGAACTCAAAATCGGATGGACCGAAAAATTAGGGTTTGGAAGAATAACTGAGGTGGTTCATCTCGGTGGGACTGAGTTTGCAGAATCGGTTTGTCCGAGATTACTTATGAGTGTGTTAAGTAGTGAAAGTTGCTGATAGTTGAGGGAGCTAGATCACTAAGCACTTGAGCAACCAGATCATCAACACAACCTCATCCCCTTTTAATAGTATTGGCTTTTCCTATGGACTCAATGTGATCTTTGATCACTGAACCAAAAATAGAGTCTTGAGCTTTTGCCAATGCTTGTCTTAGCATTTTGAGGGGTCCACTTCTTCAGACATTTCCATACCCATATCATCGAACTTCTCTGAAATGATTCTCAAGTAAATATTAGTTCAATGATATATATGTTGTTATTAATTACCAAAACCACCCGAGGATTAGTTGCACTTTCAAGATGCCTTCTCTTCATTGTTTGATCTCAAATCCAAGGAAGTACTTCAACTCTCCCATCATGGACATCTCAAAGTGTGTGGTCATGAGTGCGGCGAACTCATCATTGAAAGCTTTGTTAGGAGAACCAAAGATAATATCATCAACATATAGTTGGCATACAAACAACTCCCCTTTGACCTTCTTAGTAAAAACAGTGGGGTCGATTTTCCCAATTTCAAACCCACGATCTTGTAACAACTCGGTAAGGTGCTCATACCACGCTCGTGGGGCTTGTTTAAGGCCATAGAGTGCCTTATCAAGTTGATACACATGATTGGGGAACTTAGGATCCTCGAACCCCGGGGGTTGTTTAACATATACCAACTCGTTAATGGGACCATTAAGAAATGCACTTTTCACATCCATTTGTTGCAATTTAAAGTTATGATGGGAAGCATAGGCAAGCAACAAACGAATAGATTCAAGATGAGCAACAGGGGCAAAGGTTTCACCGTAGTCGATACCCTTGACTTGGGAGTAGCCTTGAGCCACCAGACGTGCCTTGTTGCGGATGACAATGCCATGGGCATCTTGCTTGTTCTTAAAGATCCATTTGGTTCCAATGACATTATGGTTCTCCTTTGGTCTTGGCACCAGACGTCACACTTTGTTGCGCTCGAAGTTATTGAGTTCTTCATGCATGGCATTGAGCCAGTCGGGGTCTTCGAGCGCCTCATAAACCTTCTTAGGTTCAACAAAGGAGACAAAAGCTTGACGAGCACAATAGTTTGCTAATTGTCTACGAGTGCTTACCCCCCTTTTGATGCTTCCTAAAATGTTCTCGATGTGATGCTCGTTGGAAGCAAGCCTGGAGGCAACTTTTGCAGCACGACGCTCTAATTGCTCTTCAAGTGATAACTGAGGAGCATTGAGTTGATCATCTTGAGCGTCATCATGAGCAAGATCTTGATCTTGAGCTTCCTCTTGACCTTGATCTTGCTCGGGGGACTGAACTTGGCCTTGTGCATCAATTGGTGGTTCTTCACCGACTTGAGATTGATCTTGCACTTGGCCTTGTTCATCAGGCTGAGGGCCTTCACTTTGTTCTTCGGAAGCTTGTGGGTCTTGGGTTGGTGATGGTTCCACTTGAGTGGAACATTGTCCTTATCCTTCGGCCACAAGGGGTTCCTCAACGGGTAGGATATATCCAATACCCATTCTTCTGATGGCTTGAGGTGGAATTTCATCACCTGTATCACAAGTACCACTTTGCTCCACTTGGGAGCCGTTATTTTCATCAAACTCTACGTTACTCGTCTCCTCTATGAGTCCGGTGGACTTGTTGTGGACACGGTAAGCATGAGAGTTTGTAGCATAACCAACAAATATGCCCTCATGAGCTCTAGATTCAAATTTAGACAACCGAACACCTTTCTGAAGAATGAAACACTTACACCCGAACACCCGGAAGTACTTGAGATTGGGCTTGTTACCGGTAAGAATCTCATACGGAGTTTTGTTCAAGCCTTTGCGAAGATAGAGACGATTTGATGCATGGCAAGCGGTGTTGATGGCTTCGGCCCAAAAGTTGTATGGAGAGTTGAATTCAGCCATCATGGTTCTTGCAGCATCTATTAAGGTTCGGTTCTTTCTCTCCGCAACACCGTTTTGCTGAGGGGTATACGGGGCGGCATATTGATGTTTGATCCCCTCATCACCAAGAAACTCATCCAAGGTGTAGTTCTTGAACTCGGTGCCATTGTCACTTCTGATCATCAAAATCTTTGCTTCATGTTGTCGTTGAGCTTCATTTGCAAAGTTGATGACGGTTTGTTGGGTCTCACTCTTCTTCTTGAAGAAGTATACCCAGGTATATCTT
>LR738712.1:131588556-131658562 GCA_902687465.1 Secale cereale
TTGGATTTAGGTACCCATTTGGTAATGGGTCCTTTGAGGTTAGTGACAAGGGTCTTAGGAACCCAAATGGACCATTCAATGTACTCATAAGGAGAACCAACAAATTTAGCAAACACATGGCCATCACTAGCTCGGCATAAAACATATGACGGATTAAAATCGCCGGCCATGTTTGAGGGTGTGGTGGAGTTTTTCTTGACACCACCACTTTTCTTCTTGGTTGACGTGCCCTCTCCTTCTTTCACAAAGGATTGTCGGAGAGGGGGTGGTTGCTTTGTCTTGTCATTCTTCTTCTTGTTGGGCTTAGGAGCAAACCCAATTCCTTCCTTTGCCACAACTTCCTTTTGATTGCTCAAAAGGGCGTTGAGGTTCTTCTCACCTTGTATGCAAGTCACAAGGCCTTTCTCAAGTTGCTTCTTCAATTCGGCATTCTCTTCAACAAGATGCACATGCTCACAACATGGGTTAGTAGCATTTGCATTATCAATTAAAACCATGCGAGGAAAGATAGCCTTTTCCTTGGTTAGCGAAACTTGGAGTTGATCATGAGACTCCTTGAGAGTAGCATGCATTCCTTTCAAAGCCTTGTGAGCCTTGTCAAGTATGTCAAACTCCTCTTTGAGTTTAGCATGGTCAACCGCAAGTTTTGCCTTCTCAGAGTTAAGGACACGAGAGACAACTAGAGCATGATCAAGATCTTTCTTTAATTTAGCATGATCATCGTTGTGTGACTCCTCAAGAGCCAAACGAAGACCACGCTCCTCCTCTAGGGCGTTAGAGAGATCTGATATCTCATCGGCATAGTCTCGACTATGCCCTTCCATTTTAGTAATGGTTTCCTCGTGAGCCTCAATAATGTCATTTGCCTCACCGAGTTGTTCCAAGAGAGCAACCACATGCTTCTTGGATTTGCCCTTGAGATTTTTTATGAACACATCAAATTCATTTTCTCCCTCCTTACTACCCTCACCCTCATCAATACAATTAGTTAATGAGGGGTTAGAAGAGATAGTAGAATTGATGATCGGGGTTACCTTGTTGGTGGCCCTGGCCATAAGACACTTGGCGGTGATGTTCTCGTTGGGTGAGTTGAAGAGAGATGAGTGCGGAGTGGTAGCAATTGCAATTGTGGCCATAGTGGTCACCTCATCCTCTTCACCATTGTCATCATCCTCCACATATTCTTCTTGAGCCACCAACACTTTCGGAGGAGTCTTCTTGATGAAGTTGTTCTTGTTGGGATAGGACTTTGACTTGTCCTTCCGAATAAGCTTGCCTCCAAAGTCTTCTCTCTTCTCATATGGGCAATCCGCAACAAAGTGGCTTACATTTCCACAGTTGAAGCATGTCCTTACTCGTTGCTTCCCTTTGTTCCCACTGGAGTTGTTCCTGTTGAAGTTGGACCTTGAGTTCTTCTTGCCCCAGAATTACCTAGAAGCAAGAGCCATGTGCTCGTGATAGGCATATTTGGTGTCCTCGGGGCAGCACTCATCATCATCTTCAACTTCCTCCTCTTCCACACAAGCCTTGGCCTTCAGAGAAAGATTAGGCTTCTTGGATCGTTGAGCTCTTAGGACCGCATTGTCGGCGGTAACGTCAAGGATCCTCATGGCAACAAATTCATCCAACACTTCGTTTGAGGATAAAGTGTGGAAGTCCGGTCTCTGACGAATCACAGAGGACATGGCCTTGTGATAGGGCATCATGGCCTTGAGGAACTTGCGCTTGATCCAATTGTCATCCGTATCCTTACTGCCATGATCTCGAAGAGACACTGCAAGAATAGTTAATCTTCGATAAAGTTCACGAGGATCTTCATCCTCGATCATTGCAAACTCATCAGCTTCATCTTGCACCACTTCATAGTTGGAGCGTTGAATGCTTGTGCTTCCCTTGTACATTGTGCCAACATGCTCCCATGCTTCCTTGGCCACAGTGAATGGACGAAGATGAGCAATGTCTTCAGGAGGGATTGAGTCTTGAAGAATGCAAAGTGCGGACTCGTTGAACTGATGATCGGCAGTTTCTCTTGGAGTCATGTTGTCGGGATCATACGGATAAAAACCTTGCTCAATGATTCTCCAGAGGTTAGTGGAACAATGATTAATATGACGTTTGAAACGAAACACCCAAGTAGCAAAATCAGTATTTTTAACGAACTTAGGAGGGGGCCCGACGGAATTTAAATGCGGTGTGGGGACGGGTCCTCCATAGTGAGTAGGCGGAGGAGATTGGGCAAATTTCCCACTACCATGCTTAGTGACCGGGGCTTGCTCACTACTAGCTTCTCCCTTGTCGGGATTAGCCTCTGACACGTTGGTAGCGGGACGACCCACTTCCAACGTTGAGGTGGATAATTTAAGCCCCTCAAACATTTCTTTAAACATGCCCTTGACCTCGCTCGCTAGTGATTCTTTCAATGTGGTCAAGGCCACATTGAACTCCTCACGAGTGACCGAGGCTCCCCCATCTACCGTAGGCAAGGACGGATTTCCATCGGAATGGTCCTCCGTCTCGACTACGTTGTCAACCATACTCTTCGGACGGTAAAGTCCTTAAAAAGAGACGAGGCTCTGATACCAATTGAAAGGATCGATATGGTTGACTAGAGGGGGGGGGGGTGAATAGGCAACTAACAATTTTTAGCTTTTCTTAACCACTTAAAAATAGGCGACAAAATAAGTTGTCTAGATAATCTACTAGGAAGACAACTAATGTAAAGAAGCACAACAACTACACATGCATGCTATAGGAATTAAACAAGTAAAGCATGCAAGAGTAAAGGCAAGGAATAACTACAAGTGGACCCGGAGGAGACGAGGATGTGTTTCCGAAGTTCCTTCCCTTTGAGGGGAAGTACGTCTCCGTTGGAGCGGTGTGGAGGCACAATGCTCCCCAAGAAGCCACTAGGGCCACCGTATTCTCCTCACGCCCTCACACGATGCAAGGTGCCGTGATTCCACTAGTGGTGCCCTTGAAGGTGGCAACCGAACCTTTACAAACAAGGTTGGGGCAATCTCCACAACTTGGAGGCTCCCAACAAACCACGAAGCTTCACCACAATGGAATATGGCTTCGAGGTGACCTCAACCGTCTAGGGTGCTCAAACACCCAAGAGTAACAAGATCCGCAAGGGATTAGTGGGGAGAATCAAATATCTCTTGGTGGAAGTGTAGATCGATGCCTTCTCAAGCAATCCCGAGCAAATCAACAAGTTTGATTGGCTAGGGAGAGAGATCGGGCAGAAATGGAGCTTTTGGAGCAACAATGGAGTAGTGGGGGAAGAGGTAAGTCTTCTTGGAGAAGAAGACCCCCTATTTATAGTGGGGGGACAAATCCAACCGTTATTTGAGGTTTCAGACCGCAGAGAGCGGTAGTACCGCAACTCACGCGCGGTACTACCGCTGGCTGAGCGGTACTACCGCTTGGGAAGCGGTACTACCGCAAAGGCAAAAGTTTGCGGCCTGATACAGCCACGGATGAAATAAATTACATCCGTGGCTACATCCGCAGGGGAAAACGGAAGTAGCAAAACGCGACACGGTACTACCGCTTAAGCTAAGCGGTACTACCGCGTGGTATGCGGAAGTAAAAAGTTACTTCCGCATCCACTTCTTATACTTAGACTCAGCGCCTGGACCAGATACACGGTACTACCGCATGGGGACGCGGTACTACCGCTGGAGCGGTACTACCGTGTCGGCAAGCGGTACTACCGTGTACCTGCGCGGTACTACCGCTTGGCAGAGCGGTACTACCGCATGCTAGGCAGATGATCAGTACAGAAGCCACAGAATTGCCTCAACGAAAGATAACCGGTTGGACCTCCAGAGAAGCAAGGAAAGGAAGTGTGGGAGAAAGATGTGTACGTGTTGATTCTACCCAAACCTTTCCGACGTGGACCCCCTCTTAATAGTACGGCTTTCCTATTACTCAATGCCACCTACAGGGAGCAAAAAGAAAACACCGTTCTTCATAGAATCCGAGGGGCAAGCAATCGTCTTGTGCCATAAGGGAGATATACCTGTATGAGCTTAGAGCACACGATCAGTCCGCAAGAGTATTGTCATCAATCACCAAAACTATTAGGGAGAAATATTCCCTTACAGCAGTACTTGTCTGGAAGATTAATTTTCTCTCACATCTGAAGTGGCAATTTCTCCCCAAGTCGTGTCTATCCTGTAGCTTGGCACTGGTTAGTTTGGTTCGTTAAACCCAAGTACAGTATGAAACTTTGTTGCCAACTTTGAAAGTCCATGCTGGATTCCGATCACATTGGTCTAATTTTATCATTTTGGTTGTGTGCAGTTTTTAACATTTCAGTTCTGCCGTGTTTGAGGTAGATGCGCTGATTATTTGTTCTATATATGGACTTTTTTGTTCTGTTCAGCTGCGTGCATGACAAAATGTAGTATTTAGTAGCATGACTGTTGAGTGCAATTGCTATGGCATTTATTTTCTGATACATCTAAAGCGTCCAATGCGATTTGCTTCACTGCAGAGTAATATGGATGAAGAACTGAGAGCAGCGTTTGGTCAACCAATTCAGGTAGGAAACTGGTTTTCGCAAATGTCCAAATTGTGGTACAGGCAGTAAAGGTAAGTTAAGAGTCTTTCAGTTACACAAAGAATAAATACTATATTTATGGTGAGTGATGCGAGAAATGGACTCCGTACTTCACTTACATGTTGTACATAATGAGAAGGGTTCGTTTTCTAGAATTATTATAAATGTGAAACAGATTTTGGCATAACCTTCGATTGGCTACATTTTTTGTCGAAGATACAATGCAGAAGCATGATATGAATGTGCGCCAACTCAACAAAACAAGATGTTGCTCTATGAATCATTCTTTAAAGTGATTCAATATCAGTTCATCTCTTAAGATCATTGCACCATCAAGCATCTTCCTCGTAGCATGGGCTGCAGCCATTTTCTATAGAAAAGTTATAGTAACCATGCATTTATGTTTCTGTAGTTAATTTTAGCATTTGTTTCAATGAATTTGAAGGTACTGGCATAGCGGAGTTATTGTGGTATATGCTAGCATGTTTGATGATGTCGCACGAGTTGTCGATAACTCGATATGCTATGAGTTGGCCTTCCGATGAAGAACTTTTCACTTACATCTCAATTTTCATTGTGTCTAGAGGATAAATACTAATACTATCTCCTTTGATCTTTCGGCTGTCCCTCAGGCCATGAATATTGCTACTGGGGTGAAGGAGAACATCCAGCTCATGAGGGGGCTTCGCATGGTCACTGATATCCAATAGCTTGATTGTCGTGAGGCGCTCGCGTGGAAGTGCAAGATGGACTACGAGGAATCACAGAAGTACAAGTAATGGAAGTTCATATTTGACAACGCAAATATTGTACATGAGAATTGGTAGTAAATAAAAAGGTCAACGATGTGCCAAAATGCTATTACGGAGATGTGAATTGTGACCCCTGCCTTTGTACATAGCAGTCACCTGTAAGTACCAATTTTTTGGTTGCACCATCTTATTTCGCGCCATAATTTACACTTCTGTTTTTCGTGGAGAGACAAAATTTTGTTAATTTGTCTCGGAACCATTTTTTGTTCATAGCTGGTTAGCTTAAGAATGTTTGATCTTTTTATAAACATCAAATTAATAAATGGATCAACTTCTTGCTGTAATTTCCATTGCTAACTTGTGTAGTTGTGATCTGTTTAATGGCGAAAACAAGTGTATGGCCATATCTCTATGAAACCATAAATACATCAAGCCTAACTTGGTTGTGTATACTTTCCTTGACATCAAAAGCACTTGCTCCAGAAAAAAGGAAGCACTTACGCCATCACATGGCGTGCGCTGTATGTGCGCACTTACAATTGAGAGATTTTCTGAAGTTTTATCTGGCACTAATTGCAATAGTTTTGTTAACAATGTCTGCACTGAACTTGACTTGAGAACATGACTTTCTTTTAGCTTGTTCATAGTGGTTTCCATGCTGAAAAGATGTTCCTTTCTGATGTTTTTTCCAAGTTGTACATATAGACAGTATTACCATGCAATATAATTTTAATTTCAATAAAAAATCTTATGATTTTTGTGTTTATAATGGAGACGTGCGTTGCACGTGCAAGCTTACTAGTCCAGGAAACGCATCTAGCCGAAGAACTTGTGGGAGCTCTACACACGCGTCCACTGGGTCCCACGCACCGCACCTCATCTCTCCCGGTCCGTTCGTTTCTTTCCACCGATCCCATCCACGTCCACATGTTTCTCCATAGCACCCGTACCCACACCAAGCGACACAAAAGTTTTTCTTTTTAAAACAAGGAAATGGCCCGAAGGACCGGGAAGCTGCATTGGATGAATAGCATCTATAGTCAGACACCCTATTTCATCTCTAAACATCTTAAACGCACGTGTCCAATAAAAAAAGACCAACATACCTCAAAGCGAGACCAGATTTGAGGACAATATGAGGGTGACCGAGCACACCAAGGCACCTTACTCCATGTGGTAGCCATCTCAGACTGTCGCACATGCGGCCACCCACTCCTTCTCTCTCTATTGAGGCAACACATGAGCAGAGGAGACGGTGCCTCGAGGCGGCTACGGCGTGGGCGGAGGAGGCGAATGGAGCTCGAGACCATCAGGGATGGAGCTCGTGCTCGTCGGGCTACCGTGTTGCGCTGGGGCCGGAGCCCTTGCGCACTAGAGCTCTCACCTGCCCGGGCCAGAGCTCTTGCGCACTGGGGACGGAGCGCGAGCACGCCGGGGCAATGCCGTGGCCGAGCCGAACCGCAAGCTCACTGGGGCATGCTCGCCGCCGGCATGCCCACTAGGGCATGGCCTGTTGTGCTAGCGTGTGCGTTGGACGTATTTGTGGGGCCCGCGGGCGTGCTAGGATGCCGCTGCAGCCGCGGGAGCATCGCCGGCATGCAGCCATAACGCCGCTGCAGGCCGTGCTGGCCATGCGCGCAGCCCAGTGAGCCGCATGTGGCGTGCAGGCGTGCACGCAACCGAGTTGGCCGATGTTGCCGGCCATACTGGATGTGCGCAGCCGCCGCGTGCTGGCCGGACTGGGCGCCACCGTCGCGTGAGTGGCCGCTTCCGAGCTGGTCTATTTCATAATGCAGGCGTGCTCCGGAGGTCCCATCCACAATGTGCTTGTCGAAATATCTGAAAAATTGAGGGGTCAAAGTAGGGAGGTTGTGATCATGGTCATTGTGATTTTTTTTTCTCCCGTTGCAACGCAAGGGCCCTTTTGCTAGTCTTATCTCTTACCTAATAATAAAGCACGGAACGAGTTTGTCGGGTTCACCGTCACAATACGCTTCTTCTCGTAATTTTACGCTTTCAGTTTGACTTTAAAACATATTCGAGGTGATACTAAATTTTGATATGCATGATTTCGGTCCGGAGCGATCAGACTCGAACAAATCGTACCACCACCTCATCCAATAGGATGCCGGCCGCGGCGTCATGAAGTTGCTGGCATCGCCCAGTTCGGCGTGGGTGAAGGCGCCCCGGACGCAAGCGAAGGTGGAGCTTCTTCAACGGATTGAGGCGGCTGAATCCCGTCCGGGCTTCCCCCACCCCAACTGCCGCCCTTGGACGCAGCGGGGGCGGGTCTGGGCAGCGACCTAGCCGAGGTTCTACCACCGCCAACCCTGCATCTCCCGGGGGCCGCCGCGTATGAGGTTGCGCATGCATCCAACGGATCCGCGTAGCGGTACGAGCACGCCTCGCTGAACGGGACCTCGGCGGCGGGCTACCAGGCCGCGGGGGCCACCAAGAATGGCGGCGCCGCCGCCGAGATGGCCGAGCCCATGGCCCCCTAGCAGTCGTACGAGGATGGTAATGCTGCCGGGGCAGAAGGCCAGAAGCCTTCTCTATCTGGTTTGGTTCCCTGCCTGCTACTTTGTTGCTTGCTCTTCCAGTTGTGGCTTCAGTGGAAGAGGATAGATTGTGGTATGTTGTCACCGTGGATTGCTTAGACTTTGATGCTTGGACCGCACTTATTGAAGAGACAGAGAGGATTGCTGAGGTGAAATTGAAACTGTTGCCTTACCATACAGTGCATTGTTCTCCTTTTTGCAACTTGCTGTATGGATGTGTCATAATTTTCAGCAGCTTATCCTCTTTCTGTTCCCACACGTGTTACATATTCCTTTGGTCATATGCAATCAATCTGTATCTTGTGGACCACGAAGTTATGCCAATCTTTGTTATGCATGGATGGTCACTCGCTCCCTTGTTTTTATTAGCACATTTTCTTTCTACATTCAGTATATTTTCTGTTCGACTTCATGGACCTTGTTCCCTGTAGTAGTTTCACCATTGTCCTATTGTAGTCTTGGGCAATCTGTCCTTTAATGAACAACACTAGATATAAATTTGATCTGTTTGGCTGATAAAATAAAGTGGATTTTTTAATGATAAACAAGTTTATGCTAATGCCATATTTTTGTGTATTCCTGCTCAGAGCAACATATTGAAAATACGGAAAGTTTATGATGCATTCCTTGCGGAGTTCCCTCTGTGCTTTGGCTATTGGAAGAATATGCAGATCATGAAGGCTGATGTCAATAAAGTTTTTCAGGTGTATGAACGGGTAGTTCTTGCAGTTACTTATTCAGTGGGCATATGGTGTATAATGACCCAGATGTCATCAGAAGGTAGCAGTCGAATACCCAAACTATTCTGCTCAAGTTTTTAACTTCTTTCTGTGTCGTGACTTTTGTTAACTACTGCATTTTAGGCTGTATATGTACATGAATACATGACTAGAAGTGATTTTACAATACTTAGCACCTGAACAGGAATGCTTGATGAAATGCTTTATAATATATCACTGTATTTTCGCAGTCCATGTGATAGTGTAGGCCATGGAAATGTTGCATATATTCAAATTTTGGCTTAGGCAGTGTGTTCTTGACTCCACACATGTCTTTTAGTTGTAATGATTAATCTCTCTCCATGAAGTACATCATCTATTTGACCTTTTTCTTTTTGTAGCAGCTATAATTTGTACTCCCTTCATCTGGGTTTGTATGGTGTGTGCAGGTTTTTAGGTCCTCAACGTGCTATATGCCACCGAAAGTATGTCTAGAAACTTCATTCAAATACAAATCCAGTGATTTGCTTTTGGTGGCATATACACATGTTTTGTTAGTGAAATTGTCGAGGACGTAAAAAATCCGCTCATGCCCTATAAACCTGGAATAGAGGGAGTATAAGTATTTTTCATATAGCCAATATTAGTCATTTAGTGCATTAACTAAGTGGCCAATTTGGAGATCACATGTTTGCGATATACAAAGTACTGAAGTCTAGATCTATCATGAAAAATACGGTCCTCCTCCGATGCAAGTGTAGTGGCGGGAAGCACATGCATACGTGAGGTCGGCCAGGAGGAGGCACTTGGAAGAGAGCTGGGAGGAGAGGAGGTCGGCTGGAGGGGAGCGAGCAACGTTGTGGTGGTCTCGCCTGCGAGCGACGGGAGGAGGACGGAGCTGATGCATAGGAGGGCGAGGCGGTTGCGTGCAGGAGGCTTCCCGGTGGATCAGGGAGATCACGCGAGGAATCTTCAACGGCATGGGCTGGGGCGCCGTGCTTCCTCAGATTCGCGTTTGAGTGTGTGTCCAGTTTGCCGCTTCCCTAGACGTCGACGGCTCCATGATCAGTCGTGTTCTCTTCTTGATGTGTGGTTACGCCGCCTCATCCTCCAAGTACTAAGCCATGATGAGATGTAAGTGCACTCTCTATTTTGCTCTAGATTATGCCTTCCACATGTTTGATGAAATGCCCAATCACGTTGCTCACATAAAATTCGATAGATAAAAGGAAGCAACATGGCTTATTAGGGGCCATTAGGCAAACTAAGAATTGCTTACGAGTCTGTTGCATACGATGCTAAAGAAATTTCTTCCTACTTTGAAGATTCACCATTACAGTCACTTTTATTTTATAGATCACCGAGTTCGTCGGCGGAAGAAGAACATCCCTCGAGCCGTCCAATGTTGCCTGCGGCTATTACTCATGATGCTACAGCTGAAACTTAGAAACTGTAGATATTTATCTTGCACAACCTGGGTACTAATTTTGTACACATGTTTGAAATTTTCTTAGGGATAAAATAAACACATTGTTTTTGTTTGTTAAAGAGAGTAAATCACAGCTTTCTAGATGATAGTTTTTGGTCTGTTAGTAACTTGGTCTCACTGATGTTATTGTCTTTATTAAGACCAGTGGAGCCCCTGATTTTCATTGAACTCGCTCTCAAAGACATGGCCACATATATACAGGTTGTTAAAGTTTGGCATGTTTTTGTTTTAATAAAATGGGTGCTCTACTCTATTTTGTACCTTGTGTTCGGTTGTGATAACATGATATTTTGTTGCATAACCCTCCAATCGATGAATGTGGCGATCTGTGCTCTTGAAGATTTACTAATATAGTGACAATCCTTCAGATTCAGGGTATACAATGTCGGATTACATTATGCGGATGTATTGAAGGCAAAAATTGTTGTGGTGGAGGTATTATGTGCTACGGACGAGACTTGCCTGCTCCCCGTGCGTGTGCCCATCCGTGCACCCGCGTACGTGGCTTGATTTGATTGGAACAAAATAAGGCTCGGCCCCACCCCCTTAAAATCAGGGGAGGGAGATGATTAGATTAGAAAGGAAAAAGGGGAAAAGACAGCCGTAGGATGAAGTGGGAGCACGAATGAGAGCATGGGGAGGAAGCAGGCAAGCCGGATCCATGTGCTACCGCTTTAGCAGTACATAACCAACTAACATTCTTTATAAATAGCAACAAGCAGTTTTCATTTCCAAGCATATTCAAAAGCGAAAACACTTTGTATTGTTTATAAAAAACTGTATGATGAGATAGTTCAGAGTGTTGGGCTAAAACGCAAGTTTACCAGAAACAATAAGAATTTGTCATCAAGGATCTAAGAGCTCTAGAAATATGTTGTTCTCCTCTTTTGATTCTCCTTTCAGTACATAAGATTGCAGACTTTGGTTTACAAGCATAAGGATGAAAATAAGTTTAAATACCATAATGCACCTCTGTTCGATTGGATTCAAAGTGCAATAATGCACAGACCATTAATTATTACCCCCTCCTTCCGAAAATAAGTGACCCTGTTTTAATTCAAAATTGAACTAAAACATCACTTATTTCCGGATGGAGAGAGTATATGATTTCTTCATCTGGTTGCTGCATCCCCTTTATACACCAAAATCAGTGTTCTACAATGTTGATTTATGTTGGTTGGAATGAGGATCGCAAAGAGGCACAATAAACTACAGGCATATTTACATCATATTGGCATAGTTGCAGTGTGAAAATCTCTGGAGCTAGATCTTAAGTAGGTTGTGCCTCTTTTTTGGCCCGGTGCAACGCACGGGCATTTGTATTAGTAATAATAAAGCACGAAACCAGTCTCTCGGGTTCACCGTCGCGGCATTTTTTCAAAGTAGTCCTTCTACTTTTTGATATTCAACCCGCACTCCCCGTCGCTGCTATCCATAAGTCCATGTACAGGTTCGTTTTCGTGTTAGTCACATGCCCTCGCCTGTCCCCAATTCAGGCCGCATAGTCACCCGCCGCCGGATGGCCCCGTCGATGCTGCTCCGCCCCGAGCACCATCGGTGGGCCCCGTCGCCTACTCAAGCACGCCCTCTTCATCCCCTCCCCCATCGTCCTCCAACGCTCAGAGCTCCCCACATCTCCTCGCATACCACCTGCTCCTCCCGATGCACCGGCCGCGCGCGGCCACGTCTCGCCCGACTGTCGACTCGCACGTCTCCTACCTTGGGGTCCGGCGAGCGGCGCCGGCAACCACGGCGAACTGCCATGTGTGCGGACAATCCAAGCTCCTGTTGGTAGGTTAGTCCAAAAAGGAAAAGAATCCACGCACTACATGACCCCATCCTCCAATACGCCACCTGCTCATCGCCATCTAGCACCGCCACCTGCTTCAGCTCCTGCTCGTCGATCGCCGCCGTGCGGAGCCACCTTCCCAGCGCGCCGCTCCACCTGCGTACACCGATAGGCTTTCAACCACCGACACGCGCCACTTCTCCCCCCTGCCCATCGCCTCCTACACAATCGTCTCGAATTGCAGGAGCGGCCTCTCATCTATCTCTCTCTGTACAGGTGGTCACGGCTGATGCTACTTCTCCTCTCCATCAGGATCTCTCTCTCTCTCTCTCTCTCTCTCTCTCTCTCTCTCTCATGGATTGGCAACTGCATTCTTCTAAATAAATGTGTTCCTCTGTTCTTGATATGCCACCCACCACATGTTTGATGTTATGCTTATGAGGAGTTGAACTTCATTTTTTTTTCCAGTTTTTTCGTTGGTGTATTAGGCAGCTTGGTGTAATTTGTTTCAAAACTAAACCTGTTGTACAGTCCAATGTATCTAGGAAAATTAAGTTATGAAGAGTTGTTCATGATGTTGCTTGCATATTTTTGTCTAACAAACTGGATACTTAAATGGATATAAACATTGAGTAGGTGCTGAAATATTTCGCTAATAATAGTTTCCAGCTTGCTTTTGAGCAGAACTATAGAACTATTTGTAGCTTTTAGGGCATGTACAATGGTTGATAAGGTAGTCTTATCTTAAATCTTGCATGTAATTTAGAGATGATAAAAAAACATGTCTACAATGGGTCATCTCTTAGCCTTATCTTCAATAACTAGTTACTCCTAAAAACATGGTGAGACATATTGTACTAAGAGATCATCTCTTGCCTTCTCTTAATTAAGAGAAGACAAGCATTCTCTTATGATTTCTCTCTTCTCCACCTCATCATTTATCCTACGTGGCTTTACTAAGCTAGAACCATTGTACATGCCCTTAATTATGTGTACTTAAAATTGATTTGTTGTCCAGAACATGTGGAGCTGACATCAAGTTGAATTATGTGCTGATGTTATTATGTTTTTGTGTGTGGAGAAATTTAGGGGATTTAGTCCAGGCCCTTGACCGGCTCAAGACCCAGTGCCTCCCTGCTCCTCAACGCCTCACATTGAGCACCCAATCCAGGAAAACAACCCCGTCGCGCAGCCGCTTTCCATCTCCCTGCGTCGTCCCGAGATGGTCCGGCTGAGCGCCAGCCCGGCGGCCGAGCGTGTGCTGTCCACGGAAGCCAGCTCCTCCACCCACACAATTTTCTACAAGGACGGCGAGGACAGTGCTTCGTCGGAATTGATCATGACGACCATGCGCAACCCAATTGGGAGGTATTTATAAGCACCAATTTATCCTTGGTTTAGTTCCCATATCTTGAATTACTTTGGTCAAATGCAAGGATTGTATTTAAAGTAATAGGGTTTGTCCTTTGTGAGGAATACTACAGCAACACTTCAAACCTCTCATGCATGGATACCCACGGAAGGTCCACAAAAGCTGATTGTAGAAGAATTTGTTGTATCTAGCGAAGTTATTTCTGGGAGCAATCCTTGAATATTGCAGGGATCGATTTAAATGAATGTAGTGTGCTAACATGGTGCATCGCTGGAGATGTATTTAGTATTCGCTTCCTGGTTAGTACTTGGGAAGTTAGTTGAAACATTTCTATGATAATAGAAGTAATGATTATTTTACAATACGAAGAACTATTTAGTATTTGTTTCTACTTTTTAATAAATAGGTTTCTTGTTTTCTTTGTGTTCAGTCCACAAGATAGGTGCATGTGTTTCTGCTAATCATGACATTCTGGAATTCAAACTTTTCTGTTTGTGCTCAACTGAACAGTTGCTCCGTACTAGATATAATTACTCCCCCAATGATAAAGGATCTTTGTTTCAAACTCATGAATATGTTCCCGACAATAGGAAGAATGTAATATTGCTTAGCATGACTCCTTGAAGTACAGGCATCCAAGATTGCGGTACAATATATAATGGCTTTGACGTTAATTTAGAGTACATTTTTTCCTTCTCAAGAAATTTCAGCACTGAAGATAGAGTCTATGTTAATTGTTATACATGTGGCATTTGAAGTAGTAATTCCGCTCAAAGTTTAGATTATACTTACTTAAGTGTGGGTTCAAAATTGAATTTGTATCTTCGTATAAAAATTCATGTTTTTGTTTCTGCACAAGTCCGTATGACCTAATTTATCGATATGGACTATCGACAGTGTAGCATGTACCATCTTCGTACATTCTTCTATTAATGCTAATAGAATATATACTGGTTTCTTAGTCAGAATTAAGAACTCTTCCCGGCCATCAAGGATGTACGAAGTACTTGAGTTGTACAAGAACTGAATTACATTATTTATATTTTATACAGCAACAAGGACCCAGATTTGTGGGTTTTATATGTAAAGAAAACCATATGAAATTTCATGTAACTGTTACTGTGTAACTTATCTTAATCTCTAAGAATATGGATGATCTTTCCTTTTGAAATCCAGTACTTTGAGTTTACCGCAACCAGTAATAGAAAATATGATGAGAAATTGTAGCTATGATCCAGCGAATTGTACTTTCACATGACACAGAAGGAAATTGTTGTGTATCCAGTATATACATATTTAGCAATCTGTCGACCGAATTGGGCACACACGATTGTTTCTGGTACTTTGACTTTCTACACAAGGGATAGATGAGGTTGCCGAGGGTCCTTGATGCAATCCCATGCCTCGGTGCCAGGTGTAGGAATGCGCCCTAAGGGTCATTTGTGCCAAGTATTTCCCGTCAACCTATTTATATTGTTTTAATCACAATCATTCAATTCACAATCATTAGGAAATGAATTGATCTAAAATGAATAGCGCATTGTTTTGGCCCTATAGTTTTGGATGTTGGTTAGCATAGGAAGTACCCGATTAGTTTATCAAGTTCACTGGAATACACTCAGAAAGGGATGAAGCAATCTTCTACCTAATTTAGGTTCTTGGACACCAATAAAACAGAGTGATCGCCTTGGGATTGATTAGTCGCTGTGACAGTGGTCAAAAGGAGAAGTGGCCATAAGATAATAAGTCATTAAGGCGTGCTAGAATTTGTTTCCCCCGTTGCAACGCACGGGCAGATTTACTAGTCTTTACCTAATAATAAAGTACGGAACGAGTTTGTCGGGTTCGCCGTTAAAATACGTTTCTTCTCGTAAATTTACGCTTTCAACTTGAATTTGAAACATATATGTGAGGTGATACTAATAGTTTATGCCCGTGTGATTTTATTCTCGTCCGTTCTCATGGGCCTTATTTTGTTTCGTTGCTATGTTGTGCTGGGCCACACACAGCTGGTTCAGGGGAGACAAATGTTGTTTGGGCCGGAAAAAAATTGTACACATGGTGTATTTGAACTCGTGATCTGACGAGAGATCTTTAGGGCTGCTACCACATGAGCCAGGTTATACTCTCTTTGTAAACTAATATAATGTAAAAGCGTTTAGAATATTATAAAATAGTGATCTAAACGCTCAAGAGGGAGTACCTTTTGTTATTGAGCTGGTTCGTCATAGAATTTAAAGCAGGGGTGCCGGACTCCCGGCGGCGGGGCCATGGCGCAGGAGGTGAGCGGCGGCTTGGCGTGCAGGGACGGGATGGCGGCGAACTCCACCGGATTCTGCCGGATCTAGGCATGGGGACGGCGCAGGCAGCGGATCCGGTGGCGCGAGCCGGCTCGGCGAAGAGGCCCACCACGGGCGCACGGCTATGCGGCGCTTGGCTGGCGGTCGCTGGAGCAGCCCATGCGGGTGAGCAATACTTCTCGATGCGGCTGGGTCAACGCACAAGGGATAGAGGCAGGCGGTCTTCGCGCGACGCAGAGGCACGGGCTGCAGGGCTTGCGGGGTTTCGATTCAACGCGTCCACATCCGGCCAAGGTCAAGGCAGTTGGAGGCGGACAGCTGCCGACTGCCGACGCTGGTCATCTAGGAAGGAGCGGCTCCGACGGAGGCGAACTCCTCAGCTCCTGCGGCGAGACGAACAGAGAGGTGACGAAGGGAGAAAAGAAGAGCACGCGGAGGAAGGAGGCGGGCGTGGGGTGGAGGTGCTCACCGGCAGCTGCTGGTCGGGAGCCGACACGGGGAGGTGCTGCGCTCGATTCGCTCGGGCTTCTCTGAGCTTGGCCTGGAGGCTGCGGATGCAGGTAGGAAGGGAAATTCTAGCAATATATTGAACGGAGAGAACAAGTGTTGTTGGTGTAGCTCTTGATCGTCCTGAACATGTGACATTGATTAGTTGACAATGAGACGGGAAGATTGCAGGTGTTGGGACTCCGCATGCTTCGATCTGGCTGGTGCCAGCGGGACCTCACGGTTGATCTCCCAGTCTGCACGTACTGGATCAATCGATTTGGCGGCGACATGGCGTAGAGTCCGGAGTTGTGGTACCTGTCTTCCCCGACTTGACGGGAACATATCGTAGAGCCCGGAGCTGTGGTACGTGTATTTGCCCGTTCAGTCAATGACCGTCGAACGCAACAGTGACGGCACCCGCTATAAGGATGTCGCGATGCCTCCGACAGACGCATAGCTGGTAGAAGGAGGTTGATGGATTTTAATCAGAATGATAGCTTGCCTCACGGACACACCTATCGACCCACAAGGTAGACTCGGTGTCGACCTCCATATGCGCCTAGAATTGCTGGTCCTCCCACTTCAAAATTCACGCATAAGAGCATCTCCAATAACTTGTCTATATGGATGTCTATACTCGTTTTGCACAACGTGAGCCCAAAACAGACGTCCAACAGCTTGTCTATATGATCGTCCAAATATACACATCCTCTAAATCATCTTCCACAATGTCCACGCCTGAACAATGTGAAGGCGTTGTCTAAACTCAGCTGTAGTCATGATTTCTTTCTCTTCCCAGCGACGGCCCACCTGTCATGGTCCCTGTATATAGACGTTCTGATGCAAAACTGAATGTGTATATGAGGGAATCTTGTTAGACCATTGTCTATATGAATATATAGACATCCAAATATACACATGCTATTGGAGATGCTCTAACCTTCCACGATCCGCAGAGAAAGCGTCGATTGCGTTACCGGCTAGATGGCAGCTTCCACGTGGCTAGAAGCCTACTACTCCGATGGATCCACTGACCTCCTACTTTTAAGCATCCCGCTCATGACAGCAAGCAGTGTTCTTTGTTCAGAGTTACTTCAAGATATGTATGCATTTCATTAAAAAAAGATTTACTAATGTACTCTAATGACTAAGAAACTATGAGTCGGCCGGGGATGTTTTTCAACTTCCCCTGGATCATGAGCGCTAATTACAATTGAAGATCTGCATAAATTTGGATGGGATTTTGTGTAATAAATGAAGCTAGGGATACTCAACACTCGTGATAAGTGGCCAATTCGTAGCTCTATTACCCCGTTGCAACGCACGGGCACTTTTGCTAGTCTATATCTATACCTAATAATAAAGCACGGATTGAATCCGTCGGGTTCACCGTCACAATGCGTTTTCTTCTCATGTCATAATACGCTTTTACAATTTGTATGGACGAAATAGTATTATAAACGAGGTGGTCCTAATTTTATGGAATTTTTATCCGTCGTCTAAGAAAATTTAGTCCGAAGGCCCCTTCGCGCCAACAGGTTGGGCCTCAACCTGAAGTTCCGCACGCTACCTGGGCCATATCGTCCAAGATAGAAAAACGATTCCTGATAGCCGGCTCCTGCCACCGTCAGGGCGGAAAAAGAATGAAAACTAATCCAATCCAGTTGTGAACCAAACTCCCAACCTCCGCTTCCATCTATGGGGAAGTAGCCAGCCGCACGGTACTATGATAGTAGTATGAGATTCGATTTCTACTAGCCTGAAAATCGAGTATGACAATGCAGCGGAGTCGAACATCAACTTCAGGTATTAATCGATCGAGGGAGAGAATGAAAAGGGAAAAATAGGAAGAGAAGGAAATACCCGAGAAGAGGCGATGTGCCGCCGCCGCCTCTCGAGGAAGTGATACCGGCCATCAGCCGCGGTCCTCAGATCTGCACGGCACCCACGGCCCGTCGCTGTTGTCCCTGATGCGGAAGTATCCCGAGGCCATCCGATGAAATGCTACTCGACACGCGCGACGAGCAACACAGTGGCGCCGTCCAGCCTGGCTGCCCGTGGCCCTGCAGACGAACACGCCAATGATGCCATCCATCGGCACGACGTCCATGGCCTTCGGCCCAGTACCGGCTCGCATTCGCGTGCCACAGCGGCGCCGTCCTGCGTTTCTGCATGTGGCCTCACAGGCCAACGCGGTCGCAATGCCCTCCAACGGCATGCGTCCATGACTTTCAGCCCGGTAGCAGAGATGCCGCTCCAGCGGCTCGACGTCCATGGCCTTCGGCCCGGCAGCGGTTCGTCCCTCCAGACGTCCATCTCAAAGTGACGACGACGGTGGCAAATACAGCGACATGGCACTGATGCACCAGGAGGAGGGCGGCCGTGGAGCGTTGTTCGTGTAGGGCAAAAAGCGAAGCGGAGATGGATTCCGCAGCTGCGGCCCCTGTGCATGTGCATGGGCGAAACTGGGGTCTTCTTATATAGTGATCCGATGATCGCTGGGGCGGCGGAGCGGTGGCAGAGCGGCGAGCGGCAAGCGGCGGCCGATCGCTGGAGTCTTCGCGAGAGAAGGGGAGAAGTCCCGAGCCAGCATTAGTTCCAATTATAAAAAGGAAAAATAAAACCATCCCCACTGCGAGATGGATGCATTGCATTGCCTGTGCGCCTATGCATTGCATGTGACAAAACGGCAGGTTCCACTCCGTATCCCACCGAAATAGCTAGATCCACACGCACAGCCGGAAATCACGTGAAGAAAATTTACGATAGAAACACACATCCACACACGATTTCTACCCCCAGGCTCCCAAACTAATGCACGTGTCAATACTACATAGGCTCCTCAGTCCCGATCAGCCAAGTGGTGAGACGTGAGGGCGTAAACATCCCCGGATATAGAGGTTTGGTGATTAGTCCCATATATCGCTTCTTTAAATAAAATCAGCCAAGAGAGACCCGATAAATCCCAGTCAAAAAGAAAGAAAAGATAACATAGAGGCAAGGAGGGGACAATCCAGACGCGGCGGATGGCGAGATTCGACGGTAGGCGGGTTGCTCGTGCTGCTGGCGACGAACACACCACATAGAGGCAGGCAGGGAGGGACCGGGGCGGTGATCGAGGTAGACTATGTCGGCGGCGGCTGCACATCCGGACTGGCGATCAGGAGGGTGCGGTGGCTTCTGTTGATGGGGACGACAGATCCAGAGTGGAGGCCAGCTCCGGACACGTCGGATGGCGGGGTTCGTCGGTCGGCGGGGTGCTGAACGCTGGTGCTGCTGGCGACGAACACAACACAGAGCAAAGGAACTCTGGTATCGGCAGCACAGTCCACCACCAGCTTCTCTCTTTCCATGTCGCGGACAACCGAAGACTTTGCGGTTGGGCACGTACTGAGGACTGGAGGAGCGCACGCACACTGCAGTCATTTAGGACCCCACACCGGCACGTTGCCGGGACACATGCGGAGCTGGCCGGCAAAGGCGCAGTACTGTGCGAGCACAGCCGCGCGGCCCTTCTCGGTGGCGATGGAGGCGGCATCGGCGAAGGCGTACATGGTGGCCATCTGAATTTGGTAGTGGTATGTGATCCTGATGAGGATGGACAGGGGATGTACTGACGCCTGACAAGACATCGACGGCCAACGTTGTATACAGGTTTAACTCCATGCAATCAAGTTGAATCGTTGAATCGGTGACGAAGAGTTTGCTTGGTAGCTGCTTGTGGATTCTCCCGATCAGAGAGAGTAGGCTGGTAGTACGAGTTACTCTGTATTTTCATTGGACGCATCATACGCGGGATGTTGTGACGCCCGCCGGACAATGCGGCGTGTCCGCTTGAACCCGTTTGTGATGATGCAGTCAGCCCGGTGGCAGCTATGCGGACATTGTAAATTAAGCTTTCACTGCTTATGCTATTAGTGCTTCACCATATTGAAATGATGGGCATGTACCCGTGGAGCGTCTTAAACAATTATTATTACGCCAAGGATTTTATTTCTCCCGTTGCAACGCACGGGCATGTTGCAGTACAGCTCAAGGCATATCGTAGATTACATGGCTAAGCAGCCAACCTGTTTTTTGTAATTGTTTGTTGTGTTATTTATATTAAATTGGTTTATGTATTCCGCTGGAGCAGTCACATGTCATACTAATTTCAGAAGAACAATGTCCAATTTGATGATTAATGTATTGTTGGTCTAAAATGAAAATCCTGAACAAAAACAGAGTCACAATTTGTATTTATGCGATGAATAATGAAAGTTTCAAATGCTAAATTTAAACTATGATTTTTGGAATAAACTGTTGTCTCTAAAGCTTGTCTCATGTAAGCCATCAACTAAATGTATTATATTAGCATGAATAATTCTTAAGTGCAACCAGTGGTCAGTTTTATTTGATTTTAAATAAAGAAGGTGGGCTATACATTATATGATCTCAGTAGATTGGTTTGAACCCGATGCAACGCACGGGCTCTTTTGCTAGTAATAATAAAGCACGGAACGAGTTTGTCGGGTTCACCGTCACAATACGCTTCTTCTCGTAATTTTACGCTTTCAGTTTGACTTTAAAACATATTCGAGGTGGTACTAAATTTTGATATGCATGATTTCGGTCCGGAGCGATCAGACTCGAACAAATCGTACCACCACCTCATCCAATAGGATGCCGGCCGCGGCGTCATGAAGTTGCTGGCATCGCCCAGTTCGGCGTGGGTGAAGGCGCCCCGGACGCAAGCGAAGGTGGAGCTTCTTCAACGGATTGAGGCGGCTGAATCCCGTCCGGGCTTCCCCCACCCCAACCGCCGCCCTTGGACGCAGCGGGGGCGGGTCTGGGCAGCGACCTAGCCGAGGTTCTACCACCGCCAACCCTGCATCTCCCGGGGGCCGCCGCATACGAGGTTGCGCATGCATCCAACGGATCCGCGTAGCGGTACGAGCACGCCTCGCTGAACGGGACCTCGGCGGAGGGCTACCAGGCCGCGGGGGCCACCAAGAATGGCGGCGCCGCAGCCGAGATGGCCGAGCCCATGGCCCCCTAGCAGTCGTACGAGGATGGTAATGCTGCCGGGGCAGAAGGCCAGAAGCCTTCTCTATCTGGTTTGGTTCCCTGCCTGCTACTTTGTTGCTTGCTCTTCCAGTTGTGGCTTCAGTGGAAGAGGATAGATTGTGGTATGTTGTCACCGTGGATTGCTTAGACTTTGATGCTTGGACCGCACTTATTGAAGAGACAGAGAGGATTGCTGAGGTGAAATTGAAACTGTTGCCTTACCATACAGTGCATTGTTCTCCTTTTTGCAACTTGCTGTATGGATGTGTCATAATTTTCAGCAGCTTATCCTCTTTCTGTTCCCACATGTGTTACATATTTCTTTGGTCATATGCAATCAATCTGTATCTTGTGGACCACGAAGTTATGCCAATCTTTGTTATGCATGGATGGTCACTCGCTCCCTTGTTTTGATTAGCACATTTTCTTTCTACATTCAGTATATTTTCTGTTCGACTTCATGGACCTTGTTCCCTGTAGTAGTTTCACCATTGTCCTATTGTAGTCTTGGGCAATCTGTCCTTTAATGAACAACACTAGATATAAATTTGATCTGTTTGGCTGATAAAATAAAGTGGATTTTTTTAAATGATAAACAAGTTTATGCTAATGCCATATTTTTGTGTATTCCTGCTCAGAGCAACATATTGAAAATACGGAAAGTTTATGATGCATTCCTTGCGGAGTTCCCTCTGTGCTTTGGCTATTGGAAGAATATGCAGATCATGAAGGCTGATGTCAATAAAGTTTTTCAGGTGTATGAACGGGTAGTTCTTGCAGTTACTTATTCAGTGGGCATATGGTGTATAATGACCCAGATGTCATCAGAAGGTAGCAGTTGAATACCCAAACTATTCTGCTCAAGTTTTTAACTTCTTTCTGTGTCGTGACTTTTGTTAACTACTGCATTTTAGGCTGTATATGTACATGAATACATGACTAGAAGTGATTTTACAATACTTAGCACCTGAACAGGAATGCTTGATGAAATGCTTTATAATATATCACTGTATTTTCGCAGTCCATGTGATAGTGTAGGCCATGGAAATGTTGCATATATTCAAATTTTGGCTTAGGCAGTGTGTTCTTGACTCCACACATGTCTTTTAGTTGTAATGATTAATCTCTCTTCATGAAGTACATCATCTATTTGACCTTTTTCTTTTTGTAGCAGCTATAATTTGTACTCCCTTCATCTGGGTTTGTATGGTGTGTGCAGGTTTTTAGGTCCTCAACGTGCTATATGCCACCGAAAGTATGTCTAGAAACTTCATTCAAATACAAATCCAGTGATTTGCTTTTGGTGGCATATACACATGTTTTGTTAGTGAAATTGTCGAGGACGTAAAAAATCCGCTCATGCCCTATAAACCTGGAATAGAGGGAGTATAAGTATTTTCATATAGCCAATATTAGTCATTTAGTGCATTAACTAAGTGGCCAATTTGGAGATCACATGTTTGTGATATACAAAGTACTGAAGTCTAGATCTATCATGAAAAATACGGTCCTCCTCTGATGCAAGTGTAGTGGCGGGAAGCACATGCGTACGCGAGGTCGGCTAGGAGGAGGCACTTGGAAGAGAGCTGGGAGGAGAGGAGGTCGGCTGGAGGGGAGCGAGCAACGTTGTGGTGGTCTCGCCTGCGAGCGACGGGAGGAGGACGGAGCTGATGCATAGGAGGGCGAGGCGGTTGCGTGCAGGAGGCTTCCCGGTCGATCAGGGAGATCACGCGAGGAATCTTCAACTGCATGGGCTGGGGCGCCATGAAGGAAATATGCCCTAGAGGCAATAATAAAGATGTTATTTGTATTTCCTTATATCATGATAAATGTCTTTTATTCATGCTAGAATTGTATTAACCGGAAACTTAGTATATGTGTGGATACATAGACAAAACAGTATGTCCCTAGTATGCCTCTAGTAGACTAGCTCATTGATCAAAGATGGTTATGTTTCCTAGCCATAGACATGAGTTGTCATTTGATCAACGGGATCACATCATTAGGAGAATGATGTGATGGACAAGACCCATCCGTTAGCATAGCATTATGATCGTTTTGTTTTACTGCTATTGCTTTCTTCATGACTTATACATGTTCCTATGACTATGAGATTATGCAACTCCCGAATACCGTAGGAACACCTTGTGTGCTATCAAACGTCACAACATAACTGGGTGATCATAAAGATGCTCTACAGGTGTCTCCGAAAGTATTCATGGTGTTGGCATAGATCAAGATTAGGATTTGTCACTCCGAGTGTCGGAGAGGTATCTCTGGGCCCTCTCGGTAACACACATCACAATAAGCCTTGCAAGCAAAAGACTAATGAGTTAGTCACGAGATGATGTGTTACGGAACGAGTAAAGAGACTTACCAGTAACGAGATTGAACTAGGTATGGAGATACCGACGATCGAATCTCGGGCAAGTAACATACCGATGACAAAAGGAACAACGTATGTTGTTATGCGGTTTGACCGATAAAAGATCTTCGTAGAATATGTAGGAGCCAATATGAACATCCAGGTTCCGCTATTGGTTATTGACCAGAGATGAGTCTCGGTCATGTCTACATAGTTCTCGAACCCGTAGGGTCCGCACGCTTAACGTTTGATGACGATCGGTATTATGAGTTTATGAGTTTTGATGTACCAAAGGTAGTTCGGAGTCCCGGATGAGATCACGGACATGACGAGGAGTCTCGGAATGTCCGAGACATAAAGATTGATATATTGGACGACTATATTCGGACACCGGAAGTGTTCCGGAAAAGTTTCGGATTTAACGGGATTGCCGGAGGGGGTTACCGGAACCCCCTACGAGGGGGGATGGTCCATAGTGGGCCTTAAGGAAAGGAGAGAGTCAGCCCATAGAGGCTGGCCGGCGCCCCACCTAGGGATCCTAGTTGGACTAGGATTGGGGGGGCGCCACCTCTCCCTCTTTTTTCCTTTTCCTCTCTTCCTTCTTTGGTAGTTCCTACTAGGAATAGGATTGCAATCCTATTCCTAGTAGGATTGCACCCTAGCCGCACCATAGGAGGGCCGGCCGGCCTCCCCCTTGCTCCTTTATATACGGGGGCAGGGGGGCACCCAAAGACACACAAGTTGAATTGTTCCAGCCGTGTGCGGTGCCCCTCTCCACAGAAACACACCTCGGTCATACCGTTGCAGTGCTTAGGCGAAGCCCTGCGCCGGTAAATACATCATATCCGTCACCACGCCGTTGTGCTGACGAAACTCTTCCGTGAAGCTCAACTGGATCAAGAGCTCGTGGGACGTCATCAAGCTGAACGTGTGCTGAACGCGGAGGTGCCGTACGTTCGGTGCTTGATCGGTTGAATCGCGAAGAAGTTCGACTACATCAACCGCGTCACTTGACGCTTCCGCTTCCGGTCTACGAGGGTACGTAGACACACTCTTCCCTCTCGTTGCTATGCATCTGGTAGATAGATCTTGCGTGATCGTAGGAAAATTTTAAAATACTACGTTCCCCAACAGTGGCATCATGAGCCAGGTCTATGAGTAGATGATATGCACGAGTAGAACACAATGAGTTGTGGGCGATACTAGTCATACTGCTTACCAGCATGTCATACTTTGCTTCGGCGGTATTGTGAGATGAAGCGGCCCGGACCGACATTACGCGTACGCTTACGCGAGACTGGTTTCACCGTTAAGAGCACTCGTTGCTTAAAGGTGACTGGTGGGTGTCTGTCTCTCTCACTTTAGCTGAATCAAGTGTGGCTACGTGTGACGCCCGAGACCGACGTCCCAGAAGATTCCAGAAGAGTCCCGAAGATTCCAGATGTTCCGGGTTGCCCGTGTGTTTCTTTTGCTTGTGTTATTTATTTTTTGCATTGCATCATGTCATCATGCCATCATGTCATATTTTATTTTTGCATCTCAACCTAAACAAACCGTGTGGGCCTTCGGTCCATTTAAATCGAGGGAAGGTGACTTCTCTTTATAACATATCCTCCAAATATTATGGAGCTATATTAATAAATATTCCATTGCTTCGGAATCACCATAACACACTTGCATAATTTCCCCATGTCTTTTCACTTCGAGTTTCACCTCCAAAATCTTGCCGGTAATTTCTTTCCGTTGTTTCGAGGCTCCTCCAAAAATCTAAACTCCTTTTGGTTTGCAAGCTAAATGTTTTAGTTTTGCACTTCCCTTTTGTTGGAACTATTTTTGTGAGGTTGGAATAAATCCGTAAAGCCTTACAAAAATGTCCATCATTTTATTCTTTTCCTTGCCTCTTTTCTTTTTATTTTTTTGGCTCTCCCCTTCTTTGTTTTATTCTTCTAAGAAATAAATAAAAGTAAAGGCAGCAGCCCAGGCCTCTCTCCAGCCGGCCCAGGCCAGCTCCTCTCAACCTCCAGCCCAGGCCGGCCCACCTTTCTCCTAACCAGCCCGCATACCCCCCCGAACCCTAGCGCATCGCACTCCCTCGCTCTCGCCTCTTCTCTCCCTCTCGTCCCGACCCCGCCGCCACTCCGTTTTCCCTCTCCTCTCGATCTCTCTTCTCTTCCCTCGTTCGAGACAGAGGCCGTTTCCCTCGCTCCCTCCTCCCGTCCTCTCCTCCTCGCCAGCACCAAGGACGCGGCGCCGGCGCCCTTCTTCCTCCTCCAGCCCGGCCTCGTCCCTGCCCCGCGAGCGCGCCATCCTCCCTCCGTTCCAGCAGCCGCCGGCCGACCTTCTTCCGGCCAGGAAGGCCCCCGCCTCCCCAGCGACGGGAGCAGCCGGCCGCCCCGAGCGACCGCGACCTCCGTCGCCTGGCCCTGGCCCCGAGCGCCGGCCTCCCCTCCGTCCAGCGGCAGGTGCCCGCGCCTCGAGCCCTGCGGCCCCTCGCCAGGAGCCGTGCCCGACCTCGATCCCCCCTGCTCCGCCTCGGCCCCGCTTCCTCCCGAGCGCCCGACCTCCTCCAGTGTGCGTCCTCCCTCCGCGGCTCCCAGCAACGGCGCCCGAGCGCCTGTCCCGAGGTTCCAGCGGGCTCCCTCCGCGCGGCCCTCCAGATTGAGCCAGCGGCAGCCGCAGCTCCTTTCTCCCTGGCTCTCCTGCGCGCCCGGCTCCTTCCCGTCGACCTCCAGGAGTTTCAGCAACACCGCAAAGGCCGTCCAGCCCCGTCTCCCGCTCCTGCTGTCCCGTGCTGCCCCTTTTTGTTTTGCTCCTGTTTGTGTTTTGTGTTGTTCTGTTGACTTGTCAGGAGACCCGTTGACAAGTCCGAGATCCGAGTACAACTACATAACGACGACCGAATGACTACGTGAACAACTACGAACGGAACGTCTACCGCCAAAGACCGACGACTTGAACATCTACGGAACAAGTACCACTACATCCGTGTACGACTACGTGAACAACTACCGACGCCCGGAAAACGACCAAGTACCCCTACGACCAAGTACCACGACGACCGAGTACATCTATGGCCCGAACGTCTACCGTCGCCCCGAGTACCACTACCGTCGCAAACGGGAATTCGCCAAGTACCACGACACGATGACGTGAACGACTTCTTCCTCTTCGGCCGTGTACCACTACTTCCACTACTACGGCTACTTCCACTACGACCTCGAACCCCTCCGAGAACGAGTGTTTCGAAGGTATAACCCCGTCGATGACCCGTGCATGCTTGTTGTGGTTGTATGTAATGCTCCTCGTGTGTGCTTCGTGTCCGTTTCGTCCCTTTTGTTGTTCCTCGGTTGCCTCGTCACCGACTCGTGAGAACCCGGTAACGGGATCGCCCACCTTTCATCTCGTTTGACTCGCTCACGCCGTCTATCTTTTGCACCGGACTCTCAACGAGTTGCCGGAACCGAGTTGTTGCCATTGCCTCATTTCGGATCGTTGCCGTGGCACCCTTTCCATTCCACCACGGTGACAAATGCTTCTTATCTTGTTAATTGTCAACCTTTTAATAAACTTGCATAAACTTGATCATATCATCCGCATCATGTTAACAACACTAAAATGTTTAATTGTTGTTGCTTTATAATTATTAAACATGCTCATGGGGATTTTCCGGAATATGTTGTTGTTATTTCCAGCCTCATTTAAAATGTCTTAATAGTGTAGGTTTATTATTGTTTCACCTCTTGCCATGTTAAAAACATTTAATCTTGTCTTGTTAATAATGAGAGTCAACTAAATATTTAAATGTGGTGTTTCGTCAATATGCAACTCGTTGCATATTGATCTCCACTTAACTTGTAGTTTTGTTTGTGCACTTTGCCATGCCATGCATATTTAAACCGGACATGCATCATTCTTGTTTGTGCATCGTATGCCATGTTTATGTTTTGTGTGTTTACCGTGATGTTTGCTTCTTTCCGGTTGCTTCTCTTGTTAGCTTCGGTTTCGTTCCGGAGTTGTGAGGATCCGCTCGACTGTTGCTCCGTCTTCTTCTTGGATCCGTTCTTCTCCCTTGTGGAATCCCAGGCAAGATGACCGAACCCGGATACCATTACTATCTTTGCCTTTTACTAGTAGTTCCGCTCTATAGTTTTGCCTCGATGCCCATGTCTTTCTTGTCAGCCTCCTACTTGTAACCAATTGCCATGTGTAACCACCCTACCTACGCAAACCGTTGCTTGGCTAAGTACGCTTCGCTCAGCCCCTCTTATAGCATTGTTAGTTGCAGGTGAAGATTGAAGATGCTTGCTTCATGTTGAAGTTTGGTTGGGTTATATCACACTATATAAATGCTTAAAAATGAAATCATATATATACTGGCAGGGTGGAAGGCTAAGCCTTTTGCTTGGTGTTTTGTTCCACTCATGCCGTTAGGAACCGTATAAACCGGTGTTATGTTCCTTGATTTTGCGTTCCTAACACGGTTGGGGTGTATGGGACCCCCTTGATAAACCGCTAAGTGCTAAGTCTTTTCCAGCAAGTCCCAACATTTGGTACTATTTGCCTCATAATAACAACTTAATTAATTAATTAATTTTGCATAGAGGGTCGCTCCCTCGAGGATCCTTTATTTCTACATAGCAGGGGGGGCCAGTGCCGATGGTGTTGGTCCCAAACGGGGAGACTACAGGGCCGCCTTGGGGCAACCCGAGGTATCTGGTATACCTGTAGGATCGCCCATCCGGTCGTGTCCTGAGACCTAGATACGCGCGGCTACTATCAGGGTGTCGACACGCCGGGAGGATTTGCTGGATTAGCCTTACCTTAGTTCGGTTTAACTTGAGCACGGGATTCCGAGAATACTCGGGTCTTCCCAACTATGGAGTTGCGACTCCGCGGATCGTGGGCTTGTAATGGGTCAAGTTGGAACACCCCTGCAGGGTTTGAACTTTCGAAAGCCGTGCCCGCGGTTATGTGGCAGATGGGAGCTTGTTAATTCCGGTTGTAGATAACTTGACACAATGTTTCAATACACTACCAGCGTGTGTTCCGTGACTGTCAATTTCCGAATAGGGATTCGAGAGTTGAACACGGTGGGGTTATGTTTGACCGGTTTTAGTTAGGATCACTTCGTGATCATCTTTCGATCGATGCTCTTCTCTTCTCGCTCTCTATTACGTAAGTTAGTGCTAGTTGCTGCTGCAGACTCTTGTTTGTTCCTTCACCTCTCGTTCTTTCTTCAGCCTTGTCCTCACCCAAGGCTTAAATAGTCTTGTTACCCGGGAACGGGATTGCTGAGTCCTCTGTGGCTCACAGTTACTTCACCACACCAGATGCAGGTTCAGCCGAGCTCGATGCAGGAGTTGGATCAGTTCTTCACCAGGAGTTCGTTGAAGAGTGTGGCCGTTTGCTTGTGACGTTTCGATGTTCAGTAGTGGTTTCTACTAGGATTCGATCCTGACCTATGGCTTTATGTTGTTTTGGTATCTTTCTTTTGGATCTTCACCCGTAGTCGGGTTGTGATGTTTTGAATGATGTATTGCTTATGTAATGTATTGTGTGAAGTGGCGAGTGTAAGCCAACTATCTCCTTTTGCATTTTAATCCCTCTTTTACATGAGTCGTGCAAAGATACCAAACTTGAGATCATTCTAGGATGGATTTATGCCTTCAAGTCGTGCCTCGACACGTAGGAGGTATAACTCCATCCTGGGCATTACAAGTTGGTATCAGAGCCTTCTCCGACCTAGAAGCCCCCACTGATTGATCGAATCGTTGACGGTTGAGTCTAGGCACACACTGAAAACTTTTTGACTCCTATATTATATATATCGGAGAGTAGGATTTCTTTGCTTCTCATCTCCTTTCTCTCTGGTGAGGACTCCTGACGATTACTCTTTTCTCTTCTACTTTCAAAAATTGCACCAAATTTTTTTTAGGATCCCGCGAGTATTCTGGGATT
Organism: Secale cereale; assembly: GCA_902687465.1. NCBI lineage: Eukaryota > Viridiplantae > Streptophyta > Magnoliopsida > Poales > Poaceae > Secale > Secale cereale. The sequence goes on from LR738712.1 coordinate 131,617,961, forward strand.
GTTTCGATGTTCTTGTGACAAGGATATTGTTCCCGATGCCTCCTGTTCCCGAGGAGTTGAGCTTCGGGGTATCATTGTAACAAGCATATCGCGGCAGTACTAAATACTTAAGACGGCCGACATCGAAAATCTCTCCTATACGGCCAGTGGCAAGATAACCCCGACATCACCCAGTACTGGGGAGGTAGTTCGAGAGTATTGCCATAGCTTGTTATAGTGGATGCTTTTCGAAGGTCCGAGGTAAACAGTTTCCGAGAAAGACTGGTTATGTGTTGAAGGATGGATACACCTGGATGTAGGTTTAGAGTTGATTGCGCGGTGCTTCCCGTGTATCCCCAACACCTGATTGCATAACTGGAAACTTTCGGAAATCTATAGGTGGGTTCATCTAGTAGTTCTAGGCATTCTTCCAACGGATGCTCGATATGAAGTTTGGGGTTCTACATTGAGTGAAGTGGTTTTATGGACTTGTTCTGATCGGGAGTTGCATCTTAAAGGGTCCTTGGCTATGCTGATCCGGGGATTGCAAAACCCTTTTGTAACATGTTCCATGAGCTTTCAGCACGAAGATGTCGAACGAAGCTTCTATCTTGTATTTGTTCTATCTGATCCTTGTTCCTTTTATTTATTTTTGTTCTCCCAAGTGGCCTCTCGTCTAGTTGATGTACCTGCGGAATTCATTCGTTCAATCCTCTGTTCGAATGATTTTGTGAAGATCATGTTGCATATCTACCCTTTGTTCTTGTTTTGATTCTGGTATTCGAGTTGCTTCAATGTCAAATGTTGATTCCATACCTTTCCTAATCGGTGTTCTCATATTTCTATGGGAGTGCTAATTCCTCTTGACCATCTAGATGATCATGTTAATTCTTTCAACCGGTGTCCATCTCATTCATCCCAAGTTGTCTTTGTTTTCCCCACCCTCCCACCCTTTTTCTTCTTGGAGCCAGAATTCTCAGATGAAATATCCATTTTATTCATGTGATATTTCTTCATTCTTTTCCTTCAATGTTCTTATCCGTTGATTTATCGTGAAGATGCTCAAGAGCTTCAAGTTCATCATTCTTTTGTTCTCTAATTCTGCCGGTGGATGTAATTCAAGATTTCGGTGTTGATCTTATCCTTTCGTCTTTTCACAATGCTTTCTTATTCCGGTGCACCAATTAATCATTCTCCTCTTGCTATTCATATCCGGAGTGATGAAGATTCATAATTCCATTCTTAATCCGTTCAAACTATTCTGAGCTATTTTGAGCATTGTTATCTTATTCAAGCCTTTTTAATTCAACCGGCGCAATATCTCTTAAGCAATCTTTTCCAGCGGTGATTTCTTTGAGTGGGCCCTAACCCACAGGTCTTTTCCCAGGATCTTACCTGACTCTTCTTTTCCGGAGAATTCTTTTCAAAGTGTGACGTAAGAAAGATTTCCATCAGTCACATGCCTTCTCCAAGTTCGCTTTCAAATTCTTTTCATCTTTGATTCAACCTTTTTAATTCTTCATTCCGGAGTACTCAACAATTCTTATGGCATTTCTCGTCTTCATTCTCAACATTTGAAGACCGGACAAGTGTTTCTCTTAAATCTTGGCCGTTCTTTCAAGCTTTTCATGAATTCTTTTCTTTGTGATCCTCCGAAGGCCATCATTTCGGAATATTTCTTCGTTCTCAGTTTTCAACTTCGTCCTCCAAATATTCTTCATTGATGTCTCTTCGTTCGTCTCCATATTCTTACGGTGGTTCATTCAAGTTTACCCTTCCGTTGTTATCGTTTTAATTCATTTTGTTCTTTCATAATCCTACCGGTGGTTCGTTGAATAATTATCCGAGCTTGTGCTAGTTCTCTCTTAATTCTTTGCAACGAGAATAAGTAGTATGCCAAATCCTTTGGTTCTCATCAATTTAAATTGGTGAAGGAGATGCATGACATAATTCTTATTCTTATTCCTTCAAGGTGATTTAATTCTTTTGTCTGGAGCTTGTTCATCATATCATATTCTCGCTTCTAAGTTGTTCATCTTGTTTTCCGGAGCTTCAAGTTATTTCAATTATATCATTTCAACCTCCATCTAATTCATCGCAGGCCTTGAATCTTATTCTTTTCATCTTCCACTTCTCATCCTTTTGTTACCGGAGTTCTTCATGGTGGTTCATCATGTTTTAATTCATCCTTGAAGTCTTCATCAAGATTCTTGTTGGAGCTCAAGCATTCTTCATCATGCTTCCAATTGCAATCCTTTCTACCTTATCTTTGAGATGGTGTTATGTCATTCTTGTCAATTCATTCATGTTTCATGATTCACGAGTTATCGGGAATGAGATATTTAAAACCATCATTTCTTTTTCTTCAGGAGATCTTTTCAACCCTTCAATTTATTCGTTGGAGTTATCTTGGGTTGTATTTCACCTAAAGCTTTCCCTAAGGATTGTTGCTAATTATGGTGCTCATAAATGACCCAAGTTCTTCATTTATCATTCCGGCGAAATAAGTTTTTCATCTCCTTGTTGATCTCAATCCAATCAATTGTTTAAGTTAGTGGCTGGTTGTCACCTCATAATTTTGAGATGTTTTCCATAAGCCCACTTCAAGCTTATTCTTTCGTTGTTGAATTTCCAACAACTCCGTTCAACCCTTCTTCGTAAGGATGCTCTTTGAAATTTCATTTTGAGAGAAGTTGTCTTTTTCTTCTCCGTTCTTTTCTTTCCAACGACCTATGCTATTCTTTGATTCCGGAGGCATTCTGATGTTGCTCTCTTTAACCATCATCTCGTTTTTATCAGGATCATGTTCTTACCCTTGTTTATCATTTAACCGGAGTGTTGTATTCTTCATTCAAGTTCTCTCATCTCATCAAGTTTTGACTATCTTTTAACCGGAGTGCTGTCTGAGTCTTTCTTACCCCTTGTGCCATTCTTTTAATTGTTTCGGAGGCAATATGTTGTTGTTTTCATCAAGTATCATCTCAACTTGGCAAGTTCTTGTCCAATTCCTTCCATTTTCAGACGGAGTGCTGCCCAAATTCTGTCATTCTTATTCCTTGGCCATACCATTGCGGTTTCTTATTCTTTTGGTCCGTGAGCTCTTGTTTCATGTCTTTCAACCTTCAAGGTTCTGATAATGTTCCATGTTCCTCCTTTTACCAAAGTGCTCTCAACTTCGTTCATCTCCGTTGCTTTCTTTCTTTCAACTTGGCCAACCTCTCAAGGTTATTTGGTTTCACTCGTCTGTCAAAGAAGCAACTTTGTTTTACCTCTTCCTCTTCCGTTTTTACCCGGTGATATCTCTAGGATCTCGGGTCGAGATCCTCTGTTAGTGTGGGAGAGTTGTGACGCCCGAGACCGACGTCCCAGAAGATTCCAGAAGAGTCCCGAAGATTCCAGATGTTCCGGGTTGCCCGTGTGTTTCTTTTGCTTGTGTTATTTATTTTTTGCATTGCATCATGTCATCATGCCATCATGTCATATTTTATTTTTGCATCTCAACCTAAACAAACCGTGTGGGCCTTCGGTCCATTTAAATCGAGGGAAGGTGACTTCTCTTTATAACATATCCTCCAAATATTATGGAGCTATATTAATAAATATTCCATTGCTTCGGAATCACCATAACACACTTGCATAATTTCCCCATGTCTTTTCACTTCGAGTTTCACCTCCAAAATCTTGCCGGTAATTTCTTTCCGTTGTTTCGAGGCTCCTCCAAAAATCTAAACTCCTTTTGGTTTGCAAGCTAAATGTTTTAGTTTTGCACTTCCCTTTTGTTGGAACTATTTTTGTGAGGTTGGAATAAATCCGTAAAGCCTTACAAAAATGTCCATCATTTTATTCTTTTCCTTGCCTCTTTTCTTTTTATTTTTTTGGCTCTCCCCTTCTTTGTTTTATTCTTCTAAGAAATAAATAAAAGTAAAGGCAGCAGCCCAGGCCTCTCTCCAGCCGGCCCAGGCCAGCTCCTCTCAACCTCCAGCCCAGGCCGGCCCACCTTTCTCCTAACCAGCCCGCATACCCCCCCGAACCCTAGCGCATCGCACTCCCTCGCTCTCGCCTCTTCTCTCCCTCTCGTCCCGACCCCGCCGCCACTCCGTTTTCCCTCTCCTCTCGATCTCTCTTCTCTTCCCTCGTTCGAGACAGAGGCCGTTTCCCTCGCTCCCTCCTCCCGTCCTCTCCTCCTCGCCAGCACCAAGGACGCGGCGCCGGCGCCCTTCTTCCTCCTCCAGCCCGGCCTCGTCCCTGCCCCGCGAGCGCGCCATCCTCCCTCCGTTCCAGCAGCCGCCGGCCGACCTTCTTCCGGCCAGGAAGGCCCCCGCCTCCCCAGCGACGGGAGCAGCCGGCCGCCCCGAGCGACCGCGACCTCCGTCGCCTGGCCCTGGCCCCGAGCGCCGGCCTCCCCTCCGTCCAGCGGCAGGTGCCCGCGCCTCGAGCCCTGCGGCCCCTCGCCAGGAGCCGTGCCCGACCTCGACCCCCCCTGCTCCGCCTCGGCCCCGCTTCCTCCCGAGCGCCCGACCTCCTCCAGTGTGCGTCCTCCCTCCGCGGCTCCCAGCAACGGCGCCCGAGCGCCTGTCCCGAGGTTCCAGCGGGCTCCCTCCGCGCGGCCCTCCAGATTGAGCCAGCGGCAGCCGCAGCTCCTTTCTCCCTGGCTCTCCTGCGCGCCCGGCTCCTTCCCGTCGACCTCCAGGAGTTTCAGCAACACCGCAAAGGCCGTCCAGCCCCGTCTCCCGCTCCTGCTGTCCCGTGCTGCCCCTTTTTGTTTTGCTCCTGTTTGTGTTTTGTGTTGTTCTGTTGACTTGTCAGGAGACCCGTTGACAAGTCCGAGATCCGAGTACAACTACATAACGACGACCGAATGACTACGTGAACAACTACGAACGGAACGTCTACCGCCAAAGACCGACGACTTGAACATCTACGGAACAAGTACCACTACATCCGTGTACGACTACGTGAACAACTACCGACGCCCGGAAAACGACCAAGTACCCCTACGACCAAGTACCACGACGACCGAGTACATCTACGGCCCGAACGTATACCGTCGCCCCGAGTACCACTACCGTCGCAAACGGGAATTCGCCAAGTACCACGACACGATGACGTGAACGACTTCTTCCTCTTCGGCCGTGTACCACTACTTCCACTACTACGGCTACTTCCACTACGACCTCGAACCCCTCCGAGAACGAGTGTTTCGAAGGTATAACCCCGTCGATGACCCGTGCATGCTTGTTGTGGTTGTATGTAATGCTCCTCATGTGTGCTTCGTGTCCGTTTCGTCCCTTTTGTTGTTCCTCGGTTGCCTCGTCACCGACTCGTGGGAACCCGGTAACGGGATCGCCCACCTTTCATCTCGTTTGACTCGCTCACGCCGTCTATCTTTTGCACCGGACTCTCAACGAGTTGCCGGAACCGAGTTGTTGCCATTGCCTCATTTCGGATCGTTGCCGTGGCACCCTTTCCATTCCACCACGGTGACAAATGCTTCTTATCTTGTTAATTGTCAACCTTTTAATAAACTTGCATAAACTTGATCATATCATCCGCATCATGTTAACAACACTAAAATGTTTAATTGTTGTTGCTTTATAATTATTAAACATGCTCATGGGGATTTTCCGGAATATGTTGTTGTTATTTCCGGCCTCATTTAAAATGTCTTAATAGTGTAGGTTTATTATTGTTTCACCTCTTGCCATGTTAAAAACATTTAATCTTGTCTTGTTAATAATGAGAGTCAACTAAATATTTAAATGTGGTGTTTCGTCAATATGCAACTCGTTGCATATTGATCTCCACTTAACTTGTAGTTTTGTTTGTGCACTTTGCCATGCCATGCATATTTAAACCGGACATGCATCATTCTTGTTTGTGCATCGTATGCCATGTTTATGTTTTGTGTGTTTACCGTGATGTTTGCTTCTTTCCGGTTGCTTCTCTTGTTAGCTTCGGTTTCGTTCCGGAGTTGTGAGGATCCGCTCGACTGTTGCTCCGTCTTCTTCTTGGATCCGTTCTTCTCCCTTGTGGAATCCCAGGCAAGATGACCGAACCCGGATACCATTACTATCTTTGCCTTTTACTAGTAGTTCCGCTCTATAGTTTTGCCTCGATGCCCATGTCTTTCTTGTCAGCCTCCTACTTGTAACCAATTGTCATGTGTAACCACCCTACCTACGCAAACCGTTGCTTGGCTAAGTACGCTTCACTCAGCCCCTCTTATAGCATTGTTAGTTGCAGGTGAAGATTGAAGATGCTTGCTTCATGTTGAAGTTTGGTTGGGTTATATCACACTATATAAATGCTTAAAAATGAAATCATCTATATACTGGCAGGGTGGAAGGCTAAGCCTTTTGCTTGGTGTTTTGTTCCACTCATGCCGTTAGGAACCGTATAAACCGGTGTTATGTTCCTTGATTTTGCGTTCCTAACACGGTTGGGGTGTATGGGACCCCCTTGATAAACCGCTAAGTGCTAAGTCTTTTCCAGCAAGTCCCAACATTTGGTACTATTTGCCTCATAATAACAACTTAATTAATTAATTAATTTTGCATAGAGGGTCGCTCCCTCGAGGATCCTTTATTTCTACATAGCAGGGGGGGCCAGTGCCGATGGTGTTGGTCCCAAACGGGGAGACTGCAGGGCCGCCTTGGGGCAACCCGAGGTATCTGGTATACCTGTAGGATCGCCCATCCGGTCGTGTCCTGAGACCTAGATACGCGCGGCTACTATCAGGGTGTCGACACGCCGGGAGGATTTGCTGGATTAGCCTTACCTTAGTTCGGTTTAACTTGAGCACGGGATTCCGAGAATACTCGGGTCTTCCCAACTATGGAGTTGCGACTCCGCGGATCGTGGGCTTGTAATGGGTCAAGTTGGAACACCCCTGCAGGGTTTGAACTTTCGAAAGCCGTGCCCGCGGTTATGTGGCAGATGGGAGCTTGTTAATTCCGGTTGTAGATAACTTGACACAATGTTTCAATACACTACCAGCGTGTGTTCCGTGACTGTCAATTTCCGAATAGGGATTCGGGAGTTGAACACGGTGGGGTTATGTTTGACCGGTTTTAGTTAGGATCACTTCGTGATCATCTTTCGATCGATGCTCTTCTCTTCTCGCTCTCTATTACGTAAGTTAGTGCTAGTTGCTGCTGCAGACTCTTGTTTGTTCCTTCACCTCTCGTTCTTTCTTCAGCCTTGTCCTCACCCAAGGCTTAAATAGTCTTGTTACCCGGGAACGGGATTGCTGAGTCCTCTGTGGCTCACAGTTACTTCACCACACCAGATGCAGGTTCAGCCGAGCTCGATGCAGGAGTTGGATCAGTTCTTCACCAGGAGTTCGTTGAAGAGTGTGGCCGTTTGCTTGTGACGTTTCGATGTTCAGTAGTGGTTTCTACTAGGATTCGATCCTGACCTGTGGCTTTATGTTGTTTTGGTATCTTTCTTTTGGATCTTCACCCGTAGTCGGGTTGTGATGTTTTGAATGATGTATTGCTTATGTAATGTATTGTGTGAAGTGGCGAGTGTAAGCCAACTATCTCCTTTTGCATTTTAATCCCTCTTTTACATGAGTCGTGCAAAGATACCAAACTTGAGATCATTCTAGGATGGATTTATGCCTTTAAGTCATGCCTCGACACGTAGGAGGTATAACTCCATCCTGGGCATTACACTACGCCCGGTCCTTGTGAAGGTTAAAACAGCACATACTTGACGAAACATCGTTGTGGTTTTGTATGCGTAGGTAAGAACGGTTCTTGCTAAGCCCGTAGCAGCCACGTAAAACTTGCAACAACAAAGTAGAGGACGTCTAACTTGTTTTTGCAGGGCATGTTGTGATGTGATATGGTCAAGACATGATGAGTTATACGGTTTTGTATGAGATGATCATGGTTTGTAATGTTATCGGCAACTGGCAGGAGCCATATGGTTGTCGCTTTATTGTATGAAATGCAATCGCCATGTAATTGCTTTACTTTATCACTAAGCGGTAGCGATAGTCGTAGAAGCAATAGTTGGCGAGACGACAACGATGCTACGATGGAGATCAAGGTGTCGCGCCGGTGACGAAGGTGATCATGACGGTGCTTTGGAGATGGAGATCAAAAGCACAAGATGATGATGGCCATATCATGTCACATATTTTGATTGCATGTGATGTTTATCTTATTATGCTTCTTATTTTGCTTAGAACGACGGTAGCATTATAAGATGATCCCTTACTAAATTTCAAGGTATAAGTGTTCTCCCTGAGTATGCACCATTGCGAAAGTTCGTCGTGCTGAGACACCACGTGATGATCGGGTGTGATAAGCTCTACGTTCAAATACAACGGGTGTAAGCCAGTTTTGCACACGCAGAATACTCGGGTTAAACTTGACGAGCCTAGCATATGCAGATATGGCCTCGTTACACTGGAGACCGAAAGGTCGAGCGTGAATCATATAGTAGATATGATCAACATAAGATGTTCACCATTGAAACTACTCCATCTCACGTGATGATCGGACAGGGTTTAGTTGATTTGGATCACGTGATCATTTAGATGACCGGAGGGATGTCTATCTAAGTGGGAGTTCTTAAGTAATATGATTAATTGAACTTTAATTTATCATGAACTTAGTCCTGGTAGTATTAGCATATCTATGTTGTAGATCAATAGCTCGCGATGTTGCTCCATGTTTATTTTTTTATATGTTCCTAGAGAAAACCAAGTTGAAAGATGTTAGTAGCAATGATGTGGAATTATTCCGTGATCTGAGGATTATCCTCATTGTTGCACAGAAGAATTATGTCCTTGATGCACCGCTAGGTGACAGACCTATTGCAGGAGCAGATGTAGACGTTATGAACGTTTTGACAAAAGCTCGATATGATGACTACTCTATAGTTTAGTGCATCATACTTTACGGCTTATAACCGGGACTTCAAAAACGTTTTGAAACGCCACGGAGCATATGAGATGTTCCAAGAGTTGAAATTAGTATTTCATACTCATGCCCGTGTCGAGAGGTATAAGACCTCTGACAGTACTTTGCCTACAAGATGGAGGAGAATAGCTCAACCAGTGAGCATGTGCTCAGATTGTCTGGGTAGTACAATTGCTTGAATCAAGTGGGAGTTAATCTTCCAGATAAGATAGTAATTGACAAAGTTCTTTAGACACTATCACCAAGTTAGTAGAATTTTGTGATGAACTATAATATGCAAGGGATGACGAAAGTAATTCCCGAGCTCTTCACGATGCTGAAATCGGCGAAGGTAGAAATCAAGAAAGAGCATCAAGTGTTGATGGTTAACCAGACCACTTGTTTCAAGTAAAGGGCAAAGGGATAGAAGGGGAACTTCAAGAAGAATGCCAAGCAAGTTGTCACTCCTGTGAAGAAACACAAAGCTAAACTCAAGCCTGAAACTAAGTGCTTCTACTGCAAAGGAAATGGTCACTAGAAGTGGAACTGCCCTAGATATTTGGCGGATAAGAAGGATGGCAAAGTGAACAAAGGTATATTTGATATACAGATTATTGATGTGTATTTTACTAGTGTTCATAGCAACCCCTCGGTATTTGATATTGGTTCAGTTGTTAAAGAGTAGTAACTCGAAATGGGAGTTGCATAATGAACAGAAACTAGTTAAAGGATGAAGTGACGATGTGTATTGGAAGTAGTTCCAAGATTGATATGATCATCATCGCACACTCCCTATACTTTCGGGATTAGTATTGAACCTAAATAAGTGTTATTTGGTGTTTGTGTTGAGCATGAATATGATTTGATCATGTTTATTGCAATACGGTTATTCATGTAAGTTAGAGAATAATTGTTGTTCTGTTTACATGAATAAAACCTTCTATGGTCATACACCCAATGAAAATGGTTTGTTGGATCTCGATCGTGTGATACACATATTCATAATATTGAAGACAAAAGATGCAAGGTTAATAATGATAGTGCAACTTATTTGTGGCACTGCCGTTTAGGTCATATTGGTGTAAAGCGCATGAAGAAACTCCATAGTGATGGACTTTTTGAATCACTTGATTATGAATCACTTGGTGCTTGCGAACCATGCCTCATGGGCAAGATGACTAAAACTCCGTTCTCCGGAACCGTGGAGCGAGCAACAGAGTTGTTGGAAATCATACATACTGATGTATGCGGACCAATGAGTGTTGAAGCTCGCGGCAGGTATCGTTATTTTCTGACCTTCACTGATGATTTGAGCAGATATGGGTATATCTACTTAATGAAGCACAAGTCTGAAACATTTGAAAAGTTCAAAGAATTTCAGAGTGAAGTGGAGAATCATCGTAACAAGAAAATAAGAGTTTCTACGATATGATCGTAGAGGTAAAATATTTGAGTTAGCGAGTTTGGTCTTCATTTGAAACAATGTGAAATAGTTTCACTACTCACGCCACCTGGAACACCACAGTGTAATGGTGTGTCCGAACGTCATAACCATACTTTATTAGATATGGTGCGATCGATGATGTCTCTTACCGATCTACCACTATCGATTTTGGGGTTATGCATTAGAGACACCTACATTCACATTAAATAGGGCACCATCTAAATCCGTGGAGATGACACCGTATGAAATGTGGTTTGACGAGAAACCTAAGCTGTCATTTCTTTAAGTTTGGGACTGCGATGCTTATGTGAAAAAGTTTCAACATGATAAGCTCGAACCCAATTCGGAGAAGTAAATCTTCATAGGATACCCAAAAAGAAACTGTTGGGTACACCTTCTATCACAGATCCTAAGGCATGGTCTTTGTTGCTAAGAATGGATCCTTTCTAGAGAAGGAGTTTCTCTCGAAAGAAGTGAGTGGGAGGAAAGTAGAACTTGATGAGGTAATTGTACCTTCTCCCGAATTGGAAGGTAGTACATCACAGAAACTCGTTCCAGTGATTCCTACACCAATTAGTGAGGAAGCTAATGATGATGATCATGAAACTTCAGATCAAGTTTCTGCTGAACTTCGTAGATCAACCAGAGTTCGTTCCACACCAGAGTGGTACGGCAACCCAGTTCTGGAAGTCATGTTACTAGACCATGATGAACCTACGAACTATGAGGAAGCGATGATGAGCCTAGATTCCGCAAAATGGCTTGAGACCATGAAATCTGAGATGGGATCCATGTTTTAGAACAAAGTATGGACTTTGGTTGACTTGCCCGATGATCGGCAAGCCATCGAAAATAAATGGATCTTCAAGAGGAAGACCGACGCAAACGGTAATGTTACTCTTTATAAAGCTCGACTTGTTGCGAAAGGGTTTCGACAAGTTCAAGGAGTTGACTACAATGAGACTTTCTCACCCGTAGCGATGCTTAAGTCTGTCCGAATCATGTTAGTAATTGCCGCATTTTAAGAAATCTGGCAAATGGATAACAAAACTGCATTCTTTAATGGATTTATTAAAGAAGACTTGTATATGATGCAACCAGAAGGTTTTGTCAATCCTAAAGGTGCTAACAAAATGTGCAAGCTCCAGCGATCCATCTATGGACTGGTGCAAGCATCTCGGAGTTGGAATATACGCTTTGATAAGTTGATCAAAGCATATAGATTTATACAGACTTGCGGTGAAGCCTGTATTTACAAGAAGTGAGTGGGAGCACTACAACCTTTCTGATAAGTATATGTGAATGACATATTATCGATCGGAAATGATGTAGAATTTTCTGGAAAGCATAAAGGAGTGTTTGAAAGGAGTTTTTTCAAAGAAAGACCTTGGTGAAGCTGTTTACATATTGGGCATCAAGATCTATAGAGATAGATCAAGACGCTTGATAAGACTTTCGATGAGTACATACCTTGATAAGATTTTGAAGTAGTTCAAAATGGATCAGTCAAAGAAGGAGTTCTTGCCTGACTTGTAAGGTGTGAAGTTGAGTAAGACTCAAAGCCAGACCACGGCAGAAAAATATAGAGAGAATGAAAGTCATTCCCTATGCCTCAGCCATAGGTTCTATAAAGTATGCCATGCTGTGTACAAAACACGTTGTGTACCTTGCCATGAGTTTGACAGGGAGGTACAATAGTGATCCAGGAGTAGATCACTGTACAGCGGTCAAAATTATCCTTAGTAATTGGATGACTAAGGAAATATTTCTCGATTATGGAGGTGATAAAGAGTTCGTCGTAAAGGGTTACGCCGATGCAAGCTTTGACACTAAATCCAGATGACTCTAAGTATCAATCTGGATGCGTATTGAAACTGGGAGCAATTAGCTAGAGTAGCTCCATACAGAGCATTGTAGACATAGAAATTTGCGAAATACATACGGATCTGAATGTGACAGACCCGTTGACTAAACTTCTCTCACAAGCAAAACATGATCACACCTTATTACTCTTGGGTATTAATCACATAGCGATGTGAACTAGATTATTGACTCTAGTAAACCCTTTGGGTGTTGGTCACATGGTGATGTGAACTATGGGTGTTATTCACATAACGATGTGAACTATCGGTATTAAATCACATGGCGATGTGAGCTAGATTATTGACTCTAGTTCAAGTGGGAGACTGAAGGAAATATGCCCTAGAGGCAATAATAAAGATGTTATTTGTATTTCCTTATATCATGATAAATGTCTTTTATTCATGCTAGAATTGTATTAACCAGAAACTTAGTACATGTGTGGATACATAGACAAAACAGTATGTCCCTAGTATGCCTCTAGTAGACTAGCTCATTGATCAAAGATGGTTATGTTTCCTAGCCATAGACATGAGTTGTCATTTGATCAACGGGATCACATCATTAGGAGAATGATGTGATGGACAAGACCCATCCGTTAGCATAGCACTATGATCGTTTAGTTTTACTGCTATTGCTTTCTTCATGACTTATACATGTTCCTATGACTATGAGATTATGCAACTCCCGAATACCGTAGGAACACCTTGTGTGCTATCAAACGTCACAACGTAACTGGGTGATCATAAAGATGCTGTACAGGTGTCTCCGAAAGTATTCGTGGTGTTGGCATAGATCAAGATTAGGATTTGTCACTCCGAGTGTCGGAGAGGTATCTCTGGGCCCTCTCGGTAACACACATCACAATAAGCCTTGCAAGCAAAAGACTAATGAGTTAGTCACGAGATGATGTGTTACGGAACGAGTAAAGAGACTTACCAGTAACGAGATTGAACTAGGTATGGAGATACCGACGATCGAATCTCGGGCAAGTAACATACCGATGACAAAAGGAATAACGTATGTTGTTATGCGGTTTGACCGATAAAAGATCTTCGTAGAATATGTAAGAGGCAATATGAACATCCAGGTTCCGCTATTGGTTATTGACCAGAGATGAGTCTCAGTCATGTCTACATAGTTCTCGAACCCGTAGGGTCCGCACGCTTAACATTTGATGACGATCGGTATTATGAGTTTATGAGTTTTGATGTACCGAAGGTAGTTCGGAGTCCCGGATGAGATCACGGACATGACGAGGAGTCTCGGAATGTCCGAGACATAAAGATTGATATATTGGACGACTATATTCGGACACCGGAAGTGTTCCGGAAAAGTTTCGGATTTAACGGGATTGCCGGAGGGGGTTACCGGAACCCCCTACGAGGGGGGATGGTCCATAGTGGGCCTTAAGGAAAGGAGAGAGTCAGCCCATAGAGGCTGGCCGGCGCCCCACCTAGGGATCCTAGTTGGACTAGGATTGGGGGGCGCCACCTCTCCCTCTTTTTTCCTTTTCCTCTCTTCCTTCTTTGGTAGTTCCTACTAGGAATAGGATTACAATCCTATTCCTAGTAGGATTGCACCCTAGCCGCACCATAGGAGGGCCGGCCGGCCTCCCCCTTGCTCCTTTATATACGGGGGCAGGGGGGCACCCAAAGACACACAAGTTGAATTGTTCCAGCCGTGTGCGGTGCCCCTCTCCACAGAAACACACCTCGGTCATACCGTTGCAGTGCTTAGGCGAAGCCCTGCGCCGGTAAATACATCATATCCGTCACCACGCCGTTGTGCTGACGAAACTCTTCCGTGAAGCTCAACTGGATCAAGAGCTCGTGGGACGTCATCAAGCTGAACGTGTGCTGAACGCGGAGGTGCCGTACGTTCGGTGCTTGATCGGTTGAATCGCAAAGAAGTTCGACTACATCAACCGCGTCACTTGACGCTTCCGCTTCCGGTCTACGAGGGTACGTAGACACACTCTTCCCTCTCGTTGCTATGCATCTGGTAGATAGATCTTGCGTGATCGTAGGAAAATTTTAAAATACTACGTTCCCCAACACGCCGTGCTTCCTCAGATTCGCGTTTGAGTGTGTGTCCAGTTTGCCGCTTCCTTAGACGTCGACGGCTCCATGATCAGTCGTGTTCTCTTCTTGATGTGTTGTTACGCCGCCTCATCCTCCAAGTACTAAGCCAAGATGAGATGTAAGTGCACTCTCTATTTTGCTCTAGATTCTGCCTTCCACATGTTTGATGAAATGCCCAATCACGTTGCTCACATAAAATTCGATAGATAAAAGGAAGCAACATGGCTTATTAGGGGCCATTAGGCAAACTGAGAATTGCTTACGAGTCTGTTGCATACGATGCTAAAGGAATTTCTTCCTACTTTGAAGATTCAACATTACAGTCACTTTTATTTTATACATCACCGAGTTCGCCGGCGGAAGAAGAACATCCCTCGAGCCGTCCAATGTTGCCTGCGGCTATTACTCATGATGCTACAGCTGAAACTTAGAAACTGTAGATATTTATCTTGCACAACCTGGGTACTAATTTTGTACACATGTTTGAAATTTTCTTAGGGATAAAATAAACACATTGTTTTTGTTTGTTAAAGAGAGTAAATCATAGCTTTCTAGATGATAGTTTTTGGTCTGTTAGTAACTTGGTCTCACTGATGTTATTGTCTTTATTAAGACCAGTGGAGCCCCTGATTTTCATTGAACTCGCTCTCAAAGACATGGCCACATATATATAGGTTGTTAAAGTTTGGCATGTTTTTGTTTTAATAAAATGGGTGCTCTACTCTATTTTGTACCTTGTGTTCGGTTGTGATAACATGATATTTTGTTGCATAACCCTCCAATCGATGAATGTGGCGATCTGTGCTCTTGAAGATTTACTAATATAGTGACAATCCTTCAGATTCAGGGTATACAATGTCGGATTACATTATGCGGATGTATTGAAGGCAAAAATTGTTGTGGTGGAGGTATTATGTGCTACGGACGAGACTTGCCTGCTCCCCGTGCGTGTGCCTATCCGTGCACCCGCGTACGTGGCTTGATTTGATTGGAACAAAATAAGGCTCGGCCCCACCCCCTTAAAATCAGGGGGAGGGGGGAGATGATTAGATCAGAAAGGAAAAAGGGAAAAAGACAGCCGTAGGATGAAGTGGGAGCACGGATGAGAGCCTGGGGAGGAAGCAGGCAAGCCGGATCCATGTGCTACCGCTTTAGCAGTACATAACCAACTAACATTCTTTATAAATAGCAACAAGCAGTTTTCATTTCCAAGCATATTCAAAAGCGAAAACACTTTGTATTGTTTATAAAAAACTGTATGATGAGATAGTTCAGAGTGTTGGGCTAAAATTGGACAACGCAAGTTTACCAGAAACAATAAGAATTTGTCATCAAGGATCTAAGAGCTCTGGAAATATGTTGTTCTCCTCTTTTGATTCTCCTTTCAGTACATAAGATTGCAGACTTTGGTTTACAAGCATAAGGATGAAAATAACTTTAAATACCATAATGCACCTCTGTTCGATTGGATTCAAAGTGCAATAATGTACAGACCATTAATTATTACCCCCTCCTTCCGAAAATAAGTGACCCTGTTTTAATTCAAAATTGAACTAAAACATCACTTATTTCCGGATGGAGGGAGTATATGATTTCTTCATCTGGTTGCTGCATCCCCTTTATACACCAAAATCAGTGTTCTACAATGCTGATTTATGTTGGTTGGAATGAGGATCGCGAAGAGGCACAATAAACTACCGGCATATTTACATCATATTGGCATAGTTGCAGTGTGAAAATCTCTGGAGCTAGATCTTAAGTAGGTTGTGCCTCTTTTTTGGCCCGGTGCAACGCACGGGATTTTGTACTAGTCTTTACCTATATATATATATATATATATATATATATATATATATATATATATATATATATATATATATATATATATATATATATATATATATATATATATATATATATATATATATACCTAATAATAAAGCACGGAACGAGTCCGTCGGGTTCACCGTCACAATACGCTTCTTCCCTTGAATTTACGCTTTCAGTTTGAATTTAAACATATAAGCGAGGTGGTACTAATATAACGAGTCTGTCGGGTTCACCGTCACGGCAATTTTGCAAAAAAAAGTCCCTGACTCTTTTGGTATTCGACCTGCAGTATACTTATACTTAAAATAAGTCAGCCGAATTCGGTACGGTCGAGATAAACAAAATAACCCACCCTCACGAGTTACGACCCTCGGCGGCGGGTTGTGAGTTCCGGCAGCGGGTGGAGGGCTGTGGCGCGGTGATGGGGATCTGCAGCTCCATGTCCATGGCCGGACCACCGCGGCCAAGGATTTCTTCCCGGATTGTTGATGAATATACTCGGGGATTCATGATTCTTGCGTCCCTTGATGTGACGCGAGATTCGTTGGGATTTTGGGCGAGGGAGATGGGTTGCGATTCGGGGGATCATGCCTCGGATTCTTGGGGTCGCCGGGGATGAGGTGATTGAAGAAGGAGAAGACGGCGGAGGGAAAGAGGGAGGAAGGGGGGAGGAGGGGGAGGCTGATGCTGCAAGGTTGCGATTGGGACGTTGGGGATGCCCACTGGACGTTCGTGTCCTTCTTAACAGAGTGCCCAACCCGGATTTCAAAGTGACTTGGCTCGTTCGATACTGCCAATTCCTTGGGTGCTGATTTTGAGTTGGTAAGAACCCTTGATTGATGCAGATCTCAATTTTGGTTTATGTTGCTGCAGGTTTATAATCTGGCGCGGCGAAAGAGCCGGTTCCTGTGATAAGGATGCTGGAGGCTCTTGGGTCACAGCCCACATGTGCTGGGGGGTAAGTTGTATAGTCCCTTTCTGTTAGTAGATGCTCTTGGTGTACAAATACCATTTAAACCGTGTCTTTGGTGAAACTTGTAGCTATGCTACTTGGCCCTACTATAGTACTACTCCTGTACCGTTCATGCATTAGGTTTTGTGAAGTTTCAGCTCAGCCCTATGCCATGTTTTTTGTTAGTATTTCCTTACATATTATCCGCATCATTCTCCAAGAAAAACATATAATGTGCGTGCTCTCCTTTCTCTGTCTGAAACATTCATTATACTGTCCTTTTCGGCCAAAACATTAAGGATCTCCACCAAATCATTATGCTGTGCTTTTCTCAAGGATCGGGAGCAAAATCTTTGAGAGATGTTCTCCTATCGGTCGATGGAGTTCAGGGGGGCTTCTAGATCGAGATCGAGTGGGAGGGGGTTGACGAGGAGAGAACATTCAGGCGGAGGCGGCGGCGACTTGGAGCACAGTCCAGCGACGACGGCCGCTCGGGAGCAGGAGCGCCACGGCGGCTGTTCGGGAGCAAGAGTGGGATAGCGGCCGGGCATCGTGGGGTTTAGAGGTTGAAGAGGACAAGGGGGATGGCAGCTGCACTCGACACCATGGGACACCCAACATGGGACATGATCGGCGGCAGCGAGTTAATGGCTGATTTCTTTGTTCGCCTTTATTGTGGTCAGTTGTTTCACATCCTTCTCGATCCCTTGCCATGAGGCAATAAATCGCAAAAGAGTAGACACCACCCTGTGCTCCGCCTTCCATGTACATGTATTCTTCTCTGGACCTCGAACCGAAGGCTTCTTCCGGTCCTTATCATGGTACGGCTGATAGGTGGTTTAACCACGGAGCTCCCTCGCCGTTAGTACATCGATGCCTGATCGATCGTGCTGCAGCTCATCACCTTGCATCACCCTCCCACCACTGCTTTTCTCTGATCTTGGTCAGATGTTCTGGTTGATGTGCGAGATGAGAGGGCAAGCTAGGGGAATGGAATTAGAGAGACAATTGTAGAGCGGCATCGTTGTTGTCCGTGTTGCTTTATTCTTTTCTTACTCAAGTGGTTACTTTACCTTCATCAGTTCATCTTCAAACTTTTGATTGTCACAGCTTAGCTTGCAGTTCCAGCTTAGATTTGTCTTTTTTATGGGTTAGCCAAATTGTTCAAATATATGTCGTCCAATTTATTTATAAGCCAACTGTGCCAATGTTTGGTTGATTCACAAATTCCTCATCCTTTCACCGCTTGTGTTTATCAGGTCTGGAGATATGAACCAATCATCCAGATGCCTTTTGCTAGGCTGATGCATATAGAGCTTCCAATCAGATCTAAAATACAGATGAAACTGGAGCTGTCTAACAAAAGCAGGTACAACCACATCTTAGGCTTCAAAAATTTAAGATACATATGGACGTAGGAGTCCACTGATATATATGTCTTTCAAATACACTTTGAATGGTCCAGGAACAAGTTTTTTGTCTGATGAGTGTGTTTTGTGTCCATATACATTACTTGGTTGTCAAGTTAGTATGTTATTAGAGGATTTATCTGGTTAATACTGGGGGATAGCTACTCTTGCTCCCTTTCTCTCTGAATGCATTGAAAGGGGTGCCATATAATTGTAATTACTGGTTTTACCTTTCACAGTTGTGAGTTATGAGTCATGAAAGTAAAAAATTATTTTACAAGGTCAGGGCAGTGCCACAAGGATGAACCAATGTATCTGGACTTGCTACAAGGTTTAGACGACTTCAAGTGAGGTTGAATAATCCACATTCTAACAATTTGAATTATCAATCAGCATGTAGTTGCCTGCCGCTACTGAATATATGTTTTTCTAGCTTATAACAATTTGAATTATCAATCAACATGTACTTCCTCTGTAAACTAATATAAGAGCGTTTAGATTACTACTTTAGTATTCTAAACGCTCTTATATTAGTTTACGGAGGGAGTAGTTGCCTGCCTCATCCATCCCACGGCCCCTCCTTGATCCAACGAGTCCTCCCTTTGTACCCCGAGCTCTGACAGCCTCACTGTAATGCCGCCTTGATCGTTGAACCTGACAAACAAACCTGCCACCGGAGGTGGGTTGAGGTGAGCATGGCCTGCGCTTAATCTACAAGGGTGTGTAGACAGCAGGATGGGCGGCAGCGTATGGGTGGTAAGACGGGGCGTGTTGGCGTACGCAAAGCAGACATGCATGAATAGTGGCAGCATCAATTCAAGCTAGGAGGCGGGAAGCTGGAGTAGCATGAGCGATTGGTCGCCCAACTCCATTGTACTCCATTTTCTTTCCATAACCAATTCTTTGGAGTAGACATGTGGGTACAATTACATAGCCTGAAGATCGTTTGCATTTTTTTTTTGTTAGTTCAGATTTAGATTTCTCAGATTTTCACTATTTGATCAATCAATCCATGTGCATCTCATTGACATCGTTTGTACTAGAAGGTACCTTTCTGCATTTACCCTGTTTGGTTAAATGCCTAGCTGGTGATAAGAGGAAGAGGATGATTAGGAAAGCATGGAGTTGAACGAATGGGTACAGGAAGAAACGCCGTTCAGAAAAAATAATAATAGAGGAAAAATGGGAGGGACAGCAGTCAAGGTTGGGCTCGGTGGCCTCAACGCCTATGACCTTCTCTATGCCAAGTCTCGCATCACCCGGTTATTATGTTATCAGCTTCCATGGAATTAGCACTATGACTGATGTACTGCCGTATAAATTGTTTGATGTATGACTTAGCTGAGTTCCCTCTTTATGAAAATATCCGAATCAGTATTTTCTTGATAACTTGTGGCAACAAAGGATCGTTTGCAAATAAGGTTCTCACCCCTTATATTTTTAAGGCATGGAAAAGCATTGTGATTAAATCTGTTGAGTACGTCCTTATAGCATACTGGCAGTAAGCTTCATATGATGGACCTTGAATGTTGTTATTGATAAAGAATTAAGAAAAGTTTACAATTATGTGAGGAAGCAAGCATGGATTATAATAAGTCAGAGATGGGAACATTATTTGTTGTAAGGCATGAGGACGAATGTTTCAAAGTGAGAATTCTTAAAAGTTCTTTTATCTATATACCACAACTGAACAACCAAATTATCTCGCCTTGAGCACTCTGTTCTTTTTACTAAAAGTGTGAGATTTTTCTCTCCCGGTGCAACGCACGGGCATGTTTATATATATATATATCTATACCTAATAATAAAGCACGGAACGAGTCCGTCGGGTTCACCGTCACAATACGCTTCTTCCCGTGATTTTACGCTTTCAGCTTTTTCCACCTATATTATTTTCGTTATCCGAGGTGGTACTATTTATAAGCCTTTTCCTACGTGTAGTTAACAGTTCTTTTGTTGGGCCGTCCGTGTGGGCCATTAAAAAATTGTTTCGCTGAGGGAATTTTTGTCCCGATGGCTCCAACCATCTGAAATTTTATAGGCTTGTATTCAAAACAAAGTTCGTTGCATGACTGAAATAGTACCACCTCGCTTTTCTAAATCAAATTACAACAATTTATATATCTGGCGAGCTGTTTGCAAATCAGCGAGCCAGCCTGAGGATCAACAAATAGACAGAAAAATGGCTCTTGCCGGATGAAAGGCTGGATGTGGCTGGGTCGGGCTGCCGAAGCCGTTGACCACGGAGGAGGCATGACCAAAGAGGAGCACGGAGGCAGAGGAGGATTGTCGCCGCGGAGCAGAGTCGAAGACGAGGAGACCCGGCGTGACAGTAGCGGCGGGGCCAGAGTGGCCTCTTGCTGGCGGCGGAGCAGAGCAGAGACGCTCGCTGGAGTGGCCTTCTGCCGGCGCCCATGAAGACGAGCACACGAGGTGTGGGGAACAAGGGCGGCATTGGAGTTCTCCAGATCTGATCAGGGGCTGACGGGTTAGCTAGGATGGGGCGCTGGCTGAGGTTGGCCCAGTTTGCTAGCTGTATTGGGCTCCCTGATGTGGTGGGAGGGCACATGCAACAGAGCTGGAGGTGTAGGGAGAAAATCATGGAGCCCATGCTGCTATTAGATACGGCTAATGTTTATTCTTTATAAAAAAAATCAAGATAACATATCTGCATTCTTCCAGAGTTTTAAAAAATATAGCTCAAAACTATTTCTTCAAGTATTTGTTGTAGTAACATGTGTGTTACCACCCACTTACTACAATTAATGTTCGGGTCTTAGTAATTTTTCTGTAGTCATGAGGGTCACTTTACTTTGTAAAAATATTGAACGGGTTCAAAAAATTTAAGTAATTCTATTCTTCCAAATTAGTTTTTTTCCCGGGGAGACCAAATTAGTTTGTTAGCATCCAAATCGAGTAATAAAGTTTTAATCAGTTTCTATATGAATGTTTTCTATTTTGTGTTTTGTATCTTGTGAAAACTGTATAGCTCAGTTGTACATACATATCTAAATTGTTTTAATTTTTATCCTTTCAGAATTAGCGTTGCATCTTGATAGTTCCATGTTGGTTGCCCAACACCACATCAAAGTGAAGATAAGGCCAGGCACAAGTGGTGAATTAAGAACTACAACTCAGTAGTGCACCATGACAGGTAAACTCTTGAATACCACGTGAAATCTTTAATTCATTTTGTATTTGTTGAAATACATGCATATGCTATATATATTTTGGTTAAATTTGAATTTACAAATATTTATTTTATATCCCGGTGCAACGCACGGGCATATGTGTTATAATCTATACCTAATAATAAAGCACGGATTGAGTCCGTCGGGTTCACCGTCACAATACGCTTCCTCCCGTGAATTTTACGCTTTCAGTTTTTTTCTTTAAACATTCCCATATTTTTTCTAAAATCCAAGGTGGTACTAATTCGAAAACATATGAGGCTTTAATTTGCCACGTTAAGACATGCTCGTCCGTCCCCGCGCCTCGATCCCCTTTTTTCGCCCAAGCAAATTGACGGCGACTACAGTCGTATCTCTCGCAGCTTGCCACCGCCGTCGATGCCAACCTCCCACAAGTGGTTGCTGCCTCCGTGGATAGCACCGCTATCGACCAATCCGACGAGGCCGGGGCGCCACCTGCTTG
Organism: Secale cereale; assembly: GCA_902687465.1. Taxonomy (NCBI): domain Eukaryota; kingdom Viridiplantae; phylum Streptophyta; class Magnoliopsida; order Poales; family Poaceae; genus Secale; species Secale cereale. The sequence goes on from LR738712.1 coordinate 131,640,085, forward strand.
CGAGCCTCTACCCGAGCGCCCCGCACTACGACGGAGGACGGCCGCCCTCTGCTACCAAATCGGCGCCCTCCGAGCCACACTCTACGTCGGCTGCGCCGACCGCCGTGCGCCGCCGGACGGCAGTGGTGGAGTCTCCACGGGGGAGGATTAAACCGGCTACCTAGCGCTCGCCCGCATCCTCTCCATGAAGCGTCGTCGTCGCGGGAGGATTTTGACGCCTGGCTCGCCGACAACCCCACCCAAATCCTATAGGGGGCGGTAAACGCGGCGAGCGGGAGGCTTAGGGGCGCCGTTGTTGTGCTCGACCGCTGGCTCCCTCGCTCTCGAAGAACCGTGCCGGTGGCTCTACAGGGATGGCCTGGATCTGGACGGGGCTGAGGAGACGGCGCTCCCATGGTTGGACTCTTTGGCTTGGCTCGGTGGGCAGCTTGAGGTCCTTTACCAATGACAAGAGAGGGAGTTAAGAGAGAGAAGAAAGAGGAAGGAAGGAGAAGAAGGAGAAGGGAGAAGAGGGCAGTGCGGTTTGCTACTGGTGCTCGCCGGCGCAGGCGGCTCGGGGAGGCCCGGGCGCTCGTGCAGCTCCATGGGAGCAGCTCGCGGATGGCCGGATGGATGGATAGAGAGGAAGGAGATCAGTGCTGAAGTTTACGGTGGGGATTCTTGGTGTGGATTTCTTATTTTAATGGTTGCACTGACGAAAACCTGCTGGATATTGCTATGCGTGCTAGCAGCCTAGCACCAATTGCAGAGAAGGGAGGCAGGAGATGGAGAGTGTCTCGTTGCTGGCATGGAGGAAGGAAGAGGGAGGAGGGGCAGTAGGATGTTGTCGCCATGATTCCAAACCCCGTCTTTGGATCAAATATGTGAGTTGGGTGGGTTGGTGCCTTGGTGGGTAGGGGACGGCAGTGACTGGATGACTCGTGGCATGTGCGTGGTGCTCCAGTAAATTCAGTTGGCCGACATTAGCTCCAGAATTAGTTCAGGGTATCAAATTACATTCCAATGAAATTTTCTTTTTTAAATACCAAGTTCCTAAAATAAACATTATCTCAGTGTATGGAGTTGATTGAAAGGATTCAAATACGCAATACGCACTCACAAGTTCCTCGAGGGAATGTCCACCTCAACTATATAGCAGAAGGTTTTGGGTAATTCATTCATCTTTAATCTAATCGATACTTCAATAAAGTACATAAAATAGTCCTATCCTCTCTTCATGAACCAATATTCCAGTTCGTAATTTGTTTAACGGCTTATCCATCAACACTAACTATGTGCCCATTTTGCATGCCAAAGTCACGAGTAAGAAGACCTCAAGTCCATTTACCGACATCTATGCTCGATCGCAAGTTCCTGTACACGACATTTTTTCCCTCGAATACGCACAAGTGTGCATATCTTATATTATATTCCCTCCGTCTCAAAATAAGTGACTCCGTGGTTTTGTCACTTATTTTAGGACATATGGAGTAGAAGAAAGGGGAAAGAGCCCTCCGCGGTTTTGTTACACGACATTGCCGCACAACCAAGCTCATCGGCTTGTAATTGAAAGGCGTGAATAGTTGGACCACATGACTATCATCGATAATCAGTGGCGGACCTAGCCCACAGGGCCAGGGTGGGCCAACAGTGTAATTGTACGTATAATTGTATTTTTCTTTCTTTTATTTTTTAGCTTTTTTTCTTGTGGTACAAAGCCCATTTTCCAATCTCAGGGTGGGCCGTGGCCCACCCTGTCCACCCTCTACGTCCGCCACTGTCGATAATGGTTGCGTACAGAAGTGGCAACACGAATGGATTGCTTGGCGCATACAAAGATTTCGTTCACCCGTTGCAACGCACGGGCTCTTTTGCTATATATAATCTATACCTCTATACCTAATAATAAAGCACGGATTGAATCCGTCGGGTTCACCGTCACAATACGCTTTCACCCAGTCGTAATACGCTTTTACAATTCGTATGGACAAATTTTTTGCTTATACAAGGATTGTTTCCGGCCAGGATTATATACAAGGAAAAAACGTTTCTTTTCCAACTTGGTCTCTGTCCACGCCACGCATCGTTGCGTCTACAAGTAGATCGATCACGATGTGTCTCTGGTTGTCTCAGTTTTATTCCTCTCCCATCGACCCTTCTTGGCGCGGGAGTTCCGTCGGCTGGGTGCTCTCCTTGCGCCGATGATAGGAGTTCTAATGATTCTTGATGAGGAGACTGCTGAGAAGAGTCGATCGCCGGGCCTCGGCAAGGAGCGCGCAAGTGGGGCCGACCAGCGATGCGCCGATGCTCTGGTGGATTTCATGAAGAAGTGGAATTTCATGAAGAAGTGGATGCATCATTAAGGACGCGGCGATGGTGTTGCGGAAGCTGTCGTCGGTGTCGGAGATCGGTTGTTATGCGTGGTCCAATGGCTGCACGATGGCAGCGCCGGAAGCTACTTGTACACGTCCATGAAGGAGGGTGGGACGTGCGCCGGTGGCTCTTCTGGGAGGTTATGGCGACCAGGATGGGGGGGGTAGAACGACGCCTAGAGGTCTCCCTCGAGCACAGCCCGGCTCATCACAGCCGCCATTGTCTCCCGGGTTTGCGCCAAGATCTACGGCTTGATGCGGTTGACTTGCTTGCTAGCATGCGTGATACATACATGCATGTATCAGTACGTAGAACATCACCATCAAGATTCAAGATATGCTCGCGCGGCGGCAACAGGGATCTGGGAGGCAGGGAACGGTCGGGATGATGCGGACGTAGGGGGCGAGGCGGATGAGGTCGTCATCCAGTGCGGCGGCGCGGAGGCCGCCGCCGGCGGCGCTCCATGGCCATGGCAGCTCGGTCTCTTGGGAAGAAGAAAGGAGGGAGAGAAGAGGTGAGATGGAGAGAAGAGAAGGCAGAGTAGGGACGGCGCCGCTTCCTGCTGCTGGTCCGGCGGCGGCTCCGATCGACACATCCAGGTTTGAATCTCGGATTCCTCTCCTTCCCGCTGTAGGATGGGGTTTGCCCAGCCGCCACTCTCCCTACCCAGCGCACCTCCTCCCCCTAGCCACACCTCCCTATGTTCATGAAGACGTCATCGCTCTAGCAATTGGGTCCTCGCCCCCACCTTCTTTACCGAAACAATCCCTCGCAATCTCGCATCCCCGCTTTCCGCCGTTCGTTCCCTTCGCCGAGTCGCCGTGCCGCCGCATCTGCATCCTATCCCTCCCCGCGCGAAGGGCCCACGGAGAGGCATGCCGCGCGTGGTGTCTCGTTCGCCGCCGTCCCACCGACGGTGGCGCTCCCCCTCGCCGCGGTACGGCAGCAGGCGGCGCTCCCCGTCGCCGCGGTATGGCAGCAGGCGGATCCGGCGAGACCGCAGCGGCTCCCCTTACTCCTCCCGGTACGCCCCGCCCACCCCCTCTCTGCTCCCATCCCGTAGTGAAACTCGTTTGGTTCCTGTAGATACTGGTTGCACTGTGTCGGAGGCGTGCTTCGTCGGAGTGAGGTGTTTGACAATTAGCGCACTACGCGGAGTCACAGCGCTTCAAGATTTTCAAATCGTGTGTCGGGGAGGGGACTATCCTCGCGTGTTTTGGTGTTGTCTTGGGTCCGCTTCTGTCTGCATTCATTTAGCTCAGGCTACACATTGCCTGGTGCCTACAAGATTGATGAGATATGGATATTGTTTTGTTTTTTGGAATGTTGTGGATGGGGTAAACAAATTAGTCAACGAATGGACATAGTCTGACTATATGGAAGTCACCTGAAACGAAAGATGCATTTCAAGCCAATACGACCTGATTAGGGTGTGATGTCAGCTCAGATGTCCATGGACGCTGCTACATGAGGAAGGTGTAAGAATGATTTTTTCACAATCTATTGTACATTGTCATGAGTTTACAGATAATATTTCGTTTCTGATATTGGCAATCGATCTCATATAAGTGAACCTTGCATAGAATATTATTATGTAGACATAGAATATTAGTTGTAGATAAATCTTCAGAAACAATGATTTTCTTTAATCAGTACATAAAACAATGCTAATTGCTGATTATTCAGAGAGTAGGAGCTTGAGGAATATGCAGAGAAGGCCAAGATGTACTAACAACTAGGAACGAGAGCAGCTGGACAACGGTCGGCCCAGCAACAACCGGCATAATATCTTACACACACACACCTACAGTTTGTTGCAAACTAAATATGTTTTCTGGTGGAATCATTAGCCATCGTGGAGTTTTGATGACACATGCATTCTCCTTGCCCAATGTAATGAGACAGAGTGATGCAGCTTTTTACGGATTTCTGGAACTGTTAATTCCAGTGCCTTCTTAATTTTGGTCTTGGGATTTGAAGCGGATATGATTTTGGCGCTACATTAGTGCGCTTTTCTTTTGCGAATATATTTTCAGGGGTCAACCCGCATGTATGTGAAGTGATTTTCATTGTGAAGCTTGCAGGTGAATTAGGATCTGCATGCTTCGGTTTGGCTGGTGCTAGCGGGAGCGCACGGGCGATCTCCCAGTCTACCGCCCCGACGACCAGGAGACGCAGCTCTCTCATTGGGAGACCAGCACGGTCAACCCCATTGGAGACATGTTCCCGGCCCGGATCAATCGGTCCACGCACAACCGGAACAAGCAGGTTGATGGATTTTGATAAGGATGTTAGCCTAAAAGTTGCAACATACAAAGCTTGCTATTAGGTGTTGTCCCGTTGCCTCTCGCGGACACACGTATGGATCCGCTAGGCAGGCTAGATGTCGACGATCTCCACACACCTAGAGTCATTGGACTTCCGTCCTCCCACTTCAAACTTCATGAATGACCTTCGTCCATCTGCAGAGAAGGCGTCGACTGTGTTGCCGACTACTCCCTCCGTCCCAAAATACTTGTCATCAAAATGAATAAAATGGGACGTATCTAGATGTATTTTAGTTCTAGATACATCCCTTTTTGTTCATTTTGATGACAAGTATTTTGGGACGGAGGGAGTAGATGGCAGCCTCGGCGTGACTAGGAGCCTATGACTCCAATGGTTCCATTAAGCTCCTACCTTTAACCATCCCATGCATGATATCAAGCAATTCTTTTTTCCTATTAATGCTAGAGGAAAACGATAGCTCCAATAATTTCTTTGGGTATGTATGCATTTCAATCAAAGAGATTTACTCATTTACTCTAATGACTACTGAGGAAGTATGTGACAGGGATACTTCCCCACTGACCCCAGGATCGTGAATGCTAATTACAATTGAAGATTTGCATATGTGTGATTTGGATTTTATGTGCATATATATGAAGCTACTAGGGAGTTTGTGCCTACGGACCGTGCATGCAGTATTTAGAACCCTCTCCTTTAGATGTTGAATGTATTTTCACTATAGTTATTTGAAGTAATTTTCTTACTTGTATGACAGAAATTGAAATACCTGTATGACAGAAATTGTACGATTTCAGTACTATCAATGATCTAATACATGCCCGACAGAGTCTGACGATAGCGGTGAGGGCACAATCAGATGCTTCCTCCAATTCAATACGCAGTCTAATCAGGATATTTATACATCGTCTTGAGGTATGTAGTCTGATGTGCACGATAATACTTAATAAATCATGTTAGTTACGTGGCGGAGATGGGCTACTTAGTTGATCACAACCATTTTGCAATTCACTTTTAATCTGAAAAACTGTACCTAATACTGATCATGCCTTCTTTAGGTTCTGAGGGCTTAGATTGAAAATACCAAGACAATTTTTTTGTATCGCAGTGGGGTTGCCTGCTGTAATATGGACGATTTGAATATTTATGAATGAGGTCTGTTTTGAGAATAAAAACGGTGTCTAATACTTTTGTTCGGATTCATGTGGTTTGTTATTTGGTTAAACTCGTGATCAATTTTGCAGATTAGCGCTGATTTGGGGACTAAAGCTCTTCGAGCAAGTGACAAATCAAGTCTTTCGAGCATCTCAAAGATGGCGACCTGGAGTCGTTTGATTGGCTGCTTAAAAGCAATTAAAGTGAAGAGAGGAATCAAAATTTTAAAGCCACTCTTGCCATGTTTGGACTGTTCTTGCTTGTTGGTGACTGCTTTTGCGAGTATGTCCACTCTCATCTAGCGATGAAATATTTTGTTTCTGTTGCGCAGCTGCTGAAAGGGCAAACCCTAGATCCTAGATATCTGTGCGTTTTGGGTGCCCTCTGGGGTTACCTGAATGTTCCTGTTTCTTTTTTCTTCTTCCCTTTTTAGTTCTCTTCATGATGTACATGAACAATTGGTTTCTGTTGATAGAATTCAGAGAGGAGGCTCTCTTTTAGAAAATCTAATGAGGGGGAGACTGAATGACCGAGTGTAGATGGCACTGACCAAGTTTATTAGTATGTGATCCTACGTGTCACTCCATTAATTCTTCTAGATAATTCCTGTATGCTTAACTGTTTCCTCACTCAGTCCAATAACGGTGACAGATCCGAGGTGGTATCCTTTGTAGCTCAAGGAAAAGAGGTATGCAAGGGTTGTATTCCATATACTGTTCTATCTTTGTGTCATTATACAACAACAACAACAACAACAATAACAAAGCCTTTAGTCCCAAACAAGTTTATTGTTCTATCTTTGTGTCATTATAGCATATATATATTCCCTCAGTGCTTAAAATGTTCTCCGGTATGTTTACGACAAAGATGGATACTCTCACTATATTGCACAATTGATATTCAGCTTTACAAAGTGCTATCCGGTGCTTATCACACACGTACATGAGTAGTGAAGTGTACCTTTACGTAGTAGCAAGTATTTTTGGTAATCACTACTGGTTTAGGTCTCGTGAATCAAGTATCGGACCAGGATTGAGCAGACAATATCAAGTTTGATGAGATAGCAATCCACATGAAGCAACAACCGAAGATGACAAGGGGACTTTACCGAGGAGGCACACTGGAGGTTAGAAGAAAAGGTTGGTGTAGAGCTCGCATGGCAAACAATTTGACGCACAACGTGGGTCTTCAGGCGATGTCGAGCCGGAGGTTGATCAAATAGAGGGGGGATTTGCGCTCGTCCACGACAATGCCGTATATGTTATGATGTCGTTATTGGGTTAAATACGTGTGATATTTTCTTTTTCCGTTACAATGCATGGGTATGTTTACTAGCAATATTTTTGAAGAAAAACAATAAACTCTTCCCAAGCAAACAACCAACTATCTGTAGATAAATTCAACATAGTAAAATAGTTTAAAAATGTTCACAGTTTTACATATGTTTACACATTGCAAAAATGTTCACACTTTTAAAAAGGTTCAAAATTCCAAAAACTTCCCGTTTTTCTAAAAATATGTGTTCATTTTAAAATGTACGAAAACTTAAAATAATCAAAAAAATCTTTTTTTAAAAGATATCCGTTCAAAAGAAAGTTCCTCAAAAAAATGCTCCAATTTCCATAAAAATCGTTAGCTTTCCTTAAAAGTTTCCCAATTTTTTGTGAATTTTATTTAAAATAAGGAGGTTTCGCATTTTCTAGAAATGTAAAAATAAAACTGATGGACAACTATTCCATCCAAATCTACTCTTCCATCAGACAAAGAATGCTAAGTTGATTGTTCATGTCCAAACTTCATCCTACAAAAAGCAATAATCAATGTAACCATATTATTTATATGTATTAAAATTGGATATAAAAAATGGCGCATAAAGCAGGCTGTGCGGCTTTTTTCGCCCGGTGCAACGCACGGGCATTCGTACTAGTACAATGCCCGTGCGTTGCATCGGGTGAAAAATGAAATATAACTTGTTCCACGTGACATTATGCAACATTTTTTAATCTATATTTTTGCAAATGATATAAATAAGATTACAGTAAGTATTTCATTTTGTACGATTAAATTTGGATGTATCCTAACAATGTTTGTCATTACCTATTTCAGCTCCGCACTTTCATTTTATCCGAAAACACGATTTTTTTATCAATCAATTTTTTTTAGAAAAACATGATATTTTTTTTACTTTGAGAAGGTATTTTTTAAAAAAAATTGAGAATATTTTTTAAAATTGCATCATTTTTATGGTGATGTTTTTTAATATTAAATTTCATTTCTAATTTATTAGCCCTGTTTTTTGGGTTTGGTCCATTGTCAGAAGGTGTTTTTTTTTTATATTTTGATAATACTTTTTTAAAAATATAATTTTAACGGCGATGAATTTTTATATTAAATTTCATTTCTAAATTTTTTAGCACTGTTTTTTGGGTTTGGTCCATTATCATTTGGCCGAAGTATTAAGTGCAGCCCAAACTGCAGCCACGCCAACCGAGCTCCTCGTCTCGTGAAAACGAATCCCCATTCCCCAATCTAGCTGAACTGCTGAAGGCGACGGCGGCAAGTGTCCCTCCCCTCCCGCCGCCTCTCTCGACCTCTATCTCCCTCTCCTTGGCCTTCGACCCTCCCCTCCGCTTTGGGCCCTCTCAGTCTCTCCTCCTCCTGACTCCCCGTCCCCCCTTACGCACCCAACCCCTCGTAAAAGTGCACGTGCGTTACACCGGGTAAAAAAATATCCCTAAGCAAATACCTATCCGTAGCAAAAAGACCCGTGCGTTGCAACGGGGAAAAAGTATCGATGTACTTAGGATTCTCTTGCTTATCAAAAAGAAAATCTTAAAGCACCAATCAAGATCTTTTAGAAATGAAAATTCTCTTAATAACATTCCAACTCTATAAGATTAGTAATAACTTTTACAACTCGTGAATACATTTAATTCAACGATGCTTCGCTACAATCAAACACCATTTGCAATGTACTTGGGTTGACCGGGTGGAGGAATTGGATGGAAGAGCGCCTTTCGTATCCCACTGGCGAGAGCAGGATAAATATACTCCGTCCTTGGGCTAATATAATAGGGAAAATTGTGCAATTCATGTCGCTGACCTGAGCCGCTAACTCTGTTTCCATTCGATTCCGATTCCCGCTCCATTCTCTCATATTGTTCATCTTGTTCACACCACATAAAGGTTCTGTGTTTAATTGTGTATTTGCATCTCGGCTTCTGGTTCTGTTTGCTGCAATAAACAGAACAAAATATTAGGTGGACTCATAATAACTTCAGTATAGAGACCTTACCGTGTCTCCGACCATCCGAAAGTCATGTAATCTTGTGCTTTCCGACACCGAAATTGAGACATGGCCAAGCATGTTGTCGGTGCTGTGCTGCAAAGGGTAGGCGCAACCAACATATATGAGGCCATCAAATAATTCTTTTCTGTTATGAATCAACTCCAAAATGACCAATCATACTAAAATATCATGGTAGTTTTTAAAAGATTGTATTCCTCTCCAACTGAATTAAATGAATATATAATTGAATGGATGTCACATGATCATGTATAATGTTTCGTCCCATTCAATCTTGTACAATTAATCTAGTTTCACAAGAAGACTTTGGGCTTTCCTTTGGCAATGTTCCGAATCTGGTTCTTCAACATGTGTAAGACAAATCTGAACATATATGAAAATGAAGATCCAACAAATACGCTAGCAAAAGTATCTGCAAAACTCTGGACTACAAAACATTAAGTTTCCTCTTGCTGTATGGACATGAAATAAGAATATCAATGAATTTACCTGATGAGGATGTGTCTAGTTTCAGCTTATATTCTCATCGTAAAGGAACTGTTATGGTTACTATGAAAAATCTCCTCATGCACTGAACCACCTGATGAAATTAGAATGAAACTTCAGTGTGTCACTACTTGAGAACTTGCCTGACATTGCAAATTACAAACCATACCTACAAAGAATGGGCGAGCAACTCTACCCCGTTTGTCCAGCCCAATTTTCCTTCAATCTAAACCCCACGACGTGCAAAGGCAGCTCCTATTCAACGGCCAGTAAACAGAGTGCATGTGTGCTCCCAGACTCACAATACCAATGAAACTCGATTGACCATGTGTTATGGGTAAGGTAGCAATGCCAACACGCTACAACAAATCTAGAGCCAACGAAAAGTCAACCTCATCCTTGGTTAACCTGAGATACTAATGGATTTCAGGGTTAGACGATCAAAAGGACCTACAGTCGCATGTCACAGGCACAAAACCAAGGCTGCTCATGGCAATATCGAATTGCGGTGCAAATTGGAGGGAATGCAAACTCACTGTAGGGTCTCGGGCAGGCTAGTGTTGGTAACATGCCACTTGAAGACTTGCTAAATCAAATCACGCTCGAGTTGGGGCTGACCTGGTCCACAGAGCAAATTCACTCTATTAATTGCATATACCAAATTTCATGGAGGAGGCCTGACCCGGTCGAGCTGCCGCACTCACCTTCGACAGCAGAGTGGAAGATGCCAAGCCAGCATCAGCGAATGCAGTTAATTAGCGGTGTGGTCGTATTAAGCGCCACCAGGAAATCCCCGTCACCGCGACCAAACCGAAGATCGCCCACGACGCACACTTGTGGAGGTGCTGGGGCGCGATTCCGGCCTCCGTGTGTGCTCTGCCCCGTCCCCGACGACGAAGGCCTCCATGAAGCGCTCCTCGAGCCCAACTTCTTGCCTGGCTCGAGGAGACCAGCTGGCTGCTCGTGCGCGTGCTGCATCTAGCCGGGTTGCGCCGATGGTCTGATGGCCTTTGATTCCTTGCAACCGATGCCATCTAGCCGAGGAGTGGATGGGCTCCGATGGTCGGAGATGGGGTGGGTGGCGACGCTAGTTCGGGTAGGAGGGGATTTGGGGTCGCGGTCGAGCAAAATAGAAAATAAACAGCAGCTCGATCCCCTCCTCCTTCCCTCCTCTAAAACGACGACAGAGAGAAGAACGACCGCGCTTACCTGACGAAGATGGACGTTGACCCCTGTGCCGGCGCGTCAACCGTGGCCTTGTACAGGATGGCGACACGGATCTGCGTCCCCGCATCTATGGACGGGTCGGTGCTCTCCCGCCGAACCGCTGGTGAGGCTTGTGTATAGGGCGTCGCCGGCCTCAGCTTCTGTCTTGGGTCGATCCCTCCTCCTTCCCTTGTGCGCCGAACCAGGAGGGGAGCACCGCGCCCCATTCTCCTCTTCAACCTCCCGCCGGAGGTACAGCGGCCGCCGGCGCAAGAGGGAACGGGCGGTATGGATAAGAGGAAGACGTTTTTTCCTGAACAAAGGATTGCGGGTTGAATAAAATAAATGTAGGGTTTTTTATGTTAAAAGCATCTAGACAACCCATTATTATATATATATACCTAATAATAAAGCACGGATTGAATCCGTCGGGTTCACCGTCACAATACGTTTTTGCCCGTGATTTTACGCTTTCAGTTTTTCCACCTATATTATTTTCTATATCCGAGGTGGTACTAATCTATCTCAAGAACCTATTTTTCGTTTCGTTCTCCCATTGTTTCCGTGTGGTACATAAAAATCGTTTCGTTCGTTCCTGGCCTACGTCTATCTCGTGCACGGGCCTGCGTTCTAGAAGCGAACGAAAACATAATTTGTAACCTGGGCCAGATCTAGGAGTGGGCCACGAGCCGTGGAATTAAAAGGCAGGAAAAAAGAATTGCGCGTGGGGGTCGATCTCTCTATCTGTCCTTCTGCAGTTAAGAAAGCTGCCAATGGACCAAGCTGCTGCCCGGTAATAGTCCTACATCGGTCTTTTACATAAAATTCCACTAACTTATATACGTTGAAAATTGCAAGAATAAACAAGCGAGGCATTAACAAATGGGATCCCTTAACAGATAGAGGGTGAGATATGGGTGGAGGACCCAGTCGAGGCAAGGAGGGGGAGGTCCTCGCCATGGTGGCTGAGGCAGCAGTCAGCAGCGGCTGCATGCAGGAGAAAGGCGAGGGGCGGCTGTAAGGATGCACTGCTCTGCTTCGGGGAGGCCCGGCCTCCTGTAGGCAACAGAGAAAAGAGGAAGGTGATATTTAAAGAAGATGAACGAGCGGACGAAGGAGGAAGGCGCGCTGCCTTGCAGCGCCGTCGCTGGAAGATGCCATCGTCCCGCAGCCATAATGGCCAACGACGGGGCGAGGAGATAAGGTCATGTGGACACAGCAGTGCGTGGGGCCGCTGGACACGCGTAAGCTGGAGGAGGGCGGTTGATGCATCCGTTTTTGTTTTCCATGGGTCTGATGTGTTTGTTTTCTTTTTCGTGTGGGGCTAATGCATTCGTTGACTATAGACGATGAATCAAAGTCCTTTGGGGAGTCCATATGACTCGCGGAGCACCAGGGAGTTGGCTGGTTTCTTCTAGCAATCAGCCAACGTAAAACTTTAGGATATAACTTGTCAGACTACACACATGTTCACTGGTAAAGATAGTTGTTACACCCACGATAATTACATGATGATTTACATGTGACGTGGCACATCAAGCATTCCATGCATAGAGGAAAACTGAGTAGCGCCGTTAAATTCTTCATGTCCAAAGTTCGGCCAGGATCTGTTGTCCACAAAGTAGTTTCGATTGGTAAATGTCTTTCTGTTTTTACTAGGAGTTGATTGGGTTTGGATCATTCACGGACGGGTAAATATCTTGGAGTCCATCATCTGGATGTTTCCCTAAGAGGGTGGAATTGAATGGAGCAAAAACAATAAGCTTCAAACTAAAAACTCAACGGATTCGGGCGAAGGAGAAAGGAACCAGGAAAAATTTGATAACCACGTGTAAGCTTTATATTAACTCTCCAAAACCAGTGTCATGTTTTAGAAAAATCGATCTGGGTGTCTATTGGCTAGAGAAATGTGATATGATTTTTTTCCTTGCACTGCACGGGTATATTTGGTATCTATACCTACCTAATAATAAAGGATTATTGTTTCTGTCCATCCCTCTTGAAACTACCTCTAAAGTTGTCATAAATTACTCACCGTGCCACCCATAAGTGAGGAAAAAAGAATCGTTTTTCCGTCCATGAAGCGACCATCACATTTGATTCAATTAAGTTCAACCCCGCCACACGAAACAAGGAGTCAAGCAGCCCATTGGATAGATCATCTCCCTTCCACCTTGGAGACTCAGGTTTGATCCCCCTTACTACCCTTGTTCTCCTTTTTTACTTGATAAAAAAATTCAGGTGGAGGCCCACACCTAACCAATGTCTTCTCATGGGGTATTTTAAAATGCCTACTGTATATGTTTTCTACCTGATTTAAATTGACTAGATATGATAGTCCGATACTTCCATAATAACTATACTTTCATAATAACTATTATTGTAAACATAAGGGATGGTCATGTCTTGGGGTTTAATTTGCATGACGAATGATTTTTTTTCTCCCGTTGCAACGCACGGGCATTTTTCCACTTCCCTTATATATTATAATTTTTAAGATTTTTTAATATCCGATGTGATACTAATTCGCTGATCATCAATAAGGGTGACACGTCTCGCCTGGCTGGGCCAAATTCGACCATGTCCTGTTCGTAAAAGTGTGGATTTTTTTTTACTATCCTCGAACGCACGGAAGCCTCGGCAGCCCACAATAGACTCCTGGTCTAAACCGTGTCCCTCTCCCAAGTGCCAATATGCCGTCCAATCGTCCTCCGATTGCTGCCTTCGCATGCGTCCAGGCGATGCAGGCCGAGGCAGCCGTCGCCTCCTTCATGCTCCCCTCCGGCCCACGCATCCTGCTCCTCACTCCAGCGAGTACTCCTCAGCCTCCGTTCCCCCGCTCACCTCGCCATCCAGGTTTCTGAGATCGAGGCGGCCGTGGTGTCCCGTGCCACCCAGGGGCGAAGCTAGAAAAAAAGCTTGATGGGGTCATATCCATGGCAATGGGGTCATCTTCTATAAATCAACAGTGATTAGTACTAAGATAATGAAGGATTTAGTAAATCCATTGGGGTCAATTGACCCCAATGCCTACATGCCAGCTACGTCCCTGGTGCCGCCAAGTCCGAGTTGATCTCTGACCGGGAGTCGGAGACCTCGGCGCTCCAGGATAAGGTTGCCGCCCTCGAGGCAACGCTCAGCGGCTCTTCCTTGCCGAGCTGCCGGAAGCTTTGACGGATGCTGCAGTTGCTGGCACTGGTTGGTCACGTCTCCAACACCGCTACCGTGGCATATCCCAAGATTCCCGACGAATAGGACTTGGCAAAAGTCCTGGCCTTGGGTCGGTGGTACTTGGCGCAAGGTCGAGGGGCCGTGGCCGTGGAGCAGCAAGGGGCTTCGGTGGACTTGAAGGTTTTGCTAGAAGGCACAGCACGCGGGCAGCCGAGGTCGTGGTGATGGCCGGAGCAGCAGCAAGGTGGAGGGAAGCAGCAGGCAGAGGTGGCAGGGGACTCATGGCAGAGGCTGGTCGTAGTGGAGGCCTCTGGCAGGAAGACTCAAGGCGAGCTCGGGCGTGGCAATAGAAAAAGGACCAGCGCCCATGGTGGACACAGGAGCAGGGAGGAAGGAGGAGGCTCATCGGATTGGTGCGAGCCAGGGAGCTCAAGGAGGCCGGGGTCCACGGTGAGGGGCTCGACAGCTGCAGCCATGGTCCAGGCTCGCGAGCAAGGGCAGCGACGACGCGTCTGGGCATGGCGCAGGCGATGAGAGAAGGATGGAGAGAAGCCTTCAGTGTTCATCCGAATCATCTCGGCAGTAAAGCTCACATGGCAACGGAGGTGCACGTGGTGTTTGCATGTTGGTCATCACATGGCCTCCTTCCAGGCATATGCTCTCGTGGCCACATGAGCCCCTGGGCGGCGTAAATACACGGCGTGCGTGCATGGAGTATGCACCAAGTACAAGTTTGATGGAGTAGCAGTTCCTTGACTAATCTTTGTCCAAAGTTTCATAGCAATGATCCGTACGGCAGGTAAAATTTGAAGCACAATGCTAAAGTTTCAAATCTTCAATGATCGGTATGGTAGGCGGACAGGCTTTATGAGTGCAAGTGGGCTGGAAAAACACAAAACGATGTGCTAAATATAGTCCCGTGGAGCAGATGGATATTTTACATCCCATGGTTTTGCCTCCTAGCTACATCATGTGCGATGTGTGCTGCTTGCTATGGAGGCTCCCTGACATCTCTGCTACGTGTGGTAATTTTAAAGCAATTGATATTTTTCTACTTTATTCATCCTACACTATTTTTTCCCATATAATCCTCTATCTTTGGTCAAGATATAGTAGCATAAAATGAAGCTATTTCGATGTGCTCGGGTTAACATCTTGGTTGGTCATCACATAGACATGCATATTTAATAATTTAATTTATCTAATTTAATTGATGACCTGAAAAATAACTGCAATTTGACAATATATTTGGAGTGGTCTCGATGTCCAATTTGATGTGTTAATGTTTGAATAGGATATTGCAAACAGATAATGCTTTAGGGAATACATTTGGAGTTGATATTGCTAATCAACAAAGAAAGTGCATCTTGATAGTGGTATGTCTGCACAACAATTTTGCATTAAAATAAAGATATGGAAAGCTAGAAGCATGCGAATTGGAAGCTACGACTCAACAATGCATCATGGAAGATAAACTCTCAAATACTACACAAACCCTTAAATCTATATCTTATACCCGTTGCAACGCACGGGCCTTTTTGCTAGTATATATATATATATATATATATATATATATATATATACTAGTAAATGTGCCCATGCGTTGCAACGGGCGAAACAGGTTATCGTGGCGATAGATTTCTGTTGCCACTTCTCTCATTCGTCATCATCATGGATGTTGGTCATATTTTCCACCTAATAATCATTATAAACGTGATCGATCTGGGGGGCGGGTGGTGAGCTTGACCATGACAAAATAGCACGCCGCATCCGTGAGACCCTTCTTGCATTGACATGTAGACATAGTTTCGAGGATGACAAGTCTCCATTGATAGTTACACATGAGTACAATTAAATATAATATTGTAAGATATACAGTTCTACTGTTATTTGCTTACGTATTAATTATATTGCTTTAATATATTGACCATCAAATATACAATAGTTTAGTATCTCTCCTAGCATGGCAAATGCAGTAGCAAAAGTTTCAATTTTTTCCAAAGAAAATCAAGTCATGTTCAAAATTTAATCTGTAATTTTAAATACTATATAGTGAATCAGACAATTTAAAATCAAAATAATAGGCTTGGTCCTTCCTTAAGAATAAGACTGATAGATGCTTTTGAGGGAAAATCATCATATATGTGAAATAGCAGTCTGCAGATACCTAAACCAATGATGCCATCATCTTGCATAAACTTGATCTACTAAATCATGGATTAACCAATGTAAGCAAGTCCTATAAATGCCCATATGTGTCAAATTAGCCTCTGTTAGCATTTCAACCAGGACGTACTCCCTCCGTCCGAAAATACTTGTCATCAAAATGGATAAAAGGGGATGTATTTAGATGTATTTTAGTTTTGGATACATCCTTTTTTGTCCATTTTGATGACAAGTATTTCCGGACGGAGGGAGTAAATAGTTAACAAAAGGGATTATACTTTTCCATGACAGTGAACATAACTGTCTATGCTCTATATTTGCCCTTTCCACTTTTCTTCAGGTTTTCATCAATACCTTCTGAGATCAACCAATCTGAACAACTGCTATCTTCTAACACATCTTAAGAAGTACCAGACTCCTATTTATGCATGGTAGTGTATGCAACATATGGGACGCTCCTGTGGAACGACTCTTTCTACATATCGATGCAAAGATAGGCATCGAGCGTATTTACAAAAGGTAATAATACCCCTATACTCTGGGATCTCCAACACCAACAACAAAAGCTTGCCACATTCAAGCAAAAAAAAATATACTTGCCACATCTCTTACAAAAAAGGAAGAAGAAAGTGTGTAGGGAATGAGATGCGTATATTAGAAACAGGTTGTACCTCTCCTCACAAAAGCCATTGGCAGTCGACCATGACAGGAAACTAATTCTTTCGTCAAAGAATAAATTTCTTGCTTGCCCGTGTTACCAATTTAGCATTTACATTGCCTGAATGCACCTCTTCTGGGGACAACCTTATCTGCATCATAACTCGTCATCTAAGTCCCCAAATATGATACTAACTCGTTTAGCAATCGTACTCCTAGATACAAATCCATCCAATTAGTTTCCAAGCAATCACCGTTGGTGTAGTAGCAAGGGCAAGCGACAGACGGGACAGCTTCACCAAAGAGCGTTGCATCTTGGCATTGATGGAAGATTTGGGCAGCAGGAGGGATGCCCTGTTGCAGTTGGCTGCTAGATGGAACGGCCGCAGGGCGTAGCTGGTGGGATATGCTATTGTCATCGCCTGGTAGTCCTAGGGTGCAACGGCCTCGTCTGTACATAGCAGTCTGCAGGTGAGATGTGGTGCCGCTGTCGTAGTTGCCTGCTAGTTGCAAACTTGCAATGGCCATGGGGTGTGCGCCGCCACCTCGATGAACAGAGTAGTTGGCATGTAACGGCGGCTATGGCGGAGGCGTAATTATAGGAAGTTATATGGCAAGGAGGCGGTGATGACGGTTGCGAACTCTGCCTAACGCATCGAGGAGATCCCTCGGGTCAGGGAGCACACAGATGGGTCGGGGAAGTCAATTGCTGCCGCGCCTGTACAGTGCCTCCTGCAGTGCTAGCCAGATTGCATATGCGTGCGCTAGCCATGGCCTCCTGGATTGGATCGATAGCTATCGCTGCCATGTACGTGCTTCATGACGCCACCGATTTTAGATAGAGTCGATCCCGATTTTAGAGCAACAACGACGGATTAGTAGGCACTGTTTGATCGGGAAGGCAGCAGTGGACGGTATAAATATAAAGGGAGAGGAGGAGAGATCGATAACGGGACAACATACGAAAACCGGACTTGAAACCTGCAGCAGTCCAGATGACGGACGAAGAAAGGTTTTACTGAGCATGTCACTGCGGGTTAAATTACCAGAAAACAAAAGGATATCCAAATGAGCATCACTCAATCCTCGAAATATGAGTGTCCTCTATTGTAACACTTTTGTCTCACCATGTTGCCACTTATCTTTCTTCACACCCTCGTTGATTATGGACGCGATGTCCATGCGATCGCAATATATTCAACGTGGTAAATCCCATGGCAATGAGCTTGCCACTGCATGACACACTTGTCATTGCGTCGCGCAAGGAAATGTTTAAAACTTTTTAAACAAATCTCATCGACTACGAACTACTCCCAATGCCTACACATTTAAAGACTTTCCAACAACTAATAAAATTTTAGACACAAAAGATTTTTGAAGCGGCGAACAGGTTTTTTAATCAACAAACATTTTTTTTAAATGGCCATTTTCTAAAATTGACAAACAATTTTTTGTTTAGATGAACATTTTTTGACATACATGAATATTTTTTGAATTTATGAACATTTTGTTACTCGGTAAACAATTTTTTTAAAATTTGGACATTTTTTGAAATTCAAGAATATTTCTTGAAATGCATGAATAGCTTTCAAATTCATAAACCTTTTTTGTCTCAGCAATCAATTTTTCAATCGATGAACTTTTTTGAAATCGGGGAACAAATTTTGAAATTCGCAAAAAATGATTTTTTTT
>LR738712.1:131658572-131741072 GCA_902687465.1 Secale cereale
AATTTCATGGACCTTTTCTTCCAGATGCACGAATATGTTGGAATACACTGTCATTTTTTCAAAATCATCAACATGCTGTTTATTTCCTGACATTTGTTTTCAATTTGTGATTTTTTTTATATAATTTTAAACAGTTTTGTAAAATCCTCAAAATAAATTAAGACCGCGAATTTTATGGTTTTGAATTCATATTCTTTTCCTTCAAATTTCACAACCTTTTAAAATTTGGAAAGTCGAATTAATTTAAAGAAGGAAAGAAGTAAACAGAATGAGCAAAGAAAAAAAAGAAGAGAAAAGCGAAATAAAAGAAAACAGGGGCATAAATGAGTGGGAAAATAGGCTAAGCTGGGGATCGAACCTAGGTCTCCTGTCTGGGAGAAGTAACCTTCGGCCACTGCGCTAGCTGCCCTCTCTGTGTTGTTCATGGGGTGTTCGCTCTATAAAAGAACTCGTCAGGTCGACTTTCGAATAAATAAAAACGGAATCGTTTTTTAACTTATGGGTGGCATAATAGGTAATTTATACGCAACTCTGGGGCACTTCTAATGACGGACGGACTGAAACCCTATTTTCTTTATTATTAGGTAAAGATAAAGATATATATATATATATATACTAGTACAAATGCCCGTGCGTTGCACCGGGCAAAAAAATTGTAGCAGTGTTCATTTCTTATAGACAATTCCAATAAACATTGAAATAAGGCTACACACTTATTGTTGTTCGGAGCATGAAGTGTGGAAACCAGCCTAACTACCTTCGTCTGTTGGATGAGTAGTGGTGCATGAAATAGAGTGTCAATTGGTTTTATCTTTTGCTTTTCTGGAAAACACGAATATTTCTTTACTTTTTAAGAAGCTGAACATTTTTTAACTTTTTAATTAGAATTGGAACATGTTTGAACCGACATTTTATGAACACATACTTTTTTTATGATTTTGTGAACAAATTAAAATATGATTTTTTTTGAAACCAAGAACAATTATGAACACTCATTATCTTTAAAAAAACTGACACTCAGTGGCAGTAACTAAAAAATGGGTGTTGGTGTCCAGACCATGGAGAATAGAGTTAAGATATTCTACCGGGTGGAGATGAGCGGTGTATTTATTTTTAGTGGGACATACAGATGTTGGCATGTTCTATACTATTCGAGAGTTTAATAACTAATCTATTTCTTTTTGGAAATTTCAAAACATTTGAATGCAAACAGACTTATACTATGTTGAATTTTTATATTTGTGAGTCTATGTTTGTACTGTAGTTTTCAAAAGAAGCTCTCATTAACCTTTGTATGCAACAATTTAATATGTCATGTGTTGCACCAGAAGGAAAAAAAATCACCACATGTTGTTAGTGATTCATTCATGTTGCCACTTTCCATGTTCGCCACCATCGTCAAAGATGATAAATTTTTTGGTGTCCACAGTTGAAAAAACTTGATGAATCCACATTCATGTCCCTCGACGTTGCCTCAATCAGCATCACACTATCACCGGATGGGAGAGTAGTGGTGCATTGAAGTGTGATTGTTTATATACACAGTTATGTGTTAATATTCATAAGAGAAAAGTGTTTTTCTATGCTGTTTTTCTTTTTAGAAAATGTTGGTTATCTGGTTTGCAAAATTATATTATGTTCCTTTTCTTTTTGCACTTCTTGGACTTGGCCAGACACAAGTTTCTCATGTAGATTGCAGGCTCTCTCTCTACAAAAACGCGCACGCTTTGGAGAGAGCAGAACTGCACCCACGCATCTCTTTCTGTTCGACATCACAATAAAAAGAAGAAAAAGTTTCCTATCAGAAGATCTTAGTGTGCCTGCATCCAACGGCTTGGAAAGGCGACAGAGACTCCATTAAATCTCAATCAACTGAAATTTAGCGAATCTATTTAAAATTAGTAGCTAAACTCGTTAAAAAATGGGCAGCCAGTTCAAAGTAGCTAGCACAATGGCCCATGTTATAGGCGAAAGGTGATGATCGACATTTTTTTAAGAAAACTTAGTCGACACTTTTGTACAATTACAATAGTTCTTTTGGACAAACTAATTGTGTCAATGTTAACAAATACGAATCATATGCATAGCCAGCACAACTTCATACATAGATCCATTCATCGCCCACAATTGGTCCAATCCATCATTACTGATTTAGTTAATCCATTTAATTATGAAAGCAAGGCAACATGCTTCTTTAGAGGAAGGTTAATATTTATTACTTAACTCAGACAATAAAAATACACAAAATCATATAATTACCTATTTTCTTGAGTTTAAATATTGTAGCACTAAACAACAAATTAAATTATTGTGACCGCATTTATCTTCGAGAGCACACACACATATATATACACAACACGTAATTAGTGGACCCAGCATAAAATTTGAAATGAGCATATGGCAGAAAAGAGACCTATAAAGAGTTCGTTCTGTACGTTAGATATGTATAGTACGGTACATCGGGAAAATGGAGACTTTTAGTTAGAGAAATATGTAAGTTGCAAAGTATAATTTAAACCAATTTATCAAAGCTTCATACCCAAAAGATAGACTTGCGAGGTATAGCGCTGAAAATACTCGAGTATGGGGACAACATTCAGACTGCATTAGAGTCATCTCGTTTCTAGAGTACGCGCTGAATTTGCCCGATGCCGGTTGTGCTATTCCCAGGTTTGGGATCCCGCTGCAGATTGGAAAAGACCTTCAATGCATCTTTGATGTCACTCAGCGAAAGGCCCTTAATTTTCAATTATGAATTTGCCCGGTGCATTTTTCTAAAAATTAGCAAACATGCCCGTGCGTTGCAACGGGACTTTTAGAAAATAGTTCACGGTCCTTGATCCTAATCCAATAAGCATGGCTGAAGACACCCCCACCCCTGAAGATCAAAATCTCAAAAAAAAAAACATCTAAATATTTGATTCATCGGTATGCCCTTACATATCAGTTAGAATCTAAACAGAAGAACCTCGACACAAAAACTATTGCCAACCAATTTCCTAGCTTTACAACAGATTGCAAAATAAACATTCATATGGATAACATTTCAGATCATGAATAACTTAATACAGCCATTCCCTGGATTTAGGTAAGAATCATATCTAACGTTGTATGGCTCGTGTGTATCAACTACATTTCGTGTTCTATACATGGTTATTCATATCAATGAATATTTGAAATATGAATGCTATTAATAAGCAATCTAATTTGCATAAACGAAAATCTTACAAAGCCACGAGAGATTACTTTTTTAATGTGATATAGATAGGGGCTTTGGTTGCAAAATACTGCAGTAAACAAATGTCGTATATCCTAAGATTGCAAAGTACAACTCATGGTGGTAACAAACATCATTTTGAACATCTATGATCACTCGAAGGATAATATACTATCTGATTGCAACAAATATTTAATATTCTATCTGATTGCAGTGCTAAAAATTACATGAGGCAAGCTTAATGATAACGACAGGAACACAAACAAAGTTCTTAAAATCCTTATTTGCAAATGAATGCACTACAATGGGATATATATCAACACTATTAGCTACAGCAACAAACGGGGAAAATAGCCAGGTAAAGTGTCATATTAGTCTGTGAACACGAAACATAATTCAGATGTCTCACCATATCTTTTGGAGATCGAATGTACCAAACCTTAACTTCATGTGTCAAATCTCCCTAGAGATCCTTCATAGAAATTTTATTTTTCGCTTTATTTCGTCTCCTAAAACAGAGCAGTATAAGAAAGTACTGAATTTCACAAATGAATCGGATGAGTAACTTATTTTTTCTTTATATGTTCTCCTCAATTGAATTAGAAAAAAAAAGAATAAATGAATAACATTTAGATGGAAACAGTCATCTTATCCTAAGCCATGGATGCATCATGCAGGACCAATCTGTGTAGAGTGGAGAAGAAAGCTCATCAGCTAACATAAATAATGGAGGAACTCGTATGGCGTATGGGGCCTACATGTAATAACGTATATCCACTCTGAATCTAACATATAAAGATCAAAGTCTCCTCACCATGACTCGCTGGAGTTATGTATGTACGCTCTGTATAGATGTGTAGTAACCAAGCAGCAGAATGAACAAAATTGCAGCTGCGGGCTGCTGCTCTCCTCTCTGATCTCTCTCTATATGCAATAGTAGTATAGCAGAACATCAAAATTAGCAACCGCAGAGCAATCTCGAAAAAATAGTAGGAATATAATTAAAAAGATTCTAATGTGTTTATTTTGGCATATCGGAACATTCAGTGTGTATATCTGAGTTCTACACCAGCTATAATGGCTGCCAATCTTGGTTTTACTGATCAAGTAGCATTCAGCTGAACAAAAGCAATAAACTTCAGTCTTTATGTCGAGAGAAAATTAGGAATAATAGTGAGCAAAGCATATGAACATATCTCATTATTCAAAACTTAAGTTAGCAGATCTACAATGTGCATCCTTGTGCACAACCCATCTCTAGTAAATTGTTTGGAACATCATTGATAGAAATTTATTAGCAGAATTTAAGCTATAACATTGTAGGCAATACAAAGGAATTCAGATGTAAGCTGAATCTTCCTTGAACTTTCAGGCCTGGCCACTCCGACTCCTTAGTCATTAGTTTAAAGTTCAAAACTGATGATAGAATTGGACGATGGCGTACCTTTGATGGAGCACAAGCCGACAGTGTTTCGGCAAACTAAGTGGAGCAGCGTGATTGAAAGCTTCGGGCGCAACTGGAACTGATGCCAGACGGTGTACATGAGGAGTTTACCTGAGCCGATTGCACTCATCCCTTGTCCCGCACTTCCATCTTGTTGAGTCGTCAAAGCTACTGTTCTCCTGTTCGTATCTATTGCATCACGCAGCCATGCAAATCATATCAGAACAATGTAACAATCAATGATTTAATTAGCATGGCACAAAGAGTCAGATCGACCCATAATCAATATGTCACGGCATGCATGTATCATGAAGATGAATCAAACAAGGATATATTACATAACTCGAACTCCGCCGCGGCGGAATCAATCTGCCCGAGCATAGTTATCGCCGCTGGTCGCTCTGTGCTTGTCCTGCGCACTCGAGATAGTCACCATCTACACCGAGGCAGCCCACACCGTATGGAAGAATCGAGACAAAGAAATTGTACAGCGAGAAAAGATTTTCAGGCACACACACCTTGGCCCGGGGTGGATGGCCATTGTCTCGCTTGTCCTCGGCATCCGGCAAGGCCTAGTACGCCGTCCCGGCATGGCGGCGAGCGGCAGGGGAGGAGCCCCGTGGTGGCTCGGCGTCGCGTGCGGGCCGTGGATCACCTTCTGCTTCTTCATCTTCACCATCACCCTTCCTACTCGCTCTCCTAGCAAATCCACCTAAAATCCCATGGATTTCTAGCGGGGATCACTCGAATCGACCGCTGGTTGCTTTTGGTGCCGGCGGGCTTGAAGATTGTAGGCGGATTGGGTGCCGGCGGGCTTGAAGATTGCAGGAGGTTGGAGACCGAGAAGGCTCAGGGTGGCGCAGGAGAAGATTTGGGCAGATGGAGAGGGGAAGGAGACAGAATTGCAAAGGGTCGGGGAAGAAGATCGGCCGCGCGGCCGCGCGTGGGGGCGGCGGCGGCGGCGCCATGCCTGTACGCATCGAGGAGGAGAGCCCGTGCTGGTTTATTTCTTTCTACAAATCGAATTTACGAGCAAGTTAGAATAGTACCACCTCGTTTATATTACGATTTTCTCCATATAAATTGTAAAAGCGTATTATGACATGAGAAGAAAGCGTATTGTGACGGTGAACCCGACGGACTCGTTCCGTGCTTTATTATTAGGTATAGATATATATATATATATATCTTTACCTAATAATAAAGCACGGATTGAATCCGTCGGGTTCACCGTCACAATACGCTTCTTCCCGTGATTGTACGCTTTCAGTTTGAATTTTAAACATATACGCGAGGTGGTACTAATGCTTCTGCTCGCCCCACGTCGTTATCGTTAATTTTATTTAATGACGTCGCTCTGCTGGGCCTCCGTATGGGCCAGAGTCTGAGGTTCGGAAGGTCGAGGAAGCGATAGGCACGTGCGTCGCGTCCGACCACGTCCATCCTGATCTCCTCCCGTAATCCAGGGCGTTTCCTTTACTGAGCCCAGTCTTGTCTCTCCCCTTTAATTCGATCTCTCATCTGATCTCTTTCTATAAAAGCAAATCCACAAAAAGAAAGAAATCGCTCCATGGCTGACCCGTCGGAGAACTCTTTCTCGCCGTCGGCCCACACGGTGGGCGGAGGCGACGTCGACGAGCGGCGGTCCTTATCTCAAGGGGAAGAGTCGATCGTCGGGGCCGAGCAGCGATGCGGAGGTGAAGTTCATGAAGAATTGGACGGTGGCATGTCGGCGCCCACATCGAGTACGCAATGACGGTGTTGCGGCCGCCGCCCTGGTGTACGAGATAAGCTGATGAGCGGGGTCGAACGACTACGCGATGGCGGCACGGGACGACTTCTTCCACATGCTACGAGTTCGTGCTCGAGCGTAGCCCAGCCCATCACCCCAACATCATCTCCCAAAAGTACGCCACGATCGATGGCTTCACGCGGACATGATCTAGCTTGCTTGCTAGCACGAGCGGCACATACATGCATGGATCCTCATATACAACATCGCTATGGAGATGTGGTCATGCGTCGGCTGCATGAACCAATTCGTAGGCGTGCTTCCCTAGCTTCTCCGTGTTAACTGGGCAACTGCAAGGGCACTAATTTGGTGCTGCCCATAACTTGCCGGTCTCAGTCGATGCTGCCATGGACAGTGTCGCCGCGGTCGAACATAAGGAATTAACGATTCTCCGTCATTGATGGATTCAGCAACGCCAACCCCGGTGCACATGGGGCGGCTATCTCATCTTTCTATGATGTCTGGTGGTTGCAATCACTATAGGCTTAATCTACTTTGTCAGCTTGAATCACTGATGTCTACGTCATCTAGGATCCTCGCCGTTTTTGTCATTGATTTTATCACTATAATTTACTGAATCCATCATAATCAGGCCACTTGGAGCCGGTTAGTTTTTCTCATCCGTCACTAATCTATGTTCCACCTAATCCGTTACCGTCTAATTTTGCCTCTGCTCAAACCATGTAGGCAAGAGAAGCATATTTTCATAAATTTATTCCAGCAAATCAATTGTTTGGTTAAACCTGACATACCATAGCACTTGTTGTTGTAGAAGAATTGCCGACAGCTCCATGTGTATTAGAGCTAGCTGAGTCCAACAGATATATGTCATACAAGCAGTGTAATGATATTGTAGCAGAGGGCCTTAGAGGCAATTCTTCCATTGGAGGTGATGCGTTTGGGCAATCAATTTCTCCACCGTCTAAAACAATGTGAACAGTTTGGTTTACAACTATGATAATTGCCTCAGTTTTTTTATGGGTAATAATTGCCTCAGTTGATGCTGCTGCATTGCCAACCGGTCATACAAGGATCTTTCTACTTTTGATTTCTCTATTCTTCAATAAAAAAATAGCATATACATGGCTTTCAGTTTTTAGTACTATTCAGCTTTAATGTTGACCAAAATTTGTCTTCCATTCTATCGACGCAATTTTAGCATCACATTAGTATTATTCCAAGTTACATGCTAACAATTGGACTCCACATTAACCAATTTAATTTTGGATATCTTCAATTTTAGTTCTATGGTATCTGCTACCATTCCAATTAAGGTATAGCATTCTAACGTACGCATCAACAATCTATTATTTGTAACAAATGGAAGGAACTTCTATACATGTTTTCATTGATCTATTTCGTCTAATTCAAGTGCTATTTTATTTAGAAGGTAGGCACGGTGAAAATATGCGAGTTAGCAAGGCATCGCCACTCATGAGAACTTGATCCAAATGAACTACAAGAAGGTCCAACAAATTGTTCTGCGCAACATTTATAAGTTTTCAACTCTTTGTACGTTCCAAATTTGATATTTTTTCAATGCATAGTTTCTATGCGGGATGGCATGTTTGATTGAGTTGCTATTTGTTGCTTAAGCAATTATGATATTCTGACTTAAAACATACAAAAACTAATTTATCATTACAATAGAAATGTAAACTCAAATAGAGTAACTAAACATTGCGTAAAATATGCCCAGCTAAGCGGCAGCACAAGTGAGGCGTTATGCTAAAATAGATAACATAGACCTGTGTAGATCTTGAGGCATGCTTATTGTGTTAGGCGCATGTGATTTTATTTCTCCTCTTGCATAGCACACATGTGGAAGAGCACTATGCTGAAATAAAGGACATGCATCTATATTGCGAGGAGATATTAAGCTATGCTTATTGCACAAAATCCGTATGATATTGGTTTTCTTCCGTTGCAACGCACGGGCATATTTGCTGCATAAATGTATATCTTTTGATTATTTATAGGGAAATACTGAATTCTTAGTCCAGTGGTAGAACGTGTCTCAGGTCTTAGGCTCCTAGCTCGTCTCACTTTAGTCTGAAATCATATCAGGTTCAAGGAGTAGCTGCCCCAAAAAAAGATGTTCAAGGAGTAGCACAAGCACGTCTGAAGCAGCAGCAAAAGGAACAAAACCACCTTCTTCAGCATCCTACTCAGCCAAAAAAATAAAAAATCCAGAAAAAAACATGAAGAATTCTTCAAGCACTAGATTGAAACAGATTCGCTTCAGAAGTGCGCTTGATAATATCAGGCCGTCAGGTTCTTTTTTAAGTTGAGGTAGGGTTGCATCGTCAATCTATAATATTCAAACAAGAGGGAAAAGGAAATATATATAGAGGAATATAAATTGACATACATTATTAACAACCTCCAAATAATCAAGTTGTATCTTGTCTCATGGCCAGTTCAGTACTTCTTTCTTGATGCAACGACTGATATATGGTTGTTTTGCACGGTTATGTTAGTAAACCTTTATACAAATTTATATTATTCTCTTGTTTTTTTATTGAGTATACTAGGACGCTAATTTGAACAGACCTAATATGCACGAGGAGGTAAAATATATGTGTAAATTTAATATATTCGTATCGCATATAAAATTTGTAATCTTTATCACTTTAGCTTATAATGTGTTGTCTTATCACAGACGTACCTAGGTAGAGAGAAGATAAGGGGCCACACAGATGGGATACCACGTTGAAATAGAGAATGTAGACTATGTATGTGTGCAATGGTCTTACATCATGCTTATTGGGTTAGAACTGTGTGATATTTTTTCTCCCGTTGCAACGCACGGGCATGTTTGCTAGTAATAATAAAGCACGGAACGAGTCCGTCGGGTTCACCGTCACAATACGCTTTCTTCTCATGTCATAATACGTTTTTACAATTTGTATGGATAAAATCGTAATATAAACAAGGTGGTACTAATAATCTGGGCGAGCGAGGCTGCTCGAGTCATCGGCCTCTCGACTTCCCCGGGACCTCTTGGACTTCTCGTTGTGTCCTTCTTCTGATGATAGGGGAAAAATAAGCAATACCAAGTCGGCAAAAGAAAAGAAAAAAAGAGCGAAGGCATACACATATCGGCTGAACCTGCACGCGCAGTCAAGGCCTTTCAAACTTCGATTTGAGAAGTAATGAAACTTTGCCTTTGTCTCTCTTGTGGCTTGCTGTGTCGCTTGATCCGTGGACGATGGAAGAACTTGTGGCTTGCTGTGTTGCTTGACCGTGGATTTTGAGAAGTAACGCTACCCAGGGTCTCAACTTATAGTATCTTACATGGCGCTCACATGGCAAGACCCGTACGCGGATTTGACAAGAGGCCTGCCTTGCATTAGAGCGTTGGCGTAGGTAAGAAAAGATTGATGCATGTACTATACATATACGTATTCGGGTACTCGGCCGGCCGGCAAGCTCGCGCGTATATCTTTATCTATCCTTATCCTTTTATATATATATATATATATATATATATATATATATATATATATATATATATATATCTTTACCTCTTTACCTAATCTATATCTATATCTATATCTATATCTATACCTAATAATAATAAAGCACGGAACGAGTCCTCGTGGAAGTTTTCGTTTGTCCGTCGATTTGTTCAGTCTTTTTTCTCTCCGTCTCGCATACCCGATTGGGCCTCTGGCCGTCCATCAGCAGCCTGCGTTGTGGCCCAACAATGAATCAGGCAAAAATTAGAATCAGGCAAAAATTAGCTGCTGCCCGTCAGGTATCGAACTCACCACCTACCATCGGTCTTCCTTAGGTAGATCCAACTGATCTAAGTAATGCTTACGTAAAGAGAACAAGTTCCATATGTATTGTATAGTACCACCTCGCCTCTTTGCGTATAATTTCACCATTTTATATATCAGTACAAGTTGAAATCAATAAGCTTTTTGAGAGTAATAAGGAGAGGGAATTATGCGATTAAATTGACTGATTGGCTGAAGCACAACAGACACGCCATTCAAGGAGGGATTACTGGGAGAAAATGATGCCATTAAATGGGCTGATGCACAACGGCCACTCCATTCATGGAGCCATTAGTGGGAAAAATTTAAGCAATTAAATCGGCTGACGCACACAGCTACGCCGCTCTTGTTTGAAGGATTCGAACCAGCATTGTGTGATTTTCAATTGACCTTACTTGATTTTCTCATATCGTACATACTATGATTATGTTAATTCTAGGACCACTTGTCGAGCAAATATACAGACTAACTATTCACTTTTAATATAATTTGAAGATCTTGTTGCATATTATTGATAAAACACATATAATTTTCCACAAAAAAGACCACACATATACTCGAGTAATACATAGGGACTCGATTTTTTTGACAAAAAATTGCAGGTGTCTACTGTCCGACTCTATCACGTTGGATGTTAAGGAGACCGTGGTGCAGGATACCTGTTTCAAATACGGCCGGGGCTCCGCCCATTCGTGCTGACACCGTCGAGATAGAGGTCAGAATCATGGATGGCGACGGACGACTTATCCAATACCAGGAACCCCATCTCGCTCGTTCTGTCAATCGCATACCTACCGTCGAGATCACATTTGCACTCGCAAAGTTTTCGGGTTTTGCGTGGAAACTGGAAGCATTTGTTTCTCCTATTGCAACCCACTTGCACATTTGCTATGAAAAATATATGGAGCGCTTTTGAACATAAAAAAAGTGTCGATGACCTGTCGGGATTTTATCAACCAAATTGTTCATCTTTTATTAAAAAAGCATAGTACCATAGGAGTGCAAGACAATTTTATCCTGTTGCAACACATAGGCAGGTGGCGGACTGAGACGAGGAAGGGGGGAATAAGTGGAGGCATGAGACGTGTAACAATCTCTCCCGTTGCAACGCACGGGCATTTGTGCTAGTATATATATATATATATATATATATATATATATATATATATATATATATATATATATATATATATATATATATATATATATATATATATATATATATATAATATAATTAATAATAATAATAATAATAATAATAATAATAATCTATACCTAATAATAAAGCACGGAACGAGTCCGTCGGGTTCACCGTCATAATACGCTTTCTTCATGTGAATTTACGCTTGCACTTTCAATTAAAACATATACACGAGGTGGTACTAAAGTAAAGTTCCCGCATACTGGCTCTTTTTCCTCAAGCACCCACGATCGGTTTCCGAGGCACGATCGATTCTTCCTGACCGATGCCTGGTCAAATTGTTCTGGCCCATGCGGCCCAATGAAGCCTGATGGCCCAGTACAGTCTGGAGGAGGCAAAAAATAATGGCTGGTTTAAAATACGTCTTCCTCTTATCTTCTGTCCCGCGCCGCCGGGTGCCCTCTTCGCCCTCCACTGGTCCTATCCCTGCCGTTCCTCCGGCACGGCGACGCCCTTGTCAGCGGCGGAGACGGCTATGGACACGGCCACGGCAGAGGATGAGAAGGTGGTCGCTGTGCTCACGCGGAAGGATGGAGGACGCCTCGCCAGGGCGCGTGCTCGGGTGAGGGGTAGCGCCCTTCCCGACGGTGGAGGACGAGAAGGTGGCTGCCATTCTCGTCGCGGCCGCCGATGCGTAGAGGAGGGGCGGTTAGCACAGAAGCCCAGCTCCAAGATTGAAGGGGATCCCGTCCCCTTCCCTACCCAGCGGACAGCCAGAGGAGGAGGATATGCCGTCTCCGTCCTTCCCGTACATCAAAGGTGAGATCCACTACACCCAAGAGGACGCAGACTCGCCGTGCACAACGACAGAGCAGCAGCCCGCGCCCCTCCTCCCCACAATGAAACATCTTCCCCGGTCGTCAGATCCGGCCGAGATCAGATTCGTACGTGCTACCATTGGGGTGCGTCCCTTTCTCACGCCCCCACGTCGGCCTCCACAGTTGTTGTCCTCCTCTTGGCCATCTTCTCATGGCTTGCTTCAAAGATTACACTGGGAGGTGGCTTAAATGAATTCAGAGAAGTTTGGACATATACAATTCCACAATCAAGCATGTGTATGTGTTTGATAAAATTCCTAAATGCACTACCATCCTTTTTGTTGCATTGGTTGTTGGTGCATAACTAATGAGTTGATGATCTTAATTTTCTATAAGGCTGATAATCCTGACTCTTATTTTTGACCTTTCTTTACTTTGTATAACATGCTAATTTGAACTGGATAGACTGCCAATTTGTCGATCAGTTTGTGTTACTTTCACTGAATTGTTTGTAGATGTGCGGGAAAATGTTTGTGGTTGTAGGCAGATCTTGAGTGGATTTTGTCCTTTAACTCAGATTTGTTCATTGCTCTCGGTGGATACTTGCTCCGAGGGTGTGATCTACATCATCGTCATGTAATGTGTCAGTCATAAGGATTGTTGTTGTCGAAGTGCTTCGGTGCCAATGGCATGTTTCCATCAGAATGTTGGAGCAGCTAGCTCAACCAACATGGTGAGGGTGTCTCCCAAGACCTGTGGATGGTATTGGCATTCCACAAATGTTCAATACCTGATATATTTCGCAACAATGAGATGATGTGTTGATTTCTCATCCAGCGTAAAGAGAGAGAATAATATATATGACGTTCTTAATTACCAGAGTCACGGTCCTGCTCAAATTGTGGTCCTTCTATTTTATACTCCCTCCGTCCCAAAATAAGTGACTCAAAAATGACTCAACTTTGTACTAACTTTAGTACAAAATTGAGTCACTTTTGATTCACTTATTTTGGGACGGAGGGAGTACAATTTTATTTTCTTGATGATGTCATGTTCTGCCATTCATTCTCTGTTATGCCTGATACGTGTATCTTAAGCCTATTAATAACTTTTTGGATCAATGGTAAATTTACGGAGCAAACTCCTGTCTTATACCCATTGTGTGTCTTATTAAGGTTAATCTCTTCATGGTTTCTTTTCCTTACTATACAAAGGTCATACCTTTTTTGTATATTTTTTCTTCTCTATCCTTTACGGTAACATAGATCGTGCTCACATTGTTGCAACTTGCAATTTGTTCTAGATTTGTTCATGATTGTCATTCGAGGTCAGAGTAAATATTTGGGCAGAGTAAATACTGATGGAAGTGTGATACATATAACCGTTTTATATTTGGGTAGAGTAAATACTTGCAATTTCTTCTTATATAGATATAACAGTTTTGATACATATATTTTATCTGATTAACTTGCACTTCTGCACCATCATAATAAGCAGTGCAGATCTGCCTCTTTATTTTCAATTATTGTTAGAACTTCAAGCCTTCTAGAATAAGCGTGGCAGCTTATTTAACTTTGTTCTAACAAATACCGTATATGGTCAGTGTAGGATAAAAGTCTACTTATCGACTTTGTTAATCTGGTTACAGTCAATCTAGGGGGTGCTTCTTTCGCTTCTGTACTTATCAGTGATATTGGTAGTTCTCTGTAGTACTCTGCTTGTATTAGTTTTACATTTTTTTCCATCATGATTGCTTAGTTGCATTATTTTCGCTTCTGACTATATTGCCCTGCTGCAGATGATAGCGTCTCAAAGTGGACTTTTTGATCATTTGATAAACATTTGGAAATTCAAGCCTGGTCCTGTTCTGCAACATGTGACCTATTACTTCTTAATTAATGGACTTTAAGTTTCAGTCATCCCTATATCGCCAGGTAATATAACAAGGTTATTGTTTAGATCATATAATCAAGCATGTCTTCTTATCGGAATTAGTGATTGTCATGTTTGCTGAATTAAAGTTTCACCTGTCAGATCAGTTTACACACATTGAATTTTACTTAGTGTACTTCTAAGGTTTTACCTTTTGCAAAGGTATAACACCTACAGATGATCCGATTTTTCTTCTTCTAGATCCCCATGTGTGTGCGTATATATGACATACATTGTCCTTCTGATTTATTTTTCCAGTAGATGATTGTGGACAAAGTTTTCCAATCCATGCCTTTTTGCTATACTATTTTTTTTGGGTGATGCAACATAAGTTATATAATTGCTGCACTTATGTAATTGATTTATCTAGCAATAGATTCTCACGATGATAGCTGTAACCTCTGTACCAACAATCTGAAAAATTGTAGCATTATCATTTACAAATTTTAAATGTTTTTTGGTTGTTTTTCTCAGAGGTAGCACACTTTGCATAGCTTTTCAGGAGACAACAGTTCAGTAGGAAGCAGATGAATGAAACATTTTCATTGTTTTTTTTCTGGTGCATTTTCATTGTTTTCTACTCCATTGTTATGTACAAACACACAAGTGCTGCATAAACGTTTTGTTGTTATTTATCCTTTCATGAGCTGGATGTGCCATTGATGGCGGTGGCAAGCTTGGATTAGTTGCATTCAGAAGGTGGAGATGATGAATGGTAAGGAAGCATTTTTATTTAAGAAAAGCAGATGATATGCATGTCGATTCTCTGGTTCTGAACATATATTGACACAGTACATGCTTAAGAAGATATACACATTCAATTTGAACTATTGTAAAAAGTTTATTAAATCAAATTATATTAAAACAAAGTTTCAGTTGGCTCTCATCAGTGGGTTAATTCTATACAAAAAACTACAAAATAACTGATAAGGAAATTTCTTAGCAGTACTTTATATGTCTGGAGCTATGATATAATTTTATCCTATGTGACGTTCTTTCTCTTGCATTTCCTGATTTCGTTTTTGTCTCTCCATTTTTCAGGTTCCAAGGCTTGGCTGCAGCTAGCTTGATTTGGACACATTCCCTGTTAGGAGTTAAACTTCAGTTGGAGGCATTGAGCTTTGGCTGTAACAATCTTTGTTACTTGGTATACTTCTGTTAGCATTCACATGATCAACTATCTACCACACTGTTTAATCTGGGATTTCGTTCGGTGCCAAATGTACCAAATCGTGGTTTGAGTGGAGATTTGATCATTCCTATATTGCTAGATTTAACTTCAATCTATGTGTTGCTCTGTATGTATCTCTGCATAAATGGTTCGTCATGGTATGCATTACATTGTATTTTCATGGAAGCCTTCTCTTTCCCCTCTCTAATCATACTACTGTTGTTATCATTGCCTCTATATATGAACCTAGAAATATTAGGGCGGTCATAATGATACTCTCCCTCAGCGACATCCCGACACATAATGATACCCACAAGCAACATTGCCTTTTGTTTTATGTAGAAAATTAATAAATTTTGGCTATTGCGGAGGGCGACGACGGTGGTGGATCCCGATCAGTCGAGTGAGTGGAGGGCATCATCAAGGTCTCCGTTCATGGCATCTCCCATTTTATGCTGGCCAAGCACCATGTGAGATCTCTACTTACTATTCTTTGTTTGTTCCTTTCGCAAATGAAACATAAAATTGTTTCTTGGGTGAAAAGAGAATTACTATGAATAAATGTTTCGTTCATGCATCATGTTGCTTGATCAGTTGGGTAGCCGCTCTAGCTTGAAAAAAGAATTGATGTTATATAACACTGACCAACACAAACGAGACACCATGTTGAAACGAAGAATGTGGGGTGTGGACTAGGTGTGTGTGATATTTTCTCCCGTTGCAACGCACGGGCTCTTTTCCTAGTAATAATAATAATAATCTATACCTAATAATAAAACACGGATTGAATCCGTCGGGTTCACCGTCACAATACGCTTTCACCAGTCGTAATACGCTTTTACGATTTGTATATACAAAATTGTAAACTAATAATTTTTACACAAAGGCCCCTGTGATTTTTGGGATTTAAAGCTGCCGTCCCTACTTTAGTGGATCTGCAAAACGTTTTGTTTCTCTATTTTTCACGCCCCTAACCGCGCACGCTGCTCAGAGCGACGACGCGCAGCGCGGGCCGGCCGAGGTGAGCGTGCCGGATTCGTGGGGTGCATAGGGTTTCTCCGCGAGATGGATGGTCGGGATAAGCAGCAGCAGACGCTGACGCCGACGCCGCCGCCGCAGCCGGAGACGCCGCGCGTGAGCTCGCCGCCGCCCGTGGCCCCGGTGTCATGATGCCGCAGCACACCTACGGCGCGATGCTGCCGGGCTCCGCGAACGTCATGCACGGGATGCCGCTCGCCTTCAACCCCATGGCGTCGCCGGGGTCTCGCAGGCGGCAATGAAGCCGGCGGACATGCCGCCGCTGGCCATGTACCGGCCCGATTCCTCCCCGCCGGGCATGCCGCAGCCCGTCAGCAATGGCGGTGGCGGTGGCGCCCTGGTGGTCAGTGTCAGCGGCAGCGGCGGGGAGCTCGTGAAGAAGAAGCGGGGAAGGCCGAGGAAGTATGGGTCGGACGGGACCATGGGCTCGTCGGTGAAGGCCGAGGCGGGCAGTCTGGTGGCGCGAGCACCAACTCGAATCCTCACGGGAAACGCAGAGGACGGCCCCCGAGATCTGGCAAAAAGAAGCAGCTCGATGCCTTATGTAATTTTGGCTGCACCCGCGTTGGTTCACATCTGAATTCAGAAAGATCTGTTGCCGCCGTGGCGTGCCGCTTCGGCCTTCCATCCATGTCTGCCGCCATGCGCCTACGAGCCGCGGGTAGCGGTACCGCTCCTAGAGTCCCAGTTGCCGTGCAGTGCAGGAAGAAGAAGATGGATTCAAGAAGAGCGGCAGCGCGCCGCAGCTCTGTTCTATGCACGACGGATGTTCAATTTCTTCACTGTCCAAGATGCCATCGCGAATGCCCAGATATGGCCGAGGTGCCGCCGGAGGCCGCGCCCACCTTGCACAGATGCACGACGTTGCCACCGTTTTTGTCTGTCCTGTCAGCGTCGCCATTTGTTTTCTTGGCTGGGATACTACTGACGCTGCGCAGTCTTGATCGGGAAGTCGTCGCCGGCGCGTTGAACAGATGCAGGTACCGAGTTAAGGCTGATGTTCAGAAACCAGTGAACCACCAAGCGTGAAAAATATCCCACTTGAGCAACACTAACAAGATATCATTGATCCTACTACAGTATGTACTCCGTGTTTAGATCGGTTAAAGGCCAATTTCAATCAAGCATATACTGTAACAGTTAATTGCAGCAGTAAATAATCACCTTGAGTTGGTGTTCAGAAAGTCAGAGTTTTCATTTGTTTTGCAAGATAAAATTAATACATATTTTTTGCAATTTCAGTTTAAAATTAATTAAGACTTTCGCCTCATAATCATGCCAAAAATATGGGTGTGAAACTAATTCCAAAATGAGTACATGCATCGTTTGGCAAAATAATCACAAGGCATGACCAACAAGCACAGCGAAGCTAGGAAGATTTCAAATAGGGTGCCACCTCCATGAAAATTGTTTAACAAAAGGTTCTCGGTGACCATGAATACCCGATGGCAATGCCCCTGATGGCCATGGATAAAATCATATTTCAACTGTCTCTTGATAGACAGCTAATGGTGAACTAAATAGCCGTGAAATTTTTGCAAGAGGGGTGTTTTGAGTGGCATATATGGTTGAAATCTGAGTAGTAATATTCTACAAGCAATAACAAACGAAATGTTCATGTTTTAAAAAAATGTTTGCAAATAGTATAAAATGTTCTTGAATTCAAAAAATATTCTCGATTTTAGAAAATGTTAAAAAATTTGTAAAAGTGTCCATCAATTTGAAAAATGTTCATGATTTCACATATGTGCATGAGTTAAAAAAAATGTTCGTGATTCATTTTTTTTCATGATTTCAGGAAAAAAATTGAAAGTGATAGTGTATCTCGGTGATGCAGCAAAAATATGGTCATGCTATTGGAGACTATGATTATTATTTTTCTCCCGTTGCAACACACGGGCCCTATTGCTAGTCTTTACCTAATAATAAAGCACGGAACGAGTCCGTCGGGTTCACCGTCACAATACGCTTTCTTCTCATGTCATAATACGCTTTTGCGATTTGTATAGATAAAATTTCTTTATAAACGAGGTGGTACTAATAATTTGGGGATGTCCTATCTTTACCTCAGCCCGCCTGCCTCCTCTTTCCTCTTTGTTCTCCTCCTCTTTTCCGCCCCCTGTTCAGCAGCGCCCGCCCAAACTCGCCCCAATCCATGGCTGTCTCCTTCCGCCCAGCTCCGGCCCGTCGTCGGTCGTCCGTGGCACGAGCGCCGTGCCTCCTCGTCAACCTCCTCATTCCGCTCCACCCCTCCTGGACTGCCCACGTGCGCCTCCCGAGCCCCCATGGAAGCCTTCTGCGGAGCTGCAGTATCGACGGTTGACCGCCGCCATGACCAGCCTCGTGCGCAGCTCCCTGTCGCCATCCCCTACGCCTCCTCCCACATCTTCTCCCGCGTGTGCCCCATATCGCCGATGCAACACCGTGGCTGCACATCGCCAGCGCCGTTTGCTGCAGACCCGCGCTCAACCCCCTGCGGTATGGAATTTCTCTTGCTGAGCGTTTCAGTGAAAAGAAATTTGCTTCTGAAGCTTACGATCTGAAAAACATAGGAGAATGATTTTTCTCTATGTTGTGTTGCGGTTTCTGCTCAACAGGTGTTTATTTTCGTGCCTAAAAGGAAGTATGTGCTTTTCAGAATAAGCTTATATGCATAATGCATTGCCTGTGCTTGCCACTAACTGAAACGGGCTTAGTCAGTTTCAACATTATTTATTCCGTGAAGAATGTATAGTGTATTTCTTTCTTTCCTGCTCGGTCTCAGAGGAAGAAGAAAATATCTGAATTATGTGTTTGAGCTAAGAGGAACGCCTGTTATATCATTTATTCTCCTACAGGACATCTTAGTAGCTTTTCTTCTTGAAGTTATATTGGAAATAGGTAACTAGCTTCATTTCGCGTAGGGCATTCAAGAGTGAGTTGTTTTCTAAGGCTAGAAGGGAAGGAAGCAATTCAAGTGAGATACTTATATAATTCATTTGACCGCTCTTCTTTTCTTCAGATTCTTATTGGTCTCTTCTTTGGATGAGCTTTCTGAACACAATCTGAAGCTTCCAAGCAGCAAATTCCATACTCTACTACTGACTTGCTTTCTGGTGTTATGGTGAGAGAAAATTTAGAAGCCAAGTTGTGCTATAGGACATAGGTAAACCTGTTTATCTCATTTAACTTATGTTCTTGGGAACTATCCTAATATCCTCCTAATGCTTCCTATTATGTTTACGCATACCACTCTATGGCAACGTGAAGATATACTATGCAGAGGAGCTAAAAAGGCGCTTGTTTTATTAGTGCTCAGGCTCTGGTCTGACTTATGCGGGCAAAGCTGGAAAATGGTCGTATGAGCAGAGTCACAAGGAACAAAGGAGTTCTTCAGTGAACTAAGGGAGCATTCGACATGTATCGTGTATGTGTACACGCACATTTAGGTGGAATGTGCTTATGTTCTAGGGAAACATTGTTTGTGCTTTATTTGATATCAAAGAAATATTGGCAGGTTCCTATGCTTCCATCATTAGGGTTAAGCCATATTTACTGAATTTTTTATAGGGTTATTCCCATAGCCCTGACAATGAATTCTAGAAGCTATGTATTTTAGGCAAGATCCATGAACAGCGAGGTACCTGAGTCTGATGCAATTCAAGAGAAGCTGATGCCTGACAAGTACACCACAGCAAACGTCCAAGTGATTCTCCTGACCACGGCGGGGTACCAGGTCCAATGTGATTAAGAGGTAGACACGGTAGTAGCAGAGTTGATCAGCTGCAAGCAGCTTTGCAATCGTATACATATGTTCTCACCACAATTAACTACACGTAGGCACTGTCTCCCTCCTCTCCTGAGAATAAGCGAGGAGGCTGCAGGAGCGCTACCAACGTGGCTGCCTTTTTATGAGGATCACGACTGCTGGTTTCTTCTAGACGTGTTAGGCTAGCTTTTTTTTAGACACTATTTTTAAACTAGCGTGCACATATGTTGACAGATTCTTTTTCCTGTTTTTCGTAGTTTGATTTTTTTTGCTAGATTAATACTTTGGATCATTCACCCACCGATGAAAATCTCCGAGTCCTTCACGCGAACCAGTTATTATTTTTGACAGCACCATTACGCAGACGTCTTAGTGTGCAAACATGTGTTCGTTCCTTGAACTATGCATACGTTGCCCTTTTTTCCTTAAGGTTGAGTTTGAATCATCCAAAAAAAGTTGAATTTGACTTTATTAAGGTACCTCACAAACTCATACAGACTGGCTACTAGAACAAGAAAACTGAAAAAGAAACAAACACCGTGCATACATGGATCAGGATTAGACAATGTTGCACACACGGACACATATATGCTTGCACGTCCAGTATAATAAATATAAAATATATTGTCTCCGAGTAATCCCCGTTCATACGAGTGCATAGTCAACCATCGGCACCAAAACACAAGACATTTACATGTCATAGCAATAGAGTCTTTAGCCGCTTGCTTTATCGCAATTGTTGTTTAGTTAACAGCGAACGGCATGGGTGTGTTGATTCTCTCCCGTTGCAACGCACGGGCAATTTTCCTAGTCTATATCTATACCTAATAATAAAGCACGGATTGAGTCCGTCGGGTTCACCGTCACAATACGCTTTCACCCGGTCGTAATACGCTTTTACGATTCGTATATACAAAACTATAATATAAACGAGGTGGTACTAATTTGGGGATGTCCAACGACCCTTCCTCTGATCCCATCTAGACCTCTAGCCTACCTCCACCTCCTGCCACACTCCGCCCAGTCTGACCGCGCCACGAGGGAGATCGGATCTGTGGGAATCCATCACCTGTTCCTATTGTACGTCGAGCCTAGATGTCCAGATCTTAAACCGGTTCCTTGGATAATTTTTTTTCTCCTTCCCAAAGAGAACCAACTATTCCTCGCTAGATGGAGTAACGAAACGTGCGCACGTAAAAAGCGCTTCACAACCTGCACGATCTCGGCAGATACGACACTAGCTTGGCACGCGGCGCTCGACGGCCGGCCGGCCCATGCATGGGCGTATGCGTGCAGCCCTAGGCCTGTGATCAACTATCCCAAGAAAAACACACACACATACGCACGTATGTATCCGAGTCGCTGCGTGCTTGGTCGTCGATGAGGATCTACCACCTGTGTAAGACCTCGACCCAGTTCGCCTCCTCTCGCCGATCCGCTTTCATGTCCGGCGGCGGAACATCGCAGATATCCACATCCACTAGCACCCTTGTCGCATAGGCAACCGCTGGTGAGCTCGATCATGGCAATCCCCATCATGAAGATCGTTCTGGCAGTTTTCTTCTTCGATACAAAAAGATACGATGTCCTCACTTACCTTGGATTAATTTTGCTGGATTCATCATCATGATACATGCATGCGGCAACAATTTCATTACGGTCCGATGTGACTCTCTCTCTCTCTCTCTTCCCCATCTTTCCCTAATTATATTTTAATATATATGTATGGATATTTGGGTGAATCGGCTTAGCCTGCTGTCCACCTCATTGAAGAGAGACAAGGGATTTGTTAGATTATAACGAGAATAAACGAGACAGAGAGACACGGATTTTTACGTGGAAACCCTTGCGGGAGAAAACCACGGACGCACGAAGGCGCAATCACTATGAGGAGGAGTATTACAAGCACGAGACGACAGGCCGTCTTAGGTGCGACTACATGGGGTATATATTGAGGGCAATACATAAGAGTCCTTGGAGGACAAGTAAACGAGTTGTACTCGTACACGTTGACGTCAACGGAAAAGGCCCACACCTGTTGTACTACGTCTAGTCCAACACGGTATAATTTGGATCATAATTTAACAATCTCCACCTTGATCCAAATTCCCTCCAGTAGTCGGAAAAAGTAAATAACTCCATCCAAATCAGCATAAACACCTTGTGCGTCAAAGTCCATAGGACTAGTGAGAAATACCAACTAAGCCTGAGCAAAGCTCAAACTTATTGGTCGGAACTGGCTTTGTCATCATATCAGCAGGATTATCATGAGTACTTATCTTGCATACCTTCAAATCACCTTCAGCAACAACATCTCGAATATAGTGAAATCTGACATCAATGTGCTTCGTTCTCTCATGATACATTGGATTCTTTGTAAGATATATAGCACTTTGACTGTCACTAAATACGGTAGGGCAAGATAAATCTCCACAAAGCTCAGCGTACAAACCTTTCAACCAGATAGCTTCTTTGCATGCCTCGGAAATAGCCATATACTCGGCATCAGTAGTGGAACAAGCCACAATAGACTGCAAAGTTGCTCTCCAACTCACAGCACAACCACCAATGGTGAAAACATAACCTGTGAGTGATCTTCTCTTATCCAAATCACCAGCAAAATCAGAATCGACAAAACCAACAAGTCCATCTCTAGTTTTCCCAAACTGTAAACAAGCATTAGAAGTACCTCGCATGTATCTGAAAATCCACTGAACTGCTCTCCAATGCTCTTTTCCAGGATTAGCCATGTATCTACTGACAACACTCAATGCATATGATAAATCCGGACGGGAACAAACCATGGCATACATAAGTGAACCAACTGCACTCGAATAGGGAACTCTAGACATGTACTCAATATCTGCATCTGACTTAGGACATAAAGCTGATGATAATTTGAAGTGTGCAGCTAACGGAGTACTTACTGGCTTGGCATTATGCATATTAAAACGACGAAGAACTTTATCAATATATCCCTTCTGACTTAGATATACCTTTCCAGACGGCCTATCTCTGGATATTTCCATGCCAAGAATTTTCTTTGCTGCACCCAAATCCTTCATCTCAAATTCATTACTCAATTGCTTCTTTAGTTCATTAATATCTGACATACTCTTTGCAGCAATTAGCATATCATCAACATAAAGGAGCAAATAAATAGTTGAACCTTTGACAGTTTTCAAATAAACGCAACTATCATAATTAGACCTTTTGAAACCTTGAGAGAGCATAAAGGTGTCAAATCTCTTGTACCACTGTCTAGGGGATTGCTTCAATCCATAAAGAGATTTCTTTAACTTGCAGACAAGCTTTTCTTTTCCAGGAATAACAAAACCTTCAGGTTGTTCCATATAAATATCCTCTTCTAATTCTCCATGTAAGAATGCAGTTTTAACATCCAATTGTTCAAGCTCAAAATCATTCATGGCAACAATACTAAGTAAAGTGCGAATAGAGCTATGCTTCACAACAGGAGAAAAGACTTCGTTATAGTCAATACCTGGAATCTGACTGTAACCTTTAGCAACTAACCTTGCTTTATATCTTGTCTCATCATTAGGAGAAACACCTTCTTTCCTCTTGAAAACCCACTTGCAACGAATAGGTTTCTTCTCTCTCGGTAATTTTACTAAATCCCAAGTGCCATTCTTTTCAAGTGATTCCATCTCATCATGCATTGCAGTCATCCACTTATTACTATCACCAGAAATAATAGCCTCGGAATATGAAGAAGGCTCAGCATTACCTTCAATTTCCTCTGCAACAGATAAAGCAAAAGAAACAATATTGCACTCTTCAATTAACCTTTTAGGTTTATCAGTACCCCGCCTAACTCTGTCACGTGCAAGATTCCAATCGGGTGGAACAATAGGCTGATTTGGAGTGGGAGTGACATGTTCATCATCAACGACGGGATCATCATGTGCATCAACATTTTCATTACCGGATGTATCATCTGAATCAATAACATGCTCCACCTGAACAGTAGGATCCTGAATAGTAGCCTGCTGTTCACTCTCAACAGGAACATTAGTAGATGAAACATCATGTAACATAGCAGATTCATTAAAGATAACGTTTCTGCTAATAACAACCTTCTGGGTTTCAGGATTCCACAATTTAAAACCTTTAACACCAGACTTATAACCAAGAAAGATGCACTTAACAGCCCTAGGCTCCAATTTACCATTATCAACATGAGCATAAGCAGTGCAACCAAAAACTCTCAACTGTGAATAATCAGCAGGTGAACCAGACCATACCTTAATTGGAGTTTTCTTATTAAGAGCAATAGATGGTGATCGGTTAATGAGATAACAAGCAGTGGAAGCGGCCTCAGCCCAAAAACGCTTATGCAAACCTGCATTAGACAACATGCAACGGGCTCTGGAAATAATGGTCCTGTTCATACGCTCAGCAACACCGTTTTGTTGAGGAGTATAAGGAACGGTGTAGTGTCTGACAATGCCTTCAGACTTGCAATAATTCTCAAATTGCTTAGAACAGAATTCCATACCATTATCAGTGCGAAGTATTTTTACCTTCTTTTCAGTTTGTCTTTCAATCATAATCTTCCACTCCTTAAATGCTGAGAATGCTTGCCATTTATGCTTCAAGAAATAAGGCCAAACTTTTCTCGAATAATCATCAATTATAGTCAGCATGTAACTAGCACCACCTAATGACTTCTTGCGAGATGGTCCCCATAAATCAGAATGCACATAATCAAGAATACCTTCAGTTGTATGAGTCGAAGTATTGAACTTCACCCTCTTGTGCTTGCCGAAGATACAATGCTCACAAAATTTCAATTTACCAGTTTCGTATCCTTTCAGAAGACCTCTCTTATTTAACTCTGCCAAACCAAGTTCACTCATATGTCCAAGACGCATATGCCAAAGGTTAGCAGCATCACAATCAGAATTCTTTGAAATAACTGGAGTAGCGTTACCTGAAACGGTAGAACCTCGAAGGTAATAAAGACCATTGGTCGAACTTAAGTCACCTTTCATCACAATAAGGGAACCTCTGGTGACCTTCAAAACACTATCTCCACCTGAATACTTGTACCCCTTTGCATCAAGGGCACTCACAGAGATAAGATTTCTCTTCATCTTCGGAATATACCGAACATCTGTCAAAGTTCTGATTGTGCCATCAAACATCTTGATTCGAACGGAACCTATGCCTTCAATCTTGCATGGTGAATTATCAAAACCCAAAACGGAACCAGCAGCAACAGTGGAATCAAAAGTAGTAAACCAATCTCTATGCGGGCACATATGAAAAGTACATGCAGTGTCAAGTACCCACTCATCATTGGTCTCAGCACATCCAGCAGTAACGACAAGAGCATCATCGGAACTATCATCACGAGCAACGTTAGCAGAATTTTCACCTTGTTTGTTACCTTTCCTCTTTTCTTTATTCTGCAACTTGAAACACTCGGAGATGTCATGCCCGTCTCTCTTGCAGTATCTGCAATACTTCTTGTCTCTGGATTGTGACCGGCCCCTGTGGCCGTTCTTACTTTTGCCTCTGTTTCCATTATTGGAGTTCTTCTCCTTTGTCCTGCCACGAACAGATAATCCCTCGGCTTGGGATGAACTCG
Source organism: Secale cereale (assembly GCA_902687465.1). Lineage (NCBI taxonomy): Eukaryota > Viridiplantae > Streptophyta > Magnoliopsida > Poales > Poaceae > Secale > Secale cereale. Next base: position 131,684,273 of record LR738712.1, read on the forward strand.
AACCATCATGAGGCACCATTAATTTCATCTTCTCCTTAGAGTTCAAAGCTTCATAAACTTCATTAAGTGTGAGAGTATCACGACTGTATAATATGGTGTCTCTAAAATTGGTATAAGAACTTGGCAGTGAACAAAGTAACATTAAAGCAGTATCTTCCTCTTCATACTTAACCTCCATTGCAGCTAGATCGGATATGATCTCTTTAAATTCAGAAATATGATTCAAAACATTACCTCCCTCGGGTAACCTGTGCAGGAATAATTTTTGCTTCAGATGCATCTTGCTGGTAAGATCTTTTGTCATGCAAATGCTTTCCAGCTTTAACCATAGAGCGGCGGCAGTTTTCTCGCTCAAAACTTCCTGCAAAATATTATTATGCAAATGGAGTTGAATTTGTGACAAAGCCTTACGATCCCTTCTTTTCTCATCAGCAGTCCAGTCCTGAATTCGGTCCTTCCCAAAACTATCCAGTGCATCATCATAGTCGGCCTGTGCCAACAATGCCCGCATCTTGACTTGCCATAGGGTAAACCTTGTGTCACGGTCCAGCAGCGGAAGATCGTACTTCATGGATGCCATGAGTCGAACAAATCTGTGCACAAAGTAGTACAAGCCGGTAGAAAAAATTCTCGACAGAATTTAAGATGCGGAGGAAAGAACTAGAAACAATAGCACCTGATAAGCCTCGGGTGTGTGGACGTAGCAATCAGCTATGAATAGTAGTACAATCCAACTAGTACTAACTGATCCAAATACCACTCCTATGCTTGTCTTCACGTGAGAAGTACTAGATCAAATCAGCTTTACGCCTTGGAGTTGGGACTACAGCCTTCAGTTTTGATGTGGAGTAGTAGCAGCAACGTAGCTGTAGCTACCGATTAAAAAACCCCGTAGAAACTGCAGCAGCGCACGATCTCCTCAGGATTCGTTCGCTTCGGGAATTGAGCAAACCGAGAAGCAGCGGAACTCGGCTGATATAGGAATCGATCCGATCCCGCGGATCGTCACAGACGCGTCCGGCCGCGGCGGCGCACAGACGCCAACCCTAATTTCTCTCGTCTCAAATCTCGTATACTGCAACCTCAGCTCTGTATACCACTTGTTAGATTATAACGAGAATAAACGAGACAGAGAGACACGGATTTTTACGTGGAAACCCTTGCGGGAGAAAACCACGGACGCACGAAGGCGCAATCACTATGAGGAGGAGTATTACAAGCACGAGACGACAGGCCGTCTTAGGTGCGACTACATGGGGTATATATTGAGGGCAATACATAAGAGTCCTTGGAGGACAAGTAAACGAGTTGTACTCGTACACGTTGACGTCAACGGAAAAGGCCCACACCTGTTGTACTACGTCTAGTCCAACACGGTATAATTTGGATCATAATTTAACAGGATTAATGTCAAAATTAAAATGGACGAGATTGAGGGCATGCCCATGTAATTTAAACTGTCGTCGCGAGGCCGTGGTTGGTGCTCACGATCACGAAAGCGAGAGAAAGGAAGAGCGAGCGAGGTCGGGGCAGCAGAGTAACAGTTAGACGAAGCGCATGGCTGTAGTTTTTGATCCGTGACAAGCAGGAGGGGATCCTCTAACAAGCGCGGAGCTGGTATCTAACTAGAATGCTGCTGTTTTAACTTTCCCTTGTTTCTTTTCTTGTTTTTGTTTGTTTCAAATTTTTATCTGAATCCTCGCCAAAAAATATTAGAATATTTTGAAGGTTAATAAGGATTTTAAATATTCTGCTTTTCTTGTGGAATCAAAAAATTACTCAAAGTCCAAATAAAATAATTTCATTAGTATTTAGTTCAGATTTTTATTCCTAAAAACATAAACTCCAATTAGGTTGAAATTTAGGTTTGAACTACAAATAGTATGTGATCTTAAATTTCAAGATTCGTCGTATATTTAAAGTTCTCATAGATATGTAATTTTTTTGATCTGTTTTTACTCAATATAAATATCCAGTTCAATGCTCAAAATCAAATAACAAGATGACTGCTGAAAACATTTCATTCATGTTTCTAGATAATTTCACAAAGACTAAATTTCACATAAATTGTGGATGTATTTTGATAAATAGTTCTCACTAAATCTTAGTACGGGCCAATTTTTCTTCACTGTTGCAACACACGGGCTCAAAAGTTTCCATAAAAAAAATGTTGTCAATTAGATGAATTGTGAAATCAAAAAATTACTCAAAGTCCAAATAAAATAATTTCATTAGTATTTAGTTCAGATTTTTATTCCTAAAAACATAAACTCCAATTAGGTTGAAATTTAGGTTTGAACTACAAATAGTATGTGATCTTGAATTTCAAGATTCGTCGTATATTTAAAGTTCTCATAGATATGTAATTTTTTGATCTGTTTTTACTCAATATAAATATCCAGTTCAATGCTCAAAATCAAATAACAAGATGACTGCTGAAAACATTTCATTCATGTTTCTAGATATTTTCACAAAGACTAAATTTCACATAAATTATGGATGTATTTTGATAAATAGTTCTCACTAAATCTTAGTGCGGGCCAATTTTTCTTCACTGTTGCAACACACGGGCTCAAAAGTTTCCATAAAAAAATGTTGTCAATTAGATCAATTAACTCCAAATTGTAACCACGTCCTAAGCTCCATGTCACGATTCTCAAATAATGCATCTTTTATTTTGTCATCAGTGACCGTTGTCCAGTGACATAGTTCCTCGATCTGGCCAACTATGGTTCATAGGAACTGGTATTTTCACCCGTTGCAACGCACGGGCATTTGTGCTAGTCTATACCTAATAATAAAGCACCGAACGAGTCCGTCGGGTTCACCGTCACAATACGCTTTCTTCACATGTCATAATACGTTTTTACAATTTGTGTAGATAAAATTGTAATATAAACAATGTGGTACTAATTGAATCGGTATGAAAGAAAATAAAAACGCAACCACGGTCTGCCTCGCGGCGCTCCGCCCGGCCCAACCCACCGTTCCCTCCAGCCAGGCCCCGCGCGCCGCCGGCCGACTCTTGCCTCCCAATCCCATCTCCTCCCCACCCGGGGCTTTCTTCGTCGTTCACAGCTCCCCTCCACCGACTGGCCGCGACCTCGCTGGAGGCAGAGGATGGGAGGGTGCGGAGCTGGCATCCGCCCCATGGAGATCGAGCGGACCGATCTGCGCGCCGGCGACCTCGCGGGAGGCAGAGGATGGGATGGCGTGCTGACCTCCCCCTCCTGGCGGCGATGGGTACGTCGCTCGGTTGGGCTGCTGCCTGACTTCTTCCGTCGCTCGGTTGGGCTTGGCTGGGATGAAAAGCTTCTCCCCTTGTGCGCCGCCGACCCATCTCCCATCGATGCGCTTGCGTCCCCCGTCTCCATGCTCCGCTGCCGCTCCCACCTCTCCCACTCGACGGTGGTGCCTCAAGATCGAAGCCCACATCGGCGGTGCTCCCAGATCAGCGACGCGACACCCCTGTCTCGTCATCGTCAAGGAAGCGCGGCTTCCAGCCGGCTGCGACCAAGGGAGGCCCCCGGATCTATGCTCCCGCAGCTGACGACGGCCAGGACGAGGCTGCCCCAGAGGGGCGCCCCCCGTGGAGAGAGAGGGTCCTCCGCATACATGGTGCTCACCCCGGTTTTCAGGTATTGCGCACACTCCGCCTCTCCCACTCCTAAATCCTAATCCATCTCCACAGCTGATGATGTTGGGCGCAGGGATGGCGCTAAGCTGATGATGTTGGGCGCAGGGATGGCGCTACTGGCGATCAAAGGCCACGGACGGACGGAGGCTGGGAAGATCCCAGGCCATGTACGTCCCTCCCCTTCTCCTTTCTAGACCCACTGTTCCGGGCTTCTCAAACTCAATTCCTTGCCCGCCCCATAATTTTGAGTGAATAATCTCTCTCTCTCCTTTGGCCTTCCACACACCGATGCAGGCACATATAAAGGCTTCTCGACTCCCTCACCGAAGCACCAACTCAATTGCTTCCCGTGCGGGACATTGCTTCAACCTCGATGTTTTGGTCGTGCCGATCGATTGGCCTACGAGAGTCAATTTGTTTTCCTGTGAACTCAAGCTTTCTTATTTTCAGGATTAACAAAATCATTGCACACTGATGGTTTGTTGTCTGAACAAAACACATCTTTTAAAATTCGATAGACCCTTGGATCGAGTTTACATCTGTTATCGTGTCTATTCCAAATTTGATTTAGGCCTATAGGCAAGAGCTAAACTGAACCGCTACTACACAATAGCCAAAAAATTTACTGATATATACCAGTAATATGGCACTATCTTGACTGGTGAATTCAGAACTGATGTTTGCTACGCACTATTAATTTCATACTGATAGGCTTAACCAAATATTGTATCAGTTGGGTAAAGTAATCCATTGCACTTCCAGGCAAACTTCAGCAATTAGTCAGAATTCAGTGTCACCCATGGTATGTATTGTGGGTGTCCATTAGTACTACCAACGTACTGTATCCTAAAACAATGGTGATCAGCTTCACCTCTGCATCCTAATTTCGTAGTGAACTCGCCGCTGATCAATTACAGTTCTAAAACAATGGTGAAAATCTCACATTTTTTCTTGGCAGAAAATAATTTACAGAACATAGCCCATTAATGTTTTGTGTGAATCAGAGCTTACTAATTAATTCATCTGGAGATAAACTGATTGTAGTTTGACTGTCTGCATCATTGTTGCTTCCTTATTTTATAATTGTTTTGTATGAAGCACACACTAGGTTGATTCAGATATTGTAGAGCTCTACATTTTATTATATAAAATTATTTCTGTTGTTTTTCAGCTTTGTGGAAAAGTTCATTCGAAGCTTTGACTAGCATCCAACGAAGCTTTGATTAGCATCCAACCAAAGGAATAACACGAAAGGTTAGTAGTCTTACAAGTTTAAAAGTGTGACGGGGGTAGGGATTTTGTTTTTCTGGTAACACAGTACTTGGTCAGCTTTTAGAGTGTGGCCCCAGGTCTCATAGTTGTGAAAGATTTGCTATATGTTGGAGAAATTATATCGCTGGTGTCTTTGTGAAACTTCCTATGCTATTTTCTTGGAGTCGCCAAAGTGTCGCTCCGTGTGCTGCCATATTTCGCGGAGCTGGTGGATTGCCGAACAGTCTCATGTTATTGCCACTTTGTTAAGTGTTCAAGCATGCCTACTATGATCCTGCGCTTCTTACTCTTTGTGTATGGCTTGTTGTTGAAACACGTGCTTGATTAATTCAGTCCAGCCTTTGTTTTGTTTTTAACTAACTATTACATAGTTTTCTTGTTATGCTTGGATAATTAGAGTATTCGAAATTGAAATTATCCTGGCTTTTGTATGTAATTCACTTGCATGGAAGGATTAATACAACACCTATATTCACAACAAAGTATATCCCATGCAGCGGATCACTTCTCACAACAAGATTACACCAAAATGAATTAGCATTATTGGGTTTACTAAACTGAAACAATGTAGCACTGTATCAATATTGTTCTGCTTTAATAACTTAACAACAATCTATTGTGGTCTGGGACATTTGTTACTCATGAATTCGGATGATGGGAGACATTATGTCTTATTTGAATTCTGCATACATGTTTCAAGTTGAAATATTAACTGAGAATGACAAGTATGCAGTGATTTTTGCCCTTCAGCGTGGGTATAATGTGCGTATAATGTTGTCAGATACTACTTTAGATAAATAACCACCGTATTCTATTCTATGTGTAATTGAAATGTTCGCATGTTTTTAACCATCTGGCAAAGAGGCTCACTGGATGTTTCTTATTATATTCTATCTGTAATTGACATGTACGCATGTATTTAACCATCTGGCAAAGCGGCTCATTGGATGTTTGAAAATTTACCTTTCTGGAACATCATTTCTTTTCTTCTGAATCGAGAGATTCCAAGCCAATATGTTGCCAAACCTCACTGTGTGTTCGTGGGCAAACTTTTACTTTTGAAGGAGGCGCTGCCTATTACCACTCCTTCCCTTCACTTGCAATCAATTCTTGAAGGGAACCATGCAACCTAGCCGTGCCATCCGTGTGCGTTAAATTAGTTAATTTCTCCTCTGGCTGGATCGTGCCGAACTCCGCATGTAAAACATTTTCCGTCTAATATATTATGCACAGAGCTCACATGTTTAGTTCTAGAAAACATGATCTTGATGTATCCGAGGTTGTATTAATTTGTGCAGGAGAACAATATATGATTTCTGAATGTCTGCCTGCACACAACCAGGTTCTCTAGATGAGTGTGCGCGGAACACTACAATCTAAAGAATTTGCCCCTGCAAAATAGATCATCCACGTGGTCGTTGTGAATGTTTGTGGCACAATCCAAAATTCATAATGCACCAAAGTTATTGTGGTGATGATCTGATGTAAAGCTTTTAAATAATGGATTGCACAAATCAGCATTTGAATTTGTAAAGGACGATGAAGAAATGAGAAGAGGCAGGGGAAGGGAACTAGCAGAGGCGCTGGAGCGGGGCAAGCAAGCTCGGGTGGCAGCTCTAGGTTGGGATCGATAGGAAGACCGCGTATGGTTGTGAGCATGTCCATCGAAGCGATAAGGAGGGGTCGACCTATGCTGAGCCTCGGCTAATGAAGGCAAAAATTTAGTATGCCCAATAGAACTTGAACCATGGCACGGTTGCACCTCTGATTGCTCGTACAACTAAAACCAACTCCACCTGTTTATCCCGTCAAACAAAAAAAATCCACATGTTTAAATACGTTAAGCATCCTGTACAAGCCAAGTCAGGAATCAACAAGCGGCAGCACCGTTTGTTTGATAAGAAGATATATACTCCCTCCGTCCGAAAATACTTGTCATCAAATTGAATAAAAATGGATGTACCTAGAACTAAAATACAATTAGATACATCCCCTTTTATTCATTTTGATGACAAGTATTTCCGGACGAAGGGAGTACTTGCCTACGTAGCCTCTGTGTATACGATGGGTGGTGTGAGCTACTCCCTCCATTCCTAAATACTCCCTCCGTTCCAAAATAGATGACCCAACTTTATACTAACTTTAGTACAAGGTTGGGTCATCTATTTTGGAACGGAGGGAGTATTTGTCTTTCTAGACATTCAAATGGACTGCAACATACGGATGTATGTAGACATATTTTAGAGTGTAGATTCACTCATTTTGCTTTGTATGTAGTCACTTGTTGAAATCTCTAGAAAGCCAAATATTTAGGAAACGGAGGGAGTATATAACTAAACCAGATGGATTCTGGGCTGCATGGTGCAAAGGGGGAGCGCATGATTAGAGGAGTTTGGGTAGCTACGGGATTGTGCCGACCTGACTGCATGGTTGGTGTAGCCCATAAGTTAAAATTATATTTAAATTATATTTTTCGTAGCCTAAAAATATTCAATAAATTGACATATTTGGTATAAATTCATAGATCATCATGCCCAGTGTTAACTTACTTTGTGCGCCACTACGACAACTTTTTTTATCTCCCGTTGCAACGCATGGGCATGATTACTAATCTTTACCTACTAATAAACCAGCGATTGCTTCTGGTGGTACGTCGTCGGCATTTTTGCAGAAAAGTCCCTGTGATTTAGGGTATTCAACCCGCAGTCCGTGTAATAAGTCAAACAAACGAACCGGTACAGCCGATAGAAAGAAAAAAAAGAATGCCCCCCTCCGCCCAATGATCCAAGATCTGGCCTCCCAATCCCGTCTCCATCTCCGGTGGGCCGCCACCCCCTGCCCCGCCGCCGCGCACCGAACTGGCGCGCGTTGACGTGGTGCCTCGCGGGGGAGGGGAGTGCCGGCGGGCTGTGCGCTCCTCGAGCGGCTGGTGGCGGCGTGGCTGCTCGATGCAGAACGAAGGCGGCGGCTGAAGCTTGCAGGGGATGGATTCGTGTGCGGCAGGGGCTGGGAAGGTGGATCCGGAGGCGTTCAGCGAGGCGGGGTTCGCCGGTGACGCGGAGGAAGGCCGAAGCGCGGCTTCCCGAGAGGATCCATAGCATCCGCGACTCCTGGGCAGAAAGAAGACACGGAGGTGAGGGGGAGCAGAAGGGAGAAAGGAGGGGCGGTGCGGTGACCTAGGCCGGAGCTCACCGGTGCCGGGCAACAGAAGACGGGCACCACTTCTACTACCTCCCTGGTATTCCTCCTCTCACCTCTCCCGCCTTAACGACATCTACTGCATCGCCAGAGCTTCGGCCGCACATCACCACCATCTCCGGCCTCGAATACTCCAGCCACTGCTTGGCACATGTGCTATTTTACTCGAAAAAGCCATTGCTCACATTTTGAATTTTGGCATCATCTCTGTTGTCGTGCTTCAGTTCTTTGCTGGAAGAACCTCAATTGTTTCTTTGCTTCAGTATTCTTCGGTCTTAGCTCTCAGGTCTCAACATATGCATTACAATATGTTTGTTGTCTGTAGGGATGGAGTGAAGAAATTGGTAGGGTCATGGAATAAATCAAAATCGAGGATGCAACTCATGTTCTTGTAGGTAGTCATTCAGACATTTCTTAACCTGTTGCAAAATCAGCTGCCACAACTATGCGCTTGTCGCTTCTCTCCAGCAGCGTCTCCATGCCGTGGCAGCGGCGCTCCAGCACCGACGATCGTAGCTGCTGCTCCCGATCTGTTGTGTCTGGGCAGTCCCAGCCACTCCTCCCTAGCAAACTTGTGCTCTTCCTTCAGCTTGCCTTCCAGAGGGTCTGCACTGCTTCAATTATAATTTGCAGGACATGCGCAAGTTGCAGACAAATCAATTTAAATAGTGTGCCAAGCCTTGTGCTCCATTGCCACTTTGTCAGCTTGTTGATATTAGAGGGAGGATCAAAGGGGTGATTGGTACTTTCCCTTACAGCACCTGACGAAAAGCAACAAATTTTCTCAAGCAATGAAGCTTTCTCTATAGTGTCGAGGTTATGAACTCCTACAATTTCATGTGTACTGCAATCCAGGAATGCAGCAGGCCAGAACAATGGACAATGATGGTAATATGAGTGGCTAGGTATTGGCCTATTGTGGCAAGATGCCGGTGACTCTATGAGGTGTGTAAAATCTGGATCTGTAAATGTCCCAGGTTGCCTTGGGGACCAAATGCTGCAAACAGGTCAAGGTTAGTCATATTTCTCCTTCGTAGTTTATCTGGATAATCCTCTCTAGCAAGATCACTTAGGATGGTACATTCTGCTATTTACTTTCTATATGGTTTCAATATGAGAAGATCACTTTAGGACAATATAATCAGCTACCCATGTGATATTTACTTTCACTGCATTTCAGCATGTTCAAACTCTGTACAAGCGTGCAAATAGACATATTTTCATTTGGCGACTTGGTGTTTTAATTGTTCTTACTGAATATTGGATCATGGCCCTTATGTTACCTACCTGTAGTATGTTTCTAGCTCGATGTCTACTACTTCTCTTAAGGCCACAGTACTTTTGCTCGACATTATGTTTATCTAAATAACAATTTCATTTGGATCACATAACATTATTTTTCCTGAAAAATCACATGGTTTATTGGACTTGAATTAGTAGTGTGGTTCATGTCCACAATGTGCTTAGTTATCCTTTCTGTTATCACAAGTCGATGTGATAAACACGAAGTATGCACTTCCATCTATACTTCCGATAATATTGGTGTCAAGTGGTATTAAAAGTCTGAAACTGCAATCGCATAGTTTAGGTTGTTCATACAAATCTGCATTTGGATGTGTTTGTAAAATTGTACGAGTAGTAACTTTGTAGAAGGAATGCAGTCCCTTAATCTAATAGCGATTTAACCTTTTTATGTGACATAGAAAGTCCTGTAACTTTGAAGACACCTCCAGATGTTCTGATTCTGCATATTATCTGGTACGTGCTCCTGCTTTTGTAATAGCTCTCTGATTGTCTATCAAGCTGCAAAAATGTTATGTGCTAAACATTTAATGTTTGGTAGTTAACTCTAAACGTGATATCACTACCGTTCTACACATGCATGTTTCTTTCATAAAAATAAAAATAATTTAAAAAAATTGTATGTGATATGTTGTATTGGAAAGCAAAGCAAGTTTCTGCCAGGGAAGAAAACATTCTAAAGCTTCTGTTTTTCTTAAGTCAGTCAAAACACAAATATGTTTTCTGAGAATTATACTTTTATTTATTTTGGTAGAAGGACGTTCATGACGCATGCATGCTAAATATGAGTTGGATGTCGATGATTTGATTTTAACAGTTGTTCAGAAGAATAATGACAATAGTTGTCTTACTCCAATTCATGAAGTACAATTTTTCATATAGGATCTTCTTATATGACAGAAGCTAAGGTCCATTGTCACTCGACACAGTCTCACTGAAAGACAAATTCCATCTTAGGAGTGTGACAATGATGCAAATTCCTTGCTGCAATCAGAGGAGATCCAGTCAGGCTACAAAATTTTCCTATGCCTCTAGGTTCTGGGTTTTTCTTGGTCGGTCTTTGGGAGGTTTGTCATCATGAAATTGGCTCAATGAAAAAAGGTGGAAGAAACTATGGTCGATTGCAAACAAAATGAAAATCACCTTATGGAGCAGCTGCACCGTTCATCCATTCCTGTTGATGAGGAATACGGTTTGTGATGCAGGGCCGAATCTGTCAAGCATTCCTTCCTCCGGTACCAAATTGCCAAGGAGATCTGGCCATAGCTCAGTGTTCTCAGGCATGAGTCTAAAAAACCAAGGAGCTTCAATAATATCAGGCAGTGGACACTTGACTTTGACTGTATCACCTCTACAACGGATGTAAACGCCACCTTATTGATGTCGCCGTCCATGATATCAAGAAGATTGCCCCAAGTTTTATTTCTATCAGTTTTGTTCAAGATCTTATAATAGGGAAGCTCATGTGCTGCCTCGCGCAACAATGCATGACTTCGATGTTGTATGGCTGAATGAGGTTCCGGAGGACGTAGGTGATCCGGACCATTATATGTAATGAGTTCTCTTATGTTTAATCAATGAGAGCTGCCCATTACCTCAAATAAATCTTTGTGTATTTATAGTCAGAAAGCAATATGAAGTGCCAGCCTATCATGCCTCCACTAATTATCTATAGAGCCAATGCAAAATTACCAAGCACTTTCCATTCAGACCTGACATGTAAATCCATAGATGGAGAGAGAACAACCATGCATGGTTGACAGTAGAGGAGCAACCCAGATTATGCATTATTATTTGAACCTAGCATTTTAGGTTTTGTTTCTTGGAACCGCAATAATTTATTTTCCAAAAGCTTTTATTAATAAACTGCGTATGGAGTTTGCAGGGAAAACACAGGCTTACAAAATCATTTTTGAAGCGTGCATATATGCATGCTGCAATTTTCTATACTAGATTTTTTTATACTAGCTTTAGAAGGAACTATCTGATTTTTCTGTTATGTATTTAAAACATTTACTGGGATCTACCTTTTATATTAGCACTGTAATATTTGAACGTATATTTCAGATATCTCATTTTTTCCATGAACTAAGGCACAATTTTTCGCATGATGTTTCGTGTGTCTGAATTGCATACAGCTCAAAAAAAAGATGATGGCATAGGGAAAATCTGTGCTTGTCAATCACTACATCTTCTTCCAAAATCTAACCGACAAGCAGAATGGCTCTTTTTATACTATTAGCATAGTTTTATCTCATGAAGTTTCTATCATCTTCTTCTACATCGTTTGTCCTCAGGATGGCTTGTTTTTGTCCTATTTGCTATAATTCCTCCTTGCTGCCTAATTATATCGTGTGCCGGATACGCCATCCCCAACAATGGGTGCTTGAAATGGGAGGCGGAAAAAGAGTGGACGAAGACGAATATAAGGGTACAAAGAGAAGTCAACAATGATGCGTGACATCAAGATTCTCGGCTTAGGTGATTTTAATCGTATGTCGCTGACACATCTAAAAAAGGGACGGAATTGAGAAAACGACTAAGGAAGGAAAGTAATTGAGCAGAATAAGGAAGGGAAGGAAAAAGGAATGAAGATAAAATAAGAAGGAAGGACAAAATTCTACTGAGAGGAATAAAGAAGGAAAGATCTCTAATCTAATTAAATGAAATTATATGGAGCGCAGAAGAAAAATGCCATCTCAAAGAATTATTATTTTTGCGGGATAAACTACAGATCTATTCATCTTCAATAGTGGTAGTACACGGATTAGTTTTACCTTTGCCGAGTCTTAAATTATACGGATCCTAATTTTTTTTACAAATATCATAGGAACGCGAGGACTTATTATCCCAATGCAACACACGGCATGTACGGACTGAGACGAGGAGACAAGGCCGGACAAAAATGAGTGAGGCATGACACATGTAACAAATGTCTCCCGTTGCAATAAAAATGAGTGAGGCATGACACATGTAACAATGTCTCCCGTTGCAACGCACGGGCATTTGTGCTAGTAATAATAAAGTACGGAACGAGTTTGTCGGGTTCACCGTCACAATACGCTTCTTCCCCTTAATTTACGCTTTCATTTTTTTTCAACGCTCCATATTTTTTCCAAAATCTAAGGTGGTACTAATTCATCGTCACTTTCCTTCTTCCGCACAACCAACGCCATAAAAACTGCCCGAGGCCATCCAATCTGTTCGACCATGTATGCAGAGATCGTGACCGTATCAAACAAGAGACGATCCAAGTATCACGAGTCCCGACCAGATCCGAGTCAGCTCTTCTAGCTTTCCCTTGCCTTTAAATATTGCAGGAATCGATTGCCTTGCATCAAATCAATCCAAACTTCCAATCCAAACACCATGGACGGAAGCAAAGTCGATGGATCACGCTGGACAGCTCTTACGGCAAGCGCTTCGAGATCACGCAATAGGCGGCAGCGCTGTCACATCCACTACATGATAGTGGACAAGTGCGTCGAGAACGGCGTCCCGCTCCGCTGCCGCAAGTACTTGGTCTTCAACGGCAGGTTTAAAAGCATAGCCGGGAACTGAACTAAACCCGCTGTCCCTGTTTTATCTGAAAAATCGTTTCGTCCGTCCACTGTCCACGCGGGGGAGCAACATGCAACAATGGAGTTCCTGCAGGGTAGAGCACAGAGACCATGGTGGCCGTCACGGAGCATCGTCGGCCGCCTCATCCTCAACATCTGCCCGTCTTGCTTCACCAGGCCATGCCCGGAGCAAGCGGCATGCCAAGGCAGCCTCAATCCCTCTTTCTTGTAGCCAATGGGGGAATCCACGCGGGGGAGCAACATGCAACAACGGAGTTCCTGCAGGGTAGAGCACGGAGACCATGGTGGCCATCACGGTCGCCGTGACCGCTGGCGCCGGATTTCCTCCTCCGGCAGCAAGAAAGGGTACCCGCGCGCCAACTCATACAGATAGTGTGCGGGTTACTTGGATCGAGTACAGATTTGGGGAATTGGTTATGGATTTTGTGCGATTAATATACCGCAGGCGTAGCCATCTGCGTAGTTGATTATCCATGAAGCTGCTCAATATAGATGTGTTTTTTTTCCTTTGGATACATGCGCACCAGTTCCGCCCAGGAGTGTATTGATTCATACTTTCGAGGTAATTTAGGTGAAATCGGGAGATTAATTTTTTGTCGTACGTTTCTCTAGCGATATGGTGCTTCTGTTTTTCGTTGGTGGCATCAGACCAATTCATCTGTACCACATGACCTGATGCTCTGTATTTTTCGAGACTTATTTGTCTTCTGGAAGAAGCTATCTTTGATGGATTTACGTGTGATTTATCTAGAAAAGGAAAACTGTACGAGGCAAACCAACGTCAAGAAAGACAAACAGGATGACGCCCGATTGTTGGCTGGATCCATGGCATGCTGATGCTTTGCAGATGAACCGACTAGGAGATTTGGGCACTAGCCCAACAAGAAGGTGCAGCGCTATTCTACACTCTAACGTTGCGGCCTTCCTCTTCTCAAAGTAATAAGTAGCTTATTAGATGCATACATCATCTGTTTTTTCTCCATTGACTCAGAACTACTCCCTCCGTTCCAAATTACTTAGTTCAAATTTAAACTAAAACCACGACGAGTAATTTGGAACGGAGTGAGTACCTATTTAAAGTAGTAATGTTTTTCCATGTCAGGGAGATGTCGCTGACCTCTGTGAGCGAGCGATGGTGGTGAGAGTTTGCAATAGAACGGACTTGAAAACGGCGTTCACAAATTGCATTGACAGGGGCGGTACCTGGCAGAGGCAAGGCCTATGGGGCCGGCACCTACGCCCTGATGATGGCAACGGTAAGATGTACATTAGGTACAAAGCTACACAGCCTCACCTTCTATCTCGAGTTCTCGACAAAGACGGGTCGAGAACCAGCTTCGTCATACACAAGTATGAGATTTATTATCTCCGCCACTTCTGGACATAGGACACCATTCTCATCCGCAATCCTTGCTGACCAACAGGTTGTTCTTCCGGTCCAAGAGCAGCAGAGCCCGAGTTATGTCACCACCATGATGATGAACGGCGACCCGTCTTTGAGAATTAAACGAGCGGAAGCAGAATGACTCTTTTTATACCATAAGTGACATTTTATCTTCAGGATTTTATCGACTTTCTCGACTCCAGTCGCCCTTAGAATGCTCTGTTTTTTTATATTTTCTGTATTTCTTTCTCAATACCCGTCGGTATTGCATGTCGGATGTGCTATTGCTTATAGCGACAATCTTGAATTGGGGGACAGAGATAATGGGTGGAGTAAGAAGAAGAAAAGTGAGTTAAACGTTAAAAAAATTGGCAATGCTATCCGACGTGTCTGAGGATCCTAAAGTTACATATTTGACATGTTTGATAATACTGCACCATTAGAATATCTATGCCTTCGAGCCTGATTTGCAGGCATTGCATTCTCCCGTTGCAACGCACGGGCTCTTTTGCTAGTCTTTATTACCTAATAATAAAGCACGGAACGAGTTTGTCGGGTTCACCGTCACAATACGCTTCTTCCCTTAAATTTACGCTTTCAGTTTGAATTTAAACATATAAACGAGGTGGTACTAATGGAACGTTATTTTTAACCCGTACGTTTCTCGTAGGTTAATTTCTATCTCAATCGCACGTTATTTTGATTGGGCCATTCAGCGCACGTCAGATAAAATGTTTTTTTCCGGCAGAAAAAAAGTAAATGTCAGGATTTGAACCATGACCAGAACAGGAGAAAACACATGCCTTACCACCACGACAAGAGTCCATGTTGGTAAAACGAATATAATATATTCATATGAGGTAGAAATTTTGCTGCGAGGCCCAACTTTTGATGGTGGCCTCGGGCCGAGCTGAAGTGGAAGCCCGGCAATAGGAGAGTGGGCTTTGAGAAACAGGCAAAAATTATTGCGCCGGGTAGTATCAACTCACGACCTCTTCTTCCTTTCTAAGAAGGCAACCAACGAGCTAGCTTTTCCTTTCCTGTATGAATAGTCCCACCTCGCTATAGTATATCAGAACGCACCAATTTATATACACTAATATGTAGACAATTAACAAGCCCTAGGATGATGTGTAAGATTAGACCATCGGAACGGATGATTAAAAGGAAATGAGGTGCATGACGCTGCATACGTGCATCCTATGAAAGGAAGGATGGATTTGAAGATTATTATGGGATGCAAGGATATTGACATACATTAAAGGATGGAAGGAATTGGATCCTTAAAAGGAATGAGATGCATGATGTCTACATGTATGGTAAAAAGGAATTACGAGCTATTAATGGGGAGACATTTATGAAAAGGATTTCGGGTCTGCAACATTTAAACTTGGATTGCCGAAAAAACTATTTTTCCTATCTGACACATACGTGTGCATGTTGCAAGACACTTATGAAAAGAATGCTTTCCAAGATTTCGGGGTTGCAAACAATAATAGAGCATTTACACTTGGATTGCCAATACAACTATTTTTCCTATCTAAATCCTTTTTTTTTTGGTAATGTGGGCTGACTGTGGAATACCGAGACGAGAAAACATGGTCTAACCACAGGTCGAGTGGACAAATAAGGGAAAAATATGTATTACCTCGCATTGGATATGTCCTTACAATCGGCACTAAGACTCATTTTGTGATCGTTGTGCGGCTGAGACCAAGTGGTCCACAATCTAATAGTACCTTACAAAGGAAGTATAACATGACCCCCACAATTTTTCTGAACCCCAATTAGTACGCCTACCTACCGACGGTGTCACCGTCAGAATGTCATATTGCGTCGGTGGGCATTTTGAAGGATGGGGCAATTGGTGTTTCCTTCGTACCGAAGCACGAAGTGTTGTGCTTGCAGATGCAAGCCAATTTATCCTTCCCGTTGCAATGCACGGGCATATGTCCTATAATAATAAAGCACGGATTGAATCTGTCGGAGCATTGCTATGCGTACGACTATTTTCATACGATTTTCATACGACACTGTATATCACACCGTTCTTGTGTCAGAGCAAGCCGCTGCCCACCACCCGATCAGGAATCGTACAAAATCGTATATTCAAGCGTCGTACATGCAGCAATTTCGAATCTGTCGGGTTCACCGTCACGACGCTTTTGCAAAAAAGTTCTTGCTGTTTCGCGTATTCAACCCGCAGTCCTCGGTGAGTTAAGAAATAACGGTTCGAGATCGGGCGGCGGCGCTCCAGATCCGATTGGGAGGATGAGCGGGACGACGGCGGCGAGTACATGAAGGACGCGGGCAGCACGCTGCCCGGGCGAGAGGAGGAGCAGGAGGGGAGGCCGTATACGTCGGACGCGCGCTCGCCCGCAGTCAACGCAAACGCGTGGCCGTCCATGGCGGCTCGGGTCGATAGAGCAGGGCGCGTGACTCGGAGGTGAGAAACGCCCGGCGTCCATGGCGTCTCGACCTGCGACAGAAATCGGACAGATGAGATGCAGCGCGAGCGCAGAGAGAGGAATGGAAGGAGGAGGAGGAGTGCGGGGCATGGCGCTGGTCGCTGTCGCCGATGGAGATGCAGGCCTGGGCGACGGCAACTTCGTGTGCACCGGCGAGGCAGCGAGCGCGGCAAACTAGCAGAGAGAGGAATGGAAAGAGGAGGAGCGTGGAAGGAGGAGGAGGAGTGCAGGGCATGGCGCTGGTCGCCGGCAGCGATGGAGATGCGGGCCTGGGCGGCGGCAGCTTCGTGTGCACCGGCGAGCAGCAAGCGCATCCAAGAGAGGAATGGAAGGAGGAGAAGGAGCACCGGGCAGGGTGCTGGTCGTCGGCGGTGTTGGAGATGCAAGCCTGGGCGGCAGCTTTGTGTGCATCAGCGGCGTCGCTCGCAGAAAACTTGAAATTTGGGGAAGGAGAAGATTCACATTGTTTGTGTGTGCCTGAAACACGTGAAGCGTTTGGCCAAGCCCAAATAATGAAAGAAAAAAAAAACTCTTTCCAACCAAACAACAAACAACAAACTCTATCTAGAAAAATCCCTTAAAAACCTCTATCTACAAAATCAACATAGTAAAAATAGTTTAAAAATGTACACAATTATATATATACACACACACTTTCTGAAAACTCGTCAAATTTTCCCAAAAATCAATTTATTTGAAAACAAATGCATTTACAATATTATAAATACTGTTCAAATAAAAAATATTCACAATATTAAAAAAACTATTCAGATAATGTTCTCCTTCAAAAAAACATTCCAATTTTAATATAACATTCGTTTTTCTTAAAATCAAATAAACATTTGTGGTTTTCCAAGAAGCAAAAATAACAAACTATTCCATGAATGACTACTCTTCCACCAGATGTACACTAAGATGGCTTTCCAACGTCAAAACTTCAGACTCTGAAAATCAATATTACTTTATTATAGACGTTTATGAGATTTGAATATAAATTACTCCCTCTATACACTCCCCCAACGACATATTTAGGTACAGTGGGAGTATGACTCATGGAAGGCGGCCACGGAGGGCGGTCCTCACAACTAGCTCAACGGGATTAGTTTTAATAGTTCAAACTTTTCATTGAACTCTATGGATTAGTTTTACAAGTTTAGACATTCCCTTGCACTGGTACGACTCGGTTGTAGGTGTCATGCAGTGGCTAAGATCATCGTATTGGAATTGGAAATGATCACATTCAAACGAATTACAATCAGGTGGCCACTGTCCATGAGGATGGCAAGGAGTATAATTTGAACTAGAGGACATGGACCTTTGGAGGGGTCATGAGGTGTGCTTATTGAGCTAGGTGTCCAGGGGCGGAGCTATAGCAAGGCTACATGGGCCATGGCCCGCCCAGCTTTTTAGCATTTCCTCCTATTACAGCTAGTCCATGGACCAAGAAAAATCAGCCAGAGGCAATCTCTTGCAGTATGGCCCGCCCAGTCTGTTGCTGCAAGCTCCGCCACTGTAGGTGTCTATGATTTTGTTTCTCCCGGTGCAACGCACGGGCATGTTTCCTAGTCTTTACCTAATAATAAAGTACGGATTGAATCCGTCGGGTTCACCGTCGCAATACGCTTCTTCCGATGAATTTACGCTTTTAATTTTTTTCAACACGCGCATATATTTTTTTCCAAAATCCAAGGTGGTACTAATCCATCTATATCTATATATCCGGCGTGTGAGTCAAAGACGCTCATTGCTCATCGGCTCGCAATAGCGACTAGGCCGGCCCACCAGAAGCGCCGAACGCAAGGGCCGACCTCATCGTCGCCAGGATCTCGTGCGCGGTGAGCCGGCGAGGACGCTGGCGCTATACGGTTTCCTTCGCTAGGCTAGGTGATGTGTACTTTGACCGGTCAACCGGTCAAGGCAAAATATTCTTCGTGTAGCACTCCACGTAGTGCTTTTTTTTCCTTACCGAGGCACTTTGTCACGAACGAGGAAGTTGCACACGCTCAGGGCACAACTAGAGTAAATCTTTGAGTATAGCTCTTGTCCCGTTCACTATAGCAACAAAAAAAAAAAGACGTGCAGACGTGTAATCTGATCACTTGCCACACATCCAAAATCCAATTTAAGCATGCTCTAATTTTATGTGATTGTCCCGTTCACTATAGCAACAAAAAAAAAAGACGTGCAGACGTGTAATCTGATCACTTGCCACACATCCAAAATCCAATTTAAGCATGCTCTAATTTTATCTGATTGTGCCTTCTAAAATATGCCATGTAGTTCTTAAAAATTGATCATGAATTTTACAATGTTTATGTGTTTTAAGAATAGTGTTCATATATCAAAATAATGGTCACACCAATTGATTTTTTTTTCACCTTTTTCTAAAAAATGTTCATGTAATTCTAAAAAGTGTTCATATGCTTATTTAGGATGTAGTACAATAGATAGGAGCACCAGATTTTTACTTAATATGAACATCATTGTTTAAGATTGTTTTTAATAAATGTGAACACGTACCTTTGTCTTGGTGAAGTCATTATTCTCTCTATTAATCAAGAGTAACTGTTTGGTGTATTCTTGACAATCCAATTCTTTTCTTTTTTGAGGAAAAGCATAGCTTTATAGATTAACCCTGCTTGGAAAAATCACCCAACATCGAAGCAGCCACATGCAGCTGTACAGGAACAGGACCTCAAAGCAAGCAGCAGGAGCGCCGCAGTACGACTGGCCGCCGGCACTGACCTTGCGGTGGCCGGCGGTGGTAGTCAGTCTTCTGGTCACCTTGAACGCCTTCTTTTTAGGATTGGTTGTTAGCAAGTTGTATGACCCGGACATGTGTGTGTTTTTTTAAGGGATACATCCTGCTCATTATATAGGTGGCGCTAAAGGGATCAGGGACCGAAACCAATAGCTGGATTTGGTGCCTCCGAGCATGGCACACACGTGGGGTAAAAAAAAATTGATCAGTTGTTGTTGCGCAAGAATGTGCACCTCTGATTCTTCCACGATTTTCATTATTGCTTCAGTCAGTAATTCGTTCACGAAGATATTTTTTTTCATTGGATTCAAGACACTGGAAACTCAATAGATTCAAATGGCGATGTTGACAAGCTTGTATTATTGATAGTGGAGAGTGTCTCGACCACTACATCATAACATAAATTAGGAGGAGAACCAAACATAGTAATTGAGAGTTATTGCCATATTACCTGACCAAGATTTATTGAAAAGAAACAATGGGGTTGCCTTGCTGTTTTTAAAGTTTAAGCATTATCCTGCGTTGGTGAGGTTTAATGACAGGCGTGCCATGTATTGATGAGGTTTAATGACAGGTGTGTCGTGCGTTGGTGATGTTTAATGACAGGTGTGTTGTGTGTTTTACGTTAGAACTGACCACTTTCGGACATGTTTTCATCAGATGGACACCATGGCCTCCATCGACAAGGAAAAAAAAAGATAAGCGGTGGAGATATGAAAGTCTTAAGAGATGCTAATTTAGCTAGGGGCTTACGATATATATAATCCCGTTGCAACGCACGGGCATTTGTGCTAGTCTATACCTAATAATAAAGCACGGATTGAATCCGTCGGGTTCACCGTCACAATACGCTTTCTTCACATGTCATAATACGCTTTTACAATTTGTATAGATAAAATTGTAATATAAACAAGGTGGTACTAATTGAATCGGTATGAAAGAAAATAAAAACGCAGCCACGCTCTGCCTCGCGGCGCTCCGCCCCGCCCAACCCAGTACGAGCCACAATTCTAATTCGGGACGTGCCGCGCCAGTACGCCGCCGCTCCCCCGAGCTCCCCCTCGAGCTCCCTCCTGCGCCCGACCGCGCCCGCCGGACCTCCTCTACCTCGCCTCACCGCCGACGACCGGACGCTCGCCGGACCAGCAGATGAGCAACGCAGTACTGGCGTCAGGAACTCCACAACCACCGCCACGAGTCGTCCATGCTCGGATTCGGCCGCAGGAAACCCATCCCCACCACTCCCGTGCTAGATCTGCACAGCCCCTCACCGTCCCCGTCGGAGTTTGCCTCCGGCGCCGCCGCAAGCCACCTCCTGCCTCTGCTCTCGTTCTAGGAGAACGACCACCAAGCCTGCCCTGCTCGCTCGTGTGGGCCGCGTCACCCTCAAGGCCCAGCACAACGCTCGCGCCCAAGCCCAGCCTCCTTGGCCCAGCCGCGCAGCCACTTCATGCATGGCTCTTAATTAAAGCTGATTGGATTCTCTAATAAAATGTGATTGTGGACACGGCCTGGGACGGTGCTATCTTGGTAGCTGGTTGAAAAAGTGCATGTGTACGTCCAATATTTGCTAGGAAAAATGGGTCTGTACATCCATAAAAGTAGGAACAAATATATGTGTGCGACTAGAGCAATGTCGCCACAAAAAAAAGATAATAAACCTGAAAAATATGAAAATCCAAGTACATGCCAAATTTCATTAAAAGTAAAAAAATTCAAAAATCCAGCGAAAAACAATTTGGTTTTTGCATGTCGTTTGTCTTCCTTTTAATCTTTCGCATACAAACACGAATTTTGATGAAAATTCACACAAATCCACTACATTTTTTGACTTTTTGGATAAAAATATGTTTCTAAAAATGACAACAATGTGCTCATGCTCCAAAGTGACTTTTTGGATTAATCAAAAAGCCTACATGAAGTACGATTGAAAAAAAGGAGGTGAAGTAAAATGTGGAATTACCACGTGGCATACATGATAGTATTTTTTTAGGGCGTACATGATAGTAGTATGAATGCATGTTGAGGAAAGAATACATTAAGAGAAAAATAACATCCATGGTTGCATTATTTTTTAAGTCAATCTATTGTAATAATCATAAAAAATAATGTGAAAGAAATATTTTTCTCTATTGCAACACATGATTTTTTTTATATACCTACAGTTCCAATCATCATCCAGTACCTGGTGCTAGCAGGAGGATGGTGTGTGGGTTGATGATGGCGGGATAGCAACAGTCGAGCGGGTGTTAGGCCATCGTCTCGTGAGGATGTGTAGAAGGTTGGTTTGGTGCCTGGTGTGACCTTACATCATCATAGACGGCCCTGTCGGCTAGCCGCCGCCAGTCATCAAAGGCCGTGGTGACCTTTGGTCATGGGATTTGACCTCAAGACCTCATGTTCAATAGATGATGTGAGGACCAACTAAGATGTATCACAACGTCTGATAGTAGAAGGTTGATTGGCCTCTTAAATAGTCCTACTTTACTTCTTTACATCTAAAATTTCTAATTTATGTACGTCATGGATTTTTTTTGTTTATCAAGGAGCAGTCCCGGGAATCATTAAGGAAGAAAATAAACCGTCTCAAAATAAGGAAGGAAAGAGGGATTGAAACAATAAGGAAGGAAAGAGAGGGATTTCGGGTCCATGCGCAAGATGAGGCAGAAAAGGAAGGTAGTCATGTATTGAGGACACACTCGAGAAGAAAGATTCCATATGTGAAAGATGTGATGGAAAGGTTTCCCCTATGGGAAAGAGAGTCCATCTGGACACATACAAATTAGAGATGAAGAAGAAGAAGAAAAGCAGAAAGGACTATCAAGAATATATAAAAACATGTTTTTGATGGACGCGTATAACTTGAGCACATACAAAATTAGATGCCTTTGCACTTGAAAAAGAAACTTAAATCATGATCAATCAACATTTTGAGTTGTTCAAAAAACTAATGGATGCACTAAGGCGCGACTTACAGAGCATCACCCACGGCGAACACGACAGTAGCATGCAATGGGCTCATCATACATGAGCGGCCGGTCTAATCTATTAGGAATATATAAAAACATGCGTACAAGTTTTTTTTTTATGGAAACATGGATACGAGTTGAGCATAACGTGAGCACATACAAAATTAGATGCCTTTGCACTAGAAAAGAAACTTAGATCGTGGTCGATCAAGATTTTGTATTGTTCAAAAAAAAATCATGGGATACACTAATGCACGACTTACACAACATCACCCATTAAGGATATGACCGTAGCAAGCAATCGGATCATCATCACATGCGCGGCCGGTCTCACACATTAAATGGTGTGGAGTCCATCGCACTTGAAGGGACGAGCAGACACATCCTGCATCATAATTCCCATTAATAATATTATACATATTTTATAAATTGGATGGATAAAAATATAACTTCATTTACATGTGAGTTGCAAAATAATAAACAATAAATAAAGTATTAAATATATTTCTGTTATTTAAAATTAAGTTATAGGGCTTAAACATAAAATTAAACCAGTAAAACAGAACCTAAGATTAAAGTTAAAGTAAATTATAATGTGATTCCAATCTAATTAGAATATAAGTCTGTTGGAGAACAATAAGATATTCGACAAGAAAAATTAAATACCATTTTTAAATGAACATACACCAAGAATTACTTCACCCCATATACAAGACATTTGGTAATTACGCCCCAAAAATATCATAGGTTTTCTACATGCTCCAAGGCTTATTCAGTTATTGAACTAATGAATTTCTTCTTTGTGTCTAAATCATCTTGAACCACTTCTTTTAGCGAAATTGCGAGGTGTTGTGTTTAGGTGCACATGCCACGGGTGAACTACTTCTTTATATATGAATTGTTGACGTCAAAATCCAAGATATGGTACTGTGATACTAATATTTGACGTATCAGAATTGTTTAACTCAAGAGCAAAATATTGCAATAACACATGCAAAAAAAAACTATGTCTAAATCACAATAAAAACTTTTCATTATTTGTTGGTCATATGCTATATTTTTCTAAGAACAAAACAAATCTTCACTCTTATTTTTCAGCTCGACCCACTAGCACCCGTCACCGAAGTACAAGGAGTTGGACTCAGAGTCCCTACCGTGTGCGACACAAACTCCGCACTTTTCTCTGTTATATCAGCTAAAGATGGGGGATTTTTGGGCAATGCTCCTAATATTTATTTTGTTTCTCATATGGCAGTGTGGAGGATTTCAAGGAGTTTATTATGATGTCATGTCTGGTGATGTCATGTCATGTTTAGGGGAGAGGAGGAGGAGGTCTTCATCTATTCGGTTAGTGAAGTGAGGTTTTCTGTCTCCCGTTGCAACACACGGGCATTTGTGCTAGTCTATACCTAATAATAAAGCACGGAACGAGTCCGTCGGGTTCACCGTCACAATACGCTTTCTTCATGTGAATTTTACGCTTTCAGTTTTTTTTTCCACCTAATCTCTTTCCCTAAAGCGACTATTAGTATTATTTTCTCTATCCGAGGTGGTACTAAAATTATAGAAAACGTTCGGTTGAAGAAACGAAAACGTTCGGCTGAAGAAAAGCTTCCAGACTCCCGCTTGGGCCACATTCACAGCGCCCACCTAGCCTGCTCCCGGTGTGCCAGACAACTGGCTGGGCCTCAGCCTGATCTGTTCAGTCCGTCAGGCAATAAAGCACCTTATCCCTTCCTCTGCGGCCGCGCCACCGTCCCTCTGCTCGCCGCCGCGCCCCCATCCCTCAACCGCCGTGCCCCCATCCCTCCACTATGTGGTGCCCATCCTCGCACCCCGACAACCGCCGCAAGCCGGAACGAAGACCCGACGCCGCCCGCCGTCGACGAGGGCGAGGACGCAGTGGACGACCCCAGTGCAGTGCCTCGACGACGAGCCCACCCCCATGGCGCCCGCCGACTCACTCTGCCCCTGCTGCGGCTGCTGCAGGAGCTTCTTCACCCACCGCTCGCCGGCACCGCTCACGGACGCCCGGCGCTTGCACGGCTCGCCAGCTCCAGTCGCGGAGCCGGAGGGCAGCTCCTCCTCGGCAGGCGGGCGGTGCAGCGTGACCCACCACGGGCTGGCGTCACGGAGTTTGTAGATGGAGGCGGAGCACCGACTTGCGTCTACTTCTTGGACTTCTTCTTGCACCTCCTGGCCGTGTCATCTGCCAGCGCCGGCGCCGGCTGCGGCGGGGCGGCGCGCTGGTTGTGCTGGTGCTGCGCCACGTGTCTGTTCTGGCAGGAGAAGAGGCTCCTGGGAACCAGCCTGTAGGACATGAAGCTCTCCACAGCTGCAACAGGGGCCCCTGCGGCGACATGGCTGCTCTGCAGATTCTCGCCGCCTTGATTTTCCGGCTTCTCCTTGTCCTGCTTGGGGGTGGCTGGTGGTGTTGCCGTCAGCTTCTTCTTCCTCACGGCAGTGGCGTTGGTGGAGCTGTTAGCACCGGCCGGTCTGCTCGGTTCCACCATTGTCGTCATATGAATCAAGTGAGCTCTTGGATTTGTTGTGTAGGCATACCAGATTCAGGTGTGAGGGCGAGCATACTGAGATGAGTGTTATGATGGTGTTGGGATGGGATGGATGATGGCTGCTAGCTGAATTTTGCTATTGCTGCTGCTAGCTGAATTTTGTTATTTGCTACTGCTAGCTGAATTTTGCTTTTGTTGCTGCTAGCTCATAGACAGGAACGGATCCTCTAACATCATGAAGGAATGTCACGAAGCTACAGTATAAATCCAGTGCAAAATAGAGAAGGAATGTCACGATACTGTAGCGTTATGTACTGTACAAAGTTACTGTTCATATAAAATAAATCTGAAATTAATTTTATTGCATCATAATTTTGTTTGTATGTAATTTTTGTAAATGTATATTGTAAATTTGTAATTTGCGAATTAATTCAAGTCATTTTAACCTTAATCATATGGATGTGAAGAAGGGATGTCACGGTATCGTAGCTTCCCTAACATCTCTTCATGATGTTAGAGGATCTCGTTCCCTCATAGACATGGCAAGCTGTTTGATACATGCACATATGTTGATGATATTTTTGTTTTTGCTACAGTAACTCATAAGTACTCAAATGATGCTTCGATTTTATAGAGGGAGAGACGTGATTACTTTGTGACATTATACAGAGAGAGATATACCTCCTTCCATTTTATACTGAGAGAGGTTTATTGCTCTCTGATTTCATACAGAGAGGGGTAGTGTTGTACCGCTGTTGATTGCTTTGTGATGGCAAAAAAATGCTTCTTCTGTACATTTTCTCAGTCAACCAGGGTATGTGGTTCATGTACTTTGTGATGGAAGAAACTTCTTCTGCCTACCTGCTTTCTCTGTCCTCCGATGCTGCTGCATTGGAGCCAGGCAAGGACCAGTCCAGATGGAAGTAGAAGAGAAGAAATTAGACAAGACTCGGTCTCCTTCCTCTTCTTTCATCGATCCTACTTCCTCTCTATTATAAGCAGGTCCACCTCCATAAAAAAAACACAAGAGGTCGATCCGTTGCCGCAGCAGTCACGGATAGATTAGTATTCATGTACAATCCGATCAACAACGGGATCCATCAAACTTTTATATTCAACCTGCATATAAATAGGCCGTCGGTTGGAACCGTGGGCCTCGCTAGATCGATATCGAGATAGATCGAGATCGAGAGAAGAACCGTGGGGCTCGGTATATCGGGATCGAGAGAATAGAAGGGGGTGACCTGGGGTTGGGAGACAGAAGTCAGGCGGCGACGGCGGATGAAAAAAATCGGAAACACAGTCAGGCACTTCTTCTCATCTCTCTTCTCCGCTGCTTTGCTACCCAACCAGGGAATTAGATGCCTGGTAGACGTGCCTCACGGCGGAGATCGGCGACAGTAGCATGCCGGCATCACATTGACGATGCCATGCCACCGTGGTCCAAACCACTAGGAACCCACACCATGACTTCAGCGGCAAGAACAGCAAGTGATCGTCGTAGCCGTACTGGAGGCTCCCTCGGTGACCGCCGGGACGAGCTCAAGCTGCAGCCGTCAAGGTCGCGATTCGAGTAGCCATGCATGTTCGTTGTTCGATGATGACTGATGACAACGACGAGAGGCACTGTGGCGAGGAGGCGGCGACCGGCACGAGCTCCCGGAGGATGATGTGGAGTCGGACTATGAGGACGGTGGCGACAAGTACTATCTCCGGCTGGGTCTCAGTGTCATGGCACAGTCCGCGTCCGTCAAGGTAGGTTCCGCCCGTCCCGAACTCAAAAAAATCGAAAGTGCAAAAACTCCTGCAGCAGCCTGCGTGACTCGTCGCTTGTCGGGAGAAGCTCGAGATCCGTCAAGGAGTCCGCCAACCCGTCCTGATCCAGGTCCGCGCCCGTTATCATTAGCTCCTCGAACGTGAGCAGCTGGCCAGGCTTCGCCATGGCGCGCACGGGCTTGGCAGCGGAGATGATGTTGTTGTCGTTGCGGTCGAAGGCATGGATGACCTCGAGCAACTGCGCCTGCTTGTCGAGGCATGCAGCATGAGGCGTGAGCACCGGCATAATGGCGGGCGCCAGCTCGGCCGTCCACTAACATCTGCATAGATGGCCAGCAGCAGAGACCAGCAGCAGCTTTGGGACAGAACAGAGCATGGAGCTCGAGACCTATTGGCGCCTCTCAGATCATCATCCAATCCTGCAGCCCTTCGCCTGCGGCTGCCCTGCACTCTGATCCGGCCAACAGCTGCTATACATTAAAAAACGTTCCCTGTCGTACACCCTTGCAAATTTGAATATATCTCAGGTCAGTTATAGATGTCCGCTGAGTTTGTAGTCTGCAAGTTTTTTATATTAAAAAACGATTTCAATGATGAAAGGCAGCAGCTTATTAATCCTACTCTTCTACTATGCGTGCTCACTGATGCATGTGTCTTCAATTATGATAGGCCGTAGCTGGACTGGTTTTGCCATTTGAATAAACGTACAGTGAAACAAAAGCAGCACACACATATGCGTCTACATGTTGAGCTGCAGCATTAGCTTGAATGCATAGCCATCTTTAATATTCTTTGACCGTACCCCATGATATCTCTCCTTAACTTAGTAGATCAAGTTTATGCAAGATGATGGCATCATTTGTGTAGGTATCTGTTGACTGTCTCTATTTCACAAATATGTGGATTTCCCCTCAACAGCATCTACCAGCCTTATTCCTAAGGAAGGACCGAGCCTATTATTTTGATTTTAAGTTGCCCGATTCATTATATAGTATTTAAAATTGCAGATTAAATTTCGAATATGACTTCATTTTCTTTGGAAAATTGAAACTTTTGCTACTGGCATTTGCCAAGCTAGGAGAGATACTAAACAATTGTATATTTGATGATCAATATATTAAAGCCATAATGCAGAATTAATACGTAAGCAAATAACTGTAGAACTGTATATCTTACAATATTATATTTTAATTGTACTCATGCATAAATATCGATGGAGACATATCCTGTTTATGTCCTATGTTTGAGGATGACTAGAGCTAGCTTGAGAAGAGATGTTAGTGCACTTCCCTTAACTCCATTGCAGGGTAATTGCTTCACTTTACTATATTCTTTAGTTTATAAATTTTCATGAGATGAAATACGAGGTTATCTTTGACGAATATGCATGATTAGTAGATGTTATGGACGAGGCAAGTGTAAAAACTTGGTCACTCCTAAACATTAAAACCTTGCATTAACACATGATTGGTTAAAGTAAAGAATTAACACATGCAGTCGAGTAATAAAAAATATTGTAAAATTGTAGGAAGGATTAAAATTTTACAATTTGATTCTATTTGTGAGAGTAAATAATAATAATATGAGTAACAAGACACTAATTCAAGTGCATAATAGCTAAATCCAATTGGCTGCTCATTTACTGTTTGATTCTTTCCCGAGGAAAAACATTAATGACATTCATATAATTTCTGAAGGGTTTTTAAACATGCACAAATCCTAGACCATAAGGATGTATTTTTTTTTTAAATAATCTCAAAGAGATTTTGTTAGCTAGCCAAAACAGTTACATATTTTTTTTGCAGAATTTGATGGTGTGTACTATGAATTACCTATGTCCTATTTATTATTAATGTTAGGAAGACATGTGGATAAACACATGCTATTCATTTCTAGCAAATTGGCTTTGCTTTGTAGTGAAGCACCGGGCGTTGTCTCAGAAACCATGACTACTGTCGGTGATGGCAGAATGGGGATAAGTGATGACATGCGTGGGACACCGTGTTGAAACCACGACATTGATCTGTGAGGGTCTTGAGCCATGCTTAATGGTATAGGGTCACACAATCTTTTCTCCCCCGTTGCAACGCACGGGCATTTTTACTAGTAATAATAAAGCATGGAACGAGTCCGTCGGGTTCACCGTCACAATACGCTTTCTTCTCATGTCATAATACGTTTTTGCGATTTGTATAGATAAAATTTCTCTATAAACGAGGTGGTACTAATAATTTGGGGGTGTCCTATACAACCAATTCGATATCCATCGATGGTGCAACCTATATATCTTCCATGCAGGACACGTCTCCCGTCCTTTCCTCGAGAAAAAAAACCCCAGCAAGAAACTCAGAAAAATACGAGACCGACCCGACATCTATTACCCTTCCTGAGGCCTACATAAACTCACGATGGGAGGCGATGCCGCGAGACGTGCTTTCATGGTGGTTGTTCTCATCGGAGTCCGACCGAGCCCGACGCCGACCGCCGCGCGTGGTGGGAAGTGACCCGTGGGCGTGCTCGTCTACAAGATGGCGTTCGTCCGCACGCCGTTCAAGGGCAAGAACCGCAAGGAGACGTTCCGGAACGTGCTACACAGGGAGGTCGAGTTCCCGGGCGACACCTAGCGCCGGATACCGGAGCTGAGCGACCTCATCTCGTGGCTGCTGCAGCGGGATCCCGCGAGGCGGCTCGGGTACGCCGGCGGCACTGACGAGATCCGGGTGCACCCGTTCTTCGTCGGGATGGCTGGGGACATGCGCACGGATGTGACCCGCCCGCCCTACATCCCGCCGCCAGCGGAGGACAACGCAGCTAACGGCGAGGGCTTCGACGTGAGGGACTACTTCAAGAAGCTCCACCAGCCGCCCGCGTCGCCGCCTCTAGAGTCGGGCTCGTCGTCGTCGTCGTCGTCATCGGACTTCTCGTCGGTGTTCTGACTTGTATAGCTTACATGTCCGGCCATGTGGATGTGGTAGTCGACTTGCTCCTCGATAGATTGCGGTTCCGTAACGAACGAACGGGGTGCCTGTATAGGCAGTGGTGCAGTGCAAACGTCGAGAACAGGGGCGTGATGGTGTAAATAAATTATAGCGCTGGTTGAGATGCGGAAGCAATTTTCAGAGGTGCACGGTTCAGTTGAGGGTCCAAGGCCTTTCTTGCTCTACTTCAGCCATGATGAATTCACGAGGGGGTTCTGAACTTCTGATGCAAACTGTAACTTTTGCTACTGCTTCATCTTGTGTGATTACTGAATCTTCTGATGCATAGTCTTTGTTGCGCTCGCCGAGGCCAAGAACGAGTACAATCTGGGCGGCTCCTTGGTGGCGGCCTTGTGAGACAATGTTTGGGCTAATCAGTTATGTGTCCCGTCTCACGGTCATGCTGTGCCACGGCAAGTTCTACTGGCCGGTCTCGGCGACCAAGTACAGCGTACTTGAGTTAGTATTGGATCTGTCCTTGACAAACATGATGATGATAGAGCTCGTCGAGATCACCATTTTCGACGCTCCTACACCCGATCTGCTCAGCTGTTCGGTGTTGTGCCAGAGACCGCGTTCCTCCTTGCTCCAAAGCTGGGAAGGCAACTGCTCGGCCGATCATGATGTTTGTGTCCTTCACGGACTCAACGTAATTTCCAGCTGCTATTTACCGCGGATCCAGGGGCCTAATAAAGAGGATCAGGTCGATTGAAGCAGCAGCAAAAGCTACCTCCATGTGTGGTTGAGGGCGTGGGGCCTGGTGTCAATGCCGTTGGTGGTATTCTGGCCATGGCGGACGCCCACATTATCGTCGATGACATGCATTGTGGGCGGGTCGTAGAAGCGGACGTGCCGTGGGGCGGTAGCTCGCGGTCAGACGGATCCGTGGGCTACTAGAGGCTGTGATTGGGGAAGATGTCGAGGAGGAGGCGGTCGGGGGAGGAGGACTGAAGGGGTGGACGGGGGAGTCGATCGCAAAAATTGTGCGGCACCTCGGCATGGCACCTTTCCTGGTGCAGCTGTTCAGCGCCGGCAAGAGGTCATGAAGGTGTGGCCAAGCCCGTCTCAGCGAAGAGCCGACATGACGTGCGGCAAACATCGCTCGCTCAGTATGAACAGGTGCCGTCGATGCTGGATTAGGAAGAGAACATGTGACATCGTTCCTTGATTAGGAAGAACGGACAAAACGCTTGGTCAGATCAATGCTGCTGACTGCCTGTATCACCATGGCCACCTCACGTGGCCGTGTTCTCCACCTGCTAGAGAAATAATGAGGTTAAGCCCCTCTGCTTCCAGTGTGCTGCTTTGCACCAATAGCATGCCCTAATGCTGTGGCAGGAAACCTCCAAGTGCTGCACCAATCCACAACTAGAGGTCAAGGTTACAATTTGTGTTCTTTGTTATGCTGGGATTGGTGCTGATCTATCGTATTGCAGGCATAATGTATGTGCTTTCCACGTGTTTGATGAAATTCTCAACAACATAGGTTACACTAATAATTTAACCCTCCAAATTAGCAGCAGTGCCATGTTTGGCATCGTCTATTTATAGGGATTTGGTATTAATTCTCTTGTATATCATTATGTTTTAAAATTTTAGGGGTGTTTCTCCTTTAAAGGTTTATATGTACTCTCCATGCATACATTGGCACTTCATGGAATTACCGGTTAAATCTCACGAATGAGAGTGCATTCTGCAGTTTAGCATGATTCATGTTACTGATTAATTTTGCAAGCCCGGCAAGGAAAATGCTATATATAAGGCCTTATTGGTTAATTTCGGTTACTTTTCTAGCTCTATGCTCTCTTATATAGGTTTAACGTACAAAAGGTTAGTTTATCAGAATTCAATGACAATACATATTTACCAATGTTTACCAGCAATACATTATGTCGGGGTCGAGGAGGATGTGACCAACATGTCAATCAAAAGTTAGTGTTATTCACGCAGATCACTTCACTATGACATGTCCTGAACTAGCGCCCCGAAAAGAAGTTGTTGCAAACAAGCCGAAAAACTGAACAGTGGATAGTAGTTGCACGTTCGTGCAACAATTATCTTTCTTTTTTTTGTGGGTGAAAAATTATCTTTCCAATCCAATATTTTATGAAAAATGCAAGTGTGTTAATTGTGTGCTTTTGAGCATGTGATATCCATTCTCTTCAATCACTATCTACCCTATTTGCTGAGATTTGTGAGATAGGCCTGAGAAATCCGAAGGGAGAGAGTAGATTTCATGGTTACGAAAAAATAAGTGTTTCTTATTATCGGTGTTAAGGCGTCTTTCATTATGAGTAATGTGTAGTTGGTGATGCTTTTCTTCTAAATCTCAACATGCCCTTTTTGCGACCGGCAACATACGAATGTCGTCGTGCAGCTTTATTTTTGGTGAACACACATCAATTTTTTCTCTTCAAGTAACCCGACAGACTTGTTCCGTGCTTTATTATTAGGTAAAGATTATCTGCAACAGTGATTGAATCTTAGCAAAAAGTAAATATTTTCTCAGGAAGTACTTATGGTTTATCCGAATATGTGATGTCGTGAGTAGCACTATAGTCTCCGATGGAGTTATTTATACTGAAAGACACTTTGTGATTTTTTTTACAGGGATGCACTTTGTGAACTCTTCATATTCTCAGTTACTTGAAGTTTGTAGCCCTCAAGCTAAAAGTAAATACTTATTTCTCTCTATCTGAAGAAATTTTTATCATCAATCTTGCAGCTTTTTACTTCTGGCGAGGTCCCTTTGTGAGTTGTAAACTTTAAAATGTCCTTTGTTTGTTTGAAGATATTAACAACTTTATGTTGCTTTCCAAATTGTAGCTTTTCTTAGTTAGTGAATTACTTAATTAAATAACTTGTGCATTTTGTATACTACTTTCTTTTCTAAAAATATATAATATACACACTGATGACCAGCTGCACATCCACATGAGTTCTTCCACCCATAATAATTAATAAATTGCAACATTTGAAATTCAAATATATACTTTACTTGAACGATATAGTCGATTGAATTTTGCAGTGCATATTTGGTTAATTTTATATACATGTCAAGAATATTGTCCCGTTGCAACGCACGGGAAGATGCGGGTCGCATAACACATGTTAAGCCTATCTCCCGGTGCAACGCACGGGCAATTTTCTTGAACTGAGTTGTTCCTGTTGGTGCTAGGGTTGCCAAGGGAGTTGTAGCGAGATGCTGCTAATGCAGCTATTTCTGATGTCCGGACGATGCAGCGGAAGTGAAAAGAAAAAGATATGATGCTTAGACCGTTCAGACAGGGATGATGGATTTCTAGATATAGGGTTTATTTGAATGTCTGGCCAAATGCTTACTTTCGTTATGCTTGTCCTGCAAAGCTGGATCTATGGTTCGGTTGCTTTGAATGTCTGTTCCGCCTCTGACCCGGCCCTTACCTCTTTCTTGACTCGGTTTTTCGCAGGGGCATCGAATTATTTTACAAAAGAAACGCCAGTTTCAAAAGGAATGGCACCGAAAGGTGTCAGATGATGATTGAACTGAACTATCTGAATCTGAAACCGCCGACCCGACTCGTGCTTTTTTGGACTCCGCTTTTGCAGGATCCTGTGAGGCATCGAATTCTTTGGCAAGTCTCTTCTTGCTAGTGTTGTACGCGTTTTATTCCTTCGCCCGACATGCTTTCGTGATAAAAGAATCATAGCAACATAGCGTGAGGTTCCATAGGTTGATGAGCCTGATCAGTCGTGTAAGCTATTTACTACAGCCGTCTTAGATGGCCCCAGGTATCCTCTTCGGCTTGATCTTTCCTTTGCTTTGATCGCCAACTTGCACTTCCTTATTCCACTATTGCGATATCTTTGTCCTGGACAAAGACCAAGAGCTGGTGCAGGTGAAAGAATAGCTTATGGGGCTGGAGTCAAAGGAGCTTTCATAGACATAGAAATCATAATAGAAAGAGCAGGCCTGCGAGCAGCGAGTGCCCTTTGTAAGTTGCGAGCCTACCTTACCGCCCCCCCCTTTCTTTTTTGAATTAGAAAGAAGGGGATGAATTAGAAAGAAAGAGATCATGTTATTTATGATCGGAGAAAAGGAAGGGGCGTGGTTGATGTG
This sequence comes from Secale cereale, assembly GCA_902687465.1. NCBI lineage: Eukaryota > Viridiplantae > Streptophyta > Magnoliopsida > Poales > Poaceae > Secale > Secale cereale. Next base: position 131,718,211 of record LR738712.1, read on the forward strand.
TCACTGGGGAACCCGTAGGAAGGGGAGACGACCGGCCTCATTCACATCTGAAATCGCCAACATGAACACAAACGAAATCGTCTGAATTTCGTATAGAAAGAAAAAATAAAGGAAACAAGTAAAAAAGCGTGGTCCCCGGGGATAGGTACTTCGTCCGGCGCGGTATCATTGCTGAGCGATCGCTCGCTATCTGGAAATGGAGTGTTAGTTTCAAATAGAGATTGTGTGGGTGTGAAGTGTACTGAAGATCGAGGTTTTTCTTCTTACTAACTTTGTCAAAGAGGCTAAAAAAACAATAAATGACCAACGAAACTTCGAGTGAGTAGGATAAGGAGGAGTAGTCGGAGGATCTGAGAAGGGAATTAGAGAAAAAAGAGCAGTAGCTCAGTAATAACACCTAGGCTTTTGAATTAACTCTGCGATTTGGAAGACGGAGGAAATGAAAGTAGAAGAAGTTATCGAAACTCGGAACCACATGTTCAATCTTTTTTTAGCGGTTTCCCCAGAGATCTTTATCATTAACGCAACCTTCATTTTGCTCATTCATGGAGTTGTATTTAGTACCTCTAAGAAAGATGATTATCCACCGTTAGTTAGTAATGTGGGTTGGCTTGGATTACTTAGTGTTGCACGCCTAGGAGGGCAGCGCGCTTGGGATGCGGAGGAGCTATTATCGCCCAGCTCCCTAACCTAATGCGGCCGGACCGCAGGGAACCTTAGCATGGGGGGACGTCCTAATCCTTTTGCCGCCGCAAGGCCGGCTAATCGTACGCAGCAGGAGCAAGGGAACTCCCCTGGTTCAGGAAGGCACATGAGTCCGAACGCTATTATGAATGTGCGACCGACACTACACTACGTAGGTACCTGTGCATGCAGGTGAGGCGTCGGTCGGTCCTAGAAACGGCGGCAGCTAGCGAGGAGTTAACGACCGGACGTGCTGCAACCTAGGGATCACCAGGCAGCTCTTTCGCTCTATAGGGATATCGGGGGGGGGGGCATAGCACAATTCTTCTTGGAGGAGGGTTTTGGTTTGCCCAGGTGACTGATCCTGCCATAATATACTCCCGCCAATTCTATTGCACCGGCAACCGAAGTCGAACATACATACGACGATCTTCATGCGTGAAGGGACGGGAGGAAAGAAAGGGCGGTAGATGATAATGCGAAAGGGCGCCGCGTCTGGCTTGATAGTAAAGCCAAAGAAAGACGCCCCAAGACAAGATACAACTGTTGGGAAGGGGACATGATCAATAGAACCTGGCTGGATCCGGGCTGGGATAGTGGCGCCCATTCCTAACCAGTTCTGAAAAGGTTCGCTCATGCTGGAGGTACTAACCACTTAGTGATCGGTCCGCTAGTTCACGCAAATCCGAAGAAGTTATCACGGACGAGCCACATGCAGGGAAACTTGCACGTGTGGTTCTGGCCGGGCTTTCCTTCGGTATCTAATAACCTTGCTTCTGCTCGCCGCTGGCGCACCTCTCCTAACTATTGCCCATTTATTCTGGAATAATTTTTTTAGGAGGGACAATTTTACATATTTCTGCCAAATCCTTCTATTATTAAGTACGGCTGGTACCATTTCGATGTGTTTCGATTTTTTCGAAAAAGACAGGTTTGATGCTTCTGAATTCATTGTATTAATTCCACTTCCTACTCGCAGTATGCTCTTAATGATCCCGGCTCATGATTTAATTGCCATGTATTTAGCTATTGAGCTTCAAAGTTTATGTTTTTATGTGATCGCAGCATCAAAAAGAAAGTCTGAATTTTCCACGAAAGCCGGCTCAAAATATTTGATCTTAGGTGCATTTCCCTCTGGAATATTATTGTTCGGGTGCGACCGGACTACTACCGATCAATTTTTTGGAACTTATTTATAGACTTGTAGAGACCCTCTACGTAGTTGTAATTCTAGGGCAATCGATCCACTTTCCCCATAGCCCTAAGGCTGTGTCTCGATCTCCTACGCGCGAAAGATAAGATACGGGAGACGGGGTCCTATGGTATGGGTCTTCGACCCTTGGTCTAATTCCACGACGGAGAGTCGGCGTGGCGTAAAGTGAAGATTGGGGGGAATAGAGCTAAATCCCCGTCTGGGGTATTCCGAAGGTGTAACCTAGGCAACGAAAAAGGGGCCCGATACTTCAACTAAAGGAGCGACCTGTTGGTTCACCAAACCCCGACCCAGTGTCACACGTTCTCCAGGTCCGAAGGGATCCAGTGCCCAACTACCGACTCCTCCCGGAATTGCGTTATCGGAGCCGAGCCAGGAATAGCCGTTAGTGGACACCTACCACTTTTCACCGGTTAGAGAGGCCCTCTTTAATACATCAAGAAAATATGTTCACAGGGGCCAGAAAGACTCGGTCATAGGAACTTAGACCACCTACGCGCTGGTAAACGAAAACCACCTCGACCGGATCTACCGAACGAAGAAGGCCGCCCCGTCGAAAGAATTAACACGCCAAAAGGGCCACCAGCTTTCCCCCAAAAAGGGGAGATCCGCTGCTTACTGCTCACGGAAACATCCGACCTTATGGTCAAGTCGTCCGCCTATCTTTCTGATCTCATTCGTTTTCCAATCGCATAAAAAGTCATGAGATCAAAAAAGAAATGTGAGAATGTAGTTACAGATGTCAAAAAAGTCAATATCTCGTTCTCTTGTTCTTAAATCATGAATTGGATGATGTGCGTTTCATCAAGTATGAACATATTGCATTTTTTGCTATGCAATTTCAGTACCGGATCGACGTCCATTTATTTCTGTGTCCTCATCCGCGTGTATGTCTGTGTTAGATAGGCTCTGGAAGGCCTTACTTTACTAACAGGTAGGGCGCGTTACTTTTATTCTTTTTTTGCTGCTTACCCGCATGTTTAGATTATTTACTTGCCCTTTCACTTTTTCTTCGGCTGTCACCAACTTTGTTCAATGCTAGTCCCTAACCCATGAATAAGGGCTCCGCTGGCTACCGGGTTCAGAGAAGTTTGTAAGCTCTTTCTCTTTTTTTGTTTTTCGCCACCTCCTGTGTCTTTCCGTTTAAGGTCTTTAATTCGGCATTAGCTTCGTTAGAGAAAGCCATGCGTAAAATACAAAGCATGGGATCCTGAACACCACGAAAGAAAGCGTACTACTTTTCAATAAGGTCCGACTTCAGAGAGGAGAGACATGAACTTGTTTTAGGCGTAGAAAAGGCATACGGTATGAAAGATTGATTGAAAAGAGGTAGGGACTGGTCTCGCTGCTAAGGGAGAAGGAGACCTCTGTCGGAGCAAGCTAAAGAGCCCACTTTATATCGTCGATTTCAGGTAAGGCACTCGATCAAGCCTATACATCCGGGAATTTAGCTCCAAACCAAAGACGACTTGCTTTGCTGCATTTCTTGGGTCGGGGCTTTACTTGATTTTGGCGAAAGAAAGGCCATATGATCTACTTTCTGGTGCCGGTACCTTCACAAAGATAGCCCCTTCTTGCTCTTATTCTTATTCTTATTCTTATTCGGTGGAATACAAGAGTTCTGAAGCTCCTTTCTTTCAAGTGAAAGTTGCCTATCTTTCTTGGTTCGGAATCCAATCCAGTTGAAAACAAACAATTGCCCGATGGCAAAGTCAGATGAAAGGCAAGGAGTGTAAACCACGTACGAGCATGGCGCAGAAAGCGAAATGTTTTGCAGCGAGTCAAGCGTAATACGATCAAAAGGAAATGGGGTCGATGCTAAAACTCAAACAGTTCCCCAGAGGGGGCCCCGGGTTGAAAGAGCGAGCTACATTCTTTCATAGAAGACAGAAAATAAGAGGACTGATGCTTTCTTACTTCATCTTAATATAGGGATTATAGCATTGGAATTATGGAATTTGAATGGATTGAGTACATCAAGATGAAGAAATTAACGTAATAAGCGATATTCTCAAAAGATTCGGTCATGCCAGAAACCTCAGTGTGCATGGCACTAAAAAAGGGTACAAAGAACCTGAGATCCAAGTAATGGCTGAATAGCCGGGGAAACACTAAATAACGACAAGTGTCATCCGGACTTACTTGATTGATTGAATCGAGAGATGGAAATGCCATTGAGAGATTAGAAGGGATAGAGAAAACGTCAGATAGAGGTCGTGCTTCTGCTCAGTCCAAAAGAACAATCTGAGTGAGGATAAGGTGGTTTATGTTAGGGTCCGAGAAAGCAACTTGACATGCCAATCCTAACAAGAATTCCACTCTTTCTGGTCATGTCAGAAACCACCTCTTGGAAAGCAGATCGAAAGCCAATCGTTTCAGAAGATGATGACCCTCTTGTGCTCCTACGTTCCTGCTAGTTGGTGGATGAAGAATAGGAGAGAGCTTGCTTGAGTAGAAGATAACCCGCGAGAAGGATGTTTTGTAGCGCTTTCTCATACAAAAGGAAAAGGCGTCACGACCGAAGATAAGGAAAGATCCCAGCTTTTCATTGCTCTATCGCGCCACCCCTCCTCCCAGAGCCGGTTCTTATCCATAGATTTTTCAGCTAAAAGATACGGTATATATATCAATGAAAGCTGGCGCCTTTGGTTCTTGGTACGACTGGTACTTTTTCTCATTTATCGGTCTAGTTGGAAAAATTTCCCCTCAAAGATCAAGTTTTTCTTATATATTATGCTGCGCCCTTGCCCTTAACCTTCCTTTCTCTTCTATAAAAAGGCTGGACGTCAAATGTAACTGATGCTTATATTCTAAATATGACAAGCAAGAAACCTACTATTGCCGTAAACAAAAACCCAAACATTAGTAACTAACAGAGCTTTCCTATTCTAACTATTTCCCTATAAACCATGATTGATATACCAATCAAAAAAGACTTCTGAAACTAAACTATTCTATTGATTTATGCCCGTGCTTCTTCTTCTGTTTTTGTACGCAGAAGGATGTCTAGGAGGAACAGATCACTGAGGTTAAGGATGAGAAGGTGAAAAGTGAAGATAGAGAATAGATGCCATGAACAAGTGTATCAATTCAAGAGTTAAGGAATACTATTGGGAAGATTGGGCATTGGGTTCATCTTGTTATTGACCATCCCTTTTCAACACATATCTTTTAGTATACGTCTTTTTTAGTTGCTTAAAGATTTCAGATATTGCTTTTTCTGTTATAGGAAGTGTTGCGTTCCCCTTTAGGGTGTTTGTCAGTGGCGTCACCCGATAGGGTGTGTGCCCGGAAGAGAGAAGAAAAACATGTTGCTTGCTATTTCTGGTTGAAGAGCTATTTTTTCCTATCGAACAGGAATTCCGAGGGATGTTTTTTGTTGTCGATTTGTAGCAATAGAAAGATAATGGAAGTGATTGAATAAGTTGGGTCATGAGAATGGAAGTTGGGTCATGTTGATACTAGATCCATGTCTTGATTATTCGAATTTTCCATTCCAATGCACAATACTATGCATTCCATTCCAAAGAGCGGTTTCGGTGGGTTGATACGATTTCCACTTTGACGGTCCTAAGTTGGCATTCTTTGCAGATAACTTCCATCTCGCCATAGACGAAAAGTACCCAATTTCATGCCAAGAGACCATGTAAGGGTTGTACGACCCATCCATATGATAAAAAGACTCACAAGCCTAAGAGCAATTCCTTCCTTCCCTATCATTAATTAAGGACTGGCTTGCTTCGAGAGAAAGGAAATCTGAATTCCATAGTCGTCTTCCTCACGAGCTGGAACTAGGGTTTGGTTTCATAGACAAGACTTTCGAGCGCGACGTTGCGCACATCCTCTTGCTTGGTATCTTTTCTAGTGTACATCACATTCATTTTCCTTTCCATGAATTTTCCTTTCATGTAGATATGATAATCTTCGTGGCATCAACCTCATATAGGAGCTGCCAGTAGTACTTTCACGGGATTTTAAAGCAGGCAAACTTATGATGCGAGTCTAGTTAGAATAGAACCATTGCACTCTGAAATCCGAACCAACCAATACGCTTCGCTTTCCTCTGCTCGTATAGACTCCGTTCGTGTTAGGACATCCATAGCCAATAGTAGTAGTAGCTAGTAGGTTCACCCCCCCTTGCCCCCGGAAAGGTTCTCATTCCTCACTGGATCTAGTTGACTTGCTGCTACAGCAATCAATCTATCTATATGTTCCGGACGGAAGAGAGAGTTTCCTACATTCCCATTCCCATGAACTGAACATCGCGTACCAACGATCTGGAATCCCGTGCTGAAACCTACAGATATGCACCTGTGCGGACCAACCTGGCAATCCTCCTGTCTATTCTTTCTATCTGGACTAGCGCTTCCCACTGGAGCTTACTACTTGACTAGAGCACTTGAACTTGTTAGTTTCATTAGTAAGTTTCCTAGCATAGCAAAGTGAGTTTCCCATCAACGGATTATCATCCTGTTGTTTCCATGAACATCAGGTACATATATGAACCTGTCAACGGAGCGGAACATATGATATGAACCAAGTAGATTCGTCTTTTTGCTCGTAACGTTAGTAGTTACTCGCTCATTAGTAGTGAACTATGATCATTTGTGAGGAGTATGTTTTCAACTCTATGTATGTCAATTCGAGAGTAGAGCGATCTATGTCAACCAAGAGCAGAACTCTCTCTATTTTCGGCACAGGCTTTCTTTCAATCAAGAAGAAGATTATTTCAGATTTTATCACTATCCGGACTGCTATCTACTATCTACCTATCTAGCTACCCGGGCTCGTTGTGAGGCGGGACCCAACCCTCCTCTTCACTCCACTGCTTCAACAGAAATGGATCCATCATCTGCTACCCATGAGTAATAACGTTACGAATCTACCACTGATCCCGAGGGCAAGTATGAAAAAGAGAGTCAAGCAAGGTTGGATTCGTATGTTCCATTTGAGTAAGCCTCTGTGCCCTTCTCTTTCTCGTGCAGCAATATGAACTCAAAGGGATCCTTTCCTACCCGGGACAGCTTCATAGCTCCTACCTTTACTCTTGATTTGCGCAAGAGTGCTCGTCAGTGATCTCCATTCAAAAAAGTGGAAAGGAATGTTCCATTGCCACGAACAATATGGGCTTTCTCATGGATTCCCCTTTTTCTTCTACACATTATACTAATATAATTGGATTGGGAATTTGCAGGAATGGGTATTGAGAGGAGGATCACCATGGCCAAAACAGCTCTTGTCAGCGACAAGCTCTATGATTTGCCAATTCCAATCGATTTGCATATCAGCAAGCAGGGATGAGCATATCTGGAAACCTTGACTTCCTCTGGATGCGGACCAATATATGCATAAACCTTCGTTGGCTGGGTTCTCGTTTCTCATCGAGAGTGTTGAGACTATCTTTCAAGGAAGCTTCCCAGCATGACCTTTCCCTGAATTGGCGTATAGTGAGGTGAGTATCCGGGTATCGTGACAACTCCAGTCAAGCAGTGGGCAATACCGGCACTTAGATGGATTAGATGACTTTTGATGATCAGCCTTTACCCGCGGGCACTGGCCACTTACATACAGAACCTATACATTTCCAAATAGGAGATGAGAGAGCCCTTGATCCGGCGCATGACTCTCACGAATGAGAAGCTCAATAGCCATCTATCTAGAGAAGGAACTAATGCCACTGATAGGAAATCCATAGACCGTACGCCCACTTACCACTCTACCACTTCAATTCAATGACGAACTTCACCGATACCTAGCTTGAGAGAGATCGATCACTGGCATGTGGCGTATATTTCCGAGAGAAAGAAGACTGAAATTCACCTTTACCCCTTCTATCACAGGTCTCACTAGAGATTCCCACAAACAAAAGAGAGATTAGGAAGACCGCTCCTTTGCGAACTTGGATGGCATTTTCCGCAATCTGTTTTGTGGATGATATCCTTCCATACCAGGAGGATCTGCTGGAGAATCAAGGGTCCATTCCAATAGACATAGTGCAAGAGAAGAGAATTGGGTGACTTGAATATGCAGCAATTTGCCCGGCTATGGATAGGCAGGCATTCCTTTCTATGGGCCACCCACTGCTCCTAATCAAGAAATTGCTTTAGGGCAAGAGTCATGTGTGACCAGATTGAAAACCGAATTCCATTCCTGATGAGAAACTATCTGATATTCCTCCTATTCCGGAAGGTTTTCTAGCCACCTGCTTAGAGATTTGACGGACTACCAATCCAAATAGCAGTCAAGAAAGAATCCAAGTTGCAGTCAAGATAGATGGAATGGACTAGGGCGCAAGGAAAGAGATCCAGAACGAGACCGATCATTCATTCCCTCTTTCTCTGGCTGTAGAATTGACATATAACTAGTTTTTCTTCCCAAGGCCCAATTCTTAATGATTGAGGAAATGCACGCTCACATAATGGGAAAATCACGTATAATCCTTACGAGAAATCTCCTAGTTTCCTCTCTACAGGGAAGTGCGCCAGTTCGAGAAATATCGTTGCTAGAATGAATGCTTTTACGCGCTAATGAATGATGACTTATTTAAAGAATTTCTTGATATCTTGCAGAATGGTTTTCATGCTAATCAGAATGAATTTCTACTTATGCGCTAAGAGAGACTCTGGTGGAATCAAACCAGTCTCTTGGGAAAATCAAATGGATGGATCTCTTTGTCAGCTTCTTGTTTGAGAAAAAGAGTAGTGACTCGCTGGATTGAGATTTCTAGGAAAAAGAGTTGCGAACGAAATCCTACACTCCCTGTAGGTAGGGCTGGGCGAGAAAGGGTCCCCTCTGAAGCCTATAAGTTAGTAAGCAGGCCAAATATTCCACCGGGGTCTTTCTTAGCAAACTCATTGATGGCAGTACCTAACTAAAGAAGAATAGCGCTCTTTCTTTCTTTCAATTACGTTTCTTGAATGGTTCTGCACTTAGATCAGTCAGTACACACGAAACCCTTTAATCAAGTGAGTGCCACTTTAACTCAGCTCTTTCCTAGTGATCTTGATTGTCCCTAGAAGCATCTCTTATTTTCATATAGAAATGAAATGGTTTAGTGGAAAAGAGGGATATCCGGACTCACTTCTACCAATCGAAGATTATCATATTTTAATTAAAGGCAAATGAGAGTCAGAAAATCGTATAAAAATGCAGAAGTTAGGCTTCTTCCGGTTCTAGAGTAGTGGCTTCAAGCTCCTGTCTTAGTTTGACTGGAGATCAAATCTAAAAAGGCTCCCCGTGGACTCTACGCAGGACTTTTTTCTCAACCTTACATAATTTGAATTTCTCTGACATTCCATGTTTCCGAAACGGATCCTATCAAATATTTCACTTTTTCAATGATCATCTCTATTTTAGGTATTCGGGGAATCCTCCTTAATAGACGAAATATTCTTATTATGTCAATGCCAATTGAATCAATGTTATTAGCTGTCAATTTGAACTTTTTGGTATTTTCCGTTTCTTTGGATGATATGATGGGTCAATCATTTGCTTCATTAGTTCCAACAGTGGCAGCTGCGGAATCTGCTATTGGATTAGCCATTTTCGTTATTACTTTTCGAGTCCGAGGGACTATTGCTGTCGAATTTATAAATTGCATTCAAGGTTAAACATAACTACAGGAGAGTTACCAAATACAAAGTTCTGTTCTCCTTTCGTTCTCTTCTTTCTTTTTGCCTGAGTCAGACATCAAATAGCTTCGATTTCCATTATCCGTTGGAATGTATCAAAATCAATAAGATGGTCTTGTAAAAGAAAAGGTTGTGTCAGTTTCTCTCGATCTGCGGATTCCTCTCTCTACGATAAAATGAGATTCAAAGAGCCAAGTCGTGAGTAAGCGTTTGTCCATCCCATTAACCGCTGGGTTCAGTAGCGTACCGACGCCTTTGCCTCTTCCAGCTTCCCCGACCGATTCTTATCTTTTTAGAAACGAAAAAAAAGGCAAGGGAAAGAATGATCCTTAGATTTTGAGATAGAATAGCTTAATAAACGGCTTGCGCCTTAAGCTCAAAAAGGGCTTTCGCGAGTCAAAACTAGGACAAGCTGCTAATCTTTCTCCTAACGGAGAGGGACCCAGCCCTCCTGCATGGTATTGACGACCTCCATACAATCGGAATCCACGATAAGCTTTGAACACCAGGTTCTCCCAGCAAGGATGAGACCATCTTTAAGCGCCCTTGCTTCTGCCATAGCTGCCGAGTCGACATGTGGGATCTTGCTGTTACTTGCACCGAGGAACGCTCCATGTTCGTCTCGGACAACTGCTCCAGTTGCTCCTTCTTCCTGCTCAGAACAGAAAGCTTCATCAATATTAAGTTTTACTTACCCTTATCTTGGTTTTGTCCACCCATGCCTTTGGATTCGCCTAATGCCCGAGACCGTCTCACCCCCCTACTTTCCATCCTTCTTTTTTTACCTTTATCAAAAAGCGAGAGGCACTATTTCATAAGTTTCCCTAGCAAGGGCGTAGTTCTCACACACAAGAAACAAGGCCTTTGGAACTACCCGACCTGGGCTTTTTTACTTGACTGAAAACCAGAATTCGTTGCACGTAGATCTGCGGCAAGTCCTTTTACAGCGGCAAATAAGCAGTTACCTGATCCTATCCTGATCCTACTGACCCATATCTTACTCGCCCAAAAGCCCAAGAAGTTGTTGAAGTGAAAGAAAATAAAGTCTCCTACTCTAGTCTTAACACTCGTATTCTATATGCGGGCGGAGCCCTTTGAGGAAGCAAACAAGAAATGAAAAGAAATAGTGAGGAAACCGTATCCAAGTTCGGATTGACCTGGCTGCTGACTGCTGGCAAGTAAGGACGCGTGAGGAAAAAGAAAGAAGGACTGGGTTACTGGATGGAATCAGTGACTCTACATGGCAAAGGGAGCACGAGTTCCTAAACGATTGGGCTGGATTGGAAATAAGTAATACATTGGAATAAGTGACGCGTGAAAGAATACGAGTTGACAGGCTTCCTCGAGTAGACAAAGGAAATGCAATCGGATCTTCGAATCATCATATCAAAAAGAAATGATAGCTCGCTGCTTCAAATATCAAATAGGAATTCCAATCGGTATAGCTGGTGCTTCTGCCGAAAGAAAAGTAAGATGGTGCTAGCTTATTTGAAAAAGAACGTATCTGTGTCGAGATCTCGTTTCTATTCCAGGGAGTGGATCCGACTCGCCCTTGGGACAAGAGGATTGACTATCCGATCGCAGCGAATGAGACCTTTCGGCTGTCGCAGCTCATTCTTGATCTTATCATTCGGAAGGTTCCCATCTCACCGAACGAGCAGGAGGCCGAGCTCCCATCCAACCGTAGGGGACCGAATCGTAAACCAAAGGACTGAGGCATCAAAATCTTTAGCAGATCTTCCTTCCTTCTGCTTGATCCTTTTTCTACAGGTCGGGATGTCATCAAAGCCAGGGCTTCTCGCCTTTCCTTTTGACGGCTCCCATCCCTAGACACCGGCCCCCGATACCAATACTAGAGATTTGCCTTGGCTGTAGTTCAAAGAAGTTCTTCGGCTTTGGGAAGATGCGAACCTTATACCATTGTCCTTGGACAGATATGAACCTTACGCGGGCAGCGGATGAGCATATCCCTAGAATACCTGCCTATCCTACCTAACGCTGGATTTCACCTAACGCAAGAGCTAGTACTACGATGCGAGCTCCTTTTACGAGTGATACCTTTGTCTTTGGTGCTTGAGTTGTCCTCCTGGTCCTCGATTTCGGAAATGACATATTGAACCGGTATCTTTAGCATATAAAAAATCCGGCATACCCCTTTGACGGCATCCCTCCTCTAAAGCTGCTTCCTTCCTTCAAGCAACGCATTCGCGAACCAATACGTAGTACACGACGTAGTAAATCAATTCAATAATGCAATCCGGGTTAAAGAAATGAAATGGTTGTTGCCTTCTCGGACAAGAAGGATTTCTTTTACGAGCGCTAGAGGGACGAGCTAGATACCTTTTCTATATGACGAGCGCTAGAGAATAGAAATATCATACTTTTTGCGTTGGATCATCCGATGAAGTGGATGCATACATGTACCTCAAGTGGCATTTTCCTTGTGGTGTAATGTGTTCCCATATGGTATATGTAGGTTACAAAACCTTTTCTCTTCCAATTTGGATACTAATTTCTTCTTTAATAGAACCATCCGCTTTCTTTTGAATCTTGTATACCAATTGAAATCCCATAATGTTTTTGGAGTCGGTGTAAGGAGCTAGAACCCATGTTTGATTTTGGGCTAGGGCATCTTGTTCTTTCCTAGCCAGTCCCAAGAAAAGGACTGGAGACATAGCTTACTCTCTTATTAAGCAGTAAGTAAAGAAATTTATAGACAAGCAAGCCAGTGAACCAATTCCATATGCTTGTTCTGCTTGTCCGAAAGAGACTTCACTATTCTAGTTACGTTACGAGTTTAGGAAAAAACCACAATAAGTAGCTTTCCCCCCTTCCGATGCTTGTTTTGCTTTCTACTTGTGAATGAACCCATTCCGTTTTTTGAAAGAAGCAAGCATAAAAGGCTATCGACAAAAGTGGTACGCCACAGAAAGTGCAAACAAACTTATCAAAACCCGGTGAGTGAATGCCTGTGCCTATGAGCTTTTACGAAAGCCCAGGCTTTTCTCTGACCCAGTGAGTGAAATCCAAGCCTATTCAAAAGCCTATTGAAACTTTCCTTGCTTTAAGGCCTATTACCACCTATTAGGTTTACTTTACTAGGTCTCCTTCATTCCTTTATTCAATTCACTATGTAACCTTTCTACAATTCACTATGTAACGAAGTTGATAAGCTCACGCAACCCTTTCTAGAATATTTAATGTATAGAATATTTAGTGTATAGAACTGCCACTAGTACAGCTATCTACAAGAAAAGGAAACGATCAAACAGCCTACACCTATTCCATTGGTTTGGTTAACTATTCTGGTTCTAACCTTGAATCCTATCAGGTTCTAATCAGAAGATCTAAGATCTTAGCCGTCGAGCTCTAACGTTTGGTTTCTTCCGACCTCTCCCCAAGTTGGGTTAATGACATAGTTGCAGGGAAACAAGCCTCTCGAGGGAGGTTCTGTATCTCCCCCATGTCCTAATGAGGAGGATAAATCAATTGGTTCGAATCCACCTCGTGAGAAAGACTGAGCTATCTCGTACTTTTGAAGTTGTTGATGATCAACCGAAGTGAGCAGCCTATCTCGAATAGGAGACGTAGTGGTCAATGCGCCTCAGTTGGGGAACTTCTATCCAGCTTCTGGTGATTCACCCTCCACTTTCACTTTATCCTTTGGACCAGGGCCAGCAACTTCCAAAGAAGGGGCATATGCAAGCGGCGGGAGACCGTGGATACCTTTTTTTTATGTCTCATTTTGGTTGAAATGGGTAAACAGCTCGTAGAGAAGGAAGCCCTCGGTATCCTGATATTTCTGAACTCCGCGAAGAACAATTCCATGAATATGGATAAGCAGAAGTCTTTGGGCTAGAGCGCACTAAAGAAGACGAAAGTGATGACTTGCCAGCGTTGGACGTTTCTCTCCTCTAGCTCTGTGCAAGCTGAACTCCTTGGCGAAAAGGGAGTATGCCAGTGGGTAGCTCTTCTAGAACCTCCGTTTGAGTTGTTGATGTACGATTTCCTATGCCGATGCCGTTTCTATACTCAAAATAAAAGCCTCATAGCGAAGTCGAAGTAGATTATCCAACCGAATGCCATTGACTTTAGTCTTTAGTATCTGCCAGTTCCGGGTATGTTGAATCTCCAGAGGGATTTCCTCGAGGCGAAGGGCCAGCTTCTCCGATTGATCTTGAATTTGGATATGACTGCGCTAGAGCAAGGTAAACCTAAGGCCTAGGCCTGACGATGAAGGCCAAAAGTGTAAATTCTTTCCTAATGAGCCTGTGTCCGTGGGCTTCAAATATGTGTCCCTCATACCTGCCGATCCTTCCGCAAAAGGAAGATGTTTTGCTCGAGCAATGCGTTATATCCAGATCGATGAGACAGATATGGGACTTCTACTAAGAGAAAAAAGGATGCGATTCTAAGGCCTATTTCTAATGGCGAGAATTGGCGATAGGGACCCTTGACGATAGATCGGCTTACCGATGGTTATAATGGTAGTAAAGAAGAATGCATTCATTCTGGGTTACTCGAAAACGTATGCAAGCCCAGATCTTTCCGTAGGAAATATTATCAATTGGATGGCTGTTTACAATTACTTTCTTATCACCTCCTGCCTGCCATAACTGTTATAAGGTTTACTGACATGGTGAGTGGAGTCTCGAAGCAATAGATATTCATAAATCTTTCCTTCTCCTGCTCATCCCTTGCTTGTGGGAAGTGCCATATGAATTTGCATGGGAAAGAAAAGGCACCGATTTCACTCCCTTCGGTCGGGGTACGCCCGAGCCAGTGAAAAACGAAGTGCACTTTTGGAAATGACGAAATTGCTCAGTCAACTACGGAATTGTGAGTGAAACAAGAGAGCGGCGCCTAAGGTGGATACCTAGGCAAGTCGCAGTCAGAGACAAGGCAAGCAAGAACCCCGGTATCTGCTGCTTCATCGTTCGTACTAACCAAAAGATCAAGATGATGAACTGGCCTCGGGGCACAACTTGAGAGGTACGCCAGTACCATAGCTCGTACAAGTAAGAGGTTTTTCAACATGGGCAGCAGATTAAGTGATTTATTATTGGAATACGGGTATTATACACCATTTCTTTGTTCCATATTCTATGCTTTGCTGGTGAGAAAGATAAACTACTTTGGATCCCCGACAACCATGACATCTTCTCAACGAAATCCGCTTTTGATCAGGGGAACCCTTAATCTAACACTAGGTTTTCCCTCAATCTAACAACCGGGGACCTATCAAAGATATCACCTATCCCTATTCGAATAAGCATTCCTTTCCTTTAGTTTCAAATAACTATGCATTCTAATACAAACAAGAATTGTAGTTGCCTAAACTATGAAACCTTAAACAAGAGGGCGTATGGGTTAATAGCTCTATCTTTATTCCATCGAGGAGTCGAGCCCCGAAGCTAAGCCACTAACAGTAGGAGAGCGCTCGCCACAGCCAGTTGGAATTCTTTGTTCCCTTCTCGAGCTATCTCATCCAATATCAACAACCGACGCGGGTCGAACAGCCAAACAAGTTCTATTCCTTCCCTTTGAGCCTACTAACGCTGCAAGAATCCAGTTCCACCACCATCCTATCCTATCAAAACAGCGGGCTTACGCCTTAGGGTTCATGTCGAGAACCATTCGAACCACTCACAACTTATTGCATGACAACAGCTAATCAAAGCAAAAGGAAGGATGGCAGAAAGTTGGGAATAATCCAACCTAATGGCTTAGCCAACCATCTATCTTGAAGCAACACAGGACTATGAATACATAGAGAATCTGTCTCCACCGCAAAAAAGGGATCGGTCACTTTCCGAAACGGCCTATCCTCCACTACATAGGGGACTGGCGTGTTGGTGACTCTACTTTTTGGAGTGACGATTGGGAAGGAACTGGCACATTGGAAAACATCCTGCCTTCGCTGAAACTAGTCTTCCTTTTTGTTTGATGCATCAGTCCAATATGGCAAGCAACAGCCAATGTCATGCTATTTGCATAAACTTGTATGCAAGCTAGGCCTTTTTTTCGTATTGAGAAAGCCGCTTCATAAAAAGAAAGCGGCGGAGCTGCTATAGACGCTTTGATTGGCTGGAGACAGAGATCTCTCAAGTGTGCAGTGATAGATCTTTAGAGATAGCCATACTGAAGTCGGCCCAAGCAATGCCCAAAGAATCCCATTTCTTTCTTGGTTGGACTAACCCAACCGGCAATTTCCTTCTTCCTGAATTGGGATAGTCAGATTCAGTCTTTCTTTCGTATCAAAGTAAGTTCTTTCCTTGATTCTTTCTTTTCGTGCATGACCTTTCTCGAACTTTCTAAAAATGATAGAATTGACTTTTCCACAGCCACTATTTGGACTTCTCCTTTTAAGCAATTATGAACGGAACGGGCAAGAGTGATCTTCAAAAGCCCAGGTTGGCTTTCCCACTTCCAAATCCGTAATAGTAAAGTAAGAGTAAGGTGCAGATAGCGGACAATTTCCATAATAGATAAGTGCTTAATCCTGAGAAGATGGGAGACGTTGATTGTTAGAGTACTCTTGACAAGTGCATTTCTCAAATTCTAGCCAACAGATTGAAAGCATGCATGCCTGCCTGTTTGTTCTTTTCAGTTCCAATCAACCTTCCTTTTCTTTTTGAATCCAAGCAAGAAAACGGATGCGCTAACGCGCAACGGCTTTCGCGCTAGTTGCTCAATCCGTTGCTTGTTTGGTAAGATTACCGAAATAGGATTTCCTATGCTTGCTAGATTGATAAGCCAGAGAGGTAGTCGGGGAATTGGTAGTCAGGGTCGGAAAATCATCTGCTTGTAAATTCATTTTGTAAAAAAAAGTTGTACTCGCCCCGGAATAGGCGTTATGACAAAGAACAAGAAGAAAAAGGGTTTTGTTAATGGGAACAAGGAAGTAGGACTCGGGGATCGGGTGCAAGAAGCAGGTTGTAGCTGGGAGGAAGCTATAAACAGGTTGAGGAGTTGTTTGATAAAGCAAAGAAAGCGGTTGGCGTCCCTCGTACCTGTAGTTGGAGAAACAGGATGCTGGAAGTAGATTGAGGAACAAGACTTGAAAGCTGTAAACAGGGATGTAGGAGAACTATGTAACAAGAAGTTAGTAGGAGCAGGTTGCTTATAATATAAGGATAGCTGTCTTATCAGAGGGTTCACAGCGTCTCATACGTGTTATCACTTACTGCCAGGAGTACCCCAGAACTGAAGGGTTAGGAATAGGTGAGATCTTAGAGGTGTTGAAACAGCTCGGAGAAACCAGCGTTCATACTTACGCGGATCAGACAGGTGTTTACGTCCAGAGATTTTAGGATTCGGATTCCTATTGAATTGACTTTGCCGAGGAGCAGAAACCGAGCCCTTTGATTCAATCCTTCTTCTCCTCGAAAGCTACAACTAGAAAATATATTCTTCTTTGCCGGTGCGAACCCTTCTTTTGAATAACAACCATTGGCAAGACCAGCGAAATCCGAATACTAATCCGAGGAAAGCCCATCCCTACTTCCCTTTGCTGTTGTTCCTCGAAATCCTCTACTAGTCATTGGTTTCAAAGCAAAGGTATCCGGTATAGGGGGTCGTGGGCAGGTTAGTGTTTCATTTCGATAGGTGATAGTGGTATACCCAAACCATATGGTATAGGTCTTGGAAAGGAAAGTAAATCAAGTCCATCTTACAGGATTTCTTCACTTGCTTGGGCTTAAGCGGTACCAGTACCCGGAGAATAGTTCAATTCTCTTTCTCCACATGACACCCTTGTGTTGTCAAACTAATGAATCCCTCTCCGCCCCTGCTCCGACAAAGCAATAAGCACTAGGGTATCCACCCACCCGCCAGTTCGAATAGCTGGTTTCCTCCCCTACCGCTCAAGCTAAAGGTTCTGGGCTACGGCTTCCGGTTCCGTATTCCGATTCGTCTTCGGATAGCATTAGAAAATCCCTTTCATGCCTTGCCAATACAACTATTATTTTTTTTAGCCGAGGAGCCTTTGGAAGTACCGTTGTTGGATCGGATTGAGCCATTATAGGATCTGATAAAGATTCACTCTTTGCCAATGCCTGCTTCCTTGGTTTCCTACTTTCTGCATCGAAAGTGACTTTTTGCTCAGTATCGAGAACCACTTCTTCTCCTTTTCGAGGCGTAGATCGCCCGTCATCTGATTTGCTTCGTCAAAGCGGATAGCATTATGGAATTGATTATATTCGTAGAAAAAGCACCCCTATTTAATAAGTCCTCGGAAATGATCTCATCCAGTACTTCTCTCAGCCTATTTGCCAAGACTTTGGAGCATAGCTTGTAAATGACATTGCACAAAGATATCGGCCTATACTGTGATATTTCTTGGGGGTTCTACTGTCAGCAAGTGCACTATTATTTACTTCACCGCGTACTTAAAGAATTGTTGGTAGCAAAGAACAACACCTGATAGAAAGGATGCTAACCAAGCCTCTTCTGTTTAAGCAAGGCTAAGCCAGAATAAGGGGTACAGTAGGCTGGTGACCCTGACGATAGCACTAAGACTGCCTCGGGAATCTCCTCAATCGTTGAAGAGTGCCTCGGGAATTGAATAAAAGCACTGATATCCATATAATCCTACAATTATGCTCTATTCTCTTGAAGAGAAGACACTTGAACTTCGTCATGTGCTATTGATCCTTTTGAACCTAAATTCACATTGGCTCTTTTTGGCATACAGCTTTTGTTTTTCTGTGAAAGTCCTCCTTCCTCTGGACAAAGATTACATTAGAGGTGCCTCGACCCGAAAGAGCATGATACAATCAATTAGGACGTAGCTCTGCTACAAGAAAGGATAGGACTTTTGCCAAGTCTAGAGTTCGACTTCTAAAAAGAGAAAGCCACTAACAAAAAGAAAGAAAAGAGGAGGAAGCTGGACTTACCTCCGTTCGAGATACAATGAATCGAATAAATAAGTCTTATGGATGAATGTTGAAGACGGACGATACAACCCTACTAAAAGTCACAAAGCTCACTTCGCTATCAGGCCTAGCAGCTGCTTCATAATATAGGTGAGATAGATTAATTGCTTCCGAATATAGGTGAGATAGATTAATTGATTTTTTCTTTTTTTTGTTATAGAATTCTAAATCGAGCATTAGTTTGAATGACATAGAAAACTCTTTTCCAACTAAGCACTCTTGAGCATCAAGCAATTATATGGCTTGGATTCGGAATGGTCACAGCCCTTTCATGGCTGGATATGCACACCTACAGTTCATTAATGGAGATTCACTTTTCTTAGCGCCCTAGTGTTTCAAAGCACAGGAGATATCTGTGGAACTGTTGTTTTTCTTAGGGCAAGCTAGCAGATAGAAGTAATCTATCTGGTTAGCCAGGCGAAGCATTTAGGGTTCAGTGCCTGGTTTCAAGTGTTCTTCTTCATCGTTTGGCACTTCACTTTTTGTTGAGTAATCCAATGGCCTAATGACACATGCACATCTTTTGGTGCTGTCGCCTTACTTAGTGACTAGCTCAAGTGCATTTGATCGCAAAAAAGACTGGCATTGGCTCCGGGTCAAATCTACAGGGGGCATGCAAATCAAATGCGAAAGAAAGGAAAACATTTCTGTTTCTTCTGCTTCAATGCCGTGATACACTCAGGATGTTTACGATACCTACCCATTAATTGCTCTAACTTCTCGTGGTTCACCCCTAGCTATGCCCGCTTCTATGAAATTCCAAATTATGCTTGCAAGCTCATCGGAGCTAGGCAACTCTTTGTCAGTGATTTCATGCCTACCAAGCAGCTACACTCTAATGTATACACCCTTTAAGAAAAGAAATCCTTCTCGTATTCTGCTGCTTTTTTGATTCATTTTATCCCAATAATAGCATAGACATCATATATTTATTCTTGCAAGCTCAAGTGCTTGATTGTTGACAAATTATTCTCTCAGCAGGGCACCTCAGGTACCGGTCTATAGTTTCCTGTCTTGAAGGGGGGCGACGCAGCTATTTTCTTTAACAACACGTCATTCAACGAAGTGTTTTCATTATTTGGTCATCACTAAAAAGTTTATAGTGATAAAGTGAGCCTATTATATTAAGTTTAGAGGATTCTCCTAACGTGATGAGTTTAGTTTATCACTTTTAAAGATCACTGGTGGCAATGGTACTTCCTTTTATGCAACAACTCCTGTATGTACCATTTGGTAATTGGAGTTTGATAAGACCATGGATCCTTATATACAAAACATACTTGGCCAACTAAGGCCCTGCAGTCCAATGTCCGATATATTATCGTCAGCTGAGGAGGTGTTTGGCAAGGGTGTGACCGTTGTTTTTGGGACAATGTTCAAGCAGGAGGCCATGAATCTGTCTAGTCTCGCCATGGGGGGTG
The DNA here is from genome assembly GCA_902687465.1 of Secale cereale. Taxonomy (NCBI): domain Eukaryota; kingdom Viridiplantae; phylum Streptophyta; class Magnoliopsida; order Poales; family Poaceae; genus Secale; species Secale cereale. Next base: position 131,738,096 of record LR738712.1, read on the forward strand.
AGTTTATCTCATTGCTCCTTCCTGGTGTAAAGCCGATCACTGAGGTTTATGTCTATCAAACCGAGCTCTTGAACCCAATGTTTGGAACATCAACGTCCCTCTCCAGTCGTAATCAGGATTTGATCTATCATGAAGTTTTAGCGCCACATAAGATCCACGGCATGTTATCTGTCGGTGCAGCGGCTTTGAGTTGTCGGAAAAAAAAGCCAGGAGCTTAAGTAATTCCTCAGTTTAGTATAGGGTGTCCAGGGAGAGCTGCTGAAGGGAAGGTGGGCGAACCCACACGAGTGAAAACCCTACTTTATTAGTCATCAATGCGATTTCTCGCACTTTTTGATACCTCCGAGGGGGTACACTTTAAAGGCATGCAAAACGTGCCTTACAGTCATGTTGGACGAGGCTAGGCGGTGAATGCAACGCTGGGAAGTTTTGTCCCGGTTGAGAGGTTGAGCGAGCCAACCAATTCGATGTTTTGAATGGCCAAAGAATAGGTGTTTACTCCTCTTACCAATTGAGGTTTCGCACAACTTTTTGACTAGGGCTTCAGAAAGGTTGTAGTTTCACGAGGAGCCCATAAAGCGACTTGTTTTACCTATGGGATGTGAAGATTGGCTCTGTACCTGACACGGATTGATTTAAGAACAGTGATGAAAGAAATCAATTTATGAGAGACCATATTTCTGTTGTTTCGGTACAACTCAAGATCAGTTAAGGAAATAGGGAATAACAATAGTGAAAAGAATAGAAATAGCATGACCCTTGCTTGGGACTTCTTTCTTCTATCTCTATAGAGATGACCAGGAAGCAAATGAGAAAGGGACTTATTTTTTACTACGGTCAAACTATGATCAAACTCTCTAATCTTACTTCCGTGTGAAAGACCGTCCTAGGCGTGAGTACAAATGTGTCGAGGCGTTCTAAGTGCCGTAGACGAATGCTTCTTGGCGGAATAAATGGTATGACACGACCTCTTTTTGCTCCATATAAACGAATTTGAAAAAGGAAGAAGGCTTTAGCTCCCTTCCATTGTCTTGGGTCGAAGATCAAGCGTGAACTTCTCCCTCATCTAAGGTTGGGTTGTGGATAACAGACTTCCCCTTGGGCCGGATCTTCCCAAGTATAACACGATCCATGAGCGATATCAATGCAGTGACAGTCCTTACTATTGAGTCCTGTGCTGGTAAGATGACAACGCTCTAAAAGGTTTGTTTAAGAAAGCAATCATATCCCGTCCCCAAGTGCGGTATGGACCCCAAAGAGTTATATAAGTAGGAAAATGGGAAGAATTGAGGCACCTACAGAAGTAATGGGTCAGCTTATGATTTTAGGCATGGTTACTGGAGGGATCGTCCCTACCTATCTGCGCAAGATCGGATCAGTATGGTTTTGAGAGGAAGGCTGGTGGCATACGAAGAGAGGGCGACAGAACATCTGCATTCCCTTTCTTTGATTGAGAGAAGGATAAAGCAGAAAAAAAGACTTGACTGAAATTCCATTCGCTTTTTTTCCTTCCTGAGATATGGAATGTCATTAAATTAAGTAGATGAGATGCCAAATATAGGCAGGAGTTATTTCGCCAAGCAAAGCTTTGTGTTCTGAAGGTAAAGAAAGACGGTAAAGCCCATTAAAAAGAGTGCCACGCAGAAGCACCTCCTGTGTCACTCGATCCAAACCCGACACATCTTTCTTTCTATACGAAATGAGTTCGACCTTTTTTTCTAAATAGAAACAGAAAAGAAATTTAGGAATAGTGCGGGTGCGATGGAACGAATCAAGTGAAACGAGTCCCCCTTATGACATTTTTTCATCCAAGCAAGGGCGCGTTGCATGGGATTCATCAACAAAGGGATAGGGATAAGGGGCCGCACGTCCAAGACAGCCTTTCATCTCAGTGCGCCATGGAACCTCCATCTTCCAATTCCTCTTACAGAGATCGTTGACTCACTTGCCTTATTTTGAGGAGACTTCCAAGCCAAAACAAGACAATGGGCAGTCACCAGATCTTCTTTATGGAGGTGGGACCGGGGACCTCCTCAGCAAGATCGCTGTACAGAATGCTTGCGCACAGTGGCCACACACACTTCTCCCCGACCTCCAAAAGCTCCCTATGACCCTTTGTACGGAGCATTCAAAGTTCCTCACGCTGTCAAGCAAGACTTTGATCTCGATTTGGGAGAGCAAACACAGCTTCGCCATCCAGCCAAGTATCTTTATTGAATTGTGACCCTATCTAGCGCTTAAAAATCTTTCTTCTTTCTCCGTCACTAGATTCCGGTTAAAACGCTTGGTCCACCCATGCTTTTCCTCTCCATTTTTCATATGGAAAGGGAAAGCAGTGCCAACTTATTGGAATTCTGCATGGCATATTTCCCAACCTTCATTCCTGCTATTCCAGGCTCTAGTGCTCAGTCATAAACCTATTGCCCGCTCCGCTTTCCCATTCCTATTGCTTTCGGTATCTGAATCTTCCTGAATTCAAGTAGAGAATACCAGGGCTTTCTTCTTCTTTGATTTTCCTTGGGGCAGAGGATAAAAAAAATGGATTTCCGACATAGCACCTGCGGCATTAGGATTCTAAGATTTAGGAGGGGAAGGCTGAGGAGAGGGATCACATGCATTGAAGCAATCTCAAGATTCAGAAACGATCAAAATAATGGTACGGGGAGAAGAAAGAGAGGAGAGTCACGAAAATAGGGTAAACGCAAAGAGACGATGAAAAGCAATCAGAGAGGAGAGGGAAGAATGACAATGGAAATCATAAAGCTCAGCGAGGAGCACATTACTATGAATAATAATGGAAAGGGACATTAAAGGGGAAAACTGAGCAAAGAGATATATAAATATATTAGAAAAGCTTTTCACTTCTACTTCGTTTTCTTGTTTAGATTCATTACTTCAGTGATTGAACATGGGCAGATACCTATAAGGACCCCATTTCATTGACCTTCGCCCTTTTATATCCCTCGTTAAGATATGT
>LR738712.1:131748572-131809502 GCA_902687465.1 Secale cereale
CCCCTTTGTTATGGTATCCCCTAAGCAAAATGGCTTCTCTAGTATCAAACCTTGCCTCTGCCCATTCACATATGCTGTTTGGCCAAAAACATGACATGCAAACATACTGCTAAAGCTTGTTTGTAAGCTTTTGAGATTAATAGAAACAGGTTACCATTTGATTTCGACCACAAGAAACTCTTATTTGGCATTCTGACCTGTTGATACTTGCAAGAAGAGCTTCAGTCTTCGAAACCGCTGCGCGAAACTCATTATCCGGAATGGCCCCACGGTGTTGATGTCTAGTGCTACATCATACCTGCAAGTTGCAATACTTTTATTGCTATGGAATGTGAACTTACACATTTAGTAATGGAAGCAATCCTTGGTGCAAGACTAGTATAGCTTCACGAACCTCTCATCAAAAGTGGTATTTGCTGCAGAGTTTACGATAACATCCACTTCTTCCGCGATCTCTTTGGCTAACTCAGGAGCAATGCCAATGTTGGCTTCCCTGAAATTACCAACGACTGGAACCTGCTTGCTTAATACAAAGCTGTGGTAGTTTTTCCCATGGATTTCCTGTAAACATCTGAACAACTCAGTATCTTCTACCTGTATTGCAGACAGAAAATATGGTCATTTGCATGAAGAACAGAAAGTAGTCCGAAGTAATCATCATACCTCGTTCTTCAATCTTTTCATGGCTGCTTCATTGTCCTTGGCCTTGATCAACACGTATATTTTACCAACATCAGGATTTGTCCTTAAAATGGGATCGATAAGAACTGATGATCAGAATCCGACAAAGTAGAATGGAAGAACAGCCTAAAAGTGGGGGGCCAGACAGAAACTGTCTCACTCAAACTGGCATTTGAAAATGCTACCCGCCCTTCCCCTATTTCTGCATTTCATTCTTCTATTCCTTCTGCTTGCTTTTCTAGTTAAGCTGCTCATAAACTAGATCCATAAAACTCACTCAGCTACTGTCTTCTTTCTATAATTGGTCTCTAAGTCCAAGTAATCGATAAAGTATAATCCTCTTCCCAGCTCCGCCACCTCCTTTCTACCGAGTATGCTCTACTTGAAAGAACATATTTATCAATAAATAAGTGCATTACTATATTCACAGCTACAAACTAAGCCTAATTTCCAATATGTCATATGTATCACTTTGATGTTGTGGGATCACTGGCTTCTTGCTCAACGGATTTCGCTTCTGCACTTGACTTGAGAAGGGCGAAGCCTTCATGACCGGTACCGGTATCTGTTCAAGAAGTCAGTACTTATGCGGCACTGAACAAAGGGTGAGATCGATGAAATGCAATACATGTTTGAATATTTCCTATCTTCTTCCAGCCATCAAACTTGTTCAATTCGTTTTCTTGAGATCTGTGGAATAGTGATATCATACTTGAATCCACATTCCCAGTATTTGAGGAAGAAGTAGAATCTTAGTCCTTTCTAATTTCTAAGTTGGGAATTTTATATCGACTAAATCAAGAAACTCGATTTCACTATGATATAACCACTGAACCCTTTGATGCAACATTTCTTGTTTCCAGAAGATCTCGGATGGTTTCTGAAGCTTCCATGATCTTGTAAAAGAAAGAAACCCTTTCTATAAGTCATGAAGACGTGGACCAAAAGACTAAGAAACTGCACAATCTATTGATTGACTGAAAAACTCAAGCTGAGTAACTTGCTTGAATGATCGCTCCGGCTCTGGGCCGTCTGATCTTCGGGATGCAGAATAGGGGATCGCTTGCCAACCGTTAGTTAGGACCAGTGAAAACCCACGCTTGGTGAAGGCGAAGTTCAGTTTGGAGATCTAACAATTCCTTATGTCGTGTATCCTCGATTGATGCAGCCTCAGATGCTTCAATTGTAGATTTGAGTATTGAGCGAAAGGTTACACCACCTATAGGTTCTGTATTACAGGCCAATCCTACTCCACTAGTACCAATAGGAGGCATAGGGGAGAAAGCACAACACCTAGGAATAGGAATCAACAACACAAAAACTTTCTGAGAAATTACCCAGCAAGAAAACGTATGCGCGTGGGCGCAACGGATTTCGCTCCCGTGCGCTCATCCCTTGCTTGTTCTTTCGGACTAGCACTCTTTCCCTCTCTTTGAAGTAGATTTCTCAGCTCCACGAGTCAAACGAAATAAGGCGAAAGGCCCACTACTTCTTCATTCATGGCTTATTGATTTGATTGATCCCCCTTTCGTATTCATTCGACCTGAGGTGAGGTTGGAACAAGAGTTTTCATAAAAAGAATGGTTCTTTTATGCAATTATGAACGGGCAGGCCTCTTGTGGATTCCTCCAACTCTATGAATGAAGGGGGGAGTATGAGGAAGGCCGATTTTCTTTCTATATGAAGATGAAAAAAGGATCAGGGTCAAACATTTCTTACTTTTGTTGAGTATGACTGAATGAGGAAGAGCTCCTTATGTGGTATCACTTTACCACCATCTGAAATGCGCGAAACTCCGATTGGTGGAAGCCAGTCCATGAAGATTCTCCCTTCTCTTACGTGAAATTCCCCTCTTTCAGTAAGCATCCAGTATCTCAGCAACCCACATAGGCCTTCCCCGAAACCCCCCAGTCACTAACGTAAACAAAGTAGAAAAAGCACCAATTTCTGTACCGGTTCCGGAAGAGCGAAGAAAAAGGGGATGTTTTGTTAATGGGAACAAGGAACTGTTTATAGCTGTCGCGATATAAATAACTATACTCATCCGAGCCGCAGGAACATGTACATACGAAATACGAGAATTTCCACCTTGTTGAAGATCTGGTGGTGCTACCCGAAGACTTAAATGAATAGCCATCGCTGTTAAGAACAACCGATGCCTTATGTGTATTGGATCCGCTCTTCTGTTAGCATGAACACATGAATGAGATTCTATTCCTCTTCCTTATTCTTCCTAAATAGAACCCCCCAACCTAGGTGCGGAAGTAAAATAAATCCTTGTTTGTACATCGCTGAACTTACATACCCGGGCCCGGCTCAACATTCTTTTAAAACAATCGAATAACGGCTTTTCCATGACTTGGCCATTCAATCTTGTGAACTAATCGAGACCGAAATTGGATAAAGAGATACAAAAGGAGAGGAATACCCAATCGATGAAAGAACATGAAACCCTTCTGTTTCTATAGAGGTACGGGAAATGGTTGGGGGCAATAAAGTAGGTGAAGTGGTTGGATTTTGCGAGCTGTTCCAACCACTGCTGGATGTGATTCCAAGAGCCGAACGAGAATGAATACCACACAGAAGAGTCAAGACCGGGCTCCCTAATAGAATGTTTAACCGATCCATTCCGGATCGATCAAATTGGTACGGAAGTTGTAACATGGGAAAAGCACAGAAAACATGACTTATTTGAATAACCCGGTGACCTACCAATTGTAGAAGTAGGATTTTTGGCAAGCAATAAGCACTTAAATAATACAATTCGAGTGTACCAGATTCTTTATCATTTCGAGGAAAAGGTTCGGGAGGAAAGGGAAACAACAGAGGGATCCGAATCGAACCTAAATGGGAATGACATGAAAAATCTTTTTCAAAACCTATCATTAAGGGCGTGACGACGATATACGAGAGGAATAAAAAAACTCGTGATTGGTGTGGAGGGGAAGATCTGCTTATGAAATTGTTCAAGAAAGAGTCGTCTCATTTCCTTACTTCTGCGTTCTTTCGAATTCATTCACTTCGACGGCTGGCGCTACGCTAGCTTTGCATGATTAGCTTCGACAGAACAGGTACTGCATTTCCTTAGTTGGATCCGCTCTTTCTCTCTCGTGCAGTTGTTGCTTCTGGCTATTTATTCAGTCATCAATCAGCATTGATCCGGGTAGTTAGTCAGTCTCTCTCTTTTTGCCCGTCCTTCTCTATCTATGAAATTCCTAATTCAGGGAGTTCGCTTTCCAATATCTAAATGTTCATGCAAAGCAACAAACGAAATGCAAGAACTGTCACGCAGAAGTCACACAGTATGCTGATCGTTCTGAAATGATAAAAAGTATGGGATTTCATAAGAGATTCATACATAGAGATCTAAACTCATGGAAGGGCCCGGCCAGCAAACGAGATCTCTTACATCCAAAGGACCATGCCAATCGAAGATGAACCATTCACCGAGCCGAGTATGTGCAAGACAAGACACGGCTAGATAAGTCAAATAGAAGATATTGCTTTTACACGAGCAACTCTTTTCTTCATGTGGGTACAGCCCACTTTTCCTTTGATGAAATGCGAACACAAACTTCAGGCATCCAAGAAAGAAGTAAAGATCGAAATCGAAGCATTGTCATTGGGTTGAAGATCAATTCATATCGACAAGACTTTCCATTCATCTTTTTGTTGATATTTGGATTCCGTTTTCAAATAAAGTCATCTTGTAGTTAGAAATCACCTTTAGAATCATCAGCCTCTATCCCTACACTGACTCGCTTATCCGGGATCGATCCTCACTACGGTCCTTTATTTCGAAACGAGGATAGGTCTCTCGCGGAACGAGGTGTAGATTGAGAAGAAAGATGAGCGTATGGTCCATACCCACTCGGGTTCAAACTTATTTTGCAGGGAGAAATGGGTACATGCATGTAGATCTTCTTCTCACAGCGAGCACTTGATTACGGAGCCTGATTCTATATATTATTTATGGATTATTATAGAATCTATCTTTTTCTTCAAATCATAGTGGGAATCCTATTACCGATACCTAAACGTTTTCTTTGTCGAAACAGAAAGGAGGGAAATTGGATAACCGACGACACGGGTTTCCCGTTCAACGTTCCGCTTCGCTCCACTGTTAGATAGGCAATTCAATAGTTACCGACGAAAGGAGTTCCCCTTCTCTTGGCCAATTGACGTTCTGCTTCAATAAGTCATGACCTTCACTCTCCTCAAGTGAGGAGGGCATATTGTTTGACCAACGAAAGCCTCACTAGTTCCTTCTTCCCGTTCACTATTCCCGTAGCCTGATACGAGTTATTTAGTTCGTGTCTCCTTGTTCTTGGGAAGAACCGAAGGTTCATTCGCGGCACTCGTAGACATAGTTGTATTTCAGACCCTCTTCTTTCCCTAAAAAGCTAATAAATCAAAACAAGAGAAAAGCAGAAGCGAAAGCTCGAGTCGAAGAGTGGAGGTCGCTCGGTAACTCGAGTCGAGCAGTCCCATTCATTCTTGCCCGAAACAAGTGGGCTATTCATTCCGGTGCCACCTTTGTTCAATCGAGTCCATGTTCTCTATTTCCCAAAACCCATTCATTCACCGACCCGTGGACCAGAGGTTTAAAGCTTGGAATTGAGCTTTCTAGCTTTCTTTAGTACAATCTTTTTGCGAGAGCAACCCCGGGTTCGTTCCTAAGACTACACTCACAGCTTTCTCTGTTCATGTTCCGGCATAGGAGATCTAGTGGTAGGATAGGGGACAGAGCTTTAGGGCTGCAGTAAACCCCATATGCGCGTGGCTCATCATAAGACCTTAGCCTGATGTCCTACCCAAAGACTTCAAAGGTAGTCACAGGACAACCTTTCCGAGTTCTAACTTCCAAACCTATAACTTGGTTTGCTTGCCTGCTTCTTATCTGACCTATCAATCAAAGAAATGTTCTAGTTCCGCGATACGAGCTTGACTGTCGCTCTGAGATAGTAGATTTCTTGGTTGGGGGTCCCTTTATCAAAGGCTCCCTTCCCTACTGATCATACAACAAATGAAGGTGGTTAGAAAGATGGCACATCGATCTTCTGTACACCCTGTTCGTGCTGCGGAACGCAGAAAATCCGCCTTCCTTGGAAAAAAAGTCCTGACTCCGAAGTATCAAAGGAGACTTGGGTGGCGCCTTCTGAAGAGCCCTTCATTCTGCGACTCAGATAGGCTAGGATTCGTGTCTCAGCTAGAAGGGGTCGTAGGACTGACTCAGACAAAGCGTTAGAAGTACGATCTCCGAATCTATAAGCTTTGGCCTGCCTTCTTCCCTTATCTAATCTCTTAGGTAATAAGAAAGTGGTGTTAATTGTCACGCTAAGGAGCTGAACAGTGACATTTCTGTCTCAATTGAAGTCAACCTTACTATACTCGCTTGTAGGAGATCATCGCTCAGAAGGGCGTTCTTTCGCTAGAAAAACAAGAGTTTGAAGATCACCCAACCCACGAAAAGGTCAGAACTCTCGATCTAGCCCCACTTTCTATAGCAATTTATCAACATGTTGTTTCGAATGTCCTTGAAAAGGCCTACACACATACCCTGCCACTCGATGTGTAGTGGGTTTGTTCAGTAGAGATGGGTAGAGCGCACAAGTATTGGAAGGAAAGTTTCACCCTTCTTGAAAGAGAAAAAGTCTGTATTGAACTATGATTTGAATTCCTTTCTTATTAGTTTCCAAGTGCAAAATGTTCATTGCCTTGATCAGAGCCTTTAAGCCTTTTAGAAGCGAGCATTTCCGCAGCTTCTATTTTTCCTAAAGCTAATGAACCGAATGGAAGAGAAAAACTTGGAATAAATAATAAAGAAGGAACCAACAAGAAAATAAAGAATTGTTCCAACCTCGGCTCGGGGTCTGTCTAGAAATGGAAAATAGTTCTCTCTCTCATCTGGTCTCGCCACAGTGACAAGAAAAACAAGTGAATAATTGGAATAGAACGCAATCGTCAACCAAAATCGGGTAGGATGTATTATAAAAGAAAGCCTTGCCTCACTCGCAAGTGAGGACCTCACCCCTCCTTCCTCATTTATTGAGAATGGAAAAAGACAATGTTCATTGCTTCCTCAAAACAAGAGTTCCACGGGCGGCTGCTCCTGAACGAGCTGCTCATGCTCAAACTGATCAACATAAAGTGGAAAGTGTAGTAGAGATATTACTCGCAGTATGAGAAGGAAGAGAAGATCTAACCTCTCTACTTGACACCTCTGAACCAACTTCATTCCTAGCTAAAACAGGAAAGCTGAAAGTACTCAAGCTTCAAACTCCTTGCTAACCGATAAAAGGAATAATGCTTCAAGGACTATATGACTAGCTCTTATACGAGTTCCTGGTAAACCACTACTTGCGTAAAGTACTCCGCTCGCTCCCCTGCTCGTTCAAAGTATTCCACTCGCTAGGATCTTAGTAAATAAGCTTGCTCCTTACCTTTCCTTCCTAGCTTTGAGAGCAATACTACCTGTAATAACACAATGAACTTATCCTACTTAGGGAACAGGCTGGCATAAAGGGCAAAAGAGAAAGAGTTACACCCGGTCTAAAACCAGGTGGTGTTACTTTCCTGCTTCCACCTGAACCTGCTTGCAGGCCTGATAGAAAAGTCTTGTATAAGATAACTAGCTTAACAACAGGAATTCTCTAACTTATTTGTAGATAACGAACTTGCTGAAGGAGGTTAAGATAGTTTTCCGTTAATGGGGAGAGAGAAAAAGAGTCCTCGCTTTCATAATCGGTAATCAGAGTCCAGGCTTCCTGCACCCATATTTTACGACAACCTATGAACCGACCAACTCAACAGCTGGCCTTAGAGAAACTGTCCTAACTTATCCAAGTAGTCCTAATAAATAGCCATGATGAAATACTCTTCCTTTCCCTGCGGCACTCGCTTGAAGGACTCGAAAGCTGACTAATGCTGATAGGAAGAACTTTCAAAGTTCTCGTTAGTCCTTTCATTGAAGCTAGTGACATCATCTGACTCTATCAATTCATTTCTATCTTCTTTTTCTTTCATTTATCTCTTTCCTATCTATACAGTGTATTACCCCAAAAGATAGTGAGTTAAGCAAGCATGTGGGAAGTAAGCGAGCAGGGTGAGGCGGCGGCTTGTAGAAAATCCTCAATATCTATATCGGAGTCAGCATCCGTTTTTGTTTGAGTTTCGCTGTTAGCTTACGTCCTTTTAGCTAGTTCGACGTGTTTTCATTAGTCCTTCAAGCAAGTGAGCCAGTCGCGGTAGGTCTTTTTAGCCTTTAAGTAGTAGTCCTGTTCGAAAGATAGTTATCATAGTGAAGTGAGTTATTACAGTTTTTCTAGTTTCTTGAAGGCCAGACAGTCAGCCAAGGAAGGAAGTTATGGTGTGGAAGTCTTCTAGTCTGTCTTCCCCTTCAAGCTCTCGAGTACACTAGGGGAGAGGTATCGAAAGTCAAAGTATAAATCAAAGTGAAAGTAAGAAGTATAAGTAGTAGGCTATCGATTAGGTTTTTCTACTTAATTAAGCTGCTTATGCAAAGTTTTAGAATTTGTTCACATAGGCAGCGTGAATGGGGGCATATTTGTTGCTTCCCAAGGTAGTTAGTTCACCACACAGGCATGTTAGTACTAAACTGCAGAAAACTATTAAGTCATCCAATTCATGCCGCATTGCAAGATTACTCTACCACTCTATAAATGGTATATAGATAAGTGTCTTCACTTCATCAAATGAAAATCAAAGAAATTGAGTACTAACACGTATTGCTATGGATGCTGCAAACAGGCTTTCGGCGGCAATTCTAGAAAAAAGGAATAGGTGTTTTAGCCAGGTCATCAAATCAGGGGGGATATGCCAAGAAGAAATCCATGGAAATCAGCATTCCAAGAACAATAAGTTGGCACTTTCTTTCATATATAAACTATTTATTGAGGGAAAAGATATGAAAAACTAGCGTGGAATCGATTGAATGCACTATCGTTATGCTTTGGCCAACCCTCTTTTCCAAGTTCCCCTTGTTTATCCAATCTGTATTCCAATCAGAAATCCAAGGTAAGATCAAGCCAAAGGGGAATCTAGCTACCGTTGACCCAGGAAATCAAGTATCAAAGGACCCGGGCAATAGGTTTATGACTGAACTGAAACTAGAGCAGGGAATAGCAGGATGCCTATGTTTCCAATACAGAAATCCTTAACAGAACAGAGCACAGACAATAGGGCCAACTATTGATCTTACTTTCCCTCAATAAATAGTTTGGATTGGATAAACAATCCTACTTTCATTCCAATCATAAAACAAGGGAAAAGATCAAGGGAGAAAACCCTTCCAAGAAAACTAGTAACCAAACCCTGACGAACTTGCATTTGTTGAGCGAAAAGAAGAGTTCAACAGGAAGAACGTATGAAGAGATTGAGATGTTTGGATCTTGGCTAAATTTATAAGCGAAGAATGCACGTGAAGTGTTAAAGGTACATTCGACTATATCTCATTCTATAGAAACCATTTCTCAATCTATAGAAACCATTTGCTTTAGGTAGACGTGATGGTACTTCCACTATTTTGGCATCTTATGGAACCCAATTCGAGATATATAAACTAGATCCTTGTTATTAGAATGATGATCTCTTGGCTATGACTGAGTCATATATTAATGGAAATGGTTTTCTCCTCCGAAAGTCCAAGTTGAGTCCAAGTAGTGGCAAACTAGAATCCTTCTTTTCTTTTCCCTTCGTGGTTAGTTTCAGTTCAAATGACGAATTTAGACAGAAACCAATGGATTCCAGTGGCTGGGGGATCCTATGTCTATAGATAGATTCAAGTACCATTCTATACCCCTTCCCTAGCGCCCTATAGACCTGTTTTGCTAAGTGGGTCCTACTTAGCTGGTCGGCCTAGGGGGGTGCAATTCAAGAGACAAGTTCTACAAGTTCTCATGGCCGAGATCCCCGTATTGGTAACGGGGCTGGTGCTGACTCGTTCAGAGAACAGACCCCCGATGTTCTTGGGAAGAAAGAGAGAAGGACGGCCCTGTAAGGGAGATCCTGTGTTGGAAGATATTGGTGGGTGTCATCTCGTTCAATTCTGGGTCAAATGACAAGAGGGCCGTTCAAGCAGATTAGAAGTATATGTTGTTGAGAAAAGGTCAAAGTGCCACTATGGAGGTCGGAACAAGCGTCTACCTACCAAGTGAATTGTGATTGAAATGACGATGGCAACAGGTTGAGCTCTATCCACTGAAATTGAATCCATCGATGCGGTAAAGGACAGAGCAGAAACAAATCCTCCATTTCCCTGCCTTGCGACCGAACAAAGAAGAAATGCTAGAGTGAGGAGACCTGTTGGTTGACCAACTGAAGGAAACGACGCCTCTCCTGCTTTGCTTACTTTTGGCCAGCATTCGTCTTCGGCTTACAGTAGCGTTTGCAGCTCTATTGGAAATCGAATTTCTATGTCCGTCCATAAAAAGCATCAACTTCTAGTGCCGCCATCCACCACAAGAGTAGGTAACCTGCTCGCTCTTTTCTCTATTGGGAGATCTAGGTATATCTTCCAACTCTCCTTCCTGCACACTGGCATACAAAGCAGCCTCATAAACTGCATTTTGTAACTGAACCTCCACAGTTTTAAAACCTAAGGGTGGATCAAAAGGCACCGGTATTCTCTAATCTAACCTGAATTCAGATCAATAATCAAGGGGCACAAGAAGAAGGCAAGAGCGCGGTTCCGGTTAAAACCAACTCTGCGAGGAAAGCAGAACTCAGCGGTGACTGATCCGCTCGAACCACACTACTTACTTAGGCTCACTTACGAGAGCCCCCTGACTCTGATCTCTGATCTAGTAGATGCGAGAAATCAATCCAACTCCATCTGATCTTATAATCTTTGCAGAGGACAAAGGTACTAGGGATATTTCCTCCATTTATATTCGTAAGAAAGAACTCCCACTATTCGTTTGTATCAGCCTTTAGCGGGTCTTGGTGAATCAAAAAAAGGCGTAGATAATGTGCATTGCTTTTGAGTTCGATTTGAACTAACTATTTTCCACGGTTCTCCAGGAACCTACCGTTTGTTTGGAGTATAGCCAAGTGGTAAGGCATCGGTTTTTGGTATCGGCATGCAAAGGTTCGAATCCTTTTACTCCAGATTATGAAGACCCGATCGGATTTGTCAAGAACGAGCTAACAACTACAGGGGAAGTGGCTCAGTATCAACATACCACCTGCCCGTCTTATCAATGACAATCATCCGTTTGGATGAGGCCATTCTAAGGGTTGTTTAGGATTGGTATCTGCTCTCTTCCCACGGAGTTCTTGTCCCTATGACCAGTATCAGCAGAGGCAAGACCTGTAAGCATCAAGCCAGCCAAGAAGTAGAAGTTGGTAAAGATGGCACAAACAAAAGAAGAAAGGAACTTGGTTGGTGATCTTACATACGGGAGGCCTTCTATAGAGTGAGGCAAATAGCGATTTTGCTATAGATACTGGGATCAGAAAATGGTAGTGGATGTGGACGCCGAACAGGTGGCACGAAATGCTCATTCAACGGACGGAGTCATACCACCGCCTCCTCCTGCAAACGAGCAAGTTCTAAGCTTTATCCATCTTCTCCGGCTCACGAAACTCTGGTCTAATGCCCGCCTTTAGAAAGGACCTGTTTCTTCCTATTATTCATATCCGCTAGGGGTACGAAGGAGAAGGAGACCGGATGCGTTAAGCTAGTTGGTAAGAGTTCTTGTCATTATTGATAGTGGCCCTAGAGAAAGAGCTTACGCTGATTGTTCTAACTTCATTCATATTTGATTCCGCAACTGAGACCTTTTCCCACATCTGTGCCAGGAGGGCAAGCGGTCAAAGCAGAAAGGGTTCTCGCTTCTCCGTCTGGAAGGACACCAAATGGACCAAATCCTATCGATCTTTCCTTACGACTCGACTTAAAAAAAAGGCCGCAGAGGGCTAAAGGCAGTATCTTTAGTCTACCCAACTCCCTTGCTGCCTATTTCCTTTTATACGGTCATTCCGTGGGGCCACAAGCACCATCAATTGCATTATCCCCGGTACCACACATCACTCCAATCAGAATAAGCGGGAATGCTGGTTGGAAAGACAGAGAAATAGAATAATGAGAATCATATGGTCAACTTGGGAAGATAAGCGAAGAAAGCTCTAAGGTTTCCCTTCCTGCATTCAGAGCTTCTCAATTCGTCCCACGCTATATAGTGAAGCAAAGCTATCTATAAATCGAGCATATCTTTTATCCGGAAGGTAGTGGGCTTTCACCCGTACTCGCCCTTCCACTTCACACTTACTAAATTAGGCTGAGTGTATGCGCACATGAAAACAAACAGAAAACGAGTGAGCACTTTCTTTCTATAGACAACGGTCAAGTCTGCGATCCAAACAGTGATGAAAAGAATTCTCAAATCATTCGCGGATGGACGTGAAAGAAGGAAGAACCAAATGGCACTGCTTCCTCAAAGCGAGCTTCGGGTACCCGATCAAGGGACTAATGAAACACCAGTACATGTCATACAGAAGCTCCACTCATCCCTCCGCCAGCCCAACCTAAGTTTCTATCGGACTGAGCTATTCTTCAATCCAGTGCCCTAATCCTTTCGAACTTGGGTCCAGAAAATAGTGCTATTGTACAACCTGGGGAAGTCAAAGCACATTCTAAGTGGGCCGCATGGGTCGGCCCTTTCACCTCATTCTTTTCCGTTTCCACGCTCCGAAACCGGGTTCTTTCACTTCAATCTCTCTCATAATCAAGCTGAGATATGATGCTGTTTCATCCTAGAATTATGAGAAATCCCTTGTTGGCTGGGACGGACCCTTAGTATAAGATAAGTCAACACAACAGGTTGTGTCAGTTTCTCAAAAGACATGGGCTCGCCTTTCGGGGTGACTAGCTGCATTCATTGGTTTGCTTTCTTCCACCAACTTCACAACCATCCTTCGTTGATGACAGGCAAGCTCAACCACAGTTTCCGTAGTTTGGTTCAATTCATTCGGCATTTCCATTTCCAATTGGTAAGTTCTATTTTCTCCGACCCAAGGAAGAAGATCACAAGCGGGAGTCCCCTCTAGGAAGAGATGCTTTCCAAAGGCCGTACGCTACTGTTGAATGGCCAAATAGGGATTGAAACAGAGTAAATAACTAGAGTATCCCGTCGTAGTGGTAGCTGCATTTACGCGACCGGGTCCGAGCCACGGGACAAGACCAAATTGGATTGGATTTGTCACATCCGCGGATGGAAGACCGTAGATTTCTCACTTTCCCTACTCGGAGAGCACGTGTATGTAGTCCGCCTGTATCTACTTATTTATTCGGAGAGCGCCATTAATAGGATTCAGAAGTCGTACAAGCTATGGCGGAGCCGTTTACCAATGCACCAAGTTCTCCTCATATTTGATTCTTTTTTTGGTATCATTGGTTCCACGTACGTCTTTTGGGCGAGCTTTCTTCACTGTCATCAAAACCAACGCTCAAACCGAAGCTTTCCGAGCAGTTGTTTATTTCTCACTTTAGCTGCTGTCGTTTTCCTCTTCCGAATTAAGCGAGTGAAAAACAAGGGGATCAGAAGAACAAACAATAAGAATGAGGGATTGAAGTCCGTTTCCTTCGTATCGTATTTCAACGGATCGGGTAGTTCTAGTCTTTTTTGATTACTCCTTCCTTTTTCCCATCATTTGACATAACATAATTAAGAAACTGTTTGATGGTCAACGGAACGAGTAGAGAAGAAAAATGCCCTTATTCCAAAGGAAGTGAGTGCCAAAGCGAAAATAGAGTAAAGAACAAAAGAACGAAATGCAAGGGTTGCATCCGCTGTTTCAAGTCCGGACGGTTCCTCCGCTAGGTTATTGAGTTGGCTCCCCCGTTATTCTTCATCAGACAACGCACACTTAATGGAAAAACGAGGTATCTTTTTGGAAAACTTCTCTACTTACGACTTTGTTAGCGCTTTGAGGGCTTCACTATCTTCTCTGAAATCTTGTATAAATAAGAAAGAAGTCTTTCTCAGGAGATGACTCTGCTGATACCGAGTTTCAATGCAAAATGGCTCCCGCTTCTTCTGAAAGAAAACTGGGGAAAAATCAATATGGAGCCGTCAGAGGCTTATCTGGCCGATATGACTTCCTGAAATTCTTTCCTGATAAAAACCTAAAATGGAGGGGTTGGGGCTTTGGCTCCAGGCTCAAACTCTATCTTGTGGTAGACTGCCCTCCTAGGGAGCGCTTGGGCAACTAACTTGTGGGGCATGACATCCCAAATTCATCATTTACATTAGGAATTTCCTGAAAAAAAGTCTTATGTGTATTGGATCCGCTCTTCTGTTAGCATGAACACATGAATGAGATTCTTCTTATTCTTCCTAAATAGAACCCCCCACCCTCACCTTTCTTAGGACTATCAAGCCTTCTCGAATTAGGTCTATGGTAGAAGCTTTGAACGTAGACCCGGATACAAATCTTTCACTCACTGAAAAGTGAAAACCTGTGACTATATCGTCCTGAAGACGGATGCGGCGGGAAGAAGTGGCATTTAGAAGTGTTGCTGACTTTACATTTAGGTTTCGGCATAACAAAGCTTGCGCTGTCTTTTCGCACTTAGGCGCACAGCGTGCCGTTGGTAATGATTCTACTACGGTGCTGCAAATTCGCAAGCTGATCCTAAGTAATCGTTGTTGTTCATTGGATTCCTCCGGAATTACTTCGTTAGGATTGAAGAATTGCTGCAATTCTTCCTGAATAGACTCGATTCTCCCGTCGAGAGTTTCTTTGAAAGTCTTACCTAAACTCTTCCGACTGAATATGAGAAAGCCTATAAAACAACGAGCTACTATCATTTCTTCATTATAGATTGAGATCTTCTTCGGACTTGATGCACAAATAGATGGAATAGCAGCAAATAGCATATGTCTATCCTTCATATCCGTAGAAAGAAATCTCATCTCCAGGTAACTCCATCTTTTTTAGCTCTGCTCCCGAAAAGAGAAAGGAAAGGAGACTGATCTTGACGTCGGCGTTGGTTTTTCCAACGAAACGAATAAGTTTTGGATTGAGATTTCACTAAGCATTGCACAATGATCCGCATTAGGCGGGGAGCGGCAATGATACCGCCGGCCAGGAATAAGTACCTATCCCTCTTATACTTAAGAAAAGAGAATAGAAGTGGTTCCTTTTCTTTCTATACGAAATTCGACGATTTCGTTTGTGTTCATGTTGGCATAGGAGAACTACTAACTTCCGCCATCTGCATTAGTTACGTTAGCGTAGGTAGGCGGTTCTCATGCCAAAGGGGAAGATCTCGCTCAGCCAAGTGCACAACCTGAGTAAGTACACTTATCGAGGAGTGATAGGGCAGCAGAGTTTGAGGCCAAAAAAAGATTTGGGTGGCTATGGGTGATATGGGGAATCTAACAATTAATTGAAAATGATTTCACCGTGATGTGCATTGGTAGCTTCAAGACGAAGGCATTTTCCATATGTAAGCCACAATTTCAGTATCTTATTCTTCTGAACCAGGAAAAGCGTTCTGGTAAGGAGGATGAAAGAAGAGTACGAAAAAGGAAGTCAAAAGTAGTAGTCTTTAACAAGGCTTTCCTTCATCAGCGTAAATATCTAAAGTAGAGGCTTTGGTATAAACATAAATCCCATAATAGAGGGATCGATCATCACATTCTGCTTTGTTAAGAAAGAAGGATAACCTAGATAGATAAAGGTGGAATGGACTACGTGCAATCCCATCCATGGAAATATTTTATTTACTGTAGAAATATGTATGATGTGCTGCTAGGAAATCCGCCATCGCTTGCCCTCTAATGGCCTTCTGCGGCGCATACACAATGTCGAACTCAGTAAGGATGATGGCCCCATCTTGCCAATCTTCCTGTAAGCATTGGTCTTGTCATGAGATATTTAAGTGGGTGAACTTTGGAGATGAGGGTGACCTGATGTGCTATCATGTAGTGCCGTAGCTTCTTGACAGCGAACACCAGTGCAAGGCAATGTTTTTCGATAGGAGAGTACGCATGTTCAGCTCCTACGAGCACACGACTGAGGTAATAGAGGGCATTCTCTTTCCCGTTTTCATTTTCTTGTGCCAATAGAGCCCCAAGAGATTCATCCAAGGCCATGGTGTAGAGTATAAGCTCCTTCCCTGGTATCGGCGCAGCCAGGACTGGCGGATTGAGGAGATAGCTTTTGATGCCATCTAGGGCTTGTTGGCAGTTTTCATCCCAAAAGAATGGAATGTCTTTTTTGGTTTTTCTTGTAAAAGGTTGGATTCTTCCTGCAAAATTGGCTATGAATCGCCTGATGTATGCCAGGCGCCCTTGAAGCGAACGCAGCTCCTTAAGGTTTTGAGGAGGAGGCATTTCGAGTATGGCCTTGATTTTACTCGGGTCGATTTCTATTCCCCGATGTCGAATGACAAACCCTAGGAATTTGCCTGACGAGACCATGAAGGCGCACTTCAACGGGTTTAACTTGAGTGCATGTTACCTTAGGCGGTCGAATACGATTCTGAGATGTTGAAGATGTTCTTCATAGGATACCGCCTTTACAACGAGATCATCTACATAGCACTCGACAATCTTATGTATTATCTCATCGAAGATCTTAGTCATGGCGCGTTGATATGTAGCACCGGCGTTTTTGAGACCTTTGGGCATAACCTTGTAACAATATATGCCTATTGGAGTGCGAAAGGCTGTGCTTTATCAAGGCAAGCTTCTCTTTCTTTCGCCAATGAAGTTCATATAAGTGTATAGAAAGCCTTCTTTTCACAACCATGCACAAACCAAAGTGCTGCTGAAACGTGAAATCCATGCACCAACAAGTTCCAGTTCATAAGCAATGAAAAAGCAGAGCATATGGGAGGATAGTGGCTAAACTGTTCACTTGAGGAGAGTGGGAAGTGACTAGTCCGATAGGAGAAGAGCGGAAGTGCGATCTTTCGATCCAATCTACGTCGACTAAAATCCATGTCTCATGGCACGAGGGCCATTGCGAGTTGATGTTGTTGCTTTACCGTCACAGTCTGTCCTCAAGAGAGGCATCCATTCCTGGCCAGACAAAGTTCCTATTAGTTCTCTTATAGGAAGCTAGTATACCTGAATGGCCTCCGGTAGCTGTCCCATGCAGTTCTTGCGCTATCCTGGCTCTTGCATTTCCAGCGGTCCCCACATAAAGCCTCCCTTTTTTCCTTAATACCCCTTCCTCCTCTTCCCAACCATCTTGTCCTCCTCTCGCTTCACTAATGCTCTTCTTAACTTCTTCAGCTAATTTTTATCCTTCGTAGCTTTGTTTCACTTCTCCTATCCAATCCGGCAACAACTTGCTCACAAGGGTGCAACCACTGAATTTGTAACGACACAATGATTTGAAAAACAATAAAAAGATATGTAAAGAACACAGACAGTAAAGGTAGAAGATCATTTCCGGGTAGATAGGAGAGCTATTAAAATCCACAAACATGAATCAGAGTTTCGACTGGGTTCTCCAGATTTAACCAAAAGAAGACTTTTCTACAAATAAGAGAATTTCTCATTTTTTGGTTTATACCGAGCCAAAACATAGAATTTCCATTGAAGAAGGAAGTAAGGATGCTAGCCGAAGAATCAAGAAATAAATACTTCCCATTCCGATTCTTTTTTAGTTCCCAAGATAGAATTTCTTTGTTTTTGGCAAGAGCGGTGGGTGACAACGTGCAAGACTAGATAGGTTTGGCTTTGATCTGATCAATAGGAATAGGAGGAAGCGTTGGAGAGGTACCAAATGACTGAAGAGGGGAACCCATCTGACCACATGTAGAGCCAGCCCATAAGTAAATTCAAGAGAATTTCTTCATCTTCCAAAGTATGTTAGTGAGGTAAAAATTCCATGGATCGATCTCATCACTCACATCCAATAACTAGTGAAAGATGTAATGATGAAGCTATAGGAGAAGAAAAAGCGTTGGTTTTGATTGGTAATCTTGAGTTGTCATCTTTTGAAAGAGAGTAACTTGCTGGATGGAGAGCAGCTAGGAGAATAAAGTTCATCTTTACCCCATCTTTCATTCCAACTCTATTTTCTTGTGTGCGATCCTTCTTTCTGGTTTGGAATCGAAGAAGCTCAATGGGCTAGTTTCAAGTTCGATCAGACACGAAATCTGGTATAGCCACCAGCCTAGATAGAACGGGCGGGGGAAGAAAAACTAGGAGCGAGCCACATTCAAGAGGGTTGTCAAAGGCCCTCTCAATAGAGCTATTTTGTCATTGAATCGATGGAGGGAAGACTCCTTCGGTAGGTGCCCCCGACTCTTCCAGTTTCTGGGTGGGATCTTATGGCTTAATCTCTGATTGCGCAGGATTCATCTTTGTTTGGTAACCTCAGACCCTGAACCAGGAGTTGGAAGCGCCTTTGCCAGACTTTCCAATTGAACACGATGCGGGCGATGCAACTCGGCAAGGAGAAGGCTGAACCCTGGTGCTACACTACAGCAGAAGCTTTGGCAGTTACCATGGCTTGATGTTCTAGTTGTCATGCTAAAGCCGTTGATAGCTACTTCGCTTGACGAGCTAAGTACAAAGACTTTGTGGATTCATCCACAACTGATGGTGCTTTAGGTTGATCTGATCCCTAGAAGGAAGAGTTTTGGGCTTAAGGCATAATTGCTCTATTGCGGCTACCCTGGCTATGTCATCCGATGCTGTTCACAAAGCGGCTCTTACTATAGACCCGGCTATCTCCGAGTTGAAATCGAACCCAGCCCCGGGTTTCCGTCCATCAATCCAGAGCTCAAGACAACCGCGATACTTAAATCGCTCAAATAGCCACCTTAGACGGACACAGCCATTAGAAGAAGAAACTGAAACTCGATGGAGTACCCTAAACCAGAGATCCTCGACAAAGAAAGTCTCGATTCGAGGAACGAAATATCAATAGAGGAACGAAAACCGCAGGGTATGAAATTTGGGTAGGGTTGGCAGGGAAAGTCCAACTGAAACTTTCTTTGATTACCTTTTTTCTCCAACTGGTTCAGAGATTGCATTTGCCCTTAACCGGTAACCTCCTTTGAATCCTTCGTTTAGACCCTCTCTATTGGTATTGGCATTGGCTCGAGAGCAAGGACCTTATTTGATCGCTTAGAACTTGATGGAGGGAAACTCACTCGCTCGAGATATGCTTAAGCTAGCTCAGGAAGAGTACTAATTTTATATGCCTTTAAGAGGGGATTCAAAGAGTAGCCTTTTACTAGGGCTTAAGTGACTCGTTTCATATTGCTTACTATGGTCTGGACAGTGAGGAAGGTGAGTTGGAAGATATACCTAATGTCAAATGAGACTTTCTCCTCACCAAATTGAAGCGTGAGCTTAGCATCTTTCACATCGATGACAGCCCCTGCAGTAGCTAGAAAAGGTCTCCCCAAAAAAAATAGGAAAGCTCTTATCCTACATCTCCAAGACAACAAAATCAACTGGAAATGCGAAGTTACCAACTATCGCAGGGATATCACCCAAAATGTCTGCCGGATCCTGATCAGCAAGGTGGAGAGTGATGCTACTCGGCCGTACATCACCCAATGGTAGTGGCTCGTAGACAGTGAAGGGAATCACAGTAGACCCAAGACCACATAAAGCATGGAAAGTTTGACTTCCTATCAAGCATGGAATACTGAAACTGGCAGGCTCATCTAAGTTGAGAGGTAGCTTATTTGAACGAGTGCACTACATTCCTTAGTAAGAGTAACCAGTTCTGGCTCGTTAATGTTTTGCTTCTTTGCGAGCTGGTCCTTAAAGAACTGTGTATACATCGGCACCTGTAAGACACCATCAAGGATGGGGGTGGTAATCTGCATATCTGTCATCATATCCAGAAACTTTGCAATCTGCTTGTCTTCAGTTGACTTCACAAACCGTTCTGGAAATGGCAGCTTCGGGTTGACAGGTGAAGCAGATTGATGATGGATCATTAGGAGCAATAGCTGCTGGTGTAGAAGAACTAGGCTGTGCAGCAGAAGTAGTGGACTGTTGAGGTCCCTGCGGAGAAGGTATTGGGCCGGCTAGGGTAGAAGGCAGGTGGTACATACAACGCTGGCATTGGGGAAGAGGATCGGTTGTAGTCTTACCACTCCGACTAGTAAAGGCTCCACGTGGGTGAACTTCAGGTTGAGGTGGAAGTCTCCCTTGTAGATGGTTGTGAGGCTACCATACGAGTGGTCAATGTTTGCATAGAAGAATCCTTACACCCAATATTGTCACTCCTTTTAGAATACCTGTCTACACCTACATCAGCAACATGTAGTTTTATTAAGTCGGCTTCCATTCCTTATTCGGAAGGCATTGGATACTTGATATATGCTATGCTATGTACTTGGCCCACCATTGCGCATGCTGTTTTAGGAAGCATATTTGGATCCTTATTCAGGGAAAGCTCATATCCATCAAAAACCAATCGAAGTCCAGCTTTATCCCGAGCATCCGTTGTTTGCCCCGATTGAAGATCTGACACGACACCCTCTCTTCCATCTCCGGCTTCCTAACCAGATCCGTTTACCCCTGCTTGAAAAAGTGTTTCCATTCGTAGTTCGGGGTTTCCTAGTCCCAGGTTTATTCGTAACCGGCTCCCTATCCAGGTCTTCCTCCTCAACAGCTATCTTTGTTTGACGGTGTTCGTTGCCAATGCAATAGTAATATATGCTTGCTTTCTTCCTGTTCGCATATCCATATCGAAAACTCTTCTTTCGTAGGCACATTTACTTCAATTCAACTACTTCATTGATGAATCAATTTGAGGAAATTCAAAAATACCTTGCTCGCCTTCGCAACTGCCTTCTTTTCTGTGCCTTCCTAGTTTGCCAACCCTATGTTTGATTGCGAGTTCCGGCGGGGTGAGTACCTGGACGGACAAGGGGTTCCTTTTCGATTTCCATTTTAGAGCTTCTCTCTAGTTCGAATATATAGAACTTCCTTCTTAGAAATGGAATACCTTCACCTTAGAAGGGTGTTCTTCCTACTAGTGAAACCAGATCTGCCTTTTTCAGCTAAGCCGATTCCAATGATCGGACGGACAATACTTGCTTAAACCTAGCACCCTATTGCCTTGCTTTTCCTCCAGCCGTACCTGCCTCGCCGCTCGTGATACCCAGGAAGGGCATCCCTCACTTCCCAGATCGTCTCGCACTTCTTTTGTCACTGGCACACACGCTCTCGTGGGTCTATCACTGAGAAATCCCTTTTCGCCGGGCGGTGCGGTAAGTAAGACTAGTTGATGGACAATTGCTGACTGAATAGGGAGAAGATGCATTTTCCTAGGCTCTTTCTACTTTGCTCATTGGGTATAGCCGTCAGTGATCCACAGATACGGCGCTTTTGGATTCTTAAAGGGATAGGATAGTTCTTTCTGGGCTTTAGAGGTCTCCCATTTAACCTAGTACTCTTAGGAAGGCCGGGTTAACCTTCTACTAGAACTGTTCTATCTACGAAATTGGAAAGTAGGGTCAACTTGCCATAATATATAGCCCAACTTGATCCGTCTTAGAGTAGCCGCCTATGGAACCGCCCCCGAGTCAACAATGCACCCGATCGCGAGCCTTATATGAGTTTCATAGTCAGCCTGCTCTTTCAAGAACGTGCCTTCTAAACTCGTTGTTCCGCTTGCAGATTGGAGTTTCCTACTGACTATCCGGGTTCTTGATACCACCGGCCGGGAATAAGTACCTATCCCTTACGGGAATCGAACCCGTGTCTTCGACATGAAAAGACGATGTCCTAACCTCTGGACGAAAGGGACCAAAAAGCTATTTTTCATATACTTAAGAGAAGAGAAGTGGTTCCTTTTCTTTCTATACGAAATACTTGATGCACTTATTGAATGGAAACTTGAATTGAGAAAAAAGGTGTGCTACGCTTCTTCATTCTCGTAACTCAATCAATATCAAGAACATAAAGAGTTTGTATAGAGATGGATTTCTCTTCAGTTCCAAGACTTTTTTTTGAATCGCTCGTGTTGCGCTAGTGACACGAGGGTAAAACGCTCGAGTTGGCTTGCTGACTCGAGGAGGGAAAGGCTCCATTTGCTTTAGTGAATGGAGGAAGAAACAACCATAGTAACTATCTATGAAATTGATTGATGGATACGAGAGTGGTGCAAGACCGGGACAGAGGAACCATAGGAATGTTATGTCAGGTTCCTTGCTCACTTCTCAAGCCCAATATCATTCCTCCAACTCGGCCTTTCATGCTATAATTAAGAACCCCCCTAAACAATGACAGCGTACCGAGCGGGCCCTACGTCTATCGGGGAACTCAAATCCTCACTAGAGTGAGGCACGTCTCGATCAATACATCTCAAATCTAAAGAGAGAATGTTATTGTTATGCTGTCCCCACTCTGGAGTATGATTGACCATATCATCCAGCGAGTGGTCTTAAGCGCTCAGTGCATCCATACTGAACTCGAATGTGCGCGCTTCGGAAGAGAAAGTAATGCGAACTACTAACTGTTATGCCGGCTTGGCCCGATCAAGACTTCTATCCCTCAGAAACTGTCTCGCGTCTTATCCGTGTGCGCGGTTGAGGAAATTGGACTTCGTATTCTTCCTGGGTCTGGCTCGTGGGCCGATGTCGTCTTGTGTTGTAATCGGGGCACGAGTATTCGAAGTAGAAGCGCTAACATTCCCCCTTCCTTGAGAAAGCGCTTGACCCCAAGCCGGTGCATAAGGAAAACGAGTCTTCAGGTCGATGAGGTCCTCCCAAGTATTGTCCAGTGCCATCGACTCGGACCAGCGAATCAAGCCTTGTTCCAGGACTTGATCTCCCTTTATTACTTATACCAACGACTCACCAAAACTTGCATAGGGACAGAGGGATTGTCAGTCTCAGATGGTAAACGAGAGGATACCTGAGACAGTGGGCGGGGGAACAACACGTCGAAGCTTAGAGACGTGAAAAATACAGGGTGCACTTGAGAAGTTGAAGGTAGCTCCCGGTGTTAATATGGAACAGCACCAACACGTGCTAGAATCTTGTAAGGCCCAAAGTATCGGAAGGAAGGGTTGTGGCATTCTTCCCCTAAAAGGCGCACATCCATCGATTCCCTCATCTAGTGTAGTGCTCTGTTCAGAGACCAAGGAAGCTATTAGTTTGAGTTCCTGATTTCCCTGTTGCCGACTAGATTGCTTACCGACTTTCATGATGGAAGAAGATACCGACTTGAGGGAAGGCAGTACAGAGCAGCAGCCTAGGGATAAGCAGGAATTCAGGTTAGCTTTTCTGTTTTCCGAATCTTACCCACCTGAGAGTCCTAGTCTCGAAAGGGCGCCTTGGCCATCCAGCCTTATCGCAGAATTGATCCAAAAGTTGTGAGCCGATAGAAGTGGAAAGATAGCAGGTTTCAGAAAGGAAATATTCCAATGGTTAGATTACCTCCATCTCGGTCAACGATGGGGATTTGTGAAGGTATCAAACTTAAGCTATCTATAGAATGACAATTTTTGATGTAGCTTCACGTCTACCTATACCAAAGGGTTTCTATAGTATGCCGAACTAGTGACAGTACCAAATGGTCAATGCCTACCTCAAAGGTTTGCATCTATAGAGTTACGAATTGCCTACGGTGAGTGTTCCTTCTGCCCCAATGGTCTACCAAAACGGAAATGCCTTCCATAAGATGATGAAATCGTTTTTCTACCTTCTGCCTCTGAGGTTTCCCTTCTCTTCCAGCATTCTTGAAACCTGACAATCAAACTATTGCATATGGAGGACAAGTCAAAAGTAGATTCATTCCATCGTCAAAACTAGAAAGGTAAACAATTGCATCGAAGGTCAAGTATTGGGAAAGGTACAAGGTGTTTTGGCCACCCCTCAATTCAAGAGAAGAGTACCGATTGGATCAAGAAGAAAATCCCTATTCCTATCTTTTTATCCAACTTGAATGATTAAAGGGAAAGTAGTGGCATCCTATTACCCTAAAGGGTAAGTTGTGTTGAAGTCAATCAAAGGCTGAACTGCAGTTGCCCTTTCATTCACCTATAATTTTGGCTTGCTCTTAGGGTGGACCACATCAGAGGTATTGGAACTACGTTTCGCGTATCCTTTTTTCTTAGGAAATACTACGATCCAGTAGCTATAAATAGAAAGCAGAACCTCCCCCATATTTATAGGCTTTGTATACCAATTTGGGATGAAATGAATCATAACCTTCGTGTATACGTGACACCATGGCATGGATTTCAGCGGGTAAGACGCCCCGCTCCCTCCACAAGTCACTCGAATTATAGATTTAGTTGATCTCATTAATCAATTCTAGTTTCCAAAAACTACCATGAAATCTCCTAAGAAAAGTGACGTTGTGATTACTTCTAGATCCAATGAAAACTTTCGAGATAATACAAAAAGTGGTCATCATTTCTTCCTCTTGGTAAGTTGGCTGGTTTCTTCCCATTCTTTCTTCTTTCCACTAATCTAATGGTTTCATTCTCCCATCGAGAGGTTATGATACTAGCAAGAGTCCTATTCTTCTCCTCTCGATCCTACCTTGGGTTATGTTTGACAGGGATGGTCAGTGAACTTCTATTGGTTTCAAAGGAGGATAGAGATCCATTGGGGAAGGCTCGAAAGGTTATTCGATATCAATGGTTGACCCTCGACGCGCTGCAGCCACTATTTTTACTCCTTTTATGCAATTATGAACGAAACTTTCTCGATTCCAATGCAACTTATCCTTTTGGAGTTGACGTAACAAACTACGCGAGCCTCCCGATGAAGCCAACAGAAATCCTATCCGAATACTAAAAATAAAAGGCAATTTCATTATGGTGGTATACCAGCCGCCAGTTCTGGAACTTCCAGTTCCAATCGGAGCATATAGATCCGTAAATGGATTTGTATGTATAGCCACTTCAGTCGTGCTCCTCGTTTCTCGAATGGAAAAAAAGTATCTTCTTTCTGGGAACATGCTAAACCAGAAATTCTTATGTTCGTGATTCTTCATCCACCGATGCAGAAAATCTTCCAGTTTTCCATTCTCATATGAGGCAGGAAAGTTTATGGGCAACAGGTCGGCACGAAGTGATTCATCATGTTCAAACATGAACCTTTCGCTCGTTGGGGACGGTTTATAAATCATCAAATTCCCACAAATGGAATGAGAAGTGGGTCCATGTAAATGATCGAGACCTCGCAAACAACAACGTTCCTTCCCCATATGGAGTTCGGGACCAAAGGGCAATCGTTGAGTGAACTGTATCTTATTCGTATTAGTTGACCTAAGTCGCACCATTATTGCAGGGGTGAGGCTCGGCCTCCGAACCGTACGTGGGACGAGTTTCTGCCTCATACAGCTCGGGCCGAAGACCGGGGAAGTTGAGGAGAGATGGGGAGACCCAACTGCTGCCGGTCGGGACGGACAGGAAAGGGGGCGGGGATAAGCTTGTGAAGAAGCAAGCTTATTGCCCCACCCCCCAAAAACAAACCGACCCAGCAAGAAAACGTATGCGCAGGCGCAACAAAGCGCTCATCCCTTGCTTGCTGCTTCGCGTTCTTTCTATTCCATCCCAGTCCATTCCGGGATAGGCGGCTAATATAATATGTGCAGTAGTCGTCGTCTGACCAATCGGCTCGGACACAAGGCCACTTGTGCCCGCCCATTCTGTCTCGCCCTAAATGGAATGGCTCTCTTAGTTACGCTGTGCCCCGACCCGAGTCCCCACGTCCGCTTTTATCCGCCCGCAACCCGTCCAACACAACATTAGGGCCGTCCCCCCCATTCTATGCTGACCCGGGCCGGGGCTCGCTTTTTGGGAAGCCCGTTCCCACCGCGCTCACGGCCCGGCTGGCCTGCCAGCGGTAGTGGGAATTCTCCCGTTCCCTGGTCAAAAAAGGGTTGGTTGGATGCGGGATCTACTCCACGAGGAGCGGTACGGACGTAGATGATATCATCACGACCTCTCTTTGTGTACCGCTAGGGATGCTTAACGCCACTTCGCCAACTGGCATTACCTGCGCTTTCGTGTCTCTCAGTGTGGTCAGCACTGGGTGTTTCCGAGCAGCGAGGCTTACACCCATTTGCATTAATTCATCCAAAGTTCCTTACCCTTGTGCACGAATTTTGGAATAAGCCATCTTCCTATCAAGGTTAAGGAGTCAACTGAGCATCTCAGCGGCGGGATTGAATACTCGGATCGAATCAGAGTTCACGCCGCCCGCCCTGAACAAATAGAATAGGAGGCATGGGCCACAGGTCGCACATAAGCCATCGGGTCGCACGACAGAAGAACACCCAACATAAAGATGCACACTCCTCCATGACCTATCGCGTGGTAAAGAGAAGAGAGTACGAAAGAATTGTAAACAGAGCAGACCGCAGAAAGATTCTAAATATGACAAGTCCCCCATGGATTCGATAATAAGGAAATGAAGAACGGGAACGAAACGAAATAAAGCATTTCTAGCGGATGAGCTTCTCTCCATTTTGTCTGGTAATAGAATAGGGCGGCTTGCTTTGACCAACACTCCACTTTTTGCTCTGTCCATGGAGCGTATGAATTTCCTTAAATGTAGATAGACCAAAAAAGGGAATAAAGGGATAGGAATAGGAATTATAGTACCATTGGAAGAAGAGGCACCAGTGGGAACATCTCTACTGACGAACCATTTCAATAGTACGGGTGCTGCCGTGCCACGGGGCACGACCATGGAAGTAATGAAAAAGAAGAAGTTCTGTAGTTGGACCATCTGCTCTATCCGTTCGATTTGAGCTTCTCCAGAGAAGATGAGACGCTAAAAATGAAAGTGTTCGCAACGCATACCGAAAAAGGGTACCTATGTTGCCGACCATTAATGACTAGTTCGAAGACCAGGAGCAGGGGCACGTGCCAAGAAAGATTTGTTACTTTCCCTATGGTTTTCGAACGTTTTCAATAAAACCTTCTTGTAGAAGTATTTTCACAAAGTTTTCGGTAATATTAGTAGATGCTATTCGAACCCTTCCTTTTATTAAGATTAGAATTCTTATTCTTATTATTATCTAATTATTCTTTTTTTTTCATGTATATGCGTCAGACACAATCTACTAATTGATCTATATTCTGATACCCTACTATATCATATTCTCTACTACTAGTATTTTTAATACCTCAGGAGCTCATGAGACTCTTTTAGTGAAATTCATAAGTCTCAATTCCCGAGCGATCGCACCAAAAACTCGAGTTCCTTTTGGATTTCCTTCTTGATCAATGACAACCGTCATCATATCGTATTATCATACCATTGTCGCGTTTGAGTTCTTTACATGTACGTACAATTACAGCTCGTCTTACTTCTGTCTGATCTTTCTAGAGGCATTTTGGGCACTGCTTCTTTGATTACAGCAACAATAACGTCACCAATATGAGCATATCAGTGATTACCAGCTCCTAAGATTCGAATACATATCAATTCGATAGCCCCACTCCGTTGTTATCCGCTACATTCAAAAGGGTCTGAGTGAGATGGATCTTGGAAGTCTGGTTTTTGATTGGATAGTGATCTCGGGCACGAGTGGTTGATCTTCGCGGGCCGTGAATGGCCATGGAAAGGAGTATTGATGTCAATATGTTCGATCGAGAAGATTGGACGATGAAAGACGGATCCTTTGTGGTTTGAATAATAGGCTGTGGTCTCGATATTGGGCTATGGGCTGATTGCTTTCTGTATGAGCCTCTTGTGATTGGGCTCTCGTGGGCGGATTACCCGATGTGTACTCATCTTCCAACAAAGAGGAGAAGACATAACCAGAAGAATTGTGAGAAATAAGTCAATTTATCAAGTTGAGGCATTTCGATTTGGATTTCAAATAAGAAAGACAGAAAAAGACTCCTGCGCCCTCGAGAGCATTCTCTTTCACTTGCATTTCTTCCTGAAGTTGGCTCGAAGACCTGTCCAGCCTTGATTTTCCCTGTTATTACTCGAGCGCGCTGAGGCAACTCTGAACCAAGCTCAGGGGAGGGGTAGTAGGTATGCTTCAAACCCTCTGGCACCTTGAAGAACGATGGCACTAGATCGGGAAAGATGAATGACCAATGAGGACAGGACAATGGGGGAAGTTGGTAATAGAGAATCCTCCCTTCTTCTTTGCTTTCTTGCCTGAAAAAATCCAAAACTAACCATTGGAACCTCATGGGCTACCGAGTTAGGAGATTCATTTTATTTATTACTTTTACTCTTTTTTTACTAAGTTATTCTAAAAGATAAGAGCTAACCGACCATCCTGATTGAATGTTTGAGTACTCGGAGTCTCTCGTAAGTATGGAAAGAAAGTCTCTTCTTTCCACAACTCCTAAATTTCCCATCAGCCTATCCAATCTAATTCCAGACAGAGTCAGTAGACCTTACTTTAGTGTAGGTAGTGTCAGATAATTAGGAAGTCTTGATAGTCTTTGGTATAATCTCTTCTTCAATCCTAGGAGCAAAAAAGGAATGTCCTTTAGGGACCTTTGGATACCAAGATTTCCGACCTCTTACTTTCGTAGTTATGAATTGCGGAATAGAATCAATTATGAAATTAATAAGTATATATCCCTCATCCCTATTGGTATCGGTTTGGGCCACTACCCAGAACCCTGCCAGAGCCCTATTTTTAAGAAGAAATTGACAGTCTTTTTTAGAACTAGAACTATGGTAAAATCCAGTATCGACAGGCCTAGTTCTTTTCCTTTGCTTATGCAGGGCAAGAATTTGTCGAGTTCAATCAGTACAATAAGAAATCCTAAGTATTTTTTTGGTCAGGCGACACCCAGATTTGAACTGGGGATAAAGGATTTGCAGTCCCCTGCCTTACCGCTTGGCCATGCCGCCAAATCCGATCCAAAATCGAGCAAAATCTTATTCATCCACATTATTTTACTAATTTGTATTCGTAGGAGGGGATTCTGAAACCCTTTTTGATTTTTTTTAGATCGTTGAATCCCTTTGTACTTATCCCTTTCCAATCCCTTTTAATACATTCATTCCTGTTTTTTATTGGACCCAGTTTTATTCTCTTCGATTGATTGTATCTCAAAACACACATTATTTAAATACCTTCTCTTTCTATTGAAAAGATAAAGGATTTCCAGTCACAGACTGCCAAATTTAGGAAAAATTGGAACCATTAACTATATTATTTGTTATTATTTGTTATTTTGATATTTTCTATTTGTTAGTAGTGAACGGTTCTAAAATGGGTATTGTATCCCAAATAGTGTTTCCTTAATGGCATAACAAAATCAAATTGATTTACGGCTAATCAGTATCAATTAAAAAAAAGAGAATTATGATATTGATATAGTGTGACCTGACCCCTGTTGCTCCAAGTGAAATTCTTTCTAGGGTTCTTAAAGATATTCTCCATTTTTTCCCTTTCCCTACAATAAAGTATAGTCTGAAGGCTAGCACGCACCATTCCTCGCTTATGATAATCTAAGGCCAAAAAGAAAGAAGGCTCACACCATAATAATACATACCCTTTTTCCTCGATCGTCAAGGTCGTGGATTTGGATCGATTTCGGTTTTACGGGCTTCATACATTGTTAAGAAAAGTACTCGGCATTGGAAAGCATCACGTTCTGGCCACACACAAAAGAAGTCGGTGGAAGGTATGGAATTTCTCGGCTGAAGGTCAGAAAGAAAGCAATCGCCAGTGCTCTCGGTTCCAGCAACGAGTCTTTTCTCTGAGAATTAAGGAAAACAAACTAACCTTGTCTGTCTATGTTCACCTTGACATGAAAGACTCTTTTCCTAACCTGACTGTTCTACCTGGCTAGTTCACTTCACTTTTCGAGGGATCCTGGATTGGAGTTCACTTGTCTATGAGTGTCCGAACAGCTTCAGATCCTTCCAAGGCGCAGGGGTTCTCTCTCCATTCACTTTGAGCTGGGTTTCTTGTGATCTTTGTAGTAGTTTTTCCGTCCAATTTTATGGTAAATTAAGTCTTACACAGCTGTCCCCAAGGATGTCCATTCCATTCGGCAGGGACTCCATCTCGCATTCGATCTCCCTCCTTTCCCTGAAAGAGTCGAGGTCTCTCTGGACTTCTCTTTTGCCTCTCTCCCAGATTCAGAAAAAGGGAGGAAGAGGGCCTCTTGACGGGAGTGATTCCCCGAAAAGAGATCGTTCCCAGCATCCTCGAGTTCGTAGTCAAACTCACCTTCATCCACCTTTCATGGACTGGCGCGGGCAAGCGCCGATGTCTGGAGCAGGAGATGGAAGCTTGGGTTGAGGAGGCTGTCAACGAGTCATCAAAGGCGATAGATTGGTTATATTCGGATTCGTTTGATTTTGATTTTCTTTTTTTTGGTTGTGAGAGGTCTGGGTCCACAGCTGGGGAAGAGTCGTCAGATGACAATTGAAGTAGGGGTCTGCCTCTTTCAAAGGGAAGCAAGAGTCTCATAGGGAAGGAGATCCTGCACAGACCAATCCCAATCAGGAAGAGAGTCTTGTTGTCAATGAAAGCAATTTTTCTATGTCACATATCTGCCTATCTCGTGTTGTGAGCTATAAAGTACCCACCAGGGGGGGTGGACCAAGAAAGAGGCAGGCGATTGGATCCTTCCCATCCTCTGTGATGTCAGTCTCTTTGTCATTCTTTCACCCTTGCTGAGTAGCGAAGTGAGCATACTCAAGATCCAATTCATCAATCATTTGAGTTGGTACGAACATAGGAATCCAGACTCCGCTTGATTCGATCTTCAGTTTCGACCTTCATCAGTCAGGAAAAAGAAGAAGGACCCACTTATTCCACTCGGAGAGACCGAACCAGGCAACAAAAAAAAAAGAAAAACTGAAGGAAGTTCTCTTTCCATTCCAACTAAACTAAGTGAAAAAAGGGGGAGAGCAAAACAGAAACA
Organism: Secale cereale; assembly: GCA_902687465.1. Classification (NCBI taxonomy): domain Eukaryota; kingdom Viridiplantae; phylum Streptophyta; class Magnoliopsida; order Poales; family Poaceae; genus Secale; species Secale cereale. Next base: position 131,779,089 of record LR738712.1, read on the forward strand.
CAGGAACAAAGAAACTATGTCCAAACCAACGAGTCCTTTGGTCGACTCTAAAGAATGTATCGGGAGTTGGGAGTTAGCCATCTCATAGGAGTGATAGCTGGGTTTTTCACGGAGTTTCTTCGTACGATTAAAAAAAGAGTGCTCTAGGTCGGAGAAAACAAGAAGAAGATTGTTCACCAGTCTGTCTCCCAACCTCTTTAAAGCAGCTACCTACCGTGATCTGGTCTTGGGACAGCATTGGCACCCCCGTTTGCTGGATCTTCTAGGCACTCTAAAGCGCTTCCACGAGAGACAGATGGACTTTTAGTTATAGACGGAGAAGAGCCTTTAGAGGATCAAGAGTGATTCCTCAATAAAACAAATGGGATTTTGAGGGAGGGCTGAACGCGATGTACTGAAGGGTTCGCTTTCGTTGATCGGCGCCAGTCTTTCCTGCTGTGAATTTCCCAGGTCGGGAGGGGCCCTTTCCTTCTACCTTACTGAACCCATTCACCAATGATTGGATCACTCAAAGCTAAAGACCAATTCCTTCCTTTTAGGTGGTCTAGGTGGCTGGGATACTATGCCCTTCTTTTTAGAGGCTCAAAGACGAGTTCTTTGAAGGAAGCAAAAGAACCCATGTGTCTCGGATGAAGTCTACCCTCTTTTTGTGCCGGGAAGAAGAATGAGATCCAACTCAAAGTCAAGGAAAGCGGCCTAGACCACTGACTTTTGATGGAAGGCTTCTGAACATGGATTGGTCTGATAAAGCCAATTTTTCGGCGACTCAAATATTTTCTGAGAGCACTAGACCTTCTCTCTTTCAGGATTGATTCCCACTCACTGCCTAATAGCAGGCTTGGCCCATGAGACCTATTGTCTTATTGTACTGGCTCACTTCACTACTTTGGAGGATGGGTTTTTCCCCTTTTTGGTTCGCAAACGCTCTAACCCATCGAGAAGCTCCATCCAAATTGGAGTTGATGTGAGCACTTCCCCAGAGGCAGAGGCTTTTTCTACAAAAGGGTGGGAGCATAAAATGTAGGTGAGTCAATTGCGTGTGGCCTTCAAGTATTTCGTATTGTAACAATATTAGATCGGCATCCAAACAAAGGTGCATGTACGGTTCCTAAGGGATACAATTTTGTCCTAATCATCGAGAAAGATGAAATAAGTTGATAGCGCGATCTCGTACTAACACATACTCTCTAAATATTGAAGAACTTGCATGCGGCCTTCAAGCCACAACCGCGGTATGAGTTCTGATCTCAGACTTTGGTTTGGGGGCTGCTGGCCCCTTCGCGTCGACAAGGAAACTGTGGACGACAATGGGTTTAGAATTCTAATAAAACGAAGACCCTATCGAACAAATAGAGGAAAGGGCGGAAAGGGGAAAAAGTAAAGTATAAGCGACATATGGCACGAAAAGGAAATCCAATTTCGGTAAGACTTGATCTGAATCGTAGTTCAGATCCAAGTCGGTTCAGTGAGGGCGACCGCGAAAGTCACCGAATGGGTTCGGTCCGTCTTTTCCTGATCTTTATTTGTCCCCCCAAAAAAGGCGTGAGAGGACGTTGCAGATGTCCGGGACGGACACGACTTCTTCTAACGCTAGAAGACCACAGGAAGAAACCCGGGACCAGAGCATGTCGTGAAAGACGCACACGGGGCGGGCGTGCTTCGACCGTGTCTCCGGGGCACAGTTGAATGTAGATATCATGAACGCGAGGATAAGGATACCAGGCCGAGAAACCCGGGCAAGTACTCCCCTAATGTGCCGATCGCTAGCGCATCCAGGGCCCCGGCGCCCAGCTCTGCTGGAGAGGCCGTCACTGATCTGAAAAGTGCGTCTGCGGTTCGGATAGACTGATTCTGCGAACGCCTAGCCCCAGGAATCAATAAAAAAACAAGTGCTAAGTTTCATTTCAGATCAGTGAATAAACCAAAAAAGAGACCCTTCTCGCTCGACGCCACACTATGCTCCGCTTCAACAAATGAGAGTTTTCGGTGGAACAGGTGAACCACGCGAGCTGGTTAGATGCGTGGGGCAGAGGGCTCGTAGTACCTGATAGCGCAGCTATGCAGTGGAAGGGAAGGAGCCTAAATCGACCCCCTTCTTTCTTTTTTATTCAAAGACACAAAAGCAAGCACAGTACAAAGAGATTGGACTCTCGGATGAGACTAAGCAGCTACCGTTCCGACGCGCCCCTGACCCTATCTTGATTCAAACCGAAAACCCTCTCTAAGGTGGAGCCTAGTTGAAGCTGTCATTCAAAGAATAAATGGGAATCCAAATCCACTTTTAGGGATATAGATGAAGTCTCGCTCAGTAAAGAGAGTTGTAGATTCGTAGAAGAGGATCAGAGTACGCGCGCTACAAAAGGCAGCTAGCCAATGAAAGTAAGTGGAAAGAATATAGTACTTTTGTACTGACCCCTCCGGGGCCCCCAGTTGTTTTGGCGCGCCCTACCCCAACGTTAGACTATTGCCTTTTTAGCCTACGCTTGCTGCTTGCAGCATGGATTCGATATATCTATCGAATCCATGCTTCCCCCGCCCCGAAGCGAGACTCTATCCAGATCTCAAAGAATAACGAGCTAGGCGGCCGGCGGGCAAAGAAAGGGGGCGGGGCGTTTACTTGAAAATGACAACCGCCTGTTCCAGCAGCGGGGGCCTTGCACGAAAGCAAACCTACGATTAAGTAGCAGTTGCTTTCGCTGATGGGCCCAGTGAGGGGGGCATTGTCCCTCAGTTCTTACCAACCTCAGGTGTGTACATCTAACTTATTATCTTCTTTTTTCATGCAAGCCTGACCTCAGCTGTCCATTTCTTATTCATTCAGGGCGCCCCTAGTGGACTTGGCGGTGCTCCTTTCTCAAACCAGAACAACTCTGAACGTTAGGGAAAATAAGGGAAGACCACCTGAGCGAACCGACCGAAGGGACTTTACTTATCCGAACCGAACGTTAGCGGCTTAAGCTAAGCCTATCACGAGCTGCGTTGCTGCTTGATCGGCGGGGACGAAGATCTCAAAGTATGGGGCAAAGGATCAAGCGCTTTGACTTTGCTTTGTCCCCCGGGATCCACCACAGGTTGGGTTTGAGAGCCGTGTGATGGGTGACTATCTAGCACGGTTCAGAGAGCACGTGTATGTAGTCTGCGCTGGTGAATGGAAGCCCCCGCCGCAAAAAAGAAGCGGCTCTTCCCACGGCTCTGTCACCATTGACTCTATTTATTATTATGGTAAATCATTGTATCAAGATGTCAATCTTAGATCTTATTTTAGTTCGATACGTCCACCTACGAAACTCGCCTATGGCTTTCGTCTCGGTAGGTGTATTATTCTACATTTTCCCAAAAGGACATTCATTCATTTCTTTCTTCCCGGGCGATCACCACGACTAAAACGAAAACAAGACAAGAAATCAAGACCCGCCGTACTACAGGAAAAGGGCTGGTGGCCGACATTTGGGAAAGTCGGGCCGATCGGGTGTCTTCATTCAATCGAGGGTACAGAGGAAGAACGAAACGAAGTGAGAGGCCGGGGGGCAGGGAAAAGAGTCGAGTCGATCGACCGGGAGAAGCAAAACGAAATCCGGATTTGGCCGAAAAAGATGCAACGTTATGGATACCATGACCGATCACCATCGAGAAAGAAGAATTTTGATAAATCACTTCGGGTGAGCGGGGCCTTCAAGTGGCCTCAATACGCCGGGGTTGTAAATGACATACCTTTCCTTACGGGAAATGCCGCCTACTTACTAAAAGGGAATAGAATCAAGTTCTTTTTACCAAAGAAGTCCCGCTCTGACGGCCCGACGAGTCATCTACTAAAAAGGACCCTCCCCGCTGTGCGCGCCTACTTACTGAAAGGGAATAGAATCAAGTTCTTTTCACCAAAGAAGTCCCGCTCTAACGGCCCGACGAGTCATCTACTAAAAAGGACCCTCCCCGCTGTGCGCCCCTCCTTGAATTATTCGGTCATGCAATACTTTTTTAATACTAAGAATAAAATGCATTTCGACCCCGTCCTAGTTCTCAATCATTTCGTGGCACCGGGTGTGGCTGAACCATCTACGATGGGGGGAGCGAAGGGAGGAAGCTTAGATAAGAGAATACGCTCTCGCATCGTTTTTTTTAGAAAGCTTTACCAGCGAGAAAAAGTGTTTGGCCCGAGCCAAAAAGAGGTTGATCCACTTCATTCGCCAAGCGAATGATCTTCGCTTCGCGGGAACAACAAAAACCACCATATCGCTCTTTCCTTTCTTCGGTGCTACCTTCTTTTTTCCAAGGGATGAGGTTGAGGTGTTCGGTGCTACCTTCTTTTTTCCAAGGGATGGGGTTTGGGTGTATAAGGACCCTTTTTGTGAGTATGCCCGGGAACAACTCCTAGCTCAATTTAGGATCAAATGTAGGAACCTCATGGGTAAGGATAAGGTAATGGAATTGATAGAGAAATTCATAGACCTAGGTAGGATAGGCAAATTGATAAAGGGAATAGAGATGATGATAGAGATCATACTGAGAAAGAGGAGAATTCCGTACGGGTACAACTCTTATTTGAACGAAGTGCAAAAAATGCGATCTTTTTTGTCTAATAGAACAAACACTAATACCTTAATTGAGTCGGTAAAGATCAAATCTGTTTATCAAAGTGCTTCTCTAATTGCTCAAGACATCTCTTTTCAACTGAGGAACAATCCAATCTCATTTCGTTCCATTTTTAGTAAAATAGTGAAGGATATTCCATTAATAATGCCAAAAGGGGTGGAGGGGATACGTATTTGTTGTTCTGGTCGATTAGGGGGTGCGGAAATAGCTAGAACTGAATGCGGAAAGTATGGAAAAACATCTTGTAATGTATTTAACCAGAAAATCGATTATGCTCCTGCGGAAGTATCTACTCGTAACGGAATTTCAGGTGTCAAAGTGCGGATCTCATATAGTCAAAATAAGAAGGGACGTGCTATATCCGAAACGTACGAAATATAGTAAATATTTTAAATGCAGATGTAGTAGGGGTCGCGAACCGGATGGTACACAACTTGGTTTTGGAAGATATGGCACCAAAAGTTGTAGAGCTGGTCGTCTTTCATATCGAGCCATTGAAGCAGCGCGTCGGGCTACAATCGGACAATTCCATCGTGCTATGAGCGGACAATTCCGAAGAAATTGTAAGATATGGGTAAGAGTTCTCGCAGATCTTCCTATTACGGGGAAACCCGCAGAAGTTCGAATGGGAAGAGGAAAAGGAAATCCGACGGGTTGGATTGCTCGTGTGTCCACGGGACAAATCCCATTTGAAATGGATGGTGTGAGTTTGTCAAATGCTCGACAAGCCGCTAGATTAGCGGCGCATAAACCATGTTCGTCTACCAAGTTTGTTCAGTGGTCGTAACGTAATTGGTTAGTGGGGAAAAACCGGGCGGGGACTCAAAAGAATTTGGCGAAGTGTTTGTTCCTGAACGAGGGAAGTGGAAAGACAAAGAGGGATAGGGAGCTCGCCTCCTTCTTTTTTGTAATCGCCGAAATTGTACGACGACCCTTCTTGTTCCAGGCATACGACCCTGAGACGTGACGGTGTCACTTTTCCGGCCCGGTAAAGTGACAGTTATATAAATAAGAATAAGAAAGAGAAGCGTGATGTTGTCGTGTTGTCAGCAATCAAATTATCGTAAATATATAGTACGGTTGCGTTGTTTCAATTTCTGTTCGTACTCTGATTGCTGTGGCTGCACCTCGATCTTGGCAAATCTCTCAAATGGATGTCAAAAATGATTTCCTTCATGGTGATCTACATGAGTTTTTTCTATATGCAGCCACCTCTGGGTATTGAAGTTCCTGATGGTCATGTTTGTCGCCTTCGAAAGGCCCTCTATGGGAAAAAAGCAACCACCTCGTGCTTGGTTTGAGCGGTTCAGCTCTATGGTTCAAGCTGCTGGTTTCTCTTCTAGTGAGCATGACCCTGCACTTTTCACTCATACATCTGACCGCGGTCGTACCTTGCTTCTTCTCTATGTTGATGATATGTTGATCACTGGAGATGATCAGAAGTACATTGCTTTTGTTAAGCAAAAGTTGAGTGAGCAATTCAAGATGTCAGATTGATTTTCTCTCAGTTATTTTCTGGGAATTGAGGTTGATCAAACTAATGATGGTTACTATCTCTCTCAGCATCGCTATACTCAGGATTTGATCTCACGCTCAGGTCTTACTGATACACACACTGCCGCTACACCCATGGAGCTCCATCTCCAATTGCGCCCTAGTGATGGTACTCCTCTTGAGGGATACCACTCTCTATCGTCATCTTGTAGGCAGCCTTGTGTACCTCACTGTGACCCGGCCTGACATTGCTCATGCAGTCCACATTGTCAGTCAGTTTGTCAGTGGTTACTTGAGGGAGATGCAAATACTTCATTCTTCCATAGTGCTGCCAATGGAAGACACATAAAATGTAATATTGCTTCTTTGGAACATGAAGGAAATGTTATACAAGATGAGAAAGAGTTGCAAGAACACATTTCTAGTTACTATAAGAGACTATTTGGTTCAGAGGACAGGGGGACATATCTCTTGGTGGAAGCCCCTTGGTCAACAGAGCACATGCTATCAGAACTAGACAATGAAGAGTTGACTAAGCCTTTCACTATGGAGGAAATAGAGTTAGTAGTTAAAGAGATGAAAACCAATACAGCTCCTGGCCCAGATGGCTTACCAGTAATCTTTTAGAAACATTTTTGGGAGATGGTTAAAGAGATGGTCAAAAGAATGCTTGATAGCCCGCATGCTGAGGAGTTGCAACTTAGAAGACTTAATTATAGGGTGGTTACTCTGATTCCTAAAACGAAAGATGCTGCAACTATCAAGCAATATCGGCCAATATGTTTATATTATGTTTGTTATAAAATTGTGACTAAAGTACTGACAAATAGGCTTGAGAGAGTTGCAGATAAGGTGGTGAGTAAGAGTCAGACGGCATTTATGAAAAACGGAAATATTTTAGATGGGGTGGTCACTATCCATGAGGTGTTTCATGAGCTTAGGAGGACTAAACAAGAGGGGGTCATACTAAAGCTAGACTTTGAAAAAGCATATGACAGGGTGAATTGGGATTTTCTACAAGAGGTTTTGCTTAAAAAGGGTTTTCTTTAGTGAGAAGTGGAGAGGTTGGATTAAACAAGTGGTAGAAGGAGGTGCAGTGAGTATCAATATTAATGGAGAGGTTGGCCCATATTTTAAGAGCTACAAAGGATTTTTTCAGGGTGATCTCACCTCTTCTTTTGAATTTGGTGGTGGTCACAGAAAAGGGGGTCACTCAAGTGTACGGCATTCCTTGTCCGTCCAGATCGCGGTACATGTTCGGACTGCTGTGGATTGTAGAGGAACGAATTTCAGGCTACTTTAGATGGGGTGGGCTGCACCCATTCTCGGTACGTACAAGGTGGGCACCCATTCTCGGTTAAGATGGGAAATCCTATAGGGGTAGAAATGCTACATGAAAAAAATCCGCTCTTGCTGTATTAGGAATTGAAAGTAAGTCAACTCCTTCCTCTTAGAGCAACTTGTCGCAGCTGTGACTACTCTTTCTATTTGAATTGAATGTCAGCGAATCACTTGTTTCACTAATGTGACTAGTCTTGACTGCAGGTTTTTTCTTTCTATAGAGAAGTGACTGCGCTAGAGATGCTTATTAAAGGTTTGCTTGGTGGCTTCCTTGCTTGACAGGCTTTCCTTGTTGATTGGCTTGGTCTGCTAGTTCCCGGAAATCACTTCCTCTAAGTCTTAAATAGCAGAACCTACTCTTTCTTCAAAGAATGTAGCATACCTAAGAAATGATTTCTCTAACGAGTCAAATCCGTTGTGAAATAAGGAAATGCGCGGATCGCTTCTTCTACCCTTCTCTTATTCGCATTTCCTGCTTACTATTGAAAGAAAAGCTGTTACTGCTGCATATCCCCTTTTTCCTCTAATTCGAGCGAGTAAAGGCGCAGCTTCCTCATCTTTGCTTTATAGTTTCATATAATATAGAATTGGATTTTGCTTTCCTTTAAGGAGCTCTAGCTATCTTGCTGATCCACCAGTTCATACTATTAATGAAAGCTCTTTCACCCTGCCCGCGGGTAATCCCTTACTGAGCCTACTCAAGCAATCTCCCATTAGCCGCTCTTTACTTTATAGTCAAGCGATTGTAAACTCCTTATTTAGGCTAGCTACTTTGCTGATTAACAAGATTATTGCATTGGAGCTGTGACAGTTATGTAAACTACTTCTCTAGCAAGTAATGAATCTGAGGTCAAAGCCAATGAGTACGCCGGATGTTGCATTTTCGCAGTGAGGGAAGGTTGGCTTGACAGGCTTCGTTCTGGATGTTGTAATCTCTTCTCATGGTCTTTGTTCGCTTTATTATCCCGTTGTGAGAATGGCTAGGACTGTGGATCCACACGCCCCTCTAGTCAGTACTTTCCGAGTAGCGCAAGGCTTCTTCGTTGGCAAATAAACGAATTAATGAACTAATTTCCTAATATGACGTGAACTTGAACTAGCATTGATCAAGTCCATGAGCTCATAAGAAGGAGTTCTTCACGTGAGAAAGTCCACGGCTTAGCTTAATTCAATAAAAAAGAAAGTATCCAATCGACTTTAGGAGCGCCATATGTTTCTATCTGAAACGGTAAAGCGAGGCTCGCTATAAGGGTCATAGCTAGTTCAGGATTGGTAGGAAAGTAATACAAATGATTGTAATATGACAACCCCCAGGGGAGCTAGCCTTTGTGTTAAGATTAAAAAGAAGAGCCCTCTTTTCATACGACTCGGTGATTCCATTGCTCTATCCGGCCGCAAGATTCGATCGCGTACAGCACGAGCACGAGATGGGTTGGGGACTTAGAAATGAGCTATGCTCCAAGAATTGACCCCTGAACTACCTTTGCCCGCCTTTTCTTGTAGAATCCATTCCCCCTCTTTTATATATTTAGAATGCTTTTAGGGCTAGTGGAATGAGGCTGGAACCCATCAATATCGCTAAACCGGGAGAGTTGCTTGTGTTGGGTTCAAAGTTTCGCTCTACCAAGGCAAGATATAATATAATATAATATGCATCCAGCTTTAGCTGAATATCGTGAGTGTTCAGCGAAGTATGCTAGCCATTGGCCTTACGTTCAGGATACTCCTTTCTGTCTTTGCGATGTTTGGTTATAAGAGAATGTTGCTCTTCAGAAAACGCGTATAGTGGCCTTCGTCGATGGGACAAACGCTCCAGTGTATGCGTTACAAGGCAACTAGCATTTTGTCATGGAAGTTCGTGAAAGAATGTTCTTGTTTTCCGTTGGAAAAACCAACGCCGACCTATAAAAAAGTCTCCCTTTCTCTTTTCGGGAGCAGAGCTTCAAAAGATGGGAAATTCCAATGATTCTTCGTTCATTATCATGTCGATTCCTCACAATCGCTCTTTGTGATGCTGCGGAACCATGGCAATTAGGATCTCAAGACGCAGCAACACCTATGATGCAAGGAATCATTGACTTACATCACGATATCTTTTTATTCCTCATTCTTATTTTGGTTTTCGTATCACGGATGTTGGTTCGCGCTTTATGGCATTTCAACGAGCAAACTAATCCAATCCCACAAAGGATTGTTCATGGAACTACTATCAAAATTATTCGGACCATATTTCCAAGTGTCATTCTTTTGTTCATTGCTATACCATCGTTTGCTCTGTTATACTCAATGGACGGGGTATTACTAGATCCAGCCATTACTATCAAAGCTATTGGACATCAATGGTATCGGAGTGCGCCTCTTAACGAGGGTGATTTAAGTGCAACGAAATGTACCGGTGGTTCGCGAAGCATCTGGCTTACCGGTCATCTCCCATTCCCGTCGTCGAGAGACTAAAAGAACTATAGCATGCCAAAAACGGGGAGTTGAGGTGGTTAGACCTATACCCCGAAATGCTCCCAGCATAGGAGCCTATGGTTCCATTCTTGTTATTGCTGGAGGTACACATACCTCTTCTCGGTGTGGTGGAGCGATATACGAAAAATAGATGCTAAGCCTGCAATGTCCGATAACGGGGCTTCAGTAGTGAATCTATCGGCACCACAGCAGTGGCATACAACTTTGGACCTAAGGGCTGGTCCCGTTACCTTTCGGAATGGGGGATCCCCGTTGGCAACAACCACGGTAGTAGTTGCGGAACTACTGGGCCAAGAGAGGACAACCTGTTGTTCTTGCTCCTCCTTCTTCGCTTCGGGGACGGAGGTCCTACGGTAGGTAAGAGCACGCACAAGCACTTGACCGAAGGGGACCAGCGCTTCTACTCCTCCACCGAGGAGCCGTTCTTGCGAGAAGCAAGGGATGTCGTGAACGGTGGGAGGTCAAAGAAAGAGAATTGACCTCTGAATACAGTGATCCTATGATCTAGATAGACTCCGTCCTTTTTTTAGATAAGGGTGACTCAAGAAATTGGGGGTGGGACCTGCTGGCATAATGCAAGCTGGAACGTGGGAATTCTAGGTCTCATGAACGAGTTTTTTTTCGTGGACAAACATACTTTCCGGTCTTTTTTATGGATCCTTTTAGATCTACGGGCCGGCCGTTCACATGAGCATAGGGAATCTATACTCGAGCCTTCGACTTGGCCCCTGGCAGGATAGGTGAGGAATCACTCTTGAGATCTGATCTATTGGGGCCTACAACTTTGCCAAAGCCGACTAGCATCCCTTTCCGTGGTGAACTGGTCGTCCCATACCTTCATTTTGTCTCATGTGTGTTGAACATTGTCTTCCTCGGTTCCAGCTTCACTGATGTAGGTAGGGCTGGGCGAGAAAGGGTCCCCTCTTGCCTATTAGTAAGCGGGCCTTCGATTCCACCGGGGTCTTACGGTCTCATAGAGGGGGGAGAACTACCTAACTAAAGAAGAATAGTGCTCTTTATAAATAATAGTAGGCGTGGAGAGATTTTTGCGGGGAAACTTGCAAGTCAAGTTTGGGGGGAGGCGGGCGTCGACCCAACCTTATGAGTATTCGGACTATAACAGTTCCGATGAACAGTCACTCACTTTTGACAGTTATACGATTCCAGAAGATGATCCAGAATTGGGTCAATCACGTTTATTAGAAGTTGACAAAAGAGTGGTTGTATCAGCCAAAACTCATCTACGTATGATTGTAACACCCGCTGATGTACCTCATAGTTGGGCTGTACCTTCCTCAGGTGTCAAATGTGATGCTGTACCTGGTCGTTCAAATCTTACCTCCATCTCGGTACAACGAGAAGGAGTTTACTATGGTCAGTGCAGTGAGATTCGTGGAACTAATCATGCCTTTACGCCTATCGTCGTAGAAGCAGTGACTTTGAAAGATTATGCGGATTGGGTATCCAATCAATTAATCCTCCAAACCAACTAAACCGGGGAAGCTGAAGCGGAAATGCAATTCTCGGGTGAGGGAAGGGGGAAGCTCCAGGAAGGCTTCGCTCGCTCGCTCAAAAAGCTCTAACGCTCGTTTACGAGTGGAGTGCATAAGCCCTTATTGAAGTAGGGTGAGGCCTTACTACACGAGCTCGTAAGTCAAGCACGGAACGAGCCTTGTCTACGAAGCTTCGCTTCATCATCTCGCTTGCTTCTGGCGAAGCTTAACGCACTATAACATAGGCATGCATGATGGTATGGTAGGAAGACTCCTTTTAAGGCCGACCACTACATAGGAGCGATAGGAAGCCAAGCCGTCAAAAGGAAAGGCGAGCAGCCCTTATTGCAATAGCAAACGGCCTACTTATAGCCCTATTTATACCCTTTCTCGGGGACTTCAACGGGCCTTACAAGCTCAATAAATTGCAATTCTTCACCTTTTCCTCAGACAGTGGGAATGCATTTTCTTACTTGATTGACATTGACAGATATGTGTACCACACCGAACAAGCAATATGTCATATGCTTGATGTACCAGCCAAGCCAGCTCTTTTTTTCTCAGTTCCCTTATCCTTAGCGCAAAAGTAAAAATAAAATGAAAGAGAGTTTGTATTTGCAAATGAAAATGAATATGGATCTAAATAAATTAGATAATCAATAAATAAGAATTGGAATAATAGAAAAAATATCCTTCGCCCCTTATCTCTTCATCATCGTCGGTTCCGTCACTTGTGGTATTCGTTTAGAATCTTGTTGACCCTACTCGCTTACTCCTATTTTCCTTATTTCTTTTTCGACATAATTCATTAGAACTTTCTTGAAAGAATGGGGTTCTCTCTAGGGGGGCGCACCCTCTCTTCCTTTTTGAGAAAGATGGGCTTGTTTTTTTAATAAGTTCTATTGCTTTGACACATTTAGTATATAACATAATATATATATAAGAAAAGTACTAAAGGCGAAGGGCATTCTGTTGTACAGCTACTTTGGTATAGTTACAAAGGTAACCGGTAGGTGACTGTTGAATCGACAGTAGTTACGAAAGGGGGAAATAGCTCAGTTGGTTAGAGTGCTGGTCTGTCACGCCAGAAGTCGCGGGTTCGAACCCCGTTTTCCCCGCCCGATCTTTCTTTCTTCCCGAGGTCATACCTCTGCCACTTTACCCTGAGTTTCACTAAGGCATATAACCCCATTCGGGTAAGAGGAGCAAGCAGTGGGGAACATCTATTTATATGCGTGTTAGCATCAGCAGCATCTTTTTTAAAGTAAATTACATCGATCCTCGGTGCTAGGTACTCAGGTAAGTAAATCCTGAGGATAGAACTAGAGCAAGTAAGCTCATCGCACTATCAAGTCAGTCAGGAACTAGTCTGCCAAGCTTAAGAAGAAGTGAAAAGTAAGCAAGTTGTCATCTAGTGAGGGCTAAAAGACACGGAGAACATCCCCCCTCTATTTGCCAATAGCTTCCGCCTTCCTCTCTTTCATTTCATGTCGGTTCAGTCGAGCCAATAGATTCCATAGGCGGGTCAGTTATAGCTGTAGTAGCCTTTGATTAGGTCCTTTCAATAGACTTTCCGTAGCTATAATTCGATAGACTTTCCGTAGCTCAGTACTGCTGATCGTTGACGCCCGCAACTGTACTTACGGCTGTACTTGTGAAAAGAGATAGAGCCATCTCGCTATGACTCAAAGATGGTCAAAAAGCTAATAGATGGACCACAAAAGGTAGAGGAGAGGGGGTAAGAAGAGTAGACTTACTACTGGATACAAGATAGGGTATACAGCTAAAAGGGTGAGATAGAGGAATGAAATGAGCCAGTGAAACGGTCCACGACCACAAGTATTGAGCTATAACCATAAAACTTGGGGAGTGCCTCAAGAAAATCCATTGAAATAGAAGACCCAGGTTGTAATGGAACAGACAAAGGTTGAAGAAGACCAGCAGGAAGGGTGTGCTCACTCTTGTTGAGTTGACACACATTACAGTGAAGAACAAACTTGGAGGGAGAAAAAGAAACCAGAAGGGACCCATTGTTTCTGTGCAAGTCGAACAATGATGGAAAAGCATCCAGTATGTAGCCGACATATGCCAACAACCCAAATGCACATATGCTAGTTAAGTTGAAACTCCTAAATTAAAGCGCAAGCAACAAAACTACTTTTCAAGAAAATCACTTGCGGAGTTGACAGGTTCAGTTTGAATACTAACCTGCTGCACATACCTAAACCCCAAATTCAGGAGCACTATTTTCCACAATTTTCTTTTATTTTGGCTATCTATGTTAAGAAATCATAATACACAGATGAATTTGCATAACAGTGAGAATAGTCGGCTCAAATTTCATCTCTAACTACTCTGTCAAAAATCCAAGAGCAAAATAAAATACAAAGGGGTGAAAGTACTGTCGGACGATCAATTTTCTCTCCATGATTAATAAGTAGCATAAATTTACCAAAAATCCATAACAGAAACATTGCGATTCAAATGGAGGTCCTTTTTTTCACCTGAATGCAAACGGAGGTCCTGATGGATTAGCATGATCTACCAGGAATAAAGAACAGAGGGTTCCCCTATTGCCTAGCCGACACCCAGCTCACCACCGTCAACGCCCACCACAGCAGCAAGCTCTCCTCTGTGCTGCACCCAGGAAAGGGGTGGCTCCAGATCGAGCACACACACACACATAGGAGGACTGGGAGGGAGGCGCTCGTGTGGGGAGGGGGGTGGGACTCCAGGAAGTTGGCCGGCCGATGGAGAGCTGCGGCAGTAGAGGAGGAGAGAGAGGACTTAGCGAAGGTGCGGCGCCGGCGTCGATTGTCGCAGGCGGTGGAAAGCCTCAGAGGTGGGGGCACTTCGTGTAGGGATGGGCATGGGGCTGGCGGCGCGCAGTGTACGGACGGAGACCGGTGGTGGCGGGGCGGGCGGCGCGCAGCGGAGGGGCGGCGGCCGGTGCTGGCGGCGCGCGACGGCATGGCACAGGGTGGCGGCGCACTGGAGGCGGGGATGGGAGGTAAGGTCGTGGACTCGTGGTCGTTCAGGTGTTTTTTTTCTTTTATCTCGCCCGTACCGTTTCGGGTTGATTTGGCAAAGGACTGCGGGTTGATTTTCGAAAAAGCAAGGTTTTTTTTGTAAATATGTCGTGACGGTGAAGCTCGTTCCGTGGGTTTTGGGGCCTCGGTGAATCGGACCGCACGAGTTTTTTTAAAAGCGTGATTGACGTATTAGTAGCACCTCGTTTATATTATGATTTTGTCCATACAAATTGTAAAAGCGTATTACGACTGGGTGAAAGCGTATTGTGACGATGAACCCGACGGACTCAATCCGTGCTTTATTATTAGGTATAGACTAGCACAAATGCCCGTGCGTTGCAACGGGAGACAAAAAACCTCACTTCACTAACCGAATGGATGAAGACCTCCTCCTCTCCCCTAAACATGACATGACATCACCAGACATGACATCATAATAAACTCCTTGAAATCCTCCACACTGCCACATGAGAAACAAAATAAATATTAGGAGCATTGCCCAAAGATCCCCCATCTTTAGCTGATATAATAGAGAAAAGTGTGGAGTTTGTGTCGCACACAGTAGGGACTCTGAGTCCAACTCCTTGTACTTCGGTGACGGGTGCTAGTGGGTCGAGCTGAAAAATAAGAGTGAAGATTTGTTTTGTTCTTAGAAAAATATAGCATATGACCAACAAATAATGAAAAGTTTTTATTGTGATTTAGACATAGTTTTTTGCATGTGTTATTGCAATATTTTGCTCTTGAGTTAAACAATTCTGATACGTCAAATATTAGTATCACAGTACCATATCTTGGATTTTGATGTCAACAATTCATATATAAAGAAGTAGTTCACCCGTGGCATGTGCACCTAAACACAACACCTCGCAATTTCGCTAAAAAAAGTGGTTCAAGATGATTTAGACACAAAGAAGAAATTCATTAGTTCAATAACTGAATAAGCCTTGGAGCATGTAGAAAACCTATGATATTTTTGGGGCGTAATTACCAAATATCTTGTATATGGGGTGAAGTAATTCTTGGTGTATGTTCATTTAAAAAATGGTATTTAATTTTTCTTGTCGAATATCTTATTGTTCTCCAACAGACTTATATTCTAATTAGATTGGAATCACAATATAATTTACTTTAACTTTAATCTTAGGTTCTGTTTTACTGGTTTAATTTTATGTTTAAGCCCTATAACTTAATTTTAAATAACAGAAATATATTTAATACTTTATTTATTGTTTATTATTTTGCAACTCACATGTAAATGAAGTTGTATTTTTATCCATCCAATTTATAAAATATGTATAATATTATTAATGGAAATTATGATGCAGGATGTGTCTGCTCATCCCTTCAAGTGCGATGGACTCCACACCATTTAATGTGTGAGACCGGCCGCGCATGTGATGATGATCCGATTGCTTGCTACCGTCATATCCTTCATGGGTGATGTTGTGTAAGTCGTGCATTAGTGTATCCCATGATTTTTTTTTTGAACAATACAAAATCTTGATCGACCACGATCTAAGTTTCTTTTCTAGTGCAAAGGCATCTAATTTTGTATGTGCTCACGTTATGCTCAACTTGTATGCATGTTTCCATATTAAAAAAACTTGTACGCATGTTTTTATATATTCCTAATAGATTAGACCGGCCGCTCATGTATGATGAGCCCATTGCATGCTACTGTCGTGTTCGCCGTGGGTGATGCTCTGTAAGTCGCGCCTTAGTGCATCCATTAGTTTTTTGAACAACTCAAAATGTTGATTGATCATGATCTAAGTTTCTTTTTCAAGTGCAAAGGCATCTAATTTTGTATGTGCTCAAGTTATACGCGTCCATCAAAAACATGTTTTTATATATTCTTGATAGTCCTTTTTGCTTTTCTTCCTCTTCTTCTTCTCTAATTTGTATGTGTCCAGATGGACTCTCTTTCCCATAGGGGAAACCTTTCCATCACATCTTTCACATATGGAGTCTTTCTTCTCGAGTGTGTCCTCAATACATGACCACCTTCCTTTTCTGCCTCATCTTGCGCATGGACCCGAAATCCCTCTCTTTCCTTCCTTATTGTTTCAATCCCTCTTTCCTTCCTTATTTTGAGACGGTTTATTTTCTTCCTTAATGATTCCTGGGACTGCTCCTTGATAAACAAAAAAAATCCATGACGTACATAAATTAGAAATTTTAGATGTAAAGAAGTAAAGTAGGACTATTTAAGAGGCCAATCAACCTTCTACTATCAGACGTTGTGATACATCTTAGTTGGTCCTCACATCATCTATTGAACATGAGGTCTTGAGGTCAAATCCCATGACCAGGTCACCACGGCCTTTGATGACTGGCGGCGGCTAGCCGACAGGGCCGTCTATGATGATGTAAGGTCACACCAGGCACCAAACCAACCTTCTACACATCCTCACGAGACGATGGCCTAACACCCGCTCGACTGTTGCTATCCCGCCATCATCAACCCACACACCATCCTCCTGCTAGCACCAGGTACTGGATGATGATTGGAACTATAGGTATATAAAAAAATCATGTGTTGCAATAGAGAAAAATATTTCTTTCACATTATTTTTTATGATCATTACAATAGATTGACTTAAAAAATAATGCAACCATGGATGTTATTTTTCTCTTAATGTATTCTTTCCTCAACATGCATTCATACTACTATCATGTACGCCCTAAAAAAATACTATCATGTATGCCACGTGGTGATTCCACATTTTACTTCACTTCCTTTTTTTCAACCGTACTTCATGTAGGCTTTTTGATTAATCCAAAAAGTCACTTTCGAGCATGAGCACATTGTTGTCATTTTTGGAAACATATTTTTATCCAAAAAGTCAAAAAATGTAGTGTATTTGTGTGAATTTTCATCAAAATTCGTGTTTGTATGCGAAAGATTAAAAGGAAGACAAACTACATGCAAAAACCAAATTGTTTTTCGCTGGATTTTTGAATTTTTTTACTTTTAATGAAATTTGGCATGTACTTGGATTTTCATATTTTTCAGGTTTATTATCTTTTTTTGTGGCGACATTGCTCTAGTCGCACACATACATTTGTTCCTACTTTTATGGATGTACAGACCCATTTTTCCTAGCAAATATTGGACGTACACATGCACTTTTTCAACCAGCTACCAAGATAGCACCGTCCCAGGCCGTGTCCACAATCACGTTTTATTAGAGAATCCAATCAGCTTTAATTAAGAGCCATGCATGAAGTGGCTGCGCGGCTGGGCCAAGGAGGCTGGGCTTGGGCGCGAGCGTTGTGCTGGGCCTTGAGGGTGATGCGGCCCACACGAGCGAGCAGGACAGGCTTGGTGGTCGTTCTCCTGGAACGAGAGCAGAGGCAGGAGGTGGCTTGCGGCGGCGCCGGAGGCAAACTCCGACGGGGACGGTGAGGGGTTGTGCAGATCTAGCACGGGAGTGGTGGGGATGGGTTTCCTGCGGCCGGATCCGAGCATGGACGACTCGTGGCGGTGGTTGTGGAGTTCCTGACGCCAGTACTGCGTTGCTCATCTGCTGGTCCGGTGAGCATCCGATCGTCGGCGGTGAGGCGAGGTAGAGGAGGTCCGGCGGGCGCGGTCGGGCGCAGGAGGGAGCTCGGGGGAGCGGCGGCGTACTGGTGCGGCTCGTCCCGAATTAGAATTGCGGCTCGTACTGGGTTGGGCGGGGCGGAGCGCCGCGAGGCAGAGCGTGGCTGCGTTTTTATTTTCTTTCATACCGATTCAATTAGTACCACCTCGTTTATGTTACAATTTTATCTATACAAATTGTAAAAGCGTATTATGACATGTGAAGAAAGCGTATTGTGACGGTGAACCCGACGGATTCAATCCGTGCTTTATTATTACTAGTAAAGTGCCCGTGCGTTGCACCGGGTAAAAAAATTCCCTACTGTCACATGCGAGTCGGACACTACTTCTTAGCGAGACTCATTCATGGTCAATGCTAATGTGTGTTTCGAAGCGGTTGCTAAGAGGCACGATCTTTACATCCTAACTTGTTTGACAACATAGAAGAGGTCAATGCTGGTATTAAATACAAAAACAACTTTTTTAAGGATATTTTTGTGTTTGTATGAATTAGAAATATATTAGAAAAATGGATACACATGTAAATTATCTCCAAACAGATCAATATATCACATCGAGATGAAAGTACTATTGTTGCGAAAAATGTTTGGAAAATTAAAAAAATGATAGTCACAAGTGCTTGCATAGTTAGACACATAATTTTTTTTTATCACCCACTTGAGGCATTAATAAGCTGTAACCATTTTGGATGTACGAAACTAAATCTATTTCAACATTGTAAATGTTATAGTTGATTGTGAACCACTATCATACCACCAATAATTATATTAGCATATTTTTTAGAATAACATATTATCAAATATATGTATTAACCAAGCAAATAGTAATAATTAAGGGAAATCGTTTAGTCCACATATATATGTCTATATATATTAATGCAAATTTGTGGGGGAAATGTAGTTGTCAGAACAGATGCATAACAACAGGAGTCATGTACGTCATTGGTCTTGATTAATATTCAAAATGCATGGGAAATAAATAGCTACAACAGTTAGGCTACAAATTTCCTTTGACAGGAAAGCTAGTGTGGCAGAGAACATTTAGATCAATAGTCATGTGATGATGTAAAGCCCAAAAAAAATCCACTTAACTATCGTACTATAACAGTTGTTTGACAGCAAATTTCAGGGGTACATCGAACAAATAAAAACTTCAATATACTGATTTTCTTGCTGATCGTGGGCACAGTTAGGTTAAAAATATACCACCTCTTCTAGAAAGTGGACTCTCTCAATGCCTGAAATACAAAACTAAGTACTTTCTCCTATGAGCGCAACAACAACTGTAGTTGAATGCACAAATTATCTCTCCTCCAAGCAAAACTGCATCTGACAAGGTCAAATTGGCTGAACATTTCGTAATCTGACTGGTCGCAGTTGTTCATTTCTGTAGAGCCATGATCACAGGTAACATTTGGACCTTGCACGAGATCACTGGTCTTTTGCTTGACAAGGTGAGATTCATTCAGCTGAAGAACATTTCCATCAAAAGGGGACAGTCTCGAATGCCCATCAACTCCAGTCTTGCTCATGTTGTTTTCAAGACACCACTCAAGTGACTCATGTAAGCCAGCTGATGTTCGTCTTGCATCAGTGCGAAGCCACTTAGTACTGCTAATAGGTGAAAAGAGATAATGAGCAACACATGCAATCATACTCTGAAGCTCAATAATAATCTCGTTGATGTTGAACACCGCTGAATACTGGCCAAAGTACTCCAAATAGTAAAGATGCATGTTATATTAAGGGGCCTATGGTTCA
This sequence comes from Secale cereale, assembly GCA_902687465.1. NCBI lineage: Eukaryota > Viridiplantae > Streptophyta > Magnoliopsida > Poales > Poaceae > Secale > Secale cereale. The sequence goes on from LR738712.1 coordinate 131,798,881, forward strand.
AAAAAATGTCTAGAGAAAAAAAGGTAACCATACTTGACCTATGGTTAAGTTAGTTCATGTCATAGTTGTGGCTGAACCAAGTACAATTTCGTGAACCAATGTATTTGATATTTTATTTGCCCGTGAGGAAATAGCTAATTGCTTTATATGAGGAAAACTGAATTTTGATACAAAAATCATTCGAATTTTAAATCACGGACATCTTATTTTAAGAGCGAAACTAAAATCACAACAAAAGAACTTAGCTGCAGTGCGTACTTCTATAGGAAGATGTATATGCACCGGGTCATATAAAATGTAGAACACCTTTATTATGGGATGGTAAATCAAAGAGAAGGAAAAACAGTTACAGTAAAAATATATTGACGGTTAGATCTGAGATACATAAGGAAGTGTGGAAGTACCTACGTCTTCTATGTTTGTGACAGAAACTGAATCACTTTCAAGTATAATACACAACGTGAAGCTATTTTTGTTATGACTTATGAATGACTAAGTCACAGAGAAAAAACATTATCCGATCCAAGTCCACTCAACCTTAAGTTCGAATTCAATTTTGAATGTTACAGCGGCAATTGTTGAAAGCCTAGGGTTCAGGAACTGGACAGTACGTTTAGCTCAATCTGCAAAACCAACTCAAGTCATAGTACAATGGTAAATGTTAAAAGTTGAATTCTTGAAGTTAAATCAAGGAAATATGAGTATCTATCTTTAGTATGATTCTGTGCCTTATATGTATGTGTACTATCGACATGCTCTTCCAAATCATATAGTGTATATGAAGTAGGAGTATATCATAGTAAATTAATGTGTTGACTCTTACTATTTCACCAAAACTCTGAGGTATCACGGATGATTAGTAAGCATCGTAACTGTTTTTATTAAGTGTGTTCGTCCATCTATGAAGCCAAAACTTGTTGGCTCCATTATTACATGACCTAATCGATGTACTTGGAAGATAAGGAAAATACCTTTCAACATAATCATCTGCATAATCATCTTTCATGTTGGTGAACATTATTCATATCTGTTGTGATTTATATATATATATATATATATACTAGCAAAAGAGCCCGTGCGTTGCAACGGGAGAGAAAACATAACACACGATCTTAACCCAACAACCATCACTCAAGACCACAATAGGTCCATCTCCTTTATTTTTGCGAGGCATCATATTTGTGCTGCCGCTTATCCTCCTTCTCACCCTCGCCGGCGATGGCCTCAATGTTCACACAAAACAAAGCAAAAAACGTGTTTAAATATGGTTAATCCTAAGGCGTCCCTCTCTCTCTCTCTCTCTCTCTCTCTCTCTCTCTCTCTCTCTCTCTCTCGCTTTCTCTCACTCTCGCGATGAAAAATCTGTTGTTTTCCCCTGCGACATTTTCAGAGGTATGCATGTGTAGTTATCGATGTTTTCTTTTCCCTATATGGTTATAGTGGAGTGCTTATTTGCAATCCAGATCGCCATCGGTACGAAAGAATAATCGGATCTTGCGCTATAAATTATAAGTTTGCTTCCAAAACAATATTTTAAAATTATTTAACAGGTAAAATTAACATCATATTTGGATTCTACACATTTTTTTAATAAAATTTCATATACAATATGTTAAAATCGAAGTTACGGTTTAAAAGATACGTATATTTTAGAAAATCATTTGTTTGACTTAAATATATTCCAAAATAATATTTAAAAATACTTAACAGGTAAATTAATCTCATATTCATATTCTACATATTTTTCTAATCAAATTTCATATATAACATGTTCAAATCGGAGTTACGGTTTAAAAGATATGAATGATTTAAAAAAACATGTATTTGACTTAAATATGATCCGCGGATAAATTACCTAAAACATCAGGGGGGGTTTCGAAAATTGTAAAATAACGGTTCGGGTATGACTTAAATCCGGACTGCGGGTTGATTTCAAGAAAACACAGGGTCTTTTGTGTAAACTACGAAAAAAACGATTCGTTTTGACTTAAAATAGGACTGCGGGTTGATTTCTCTGAAGTGGAGGGACTTTTCTGCAAAATGCCATGACGGACGGGCTGAAACCCAACTTTCTTTATTATTAGGTAAAGATATATATACTAGGACATATGCCCGTGCGTTGCAACGGAAGAAAAATTGACGTTGTGTGAGCAAAACTCATTCGCATTGTCCACATAAAAAAACTTGGTTGGTAGGTGCCCACCATTTTTTTTTTCTCGGAACACTGACATTATCCATCCATCTGTCTGAAAAGTGAAAACATGAAATACTTCCTCCGTTTTTAAATATAAGCCTTCTTAAATATTTCAATACGGACTACATACAAATATATGAACATACGAATATATATAGATATATTTTAGAACGTAGATTCATTCATTTTACTTCGTATATAGTTCATATTTAAATTTTTAAGAAGACTTATATTTAAGAACGAAGGGGGTTATATGTTTTAAAAAGATATGAATATGGTCATATTCTGCATGCAACGACCCAACCCCTGATGCCTATATGGAATTATGAATCATCACATGTAAAATAGAAGCTCAGAAAATTTTCTATGTATATTACACCATCCCGCAGAAAAAGAATCCACCATCCACCACCATCACCAAAATCACCAAGGGGGGAGGAGTCCTCACACACCTACTCAGGCAAAGAAAACGGAAACAAAAAATCGCTCACTCTTCCCCTCGGCCACCCAGCCTGTGTGGACTCCAAATATGAAAATGGAGGGTGCCACAGGCATACACGCACTCTTCATTTACTGCATGGCAACCGACATCGACACACACAGGAAATTAGCACCGTCGGCTAACGGCTCTATAACATCCCTTCATCCTTGTATGATCCATCTCGATCTACTCATCTTCTCTAGTTCGCCTCCTCACTTGTGTCACACCTCTCATGCCCCCCGCCCGGAGCCTCCCAGCGATGCATCGTGATGGCTCATGCTGCCACCGCCGGCTCATGCCTCCCTTGACGTCCTCCTCCTTCTTTAGTCAAGGGACTCGTCACACCAATATTGGAACTCATTTCCTGATTTCATCAAAAGGTTAGGTAAGACAAATATCTGCTAGGGGATCGACACAGGGAGGAAAGACCAAAAGGAAAAAATCGAAGTATTCAGTTCAACCATCAATTTGCAAAATCACTATGCCAGTAATAAGTTTATTTTTACAAAAAAATATTTCTATTACTCAATGATTATTACATCATTAACTAATAAAGGTACATGCTATTTAGGTGGATTATCCAACAAAATTCAAGGAGAAGTAAATTTGGTTTCCCTAGCAAGCTCATGGGCCACAAGATTTGCTTCCCAAGAGAAATGTTCAACCTTCAAAAAAAATCTTGAACAACTCTGTGTGCATATGGTAGCAGTCCTCACGAATCAAGTTAGTACCTTGCATGAAGTCACTCTTCTTCGTCCAAAAAGTCATTGTCTTGACTGCTACTATCTGTGTTGGCCACAGCATCGGTTTGAACCACATACTTTCACATGGTTAGCCACAAAATGAAACATATGACCACATTATGTAAATAGATAAGTGTGTGTGAAAACCGAAAAATCAACTACACCTAGTTGACCAAGAATTAATCTACAAGATGCAATATATGTAACTAATTTAGGTATAGTAGTAAATCAATCACATTTGATTCATTCTTTATTCGCTACTATGAAACTACCGCAGACCCCTTGTACACTACAAAATTTGTATTAGTAGTATACAACAGTAACATGTACACAAAAATTGACAACCTCCCAAGCCCTGAAGAGTCACTTCAGAACAACTTTTTCAAATAGCAATTTCTAGTATGCATTGAGTAGGATTATCTTAAGAAGTACTCCACCTCATGTCTTCTTCCTATAAGTCCCACAAAATGGCAACAAACAGGTAGATTCTTTAAAAGAGAGGATCCATAGGGCCATTGAGTGCAGCTTCAGGTCAGTTTTGAAACTGAACGTGGTTTGAGCAAATTTATCATCTTTTTAAATCTGCTTTAGCTTACCATTTGTAACGAATATAGTTCACCAGAATTTAACACTACACGGGAACTAAACTGAGCGAGAGTTTTTGTATCTAAAGCGTACCTGATGCCGTGAGCTCTCGATTGTACTGCATTAAATGTAGAGTCACAAATGTCAGGCATAAACTGGTTGGTCTCTCATCAAGCAACAACTGATAAAACCAGGCTATTTGCAACTTGACAACATACAGGCAGAGTCACACAGACTTCCGCTTGATATATATATCACCTCGTCTCCAGAATAATCTATCAACTTCTGTTTCACCTGGATCGGATTGGCTTCAATTCTGATCGCATTGTTCTGGATAATCCCCACGAAATCAAATGAACAGTGGACCCTCGCCTACTCTTCGGCCATCAACACGGACAGCTTGGAACATCATGTACACTTGTTTTAGGTGCAGATCCGACATCAGATACACTTGTTTTTTCATTCTGAATATCTAAATAGTAGTAAGAGTTGGATCTGAAAATTCCCAATCTGTCATAGCATAACATCAAACAGGATGTGGGCAGAGTACTTTCGCCGATGCTAATCACCGCTCCTGCCTCAAACACCTGCACATGTGGCCAAAGAAGAATCAGAGAGATAAGATGACACAAAGCAGAGAGCATGAGGACAAGAGGAGGAGATGTGATGTTCAGCCACAGCCACCCCGAGCCCCGTCAACAGGCGTACACCGCAGGCTCTGAGGCCGCCGCCCCGCGCCACATCAACTTGGTCGGGAGGAGCAGGACCAGGAAGTCCGCGCGTCCCCTTTGGGCCGGTGGCCAATCCGGCATAGTCTGTAGCCCCTGAACCGAAGCAGAGTGCCGCACACGTGCCGATTCGTCGTGGCCGCCGATGCCGCTCGCCGGACCCCAAAGGAGGAGGCGTGTGGGCGGACGGTCTGCCAAGATTCTGGACTAAGGATGAGTAGTCTCCATGGCCTTCGTCGCCGCATCTGTAGTTTCTCAGTCCATCGGCCTTCTCATCAAAGTCGCCTCTCCAATTCCATCATCTGCAGCAACATAGTTGGATGGTCCTCTGCCCTTCATTGTCGTCGTCGCAGGAGGAGGAGTGGTCCTCCCGTTCCGCCGCGGCCGCCCTCTCGCGTCCTCCCCTCACCATCCTGCTGCCTCGTCTTCCTCCTCCTCCCCCGCGCCTCCAACAGCCTGGTGCTTCGCATGGCTCCTTCCCCTCATCATCCTGCTGCCTCGTCTTCCTCCTCCTCCCCCGCGCCTCCAACAGCCTGGTGCTTCGCATGGCTCCTTCCCCTCGCGCACCGGACCAACGGCAAGGTACTACGACGACGACTGGGGTTAGGAGAAGGTGACGAGGGTTGCTGGGAGCGGAGGGATGGGGAGCAGCGGCGGAGGGAACCCTAGCGCCGGGGTGTCTCGGGTTCTCGTGCGGGAGAGAGAGGTGTCTGTCGAACTTTTTTTTCACTTAAAGATGAATCGTCATAGAGTGCCTCCCATTAGAGCCTGTTCCGCGGCGGGGTGGGCCTCCTTCCTGGGCCAGGTTCGCGGCGTGGTGGGCTACTTTCTTTCGGCCGAAACAATCCAAAGAGGTCCCAAAATTAGAATTAGTACCACCTCGGATATGGAAAATAATATAGGTGAAAGCGTAAATTTTCACGGGAAGAAGCGTATTGTGACGGTGAACCCGACAAACTCGTTCCGTGCTTTATTATTAGGTAAAGATATATATATATACTAGTACAAATGCCCGTGCGTTGCAACGGGCGAAAAAATTAAAAATATGCAAGCATACCTTTACACAACACTTCTTGTACCCAATTTACAAATTCAATTTCCACAAATATATGGAGATTTTACATATTAGTTTTATACTTGAGCCTATGCCAAGAGACCAATTGCGTTAAATACTTTCTCAAATCAATTTTAATTGTTAGTTTAATCATCTGTAAACCCTGGCTGTAAATCACTGTAAAACAAACATAGCTCAATCATAATTTGCACAAAGAAAAAAAGAACCTGCAGCAAAGTAGGTCTAGGCGATGGCTAATGGTCTTTCGGCAAAAAGTCGGTGGAGGCAACATTTTGTGTAACAACAACAAAAATTGAAGTTAAAACTCCAACAATTACCTTGTTCTTACAATATTCCAGATTTTGCAAAGATGCAATCAGCATGGAGTTCAATGGAACATGGAGCAGTTATAACAATACAGTAAATAGTGGAGTGACAGATAATCTTGAAAAGCCAACTATAGGATGCATAAGCTACTGGATGGGCCCATAGTGGAGTGATCTGGATGTTTCTTCCAAGATTATTTTGTCGGCAAGAGCAGATCAAGGCTTTAATTACTTGCTAGCAGCTAGCTGCACAAACTAAAGATTCAGGCATACAAATTAAAGAAGCGCTTGTTTACCCAATTGCCAAGAGCAGATCAAGGCCGCAAGTAATTGCTAGCATTAAGTTAAGCTGGGGCTTGCTACAGCCAGCTGCACCAACTACTGATTCAGAACGAAGAGGTGCTTGCTTCAGCCTATGCCAACACACAAATTTTCCAATCAAAGCATTGCTTACTTGCTTGCATCAGTTCAAACTGCTACTTGTTGTAGCTACATTTACAAACGAAATAAGATGGCAAAATAATATAAAGTTTCATCCTATAATTATAAGTGAACTCTGGTTGTAAATCAAAGATAGCTACTATAGGACATGATCCACGCTTTCAACAATTCAAGTACGCTCTAGCAATTTTCTAGCTAGAGAGTTGAATCCCCACCTTTGTGAAAAAAAATCATTTCTTATAGAACCCATTCTATTACATAAAAAGTAACAATCTCAGCTCTGGTTCCTACTCTAAATCTTTTTAATTACAAAGTTGAATACGACGATGACTTATTCCTACTCTCGAAGTTTCTCCAAAATCACGTCCTAAATGTTCTGAACTGGAAGACCAAGAACTCAAATCGAACAAAAAGAGACATATATTCCTCAAAAGAGAAATTTGAGGTGCTTCGCATTAATCCATATGGAAAAAGAGCAACAATTTAACAACCACATGAAGGCACCGCCCATAACTTGCTCAGGCTACTGTATAGTGTGCATTGTTCTGGAGGCCATGATCCACCCACGACAGAATCCCCGACCTCTCTTGCCCCAAAACCAGACAAAATATTATGCACAAAATTATCCAAATTGCTACTAAAAGCTACCGGCCAATAGCAAGAAGAACATAGAGAAGTAAGTAATGATGGTCGATGGTAGATAAGAACAATGCAACATTCCTGCATTACTATTACAGCCCCTCAAAGTATAAGTCTTCAATGAAGAGTATAATCACCTGCAGCACAACTATACATATAGATGTGACCAATCTTCATGCCCGCTGCGTGGAACTTCTTTAATTGGAGTCAGAGCTGCTCCCACAAATCTTCACAACGCTCTTCAAAATTTTCACATGTTATGGTGCCCCTGTAAAAAAAATAGCATGCAAGTAAACATGTAGAACCTGCACATTTTTTTCTGGTCATGATTTAAGATTACATTTTCACTATATAATGAGAAGGGAGAACTGAAAGTATGAGATGGGCAAGAAGATAATGCATAACATAGCAAAGCAGGCTTGTGGCAAATATAAAAAATGAAAAGCTAAGAAGCCAGCATGAATTAGTCTTGCAAGCTCCACACAATCATGAATACGCAAAGAAGATATTGTATAATATGGGTCACAAAACTCAAGATATAATGTGAGCATGGGCACAAAATCACCTCACAAGAAGAATTTATGTAACTCATGATTGCTATCATATTTTTATCATAGTCATGATGCTTTGTGAAGGGGAGCCTTGGCGCAGTGGTAAAGCTGCTGCCTTGTGACCATGAGGTCACGGGTTCAAGTCCTGGAAATAGCCTCTTACAAAAATGTAGGGAAAGGCTGCGTACTATAGACCCAAAGTGGTCGGACCCTTCCCCGACCCTGCGCAAGCGGGAGCTACATGCACTGGGCTGCCCTTTAGTCATGATGCTTTGTGAAGCAACCAAGCTAGGTGCATGAGTAACAGAGAGAATCAGTACCTCAGAGAATATTAGTACTTCAGAGCCATGTGCCTTTAACTTGGGAAGACGTTTATCTAACAGAACCATCTTTTCCTGTAGAAAGGGAAGTAATTTTCCTCATCTCAAAGAAAAGAACCTTTTTTTTCTTGTAGAAAGCATCAAGCCTGGAGGAGGCGCACCAAGGACGATGCCCTTGAGCTGCTTCAGGACTCCAAGGAGACCGCTAATACTGCAGTCCGCACCAGGGTAGGGGAGGGCCGATGCCAATGGAATCGTTGGGACGCACGACAGACACAAAAATTTACAAGTCACGTAGTTTTATATATTTTTACTCACTACTGGAGTTAGTGAATGATGAAAATGTACTCAAAGACTAAAACTGAATTCTATACCAAATATAATTTTCAGGATATTCTGGTTTATTTAAATTGTGTGCCGCAATCATCTCCGTCCTCATTGCCTCCTCTATATCTGCCAATGTCCTCGAATCCTTGGCATCCATGGGGATCCAGTATGTCCTCCTCATCGCGTCCGGCCATCATGTCCAAGACCTGTTACATGTGCCATAGAGCTCCTGAAATTTCAAAATGAATTAAAAAACTGAACATATATGTGGATTCAACGAAAGATGTCTTCGCTTGTGCTCTACGAATAAGTGATCGAGGTCTTGGCTGTTTTGTACAAAGAACACAAAGTCCTGGTAAATGATTTACAATAATGTAGCATGACGTTCAGCTTGTTTGGGCAAGTGATGTTCAGTTTGTTCAGTTTGATCTTACCAAAAGGACCAACGTAATTCAAGACATGGGAACTCAACCAAGAATACATTGGTGCCTATCAATACCTCCTAATTGGATTTCGCCTTAAATCAATGCAGGGGTGGCAGGGGAGCTCATGTGCGTGTACCTGTGCGTGGTTGTGATAATCGGTTCGGATGAAGTAGTGTCCTCGCCGGCGTTGCGGAGGAGGGCCTGGGTGGAGGAGCTGTGTTCCGTGGATAGCACACGCTCGGCCGTCAGGACAGCGCCCAGCCGGACCATCTTGGGACAACACAAGGAGACAGGGAGCGGCTGCACGACCGAAAAAATTGGAAGGCCAGCAACACATTGGAAATCCATCAAGAGTTGGCCTGCAGTGTTGGAGCATATAGTCAATGTTCTCAAGATTTTGCAGATTCAACTTCTGAAGCAAAATCATACAAAAGTTGAATCATTTTACACATTATGAACATTCAGAAGCAGATAACAAACGTATCATGCTTCTATTCACTGCTTCTAAAATTGTAGCTAACCATTAGTTGAGTAAGTCACCAGAGAAGTTGTTATGTATATTGAACATGTACTCAAGTACTCATGAAAAATCTTCTATACAAAATTAAACAGGCAAGAGCATGCCCATGCCACTGAATTCTCACGCGACCTCCAAATTAATCAGGCAAGAGCATGCCCATGCCACTGAATTCTCACGCGACCTGGAGATTGCTGTTGGCCACAGGCTGAACTTGTGAAGGGCATCTCTAGCAATTAGCAACGACATGGCATACTTTTTTGCGGGGAGGAGAGGAATCTTGACACAAACCTGATCCGATGACCGAAGCCGCCGTCGGACCAGCAGCAGGTAGCCGCGCAGTCCCTATTCTCCCTTCTCTTCTCTCCATCTCACCTCGTCTCCCTCCCTTGTATCTTCTTCCCAGAAGACCGAGTCGCCACAGCCATGGAGCACCGCCGCCGCCGGCCTCCACTACGAACCGCCGGGATGGATCCAGACCTCCGCCACTTCCCCGCCGTTTCCCGCCTCCCGGATCGCTGTCGCCGTCGTCCTGCTCCCGATCAGGACCGGGAGCGCCGCCGCACCAGCCCAGAAACCGCTTATTATTCACTCATCGGGGACCGCGTGTTGAATCCCTAAAACCACAGGGTTTTATTTATAAAGTTCTGAACGAAACGTTTTTCTCACTTAAGAAAGGATGGCGGGTTGAATTCTTAAAAATAGAGGGACTTTTTTGCAAATACACCGACGACGTACGACCAGAAGCAATCACTGGTTTATTAGTAGGTAGAGATATATATCTATACCTAATAATAAAGCACGGAACGAGTCCGTCGGGTTCACCGTCACAATACGCTTCCTCCCGTGAATTTTACGCTTTCAGTTTATTAGATCGTACTTTTTCATTGGACGTGTGTTTATTAGATTGGGTTGTCAATTGGGCTGTCCATTGTATTCTCAACTGGCTGGGCCTTCCTTAATAAAAAGGCTTGATGCGTTACCGAGACCGGCTCTCCTTCCTTTCTTTCATCGATCGATCTCCTTCTTCCTCCCGGCGTCCCCCACAGCAGCTCAGGAGACCCGGTCTCCTTCCTCTTCTCTGATCCAACCCGATCTTCTTTCCCTTCTTTGATCCAATACTTCCACTTTTTTCTCCAGTCTTTCCTTGCGGCCGTCTATGACACAAACTACACATCTAATTCCTACGTCCATGGGGTGTCCGGCTTCAGCAGGGACTCTTTTGGCCCCTCAAGGGGCCGATGTATGCACATATATACACACATGTAATCCACCGACCGAAGCCCCCCCC
>LR738712.1:131815855-131872715 GCA_902687465.1 Secale cereale
GGGGGGGGCTTCGGTCGGTGGATTACATGTGTGTATATATGTGCATACATCGGCCCCTTGAGGGGCCAAAAGAGTCCCTGCTGAAGCCGGACACCCCATGGACGTAGGAATTAGATGTGTAGTTTGTGTCATAGACGGCCGCAAGGAAAGACTGGAGAAAAAAGTGGAAGTATTGGATCAAAGAAGGGAAAGAAGATCGGGTTGGATCAGAGAAGAGGAAGGAGACCGGGTCTCCTGAGCTGCTGTGGGGGACGCCGGGAGGAAGAAGGAGATCGATCGATGAAAGAAAGGAAGGAGAGCCGGTCTCGGTAACGCATCAAGCCTTTTTATTAAGGAAGACCCAGCCAGTTGAGAATACAATGGACAGCCCAATTGACAACCCAATCTAATAAACACACGTCCAATGAAAAAGTACGATCTAATAAACTGAAAGCGTAAAATTCACGGGAGGAAGCGTATTGTGACGGTGAACCCGACGGACTCGTTCCGTGCTTTATTATTAGGTATAGATATATACCTACCTAATAATAAAGCACGGATTGAATCCGTCGGGTTCACCGTCACAATACGCTTTCTTCTCATGTCATAATACGTTTTTATAATTTGTATGAACAAAATCGTAATATAAACGAGGTGGTACTAATTTGGGGTACGCACGTTCTCTGTCGACCTCAACCCGCCCGCGGCCGCGGCCGCACCTCTGCCCGTTCGCCGCCCCTGCCGCGGCGGTCGAGCGCAGCTTCTGGATCAGGTCAATGCGGCGTCTCGACCCCTCCTCCCAACAGCTAATCAGGAAATCAATCGCTCATTCATGCCGCGAGAAGCACGCACGGGGCTCCTCCTCCAGTACGATGGCGTCGGAGGCCGGGTCTGGGGTCGCGCCGCGAATTCCACTGCAGGGACGGCAACGCGGCGGCCTCCCTGTCAGTCGCCACCGTCGTTGCCAAATCGAAGGCGAAGGCGCGGCTGGCTGCGTCTCCGTCGTCAGTGAGGTCCTATGCCAGCCATGCTGAGGCGGAGATCACGGCGGTGGCGGCAAGGGAGAAGGAGGTGTCGCTGGCAAAGGAGCTGGAGAAGACGCGGGAGCGGCGGGGCTGGCTGCGGGCCGCGAGGCAGGTCACGGAGAGGGTGCTGGCGGAGGCGGACGTGGCGCTGCGACGGGAGATGTGGGAGTGGGAGCGCAGGGCGGACGAGCAGCGCCGGGTCCTGGCATAGCTGATGCGCCTCATTGGGATGCCGGATGTACAGTTTCGTTTGTTTCGATTCCGTTTGGCTGGTGCTCTGGCGCTCGATTCTCAATGTTTGTGGGGTGCTGATCATGGCGGTGGCAGGTCTATGTTCGGGTGGAATCGATGAGATCCCGGGAGGAGAGGAAGAAGCTGGAGCATACCTCGCCGATAACAATTGTTGGCGACACCGACAAGAGAAACCATCGCAACAGCAACCGAAAGCAGCAGCTCTTGATCCCTTTCTTTGCCACATTGGCCTGTTCCAAACTTTTAGGCTTGCGAATGAAATTAAATGGCTTGTTTGGGAGTATCTGCTTGCATCCATACATGATATGTGATGGTTTTGAATGTTCGGCATAGACAACTTATATGAATCGCCGTGTCTACACATGATTTCCTTTTCTGCTGGGAAGAATTATTGTGTGTCTGCTTGATGCAGAACGGCGGCGGCGGGATCCAGCGGGCGCGGGAGAAGGAGGGATTCGGCACGGCAGCACGAAGGTGGAGGCGGGCCTCCGTGGCTGCCAGGGAGAGTTCCAAGGTCATGGCGGGGCTTCGATTTTTCTGGTAGAAAAGAGAGACAGAGGAGGATCCAGGCAGGAGGAGAGGTAGGAGAAGAAGGACGGGGAAGAAAGAAGGGTGTGCACGGGTGCAGCAGTGCGAGGGCACTGTTCTTGCGCGTGAGGAGCGCCTCTCCTTGGGAGGGTCGGGAGGGAGCGAGTAAAACTCAAATTCACTTCAGAGCAAGGGCACTGTTGTAGAACTACGAAGAAGCAAGCTGACCAGATGCTCACGTACTAGCCGGCAACGACGAAGAAGCAAGCCAACCAGATGTGCACAAAACTACCATACATAATGCCTGATTGAATCCTCCGGTACGTCCACTGGCTAATACCCCATGCTAGCTAGCTAGCAACCATGTAAATTCCCCATGCTTGATTGATTCCTTTCGGACTTTATTAACTTCTAAATGTTCTTCCCATGATTAACTAGATAATACTAACTGTTGATGTTTGTTTCACACATACATGGTTTTGATAGGAGTTTGTCCACTGGTGAGGTCTGAACTCTGAATATTAAGGATAAATCTTATATAGCAGATCAAAATCATTGTCCATGCAAGAAAGAGAGATATCAGAATCATGGTTTGTGCTGATTCCATAGGGGCCTCATATGGGTTGTGTTCTTTTATTCAATCTCCATTGGCTTACGGTCTTTGGTCACTGATTCTGAGGTACACCATTGTTTTACTTTAAAGTCAAATACCATTTAGCTTGGCACCTCCATTTAATGGTTCGAACCGAGCAAAGACCCTGTCGAGAAGTATCACTGGCTGGAAGCATAAATTTTCAAACCAGTGATGAGATAAATCCTACGTACCAATGCTTAGCAGCTAGAGAAATGCGGCTGGTATTTTTGGTCTGTATGTAGGGACCTTCCTAATGAGTGTGTCTGTGTGTTCATTAACGACCTGAACTTATTACTGTTTTCTACTGGCTTCATTTTAGTAAAGATGGGGTGGGGAAAAAACTACACCATATATATGTAAGTTGACTGAAAATAACAATATGTTTTAGTAGCTATATTTCTCCCATTTTTAACATGGTTGTAGCCTAGACGTTCATGTTGGTTTATCTTGTTGTAGAACCCGCCCCTATTTATCTGTTACATATTTTGTGTAGCTATTAAGGACGAAAGTAATGGACATTCACAGGTCAGAGTCTTCCCATCAACATTTGATGGCAGGAGCCGCAACTTTATAGAAGATGGATGTGAAACCAAAATCGTATTCTACCAACATTTATTTAGAGCATATTATCATTTAGCGGTACGTTGGCTGTGCCTCCCCCTGATAAATGGAGATCTTGTGTAGGTGTACTGAAGTTTTGTCATGCGTAAAACTTCTCAATGGTGGACCATGGAAAATCTGTGTAGTTCTCATTTTCCACATATATGTTTCTGGTTTCAAGGAGAATTCTTACTCCTTTTGGAATTACTATCTTTAAACATTGTAGATTCCAATCTCTTGCGTATTTACGTCAAGGACTGTTTTTTGAATGCTTATCATGTACTCCCTCTGTAAACTAATATAAGAGCATTTAGATCACTAAAATAGTTATCTAAACGCTCTTATATTAGTTTACGGAGGGAGTACATTCTAAACTCACTGCCCCCTCCCTCTTCTGTCACATGTGTTGTTCCCTTGTCACCAGTGAGCACCAGAAAACACAACTGCAAGGTACATAATAGTTGCCACTTAGTGATCATTTTAGTTAAAAGTGTACACATGTTAGTAACACTATAATGTCGGTCAATAAATGAAGTCGACTACATCCGAACGAATTTATCTTGCTTCAAAGAAGAGTAAAATCATCTTTAATAGTTTCCCGGGTTTTGCTTATATTCATGTTTCTTAACATGTTCGGAATGAAGTTTCCTCCAAAATGCAACATTTACCTACCATTGGAGTATAGGATGCATTTTTTTCAGTTGGAGTCTGATTTTTTTTTTTTTTGATAAAAACGCTATCCATCAGTTAGACATAATTAATTGCCTTCTTGACAAACCTTCAAATATATACAAGTTCTTTGATAAGGTAGTCATGGGCCGACCATATTTTTGGTTTACAATGGAAATGTTTTCAGTGACCACAAATTTGACTTCCTTTTTTGCTTCTTTTCAGCATTCAGGTCCTAAATGAGAAGGTAAGGATGTACTTGAGCAGTATGAGAAGACCCATTTCCATTATCTCATAAGCCAGAAGTTTCATATTTAATATATTTGTTATAAAATTTGTTTACAAAAATAGTCATTCCGCTATTAGCACCACGATTATGTCTCAATTGTAGATTCTTAATTGCTTAGAATTATTTTTTTATGTTTGATTCCTTCGGCTCATATTTATTCAAAAATAATAATTCAAGATTGGTCCGTTTGAGGATCAAACTTCGAACAGGTGAATTGATGTGGCATCAAGCTAAGTCTGTTGATACATTGCTATCCTGTTTTGCTTGGCACAATTAATCTTCTCACTGGAGATGTATGTTAATCCTCTAGCTTTGATCATTTTATCTGTTGATTTCATCATAGTTGATAGAGTATTGTGCCATGCGTTCACAAATACATGGTCATGTGGTGGATTGTTTCTCCCGTTGCAACGCACGGGCATGTTTCCTAGTATATAATAATAATAATAATAATAATAATAATAATAATAATAATAATAATAATCTTTACCTAATAACTAGGAAACATGCCCGTGCGTTGCACCGGTAGAAAAAAAATGCCTAGCTCAATAAGAACAACTCATGACCCCTCCAAAGGTTCATGTCCTCTAGTTCAAATTATACTCCTTTCCATAGTCACCATGAACGGCCACGGCAGCTACCCGACTGCAATGCATTCAAACGTGGTCAATTCCAAGAAGATGGTCTTGGCTACCGCGCGACACACCTGCAGTTGAGCCATTCCAATAAGAAATTGTTTGAACTTTTAAACTAATCACGTTGAGAACAAGGGAATGTTTAAACTTATAAAACTAATCATGCCAAGCTGGATGAGAGGGCCGCCCTTCGTAGGCTACACGGTACACCTACTCCATATATTATCTGTCATCATTCGGCGGCTCCCCTCAGCCAACAACCCCGGTCGTCGGTGGTGAGGGGTTCGCTAGATCCTCTCATGTGGATAGTTTTATTGCAAAGAATAATAGTTTTTTTCGTTGTTCACCATCCTGGATTCAATGGTGGCACTGAATAAAGATTCTTCATAAACTTCCCGGATAAGGCGGTTGGCCATATGGTTGGGGGTCGATTTGATAACCAGTCTGTTCAAGCAACGATGATATTGTGGCAGCGGCATCCTCATGGTGGAGTTGTCTCATTGGGCTCTGCTGTTGCAACGGCGTTTGCTCCAGTGTCGGCATGGAGCTTGGTCGGTAGTCCAGGAGCGGATGCAGTTTGTGGTTTGCATTGATGCCATCTGGAAGATGGTGGATCGTGTGCTGGGTTTATGGAAGTTCGGTGTGGTTTCCTCCTTTGGCGACTTAGTTGTGTCTTGTGTGGGGGTGCCAGATCTGTTGTTTGATGGCGTGTCTGGGGTGTTGACCCGGTCTGATTCGTACAACGAGAATGGTTTTACCTTTGGTGAGTCACCTTTGAGGTCCGTAAAGCTGCAAATCAGCAATGGAGCAACGTCGAGCTGGGGTGAGGAGGTGATCCATCATTTTTTATTTTGGTGGCTGCTGTGGTGGTGCCAGAGGTGACAGGCGTTGGTGTCAAGTTCGGAGTATTCTTTGGTCTTGATTGTAATTTTCCTTCTTGGCTAGTGCTCCTTTGTGCAAAGGCTAGCATTTTGCTGTCTTTTCAGTTTCATCAAGCCGGTGTTTACGTGACTTGTACTATGATCCTAATGGTATAAATGAGATAGGTATTATCATGCAAAAAAAATATGATTCACCTCGCTTACTTATTACTTTTTTGTCTAAAAATGCACGACATTCTTCTAAAACTTGTGAACACCTTCGAAATCGCATTGACTTTGGGAAAATGCATGATACTTTTCAAATTATGACATTTTTTAACAAACGAACACGTTTTAGAATTACATTGACACTTCTGAAAAAAGGTTGAAGTTTTTCAAATAATATGAACGTGTTTTTTAACTACACAAAACATTTTAAAATACACATATACTGTTCTAAAATTACATAAGCAATTTTCAGAAAGAATGAACACATTTGAAAATACAAAATATTTTAAAAAAGGCAAACACCTTTTAAAAGGGGTGAGAGCTGCGGCTTTGGCTCCGTGTCCTATACAACGACAACAAAGCCCACAATCCATCAGTATGGATGCTTTATAAATCTGATCAAAGAAAATGTATGTTTCATAAAACAATAGTCAATGTAACATATTTAGGACATCTCGGGTATTTTGGTTATTGTGAGACAGATTCATGGCCCAATGTTAGAAACAAAGAAGGTGGGAATTACTTTAGGCGAGGATCTTCACCACAAGGAAGGACTCAAGCCCTGCATCACTGCACGGAGCGGCTGCCACTTCTGTGCAATATTAGCTGGCCATCATAACACCATCGTCATTTGGTGCTACGCTTTGTCATGCCTGTTCGGCAGGCGTTACGCACGACAGATCTTCCAAAGACATTAAGTTGTGTCAATTGGTGGTACTTGGCGGCATGGTGCTGAGGTGTACCTCTGGCGACCGCGACGTGCTCAGCAGTTTGCACGCAGGGAGGTGGTGCCGTTTGGCGCCGTCGTGGCGTCGACGGTGGCTAGACCGGGCAATGTTGATGCGTCAGTACAACTCTGAAGATGGAGTCGTGGCAGTTCGCGGCGGCGGCCTCTAAAAACACGACGGACCAGTGTGTGCCCCATACCCGGCAAGTGGCTTGGTTGGGCCCTCAGGTCTTAGATGTTAGGTTTGGCTGTGATGTCTGTTTGGTATTAGGCCCAGACTATCAGCATCCCTGCATTAACTGGATAGGAGTAGCGACAGTTGTTGCCCAGACGGTGGCTTCACACTTACTGTTATATTTCTTTTTAAGGTCTTTCTAAATAACTAATAAAACGGTTGCATGCATCGCTCAAATGCAGGGGCCGGAGTCCTCCTTTTCCAAAAAAATAAAAAACAATAACACCATCGCACCATTGCAGCCCATAGCAGCCCTCTTACGATGTAGAGCACGTGGTACAACTTCCGCTCCATGCCCATAACTGCGAGCTAAGAGAACTTAACTAACGACTACTCAAATGACTACTCAAAATTAAAAGGCTAATCTAAAATTAAATTAGCTTTGGCGTATACCTCAGATTCAGTAGTAGATCAATGTGATTATATCACAACTCAAATTACATAGATAGTCTCGAATTGCATGGGCGTTCTGGTCACTGAACAAATCCATCTATCTATACATCGTTGTGCCTGTCGTGACAAACAAGCAACAATAAATCTATCACCAAAGAAATATACCATGAGCAAGAACTACATGCCACAATTTGTCTCTAGCTGCCATCTAGACAGCTACGAACAGCATAGAATAGAACATCACATCTCATATCTCACTCTCTAGTTTATCTCATCTCTTAGCAAACAGCGTCAAATCGCAGAAGCACAAAAGAATCTCTCTCTCTCAATCTCTCGCAGAAGCATAAAAGAATCTCTCTCTCTCTCTCTTCATCTCAGAGCAGTTAGCAGCTGCAGCAGCACGAAAAATAATAGCAGTGCATGCAGCCGCAAAAAACATCCCTTCTCGTTGCCCGTTTTCATCTTGCCGGGCTGCCCCTGCCCCTGCCCTGCCCCCACTCCGGCGTCGCCACTGACGCCCGTCTCGCCTGCCCTTTGCCGGTCGGGTGTCCCCCTTATCCCCATCCAATGGCTACATCGACGCCGCAGCACACACCAGTGCAGTCGCCGGCCTTGGCTGCATCGACGACGACCTCTCCTCTTCCCTGGACGACACCCGCTCTCTGGAACGACGTTGCAAAAAAAATATTTGCAGACGGGGTGCGCTTAGATGCGATGCCATTGTCCCTGCAAGGGATGGTGACTTGTAGTCTGGGACGATGAGAAGGGCTCGAATCAGGAGGAAATTGTGGCCTCGTCGGAGGTCCGTCCAGGCAGCTCAAGCACGG
Source organism: Secale cereale (assembly GCA_902687465.1). Classification (NCBI taxonomy): domain Eukaryota; kingdom Viridiplantae; phylum Streptophyta; class Magnoliopsida; order Poales; family Poaceae; genus Secale; species Secale cereale. The sequence continues at coordinate 131,823,737 of LR738712.1, forward strand.
ATGCAGGGCCTCATCTGTAGCACGCACGACCAGGATGTCCACTGGTGTTCTAGCGTGGCCACCAGCGTTGGGGAAAATAAGACGGCGTGCTCCAGGGGCTGGAAATTAATTTTGTATTTCCTTGGGCTAGCTTCGTGTGCGCGCTGCGGCCCAACCCTGGAATTTTGTATGAAGTGATATATAAATAGATTAGTACCACCTTGGATTTTGGAAAAAATATGAACATGTTGAAAAAAAACTGAAAGCGTAAATTCATGGGAAGAAGCGTATTGTGACGGTGAACCCGACAAACTCGTTCCGTGCTTTATTATTAGGTTAGGTAAAGATAAAGCACGGAACGAGTCCGTCGGGTTCACCGTCACAGTACGCTTTCTTCTCATGTCATAATACGCTTTTGCGATTTTATAGATAAAATTTCTTTATAAACGAGGTGGTACTAATAATTTGGGGATGTCCTATCTTTACCTACTAATAAACGAGCTATTGCGTCGTCCGTCGTTGGCGTTTTTGCAGAAAAGTCCTTGCGATTTGCGGTATTCAACCCGCGGTCCAAATTGAATCGTTGTGAAGAGGGAAAAACATAGACACAGGCTGCCTCGCGGAGCTCCGCCCCGCCCCACCCACCTCCCTGCCACGCCCCAAGCGCCGGCGGCCGCCTCCCGCCTCGCCCCGCCCCAAGCGCCGCCGGCCGCCTCTTGCCCCGCCCCGCCCCGCGCGCCTCCTGCGCCCTCCCGTCTAGCTCCGCCCCGAGCGCCGCCGGCCGCCTCCTGCCATGCCCCGCGCGCCGCCGGCCGCCTCCAGCCCCGTCCCGCCGCACCGCGCGCCGCCGACCGCCTCATGCCTCATGCGGGATGCGTGCGTTGTTGTTTATGATGTAGATTTTCAGCATGTAGAAGCCGGATGACGTGATGATGTTGTTGCCGAGGCTTCGCGCCTCCCCTTCGACCCCGGATCTCTCGACCTCTCCCCCCTGCCTTCCGCCTCCGGCTCTTCCCTCCGCCGACGCCTCCACTCTGCGTTCCTCTTCGTCGCGCACGGCAGCGGCGGACATCTAGAGCCAGTGTGGTGCCGTTGGACGAGACGGAGCGCAGAGGGGAAGGAGCAGAGGTGGGTCGCCGTTCAAATGGGCGACCTCAAGGTCTCGCTCTTCTGGCGCTGCTCGAGCAGAGTAGCAGCACACGCCTCGGATGGCAGGGGCGGCCGCCGTGGGTTGACGACGACGTGATGTGGGCGCCGTCGGCACGAGGTGGTGGACACGCGGCGGCACTCACTGGGCGTGCTCCTGCTGGAGCTCCTCGCGGCGGCACGCTGGACCTTCAGCCATTGGTGCAGTCGGTGGTGCGCGAGGAGTGGATGGCCGAGGTGTTTGCAAGGAGCTGGTGCGGCTGGGCGCCGCACCGAGGAGGAGATTGCCGCGCTACTGCAGGCACCTACGGAGCTACAACATAGCACACCGCTGGTTTCCAGCAACCGGCGCACCGCACACATCCGTGCCTCCCACGGCCAGATGCCCGAACGGCCCGCCGGTACATAGCTACACAAGAGTGAGCTTCGGTTCTCTGAATTTTCAGTTTAGTGTCTTGATTTGGATGGACGCCCTGACGGCCTGTAGGCACATAGCTACACAACAGCGAGATCCAGTCATCTGAATTTTGTGTTCAGTTTCGTGATTTGGATGGACGCCCGGACGGCCCGCGGGCACATAGCTTCACAACAGTGAGGCTAGCTTCAGGTCTCTGAATCGCAAATAGCTACACAACAGCGAGTCCAGCTTCAGCTCACTGAATCTTCAGTTCCATGTCGTGATTTGGTTCTACACTTTGACAGATAACAAGCCAGCGTCCGACAGTGATCCGCTGTTCACCGGAACTTTGTCGGTCAGTTCTACACTTGAGGTATGTCGAAAAAGAGGCTTTAAATTATGGTCTTTGGTTCTCTGACAACCTGCAGTTCATTGCTTCAAATTCGTCTGCAACCTCTTTTCCTCCCCAACTTACTTTGACTTCTTGACTGCATCTCAGTTTGATCTGATCTATTTTACTGCTTGGCCCCTACTAATCTCTCTTTGCATGTATTTATTGGCACTAATTAACCTTGATGAGATAGCAATGTTTCTTACTGGAGAGATCTATGCATCTACAATGTATTTTTACAACCAGCAGTTCCTAGGACTACACATGCTCAATGGCCCTGAAGTAAAATCCGATTTTACTAACTGAAGTGCACTAGCGCAGGCAATTAGATTTTGGATGAGAACACGGTTCAATTCTTTAAACCAGTCTGCAGCCCATGAATAGAGCACAATTACACTTCTTAAAAATTAGCCCCGGTCATGGTCGCTGCCCCAAGCAAGCAAGCGGCTGCGGCAGTGGAACCATGGCTCGGCGCCTGGGCTAGCGTGTGGTCTACCACGTTCGGTGTGGTCTTTGGTGACACGCATGATGTGAATCGATGTCGTTGTATCTGCTGAAGCAAATCTAGATGCTTCAGTTCCTGGAGGTGCTGGACACCCGTTATGCAATGGTAGTCAATTGACAGAAAAGCTATTGCCTTTCCAGTGTTGAAGTATTTCCTTTTTGGCTAGAATTATTCCAATACAATCAATGATGTTGCAAGATCTGAAAAACAGTTTTGACAATGCTAATGGCGTCCCTCTGTAGAGAGAAAATGAAGAACATGGACATATTCTCGAGTCAAAGTTTCCAGCGATGAGAACGGGCTAGCCGACATCTTTCAGCTGCTGAAATTGTGCAATCTTGGTGTAGTTATTCATGGTAGAAATTTCAAATGAAATGATATATTTCGCTAGATTGATAAATTGCATACGGAAATGCGCAATCAAACAGCCGCCAAGTACTGATGGGAGGACTACTAAAGCAGGGGAAACACACAAGTTTGTTATCCACAGTTTCTTCAGAAGCTAAGCATCGGTAGCATTACAAGTGGGCTTCCACATTTAATCCAAAAGACCCATCAAGTTGAAAGATAACAACGGTGAACATGACATTTCTTAAAGCAGATGACCCGAGCATCACCTACTACTTTCGTTAGGTGCTTTTTATATCTTGCTTTGAGTTGACATATTTTTTTCTTTTGTAGATGCAAAGCATCCAGGATGTGATCAATCCATACACTGGAGAATGGCAACGAGACCTTGGGTCACTGGATGTGATCAATCCATACACCATATTTACGTCATGTTTCTTCCCCGCCATTTAAGTACGTGCCATTCTATCTTTGTTCATGTTGCTGATAGTACACTTTCAATATTGTCAGGATTTGGTTATGATGATGTTTCATACTGCTCCTCTGGAGTCTACACCTCTTTGGACTGTTGGGGACACTTATAGCCAATTAGACTACTTTTTCAGTTGTTGGCTGGAGCTATCACTATGACAGAAATTTTATTTTCACTCAAATAAATTTATATGCTCACCGAAAACCAATGCCATCAAGACTTATCAGCAGTTTGCAATTTGTATTAGAATGTGCCTAAGCCAATGGTCAGGCAATGTTGTTTTAGATAGGAAATGCAGAAAATGTGGTCGTGATTTATGTAGATTGGAGAATCCTTTCAAACTGCATCTTCAACCTTGAGTGGACAATTATATGTTCCCTTATAGAAAATTGACTATATGTTTCATGAATTAACTGATTACTTTGGCCCTATCAGATTAAGCTAGGTCTAGATTTGAAGGTACAGTTCAGGCAGCTGGTGTTGGTTTGTTTATTGTACTAACTATGCTCTTTAGACAGAGACATGTGGTCTTCCTCATTCCTCAGTCGTTATGAGTTGGGCATAGTTCCGCTACCCGGCCAATCCAGATTCATTGCAACAGATGTTTTCTCCACACAGGTCTAAACAATGCAATTTCTTCTTAGGCTGTGGAAATATAAGCCGGATGGAGGTAGATGGACGATGAAGTCCGTTACTTTCTGGAGAAATTAGGGATATGAAATTGTCTTCTCCCGGTGCAACGCACGGGCCTTTTTGCTAGTCTATACCTAATAATAAAGCACGGATTGAATCCGTCGGGTTCACCGTCACAATACGCTTCTTCTCGTGAATTTACGCTTTCAGTTTTTCTTTCACCTATACCTATATTATTTTCTACATCCGAGGTGGTACTAATCCCTACCGGCTCCCGGGAGCCAACTATCGATCGCTAGCAAATCTCGCCTCGCACGATTGATAGCCAGATGGGCTAATGGGCCGGCCAGGCTGTGTCCAACTTTACGTCTTACTTGTGTCCATGCCCAAAATACGGAATCTATTATTGCAAAGAAAAATAATATTGTCACAGCCTGGGGATCGAACTGACCACCTTCGTTCCTAAAAACAAGGAAAAAGGAAGGTTACCTCCCAAGAGGGATAACGGGGCTGTGATGGGAAACATGCACATGTTACATTGGCACAAAGAGACCCTGGTCGGCTATCAATGAAAAAGAGGAGGCCTAAAAACACCAGCAGCCACCTGCTGACACGTTTGGGGGCATGGAGACATGCTACAAGATAGCCACATGACAGGTATGTTTTTTTTACTTCACAAATTATGTCATAAAATTCCTTGATAATAGGTAAATAGTAGAAGATTAACAATCCTACAATTCTACACATATAATAGGTAAACAGTAAAAAAATACTAATAAAAACACGTCATAATCGACGAAACTTGCATGCAGAAGCTTTTTCAGAATAAAAAGAAAATAATACAAAGTAATTTACCCTATCTAAATAAATAGTAGTGTAAGTAAAAACGTATTTGTATTTTTAGCGATGAATTCCACTAAAATGAATAATCAATCACTATATGATTAGATTTAACTAATATGACATTTTTATTTTGTGGGAGTTGTACAGTTGCAATTTAAATCAAAATAATTGAAAGATATAAGAAATAATACTTCAAAATCGCAACTGGAATAGTTGATTAAAGAGAATGTACCACAACCAATCATAAAAGAAAATTAGATGACTCATCCATTTAATCAAAGATGTAAATTAAAGAGAATTTACGCTTTCAGTTTTTTTTCTTCAACACGTCTATATTTATTTTCTATATCCAAGGTGATACTATTTTTCGCCCGTCTGTCGTCCGTCCACTTTTCCTATATTATTTTCTCCGTAAGTCAAAGACGTCTCGCTCCTCGACCTCACTCCTCGACATGGCCCTGCAGGCCATCCGTTGGCTTCAGCTCCTAAAAAAGAGTACACTAGCTGTTTGGATCAAATTCACGACCTTCTCTGCTGTCCACATTGCTCCTTTAGATATAAGCAAACCAGTTCATATATCTAAGTTGTCTAGAGAATCTTCCCGCAAGAAAAAAAGTTGTCTAGAGAATCATGCGAGGGCGGGAGAGGAAAGGAAGGCACCGAGGGCGGTGGCGCTGGTGCTCCTCCGACGATGAGTCGGACTCCGTCGAGACGAGCCGGCAGCTAGGCGTTCGAGCGCGACCGCGTCGTTGCCTGACGAAGAACACGAGGGCCACGCGGGGGATGGAAGAGGAAAGGAAGGCACAGAGGGCGGCGGTGCTGGTGCTTCCTCCGGCGACGTGATGGACTCCGGCGAGACGAGCTAGCGGCTGGGCGCTCGGGTGCGAACACGTCCTTCCCTGACGGAGAAGGCGACAGGCCATGCGGGGAGGGAGGGAAGGCCATTGGCGGCTTGGCACATGGGAGTGGAGAGCGGGGCAGCGACATCCCATGGCGCACGGGTGTGTAGCGGGTAGCCCGTGGCATGTGGCTGATGGAGTGGCCGATCCAATGTCGCAGGCGGCCAGCGGCAGTGCGTCCCAGGACAGGGGTCGTGGATCCGAGTCGGAAGAGAACGACAGTCAAAAACCATGGGATGGCTCACGTAAAATTGGATCGATTCCGATATCACGTCTTAGGTCCGCTGCAACTGAGGCGAGAGCGCTCGCAATCGTCGGCAAGACTGGCAGCGGCGGGCCAACGGCTATTTCATGGATTCATCGCGACCTACCACAGCACAACCGTACGTGGATATGGAGATAGAGCAGGACCGTCGAGATTGAGGCGTCGACGAGCACGGCTCAACCTGCCACCATCATTGATCTCGACGATGACAATGGCAAAGACGAAGATGCATGTGGGACTGGAGGTGGAGAACAAGCTCTGTGCAAGCTGCATGGATTAGCATCTGGCACGACGATGACGATGACCTGCCGCTGGGCGTGAGTGTGCACAAGCAGAAGATCATCAACATCAAACACACATAATTAACACTGCTTATGAGCGGATCATCGTCACCGAACTAGTGTGACGCCCGAGACCGACGTCCCAGAAGATCCCAGAAGATTCCAGATGTTCCGGGTTACCCGTGTGTTTCTTTTCGCTTGTGTTATTTATTTTTGCATTGCATCATGTCATCATGCCATCATGTCATATTTTTTTTTGCATCTCAACCAAATAAATCGTGTGGACCTTCGGTCCATTTAAATCGAGGGAAGGTGACTTCTCTTTATAACATATAAAAGCCTCTCAATATTTAGGGAGCTATATTAATAAATATTCCATTTTGTTTGGGATCACCGTAACACACTTGCAATATTTCTCCATGCATTTCTATCTCATTTCTTTGCCTCAAACCTGGCCTATATTCTTTCCGTTATTTTCGAGGCTTCTCTAAAATCTAAACTCCTTTTATTTGCAAGCTAAATGTTTTAGTTTGCACTTCCTTTGTGTTGGAACTATTTTTGTTGGGTTGGTAATATCCCGTAAAGCCTTATAAAAATGTTCCATATTTTATTTTCCGTTATTTGCCTCTTTTCTTTTTATTTTGCTCTCTCTCTCTTTTATTTCTGTTTAAGAAATAATAAGAAGAGGCATCCCAGCCGCTCGGGCCTCAATCTCTCTGGCCGCATCTCTCCTCCCTCTTGGGCCACTTCCCTCTCCCTTCTTGGCCCATCTCCTCCTGGGCCCGAGGCCAGCCTCGACCCCTAACCCTAGCGGAGCCCCGATCTCCCCTCGCTCTCCCACCGACCGCCGCCAGGCATCCCCGTCGCTCTCCCTTTCATCCCCTCTCTCGCAGATCCCCCGAACCTCTCGACCCCGCACCTCAGCGCCGCCGTTTTTTCCCCTTCGAGGCCGAGCCTCTGCCTCCCTCTCGCACCCCGAGCCCTTCGCCCTCTGCCCCGATTCCCCAGCGTCGCCCGAGCACTCTGCTCCTCCAGCGCCTGGAGCTTCGTCCTTCCTCCAGAGCCGGCCGCGGCTTCATCCCTCTGCGCCTGGCCCCGAGCCCGCGCCAGGATCGCCCTCCGTCCACAACTCCAGCGGCGACCCGCTCCCTCCGGTTCTCCCGTCCTCCAGGCTCCCTCCTCACCAAGTACCCCGAGCGCCCTCCCATCGTCCTGGCCCCAGTCAGGCCGCTCGCCTCGACGCCCGGCCACCCCGACGCACCAGGGCCGCGAGGTCCTCCAGCCGCGACCTCCGGCGCCCTTCGCCTCCTCCCGCGCCGAGTCCCAGTGCCGCGACCGGCTCCCGTGCGGCGCCACAGGAGCTCGCCCCAGCTCGTCCCTCCTCTCCGTCCTCGCCTCCTCCGCAGCCCGGCGCGGTTCCCTCCTCCGGTTCCGTCTTCTGCAGCGCCCCGTGCGGCCCCCTCTCGAGCCCGCTCGCCGGCGCCCTGGAACCTGGCCTCAGCACCGCAGCTCCTCGGTTCCCTCCTCTGCAGCGCCAAAACAGCTGCTGCTGCTGTGTTCTTTTCGCCGTGCTGCTGCCTGGCATCGTCGTCCCGTGACCGTGTCCCTGCTGCTGTAGTTTTTTTTTGTTTTTTTTGTTTTGTTGCTTGTGATGTTAACCTGAACAGAGTACGACTACCGCTAAAGACCGCAACGACCCGAGTACAACTACAGTTTTCGTCAAGTTCGACTACCTCACGGAACCGTCAAGTCCGACTACTACATGCACGAGTACCACGACGAACGTTTGAAACGACCAAGTACCCCTACTCGTCGACGCGACAAGTACCCCTTCGATGCGCCGAGACCAAGTTCCACTACGTCCACGACACGATGACGGATGAACATCTACAAACGTGTACCACGACGACCGAGTACATCTACGGCCCGAACGTCTACCGTCGCCCGAACGACTACCGTCGCCCAAACGTCTACTTCCCTCTACGGCCGTGTACAACTACTTCCCCTACGTTCCTCGACGAACTCGAACCGTCCCGAAACGAGTGTTTCGAAGGTATAACCCCGTGGATGACCCGTGTCATGCTTGTTGTGTTGTATGAAATGTTGTCTCCCTTGTGTGTGCTCGTGCCCGTTCCGACCTTTTGTTGAGCTCCTCGGTTGCCTCGTCACCGACTCGTGGGAACCCGGTAACGGGATCACCCCACCTCTTTCATCTTGTTCAACTCGTTCACTCCACCTTTTGTTTTGCACCGGTCCCTCACCGAGTTACCGGTACCGATATGATGCCATTGCCTCATTTCGGATCGTTGCCGTGGCACCCTTTTCTTCCACCACGGTGACAAATGCTTCATATCTCTTTTAAGTCAACCTTTAATTAATAATTGCATTAAACTTGATCATGTCATCCGCATCATATTAACAACATTAATATGTGTGTTTGTTGTTGCTTATAATTAATAAACATGCTCATGGGGATTTTCTGGATATGTTGTTGTTATTTCCGGCCTCATTTAAAATGTCTTAATAGTGTAGTTTACTTTATGCTTTACCTCTTGCCATGTTGAAAAACATTTAAACTTGTCTTGTTAATAATGAGAGTCAACTAAATAATTAATATGTGGTGTTTCGTCAATATGCAACTCGTTGCATATTGATCTCCACTTAACTTGTAGTATTTGTTTGTGCACTTTGCCATGCCATGCTTTTAAACCGGACATGCATCATACTTGTTTGTGCACTCATGCCATGTTGATGATTGTGTGTTTACCGTGTTGTTTCTTTCTTTCCGGTTGCTTCTCTTGTTAGCTTCGGTTTCGTTCCGGAGTTGTGAGGTTTCTCTCGACTGTGTTGCTCCGTCTACTTCGTGGATCTGTTCTTCTCCCTTGTGGAATCCCAGGCAAGATGACCGAACCCGGATACCATTACTATCTTTGCCTATTGGTAGTAGATCCGCTCTATAGTTTTGCCTCGATGCCCATGTCTTCTTGTCAGCCTCCTACTTGTAACCATTGCCATGTTTAACCACCCTACCTATGCAAACCGTTGCTTGGCTAAGTACGCTTCGCTCAGCCCCTCTTATAGCATTGCTAGTTGCAGGTGAAGATTGAAGATGCTTGCTTCATGTTGAAGTTTGGTTGGGTTATATCACACTATATAAATGCTTAAAAATGAAATCATCTATATATTGGCAAGGGTGGAAGGCTAAGCCTTTTGCTTGGTGTTTTGTTCCACTCATGCCATTAGGAACCGTATAAACCGGTGTTATGTTCCTTGATTATGCGTTCCTAACACGGTTGGGGTGTATGGGACCCCCTTGATAAACCGCTAAGTGCTAAGTCTTTTCCAGCAAATCCCAACATTGGTACTATTTGCCTCATAATAACAACTTAATTAATTAATTAAATTTGCATAGGGGGTCGCTCCCTCGAGGATCCTTTATTTCTACATAGCAGGGGGGGCCAGTGCTGATGGTGTTGGTCCCAAACTAGAGTCACTTGCGGTACCACCCAGTTATCTGGGGTCTTTGGTACTGTACGTAGCGCTCATCCGGTCGTGGCCTGAGACGAGATACGCGCGGCTACTATCAGGGTGTCGGCACGCCGGGAGGATTTGCTGGATTGGCCTTACCTTAGTTCGGTTTAACTCGAGCACGGGATTCCGAGAATACTCGGGTCTTCCCACCTATGGAGTTGCGACTTCGCGGATCGTGGGCTTGTGATGGGCCAAGTTGGAACACCCCTGCAGGGTTTGAACTTTCGAAAGCCGTGCCCGCGGTTATGTGGCAGATGGGAGCTTGTTAATTCCGGTTGTAGATAACTTGACACAATGTTTCAATACACTACCAGCGTGTGTACCGTGACTGTCAATTTCCGAATAGGGATTCGGGAGTTGAACACGGTGGGGTTATGTTTGACCGGCTTTAGTTAGGATCACTTCGTGATCATCTTTCGACCGATGCTCTTCTCTTCTCGCTCTCTTTTACGTAAGTTAGTGCTAGTTGCTGCTGCAGACTCTCGTTTGTTTTCCTTCACCTCATATTCTTTCTTCAGCCTTATCCTCACCCAAGGCTTAAATAGTCTTGTTACCCGGGAACGGGATTGCTGAGTCCTCTGTGGCTCACAGTTACTTCACCACACCAGATGCAGGTTCAGCCGAGTTTGATGCAGAAGCTGGTTCAAGTTCTTCACTTGGAGTTCGTTGAAGTTGTGGCCGTTGCTTGTGACGTTTCGATGTTCAGTAGTGGTTTCTACTAGGATTCGATCCTGTCCTGTGGCTTTTGTTGTTTTGGTATCTTTCTTTTGGATCTTACCCTTAGATGGGCTGTGATGTTCTGAATGATGATTGCTTATGTAATGTATTGTGTGAAGTGGCGAGTGTAAGCCAACTATCTCCTTTTGCAATTTAATCCCTCTTTTACATGAGTCGTGCAAAGATACCAAACTTGAGATCATTCTAGGATGGGCTTATACCTTTAAGTCGTGCCTCGACACGTAGGAGGTATAGTCCCATCCTGGGCATTACAAGTTGGTATCAGAGCCTTCTCCGACCTAGAAGCCCCCACTGTTTGATCGAATCGTTGACGGTTGAGTCTAGGCACACACTGAAAAATGTTTTTGAGTCCTATATTATATCGGAGAGTAGGATTTCTTTGCTTTTCATCCCCTTTCTCTCTGGTGAGGACTCCTGACGGTTACTCTTATCTCTTCTACTTTCAAAAATTGCACCAAATTTTTTTAGGATCCCGCGAGTATTCTGGGATTGTTTCGATGTTCTTGTGACAAGGATATTGTTCTCGATGCCTCCTGTTCCCGAGGAGTTGAGCTTCGGGGTATCATTGACACAAGCATATCGTGGCAGTACTAAATACTTAAGACGGCCGACATCGAAAATCTCTCCTATACGGCCAGTGGCAAGATAACCCCGACATCACCCAGTACTGGGGAGGTAGTTCGAGAGTATTGCCATAGCTTGTTATAGTGGATGCTTTTCGAAGGTCCGAGGTACACAGTTTCCGAGAAAGACTGGTTATGTGTTGAAGGATGGATACACCTGGATGTAGGTTTAGAGTTGATTGCGCGGTGCTTCCCGTGTATCCCCAACACCTGATTGCATAACTGGAAACTTTCGGAAATCTATAGGTGGGTTCATCTAGTAGTTCTAGGCATTCTTCCAACGAGTGCTCGATATGAAGTTTGGGGTTCTTCATTGAGTGAAGTGGTTTTATGGACTTGTTCTGATCGGGAGTTGCATCTTAAAGGGTCCTTGGCTATGCTGATCCGGGGATTGCAAAACCCTTTTGTAACACGTTCCATGAGCTTTCAGCACAAAGATGTCGAATGAAGCTTCTATCTTGTATTTGTTCTATCTGATCCTTGTTCCTTTTTATTTTCATTTTGCTCTCCAAGTGGCTTCTCGTCAAGCTGATGTACCTGTGGAATTCATTCGTTCAATCCTCTGTGCGGATGATTTTGTGAAGATCATGTTACATATCTACCCCTTTGTTTTTGTTTTGATTCTGGTATTCGAGTTGCTTCGATGACAAATGTTGATTCCATACCTTTCTTAATCGGTATTCTCATATTTCTATGGGAGTGCTAATTCTTCTTGACCATCGAGATCTTCATGTTAATTCTTTTTCAACCGGTGCCCTTTTTGTTCATCCCAAGTTATCTTTGCTTTTCCCCACCCTCCCTCCCTTTTCTTTATGGAGCTGGATTTCTCAGATGAAGTATCCATTTTATTCATGTGATATTTCTTCATTCTTTTCCTTCAATGTTCTTATCTGGTGATTATCGTGAAGATGCTCAAGAAGCTTCAAGTTCTTCATTCTTTTGTTCTCGAATTCTACCGGTGGATGTAATTCAAGATTTCGGTGTTCATCTTATCCTTTTCCTAATTTCACAATACTTTCTTATTCCGGTGCACCAATTAATCATTCTCCTCTTGTTATTCATATCCGGAGTGCTGAAGATTCATAATTCCATTCTTAATCCTTTCAAATTATTTTGAGGATTGCTATCTTATTCAAGTCATTTGATTCAACCGGTGCAATATCCTTAAGCAATCTTTTTTCAACGGTGATTTCTTTGAGTGGGCCCTAACCCACAGGTCTTATCCCAGGATCTTACCGACTCTTCTTTTTCCGGAGAATTCTTTTTAAAGTGTGACATAAGAATGATTTACATCAGTCACATGCCTTCCCCAAGATCGCTTTCAAATTCTTTTCACATTGGTTCAACCTTTTTAATTCTTCATTCCGGAGTGCTCAACAATTCTTATGGCATTTCTCGTCTTCATTATCAACATCTGAAGACCGGAGAAGAGTTTCTCTTAAATCTTGGCCCGTTCTCTCAAGATTCGTGGTTCTAGCTTCATGCCACCCTCATTATCGTTTGATTGTGAGGAATTCTTTTCATACCCATCCGAAGCTTTTCATGAATTCTTTTCTTTGTGATCCTCCGAAGGCCATCATTTCAGAAGATTTCTTCGTTCTCAGTTTTCTACTTCGTCCTCCAATATTCTTCATTGATGTCTCTTCGTTCGTCTCCATATTCTTACGGTGGTTCATTCAAGTTTACCCTTCTGCTGTTATCGTTAATTCATTTGTTCTTTTCATAATCCTACCGGTGCTTTGTTGAAGATTTACCCAAGCTTGTGAGAGATCTCTCGTTAATTCTTTCCAACGAGAATAAGTAGTATGCAAAATCCTTTGCATAGCATAATTCTTATTCTTATTCCTTCAAAGTGATTTAATTCTTTTGTCTGGATCTTGTTCATCATATCTTATCCTCAATTCTAAGTTCTTCATCTTGTTTTCCGGAGATCCAAGTTATTTCAATTATCATTTCAAAGCTCCATCTATTTCATCGCAGGCTTTGAATCTTATTCTTTTCATCTTTCACTTCTCATGCTTTCATTACCGGAGTTCTCATGGTGGTTCATCATCATTTAATTCATCCTCGAAGTCTTCATCAAGTTTTCTTGTTGGAGCTCAAGCATTCTTCATCGTGCTTTCCAATTGCAATTCTTTCTACCTTATCTTTTCAGATGGTGTTATGTCATTCTTGACAATTCCTTCATGTTTTATGTTTCACGAGTTGTCAAGAATGAGATAATTAAAACCATCATTTCTTTCTCTTTAGGAGATCCTTTCAACCCTTCAATTTATTCGTTGGAGTTATCTTGGGTTATAATTCACCTAAAAGCTTTCCCTAAGGATTGTTGATATTATGGTGCTTATTAATGACCCAAGTTCTTCTTTTATCATTCCGGTGAAATAAGTTTTTCGTCTCCTTGTTGATCTCAATCAAATCAATTGTTTAAGTTAGTGGCTGGTTGTCACCTCTTAATTTTGAGATGTTTCCATAAGCCCACATCAAGTTTATTCTTTCGTTGTTGATTTTTCCAACAACTCCGTTCAACCCTTCTTCGTAAGGATGCTCTTTCAATTCATTTGTCGGAGAAATTGTTTTTTCTTCTCCATTCTTTTCTTTCGTTGATCTATATGCTATTCTTTCATTCCGGAGGCCTTGTGATATTGCTCTCTTTAACCATCATCTCGTTTTTATCAAGATCATATTCTCCCTTGCTTGTTTATTTAACCGGAGTGTTGTATTCTTCATTCTAGTTCCCTCATCTTATCAAGTTTTAACTATCTTTTAACCGGAGTGCTGTCTGAATCCTTCTTACCTCTTGTGCCATTCTTTTAATGTTCCGGAGGCTATATGTTGTTGATTTCATCAAGTATCATCTCAACTTGGCAAGTTCTTGTCCAATTCCTTCCATTTTCAGACGGACTGCTGTCCAAATTCTATCATTCTTATTCCTTGGCTATACCGTTGCAGTTTCATATTCTTTTGGTTCGTAAGCTCTTTTTCATGTCTTTCAACCTCTCAAGGTTCTCTTAATGCTCCTTGTTCCTCTTTTCTAACGGAGTGTTTTCATCTTCGTTCATCTCCGTTGCTTTCTTTCTTTCAACTTGTTCAACCTCTCAAGGTTCTTTGGTTTCACTCGTCTGTCAAAGAAGCAACTTTGTTTACCTCTTCCTCTTCTGTTTTTACCCGGTGATATCTCTAGGATCTCGGGTCGAGATCCTCTGTTAGTGTGGGAGAGTTGTGACGCCCGAGACCGACGTCCCAGAAGATCCCAGAAGATTCCAGATGTTCCGGGTTACCCGTGCGTTTCTTTTCGCTTGTGTTATTTATTTTTGCATTGCATCATGTCATCATGCCATCATGTCATATTTTTTTTTGCATCTCAACCAAATAAATCGTGTGGACCTTCGGTCCATTTAAATCGAGGGAAGGTGACTTCTCTTTATAACATATAAAAGCCTCTCAATATTTAGGGAGCTATATTAATAAATATTCCATTTTGTTTGGGATCACCGTAACACACTTGCACAATTTCTCCATGCATTTCTATCTCATTTCTTTGCCTCAAACCTGGCCTATATTCTTTCCGTTATTTTCGAGGCTTCTCTAAAATCTAAACTCCTTTTATTTGCAAGCTAAATGTTTTAGTTTGCACTTCCTTTGTGTTGGAACTATTTTTGTTGGGTTGGTAATATCCCGTAAAGCCTTATAAAAATGTTCCATATTTTATTTTCCGTTATTTGCCTCTTTTCTTTTTATTTTGCTCTCTCTCTCTTTTATTTCTGTTTAAGAAATAATAAGAAGAGGCATCCCAGCCGCTCGGGCCTCAATCTCTCTGGCCGCATCTCTCCTCCCTCTTGGGCCACTTCCCTCTCCCTTCTTGGCCCATCTCCTCCTGGGCCCGAGGCCAGCCTCGACCCCTAACCCTAGCGGAGCCCCGATCTCCCCTCGCTCTCCCACCGACCGCCGCCAGGCATCCCCGTCGCTCTCCCTTTCATCCCCTCTCTCGCAGATCCCCCGAACCTCTCGACCCCGCACCTCAGCGCCGCCGTTTTTTTCCCCTTCGAGGCCGAGCCTCTGCCTCCCTCTCGCACCCCGAGCCCTTCGCCCTCTGCCCCGATTCCCCAGCGTCGCCCGAGCACTCTGCTCCTCCAGCGCCTGGAGCTTCGTCCTTCCTCCAGAGCCGGCCGCGGCTTCATCCCTCTGCGCCTGGCCCCGAGCCCGCGCCAGGATCGCCCTCCGTCCACAACTCCAGCGGCGACCCGCTCCCTCCGGTTCTCCCGTCCTCCAGGCTCCCTCCTCACCAAGTACCCCGAGCGCCCTCCCATCGTCCTGGCCCCAGTCAGGCCGCTCGCCTCGACGCCCGGCCACCCCGACGCACCAGGGCCGCGAGGTCCTCCAGCCGCGACCTCCGGCGCCCTTCGCCTCCTCCCGCGCCGAGTCCCAGTGCCGCGACCGGCTCCCGTGCGGCGCCACAGGAGCTCGCCCCAGCTCGTCCCTCCTCTCCGTCCTCGCCTCCTCCGCAGCCCGGCGCGGTTCCCTCCTCCGGTTCCGTCTTCTGCAGCTCTCGAGCCCGCTCGCCGGCGCCCTGGAACCTGGCCTCAGCACCGCAGCTCCTCGGTTCCCTCCTCTGCAGCGCCAAAACAGCTGCTGCTGCTGTGTTCTTTTCGCCGTGCTGCTGCCTGGCATCGTCGTCCCGTGACCGTGTCCCTGCTGCTGTAGTTTTTTTTTGTTTTTTTTGTTTTGTTGCTTGTGATGTTAACCTGAACAGAGTACGACTACCGCTAAAGACCGCAACGACCCGAGTACAACTACAGTTTTCGTCAAGTTCGACTACCTCACGGAACCCGTCAAGTCCGACTACTACATGCACGAGTACCACGACGAACGTTTGAAACGACCAAGTACCCCTACTCGTCGACGCGACAAGTACCCCTTCGATGCGCCGAGACCAAGTTCCACTACGTCCACGACACGATGACGGATGAACATCTACAAACGTGTACCACGACGACCGAGTACATCTACGGCCCGAACGTCTACCGTCGCCCGAACGACTACCGTCGCCCAAACGTCTACTTCCCTCTACGGCCGTGTACAACTACTTCCCCTACGTTCCTCGACGAACTCGAACCGTCCCGAAACGAGTGTTTCGAAGGTATAACCCCGTGGATGACCCGTGTCATGCTTGTTGTGTTGTATGAAATGTTGTCTTCCTTGTGTGTGCTCGTGCCCGTTCCGACCTTTTGTTGAGCTCCTCGGTTGCCTCGTCACCGACTCGTGGGAACCTGGTAACGGGATCACCCCACCTCTTTCATCTTGTTCAACTCGTTCACTCCACCTTTTGTTTTGCACCGGTCCCTCACCGAGTTACCGGTACCGATATGATGCCATTGCCTCATTTCGGATCGTTGCCGTGGCACCCTTTTCTTCCACCACGGTGACAAATGCTTCATATCTCTTTTAAGTCAACCTTTAATTAATAATTGCATTAAACTTGATCATGTCATCCGCATCATATTAACAACATTAATATGTGTGTTTGTTGTTGCTTATAATTAATAAACATGCTCATGGGGATTTTCCGGATATGTTGTTGTTATTTCCGGCCTCATTTAAAATGTCTTAATAGTGTAGTTTACTTTATGCTTCACCTCTTGCCATGTTGAAAAACATTTAAACTTGTCTTGTTAATAATGAGAGTCAACTAAATAATTAATATGTGGTGTTTCGTCAATATGCAACTCGTTGCATATTGATCTCCACTTAACTTGTAGTATTTGTTTGTGCACTTTGCCATGCCATGCTTTTAAACCGGACATGCATCATACTTGTTTGTGCACTCATGCCATGTTGATGATTGTGTGTTTACCGTGTTGTTTCTTTCTTTCCGGTTGCTTCTCTTGTTAGCTTCGATTTCGTTCCGGAGTTGTGAGGTTTCTCTCGACTGTGTTGCTCCGTCTACTTCGTGGATCTGTTCTTCTCCCTTGTGGAATCCCAGGCAAGATGACCGAACCCGGATACCATTACTATCTTTGCCTATTGCTAGTAGATCCGCTCTATAGTTTTGCCTCGATGCCCATGTCTTCTTGTCAGCCTCCTACTTGTAACCATTGCCATGTTTAACCACCCTACCTATGCAAACCGTTGCTTGGCTAAGTACGCTTCGCTCAGCCCCTCTTATAGCATTGCTAGTTGCAGGTGAAGATTGAAGATGCTTGCTTCATGTTGAAGTTTGGTTGGGTTATATCACACTATATAAATGCTTAAAAATGAAATCATCTATATATTGGCAAGGGTGGAAGGCTAAGCCTTTTGCTTGGTGTTTTGTTCCACTCATGCCGTTAGGAACCGTATAAACCGGTGTTATGTTCCTTGATTATGCGTTCCTAACACGGTTGGGGTGTATGGGACCCCCTTGATAAACCGCTAAGTGCTAAGTCTTTTCCAGCAAATCCCAACATTGGTACTATTTGCCTCATAATAACAACTTAATTAATTAATTAAATTTGCATAGGGGGTCGCTCCCTCGAGGATCCTTTATTTCTACATAGCAGGGGGGGCCAGTGCTGATGGTGTTGGTCCCAAACTAGAGTCACTTGCGGTACCACCCAGTTATCTGGGGTCTTTGGTACTGTACGTAGCGCTCATCCGGTCGTGGCCTGAGACGAGATACGCGCGGCTACTATCAGGGTGTCGGCACGCCGGGAGGATTTGCTGGATTGGCCTTACCTTAGTTCGGTTTAACTCGAGCACGGGATTCCGAGAATACTCGGGTCTTCCCACCTATGGAGTTGCGACTTCGCGGATCGTGGGCTTGTGATGGGCCAAGTTGGAAAACTGAACTTTCGAAAGCCGTGCCCGCGGTTATGTGGCAGATGGGAGCTTGTTAATTCCGGTTGTAGATAACTTGACACAATGTTTCAATACACTACCAGCGTGTGTACCGTGACTGTCAATTTCCGAATAGGGATTCGGGAGTTGAACACGGTGGGGTTATGTTTGACCGGCTTTAGTTAGGATCACTTCGTGATCATCTTTCGACCGATGCTCTTCTCTTCTCGCTCTCTTTTACGTAAGTTAGTGCTAGTTGCTGCTGCAGACTCTCGTTTGTTTTCCTTCACCTCATATTCTTTCTTCAGCCTTATCCTCACCCAAGGCTTAAATAGTCTTGTTACCCGGGAACGGGATTGCTGAGTCCTCTGTGGCTCACAGTTACTTCACCACACCAGATGCAGGTTCAGCCGAGTTTGATGCAGAAGCTGGTTCAAGTTCTTCACTTGGAGTTCGTTGAAGTTGTGGCCGTTGCTTGTGACGTTTCGATGTTCAGTAGTGGTTTCTACTAGGATTCGATCCTGTCCTGTGGCTTTTGTTGTTTTGGTATCTTTCTTTTGGATCTTACCCTTAGATGGGCTGTGATGTTCTGAATGATGATTGCTTATGTAATGTATTGTGTGAAGTGGCGAGTGTAAGCCAACTATCTCCTTTTGCAATTTAATCCCTCTTTTACATGAGTCGTGCAAAGATACCAAACTTGAGATCATTCTAGGATGGGCTTATACCTTTAAGTCGTGCCTCGACACGTAGGAGGTATAGTCCCATCCTGGGCATTACAACTAGCCCATCCTCTCCAACTACGCGTAGATGCTTTCTGTGACGAGCGGCGCCGGCTGTACTTGATGTCTCAAACTTGATGGGCCCATCATGGTGGACACGGTCCGGTCAGGGCATGGTACGCCATAGCTTTGGAATGGCCATGACCAGCCGGGACAGGACATGACCGAAGTGCCCAGCGGGCCTGTTCCCCTGAACCGGACCGGCGAGGCGAAAGCTCGGTCAGGCTCGAAGGATCTAGCGATGGTGGGGCAGCGTTAGCTGTGTGTTGCACCTTCGTGCGTGTCCTGCGTGTGTGCCTAGCGTGCTTGTGTGTGTGTGTGTGTCATGCCCTGTCCTAAAGAGCAACTATTCCGGATGCTTGCTGCAGAAAAAGAGGCAGTCCATCAGCATCTATGGTAGCGTCTCATCCCAGGAAACTCCGTCGCCCGACGGCACCGTCACCGTCACCACATACTTCTATGTACGTACATGGTCGCTTCCAATTTCAGATACTAATCAGCTTGTACTTACAATACTAACTGTAAGTGCATCAATTCATTGCAAATTCAGACATCATCTGTGGGGGACGACCACGACGAGATCAACTTCGCGTTTCCCGGGTAACAAGATGAGGCACACCAACGTCTGTGTGTGTATTCACCGATGTGTTTGTTGGGACCCAATACCCTTGGAACGAACACACGTGAACTGAGAGATTGCTCGAAGAAGAAGGAAGACACGGTTGTTTTGCACTGCACAAACTTCACAGCTCTTCTGTTCTACTGTATTTCTCTGCTAATTATTCAGACTCACATAACAAGAATCGGGGCTTCATGGCCCTGACTTTGCGTTGTCGTGATCCACAACACTCTGCCATCCCACTCGCAGACTGATGAGGCGCGAGGCTCGCTCCAAGCAGTTAGACCCGCGAGCTAAACTAGCTAACAGAAAGAAAGCGCTCGAGCTTAACCTGACGAAAAAACAAAGTGCTAACTGAAGTAACTAAAATGTGACAGGGGCTTGGGATTTATTGAACAGTGTTCGCCGGCGTCGTGGGCAAGAAGAAGATGCACTTCGTGCCCTGCGTGTGTGCGTGCATGGGCTACACCACTTCATCGCATCAGCAAAGCCGGGGACGTGACGACGGCGGCCGTGGTCAGGGACGAGACGTGCGTTGTGTAGGCGGCGTTTTGACGGCAGCCACGGCTAGCCGTGGACGAGCGCCTCGCCGCCTTCACAAAATATGGATGCACAGGATTCTGCTACTAGCATTGTGGAGCATGTGCTATTGCGGTACTATGAGCCTATGACATCTACACTATGTGGAAGAAGCTCCCGGTTTGATTTACAGCTGATGCTAGAGATTTTTTTGGGATCTACTTTTGATGGGTCAGTCTGGTTTGTTGTCTGCTGGGTGGCTTCATGTGATGCTACAATGCGCCATGGAGCGGTACGGAGGTTCCCCACAGCTACATGTATGGACCATAATATTTCATCTTTTGATTCTGAAGTTCAATATCGACTCCTTGATCCCGTTTCTTATGGTCCATGATTGACAATTGATCTTGGGCTATGGAACTAAAATGTCTACTCTGTAACTGAATGTTCATGGATGTCTTGGTCAAGGAGAACAATTTAGACCATAGATGTACATTATATTTGATGGATCCGTCTAATCTATACTTGAAATTACAATGTATAATTTGTTTGGACACTGTTTATATTTGATGGAGCCTTCTAAGTTGGACTATTGGACTTGAAATTACGGTGTACAATTTCCTTCCAACTTGCTAATTCAAATTTACTTATTTTCAACTTCATAATAATAATTCTAAACAACATAATAATCCTGAAAATATTTTCCAAAGGATGTTCCTTTACGTCTTATATCATTATGATGTGAGATGGGTTGTAAATACATGTCTCTAAATAATTTTAGCAGAGTTGTTATTTAACATCCGTAAGCCATCGTTGGCAAGGATGAGATGGAGGATAAGCAGTGTCAATGTGGTATTCTGTTTTGAAATAGAGGGTGTGGATTGGTGAAGAGGGTCCTTGAGAAATGCTTATTAGGGTAAGGATGTTCAATACTTTTCTTGGAAAAGATAATGTGTAAGCGTTGGTCGCGGTGTGCAACCATACTAATGCCGTTTGATCTTGTCGTGGAGTGGAGATGTACGACTCGTTTCTAATGTGATGATGACATCATGGATGAGACACCAATGTCTATGCCTGCTAGGACATATGCTCGTCGAGTCGTCGTGTTGTCATATTAGTTTTCTCCCGGTGCAACGCACGGGCATTTGTGCTATTTTTTTTAATAATAAAGCACGGAACGAGTCTGTCGGGTTCACCGTCACAATACGTTTTCTTTTCATAACTTAATACGCTTTCTCTCGTGAATTTTGTCTATCAATTTTTTTCCACCGCGCGTATCCGAGGTGGTACTAAAATTACTTTCTCCAGTAGAGGACAATTTCGTTTATGTGCGCTTCAAACAAAGTGCGGCCCATTGGAACTCCTGGCCCATGCGGCTATGTGTGGACGTTTGAATTAATAAAATAAAACAATCAGAAACTAAAATAATCGAAAACGGTGAAATGTGGTATTTGATCCCTGGAACAAGGGGTTTGTTTCAAGTGCTTCCGCCAGTCGGGCTAGAGTAGTTCTTGTGATTGATATAGGATTCGGAAATATAAATACTAGCTTGAAGCAGCGACACACGAAGTCTTCCTTTTCTAAAAGAAGCACACAAACCTTCCTGAAACTGCTCGGTCGCGAGGTTTTTTATTTCTTGAGAAACTCGGTCGACCTGGCCCATGCGGCTTTGTGTGTGCGTTTGGATTAATAAAATAGAAAAATAAAAAAATGATGCGAGCCTGGGATTTGATCACTGGAAGAGGGGGTTGTATTCAACTGTTTCTACCAGTATGGTTGTTGGGTTTCGGCGTTATACATACTAACTAAAAGCGGGCGCGCACGTATTCTTTGTCTGAGAAAAATACACGAACTTTTCTTGAAACTGCTACATGGCTTGCTCGGTCGTGAGATTTTTTTTTTTTTGAGAAACTCGGTCACGAGGTTGAGCACGTAAAAACACACGTACGTCATCCCTACTGGGCAACACAAAATTTCTCTTGTGGGCCGGAAGGCATGTGAGTGCGCCTATGAAAAAATTACATGCACCTTAATTAATAATCTCACCTTGCAACTTTGCGACGAATCCCACCAGTTTATATACGTCGGTAAGTAGACAATCAACAAGCCACTTCAGAGATAAACAAACAGTGGGTGAGGTGAAGAAGGGCCTAAAACGAGATGGCTGGAGGATATTGAATCAAGCGAGAAATCGGATACTTCCGAGAACGTCGAATCAGGGCAGGCGGCATTGGACTACCGGGGCCTTATGAAATATATGGCTGGGCCGTCGTCCCACGGAGTGCGTGTACAAGGTGCGTGTGGTGCATGACACGTCTCATGCCTTGGTCGACAACTGCGTCGACCAACTGGTGTCAATCACCGACGTATTCCTCTCATGTGGGCGGGCACCAGTCGGTAGAAAACTCGCCTAGCTCGACCCGTTGACGCCCGTCAGCAATGCATGAGAATCGAACTAGGAGTCTTTGGTGTGTTTGACTTTGACACAAACTACTCATTTTTTTCTATTATATTAGCGGAGAGATGGCAGATTTTTGTGCAACATCCTTAATCTTGCTTCCGTTGCAATGCACGGGCACGTTTGCTAGTAATAATAAAGCACGGAACCAGTCTCTCGAGTTCACCGTCGCGGCATTTTTTTCAAAGTAGTCCTTTTACTTTTTGATATTCAACCCGCACTCCCCGTCGCTGCTATCCATAAGTCCATGTACAGGTTCGTTTTCGTGTTAGTCACATGCCCTCGCCTGTCCCCAATTCAGGCCGCATAGTCACCCGCCGCCGGATGGCCCCGTCGATGCTGCTCCGCCCCGAGCACCATCGATGGGCCCCGTCGCCTACTCAAGCACACCCTCTTCATCCCCTCCCCCATCGTCCTCCAACGCTCAGAGCTCCCCACATCTCCTCGCATACCACCTGTTCCTCCCGATGCACCGGCCGCGCGCGGCCACGTCTCGCCCGGCTGTCGACTCGCACGTCTCCTACCTCGGGGTCCGGCGAGCGGCGCCGGCAACCACGGCGAACTGCCATGGGTGCGGACAATCCAAGCTCCTGTTGGTAGGTTAGTCCAAAAAGGAAAAGAATCCACGCACTACATGACCCCGTCCTCCAATACGCCACCTGCTCATCGCCATCTAGCACCGCCACCTGCTTCAGCTCCTGCTCATCGATCGCCGCCGTGCGGAGCCACCTTCCCAGCGCGCCGCTCCACCTGCGTACACCGATAGGCTTTCAACCACCGCCACGCGCCACTTCTCCCCCCTGCCCATCGCCTCCTACACAATCGTCTCGAATCGCAGGAGCGGCCTCTCATCTATCTCTCTCTGTACAGGTGGTCACGGCTGATGCTACTTCTCCTCTCCATCAGGATCTCTCTCTCTCTCTCTCTCTCTCTCTCTCTCTCTCTCTCTCTCTCATGGATTGGCAACTGCATTCTTCTAAATAAATGTGTTCCTCTGTTCTTGACATGCCACCCACCACATGTTTGATGTTATGCTTATGAGGAGTTGAACTTCATTTTTTTTTCAGTTTTTTCGTTGGTGTATTAGGCAGCTTGGTGTAATTTGTTTCAAAACTAAACCTGTTGTACAGTCCAATGTATCTAGGAAAATTAAGTTATGAAGAGTTGTTCATGATGTTGCTTGCATATTTTTGTCTAACAAACTGGATACTTAAATGGATATAAACATTGAGTAGGTGCTGAAATATTTCGCTAATAATAGTTTCCAGCTTGCTTTTGAGCAGAACTATAGAACTATTTGTAGCTTTTAATTATGTGTACTTAAAATTGATTTGTTGTCCAGAACATGTGGAGCTGACATCAAGTTGAATTATGTGCTGATGTTATTATGTTTTTGTGTGTGGAGAAATTTAGGGGATTTAGTCCAGGCCCTTGACCGGCTCAAGACCCAGTGCCTCCCTGCTCCTCAACGCCTCACATTGAGCACCCAATCCAGGAAAACAACCCCGTCGCGCTGCCGCTCCCCATCTCCCTGCGTCGTCCCGAGATGGTCCGGCTGAGCGCCGGCCCGGTGGCCGAGCGTGTGCTGTCCACGGAAGCCAGCTCCTCCACCCAGACAATTTTCTACAAGGACGGCGAGGACAGTGCTTCGTCGGAATTGATCGTGACGACCATGCGCAATCCAATTGGGAGGTATTTATAAGCACCAATTTATCCTTGGTTTAGTTCCCATATCTTGAATTACTTTGGTCAAATGCAAGGATTGTATTTAAAGTAATAGGGTTTGTCCTTTGTGAGGAATGCTACAGCAACACTTCAAACCTGTCATGCATGGATACCCACGGAAGGTCCACAAAAGCTTATTGTAGAAGAATTTGTTGTATCTAGCGAAGTTATTTCTGGGAGCAATCCTTGAATATTGCAGGGATCGATTTAAATGAATGTAGTGTGCTAACATGGTGCATCGCTGGAGATGTATTTAGTATTCGCTTCCTGGTTAGTACTTGGGAAGTTAGTTGAAACATTTCTATGATAATAGAAGTAATGATTATTTTACAATACGAAGAACTATTTAGTATTTGTTTCTACTTTTTAATAAATAGGTTTCTTGTTTTCTTTGTGTTCAGTCCACAAGATAGGTGCATGTGTTTCTGCTAATCATGACATTCTGGAATTCAAACTTTTCTGTTTGTGCTCAACTGAACAGTTGCTCCGTACTAGATATAATTACTTCCCCCAATGATAGAGGATCTTTGTTTCAAACTCATGAATATGTTCCCGACAATAGGAAGAATGTAATATTGCTTAGCATGACTCCTTGAAGTACAGGCATCCAAGATTGCGGTACAATATATAATGGCTTTGACGTTAATTTAGAGTACATTTTTCCCTTCTCAAGAAATTTCAACACTGAAGATAGAGTCTATGTTAATTGTTATACATGTGGCATTTGAAGTAGTAATTCCGCTCAAAGTTTATATTATACTTACTTAAGTGTGGGTTCAAAATTGAATTTGTATCTTTGTATAAAAATTCATGTTTTTGTTTCTGCACAAGTCCATATGACCTGATTTATCGATATGGACTATCGATAGTGTAGCATGTACCATCTTCGTACATTCTTCTATTAATGCTAATAGAATATATACTGGTTTCTTAGTCAGAATTAAGAACTCTTCCCGGCCATCAAGGATGTACGAAGTACTTGAGTTGTACAAGAACTGAATTACATTATTTATATTTTATACAGCAACAAGGACCCAGATTTGTGGGTTTTATATGTAAAGAAAACCATATGAAATTTCATGTAACTGTTATCGTGTAACTTATCTTAATCTCTAAGAATATGGATGATCATTCCTTTCGAAATCCAGTACTTTGAGTTTACCGCAACCAGTAATAGAAAATATGATGAGAAATTGTAGCTATGATCCAGCGAATTGTACTTTCACATGACACAGAAGGAAATTGTTGTGTATCCAGTATATACCTATTTAGCAATCTGTCGACCGAATTGGGCACACACGATTGTTTCTGGTACTTTGACTTTCTACACAAGGGATAGATGAGGTTGCCGAGGGTCCTTGATGCAATCCCATGCCTCGGTGCCAGGTGTAGGAATCCGCCCTAAGGGTCATTTGTGCCAAGTATTTCCCGTCAACCTATTTATATTGTTTTAATCACAATCATTCAATTCACAATCATTAGGAAATGAATTGATCTAAAATGAATAGCGCATTGTTTTGGCCCTATAGTTTTGGATGTTGGTTAGCATAGGAAGTACCCGATTAGTTTATCAAGTTCACTGGAATACACTCAGAAAGGGATGAAGCAATTTTCTACCTAATTTAGGTTCTTGGACACCAATAAAACAGAGTGACCGCCTTGGGATTGATTAGTCGCTGTGACAGTGGTCAAAAGGAGAAGTGGCCATAAGATAATAAGTCATTAAGGCGTGCTAGAATTTGTTTCCCCCGTTGCAACGCACGGGCAGATTTACTAGTCTAATAATAAAGCACGGATTGAATCCGTCGGGTTCATCGTCACAATACACTTTCTTCTCATGTCATGATACGCTTTTACAATTTGTATGAATAAAATCGTAATATAAACAAGGTGGTACTAATAATCTGGGGTACGCACTAAAGGTTAATTCGACTTCGTACGTCAGTTTCCTTCGTCAGCGAGCGAACGAACCAGCCCATGTGTTGTAGCCCAGCAAATCCAGCCCACCTATTCCCGATTAAGAGGCAAAAATAATGCTATGAAGGGGAATTGAACTCGAAACCTCTCGTCCAGTAAGTAATATCACGACCAACTAAGCTAACGTCCTGTGTGTACAGTGGAAGGTTGAGACCGATGTTAAATAGTCCCACCTCGCTGATTTACATACAATCTATCTTATTTATATACATCTTTAATTTCTTGGGTATCAGGAGGTCTCTCAGGGATCATGATAAATGAGGAAGGAACGAGAGGGTAATTACAAGAGAAGTAATACACGGAAAGTAAAGGAAGGAAAGATGTAAAGAAGAAAAGAGAGAGGCTAGCGCTTCCATGTGTGTGGGGTGGGCTATTAAACGGGATGCTTGAGACAAAAGCATACAATCTGCATAATTTAAGGAGGACACGACATGACAGAAATAAGGAATGTGAAGAGAAGAGGGCTGCATATAATTTAAGGACAGAAATACATGCGCTGCTGCATATAATTGAAGGACAGAAAAATCTAGAAGAGATAGACGAGGACCAGAATAATTCAAATTGCATGTTGCCCGATTCGAAACGTGACATATGACTGATAGTTTTTAAACTGAATTTGGTGTTTGTTTGTGTCCTTCCCGGACTATACCTGGACAACCTATGAAGTATACAATGAAGATCACTGAAGCAGAATACAAAACAAATTGTTTTTAGACACTGTTGATCTCACCCAGATACGCCACTACGTAATAAAGCAAACTTTGTTTTGTGCCAAAATAATGAGAAAAAAGAAGATAAGCTGCTCTAGGCACTATCCTCCTTCAAGTGGCGAAACTCCAATTAGTTCTGTGCCAGATTTATTTAGAGTGTAATAGTTTTGCCAATTGCAAAGCAAAAGATGGATACCGTAATTTAGAACTGGAAAATGGAATCATAGCCTGCAATGTTTAATGTAGAAGGTGAGATGCAAATCACTAAAGGAGAACAGAGAATCCATTATGCTACTCATTTTGCCATGCTTATGTTAGAAGATGTGGGTGCATAGACAGCAATATTAAAGAAGCTCCCATAGCACAAAGTGGTATCTCTGATAACTACAACTCATCTTACACTCGCAAGTAATAGTTTTCACACCCTGACCCAGCATCAAATACTACAACACATAGTAAGATTGTTGTCCCTTGACATCCCTTATTGTGTTATCTACTTCCTCCAAATAAATTAAGTGGTGCATGAAGCTTGCTGGCTTGGTGATATGGTAGAATACCTGGAATAACAGCCCATGTTGTAGCATTGGTCCCTCATAATGCAGCAGTCCATCCTTTCCTCTTGGTGACGGCGATATGGACAACCTACAAACACAATCAATTAGATCAATCCTTGCATTCTTCGCACTCTGAATATATTTCTCAGAGCTGCTTAGCAGCACGATAAAGGGAGAATACAAGAGTTGAGTTTTCAGATTACAGAAGAATCATAGGTTCAGGGATTCTAGAAAGGGGACCCGGGCCAGCATGCCACTCCGTTCATAATTTTCAGTCTAAAAACCAAAGCCTAAGATCAGTATTAGCAGAACATACACCACGGCAGATCGTCGGCATGTTCCCGTGGAAAACAACGCTATGGCAATGATTCCAGAAGGTCCACATGAGCCGTAGGCGCATTGTGTCCCAGTGCAATGCCGGCAACGGCGCAAGTGTCCGGACCTCCCAGATGAAGAGGAAGCTCACACCTTCCCCAATTTCAACGATGCGCCATAAGTGGGCGATGCAGCAACAATCAAAGAGGAGATGATCTGTTGTTTCAGAGGCCCTGCAGCAGATCTCAGACCGGTCCTCATCCCGGATGTATTTGATTTATCACCATGCTGCTATAGCCCAAATATGACCCCATCTACCCTCTGATCTATCATAGGTCCCGTAATCATTTAGATCAAACTTTCTCTTCTTCGTGTTATCACAATTCGATTCCGAATGCTCGAGTCAGTCTAAGTGCCTGAGCTTGAGGGAGCAAGCGAATAAGCCAACCACACCACTGGTGTCGGCGAGCACGGCAGGCACGCCGACCACTACATCCCGATCGTCTTAGAGATGTCTGCCTCCTGCATCGAGGCCAACACCTTATTCTCCAGCCAGCGCTCCACTGCGGATGGTACAGGACGCACACTCCCACACCTCCCTGTACACCACCGTGGGGTGGCCGCGAGTTGCTGGACAACAATCCAAGCCGACGGAGGGCATCTTCATCTGAGCCGACACATGGGGGCGGAGGGTGTGGGCGCTGGTGCGAGCCCACGGCGGGGAGAGGAGGTGACGGCCCTAGCCATGGCTGTGTGTGGGGTGGGGATGAGAGTGGCTGTGAAGTGATATGGAATGCGGTGGGGAAAGAAAGTGAGATTTTTTTTTTTTTTGAGAAACCATTTTTCCTCGGTAGGTGTTTCTTTGAGTCACTTTTCCCCGATAGGTTTTTTAGGGATTTTCCTAGATAGGTTTTTTTTAACCCTTTTCCCAGATAGGTGTTACAGTATAAGTGATTGCATGGAGAAGTCATCCCACGTAGGCCCAACAACAGCTGCCCTAAAAATAAGTAGGCCCAACACGGTTCAACATGTTCTATATGACTATATTTTTTCTTTTTCTTATTTATATTATATGTGTTATTTTCTTAAAGAAAGTCACATAGATGGATTATGATTGGCATAGGCACCGATGTAACGATGCTCGATGGGACCAAAATTCACCGACTTTTAACAAAGCATACATAATGAACCTTTATCTTTATGTCTCTTGCATTGATAATATTTACAAATGTCTCACATGTTCTCGACATTAATAATGAACCCACTTAACCCTATGTATCTTGGTTGTGTTTCTTATATGAAATGGAACAGGAGAATCAATCCCTGGCGATCTAAAAACCCTAAGACGATGTTGTTGGGAGAGGTCAAAACCTCACCAAGATATATAAATATACACTTTAAACGGAGTGCACGTTCATTATTTTCAGAATTTTATGTTGCAATATTTTTTATACATGGTGAATTTGGCATGTGTGTTTTACATACGGGGTGAGAAAATACTAGAAGGGTTGATATTTATAACAATACAATCATAAGTCGCATGCGACATCCACGTGGTGAATTATAGTTCATTTGATCGATATCTCTATATATAATCTTCCTGTGCCGTGGCAACGCACGGGTATTTTACTAGTCTATCCTTAATAATAAAGCACGGAACGAGTCTGTCGGATTCACCGTCACAATACGTTTTCTTCTCATAACTTAATACGCTTTCTCTCGTGAATTTTGTCTATCAATTTTTTTCCACCGCGCGTATCCGAGGTGGTACTAAAATTACTTTCTCCAGTAGAGGACAATTTCGTTTATGTGCGCTTCAAACAAAGTGCGGCCCATTGGAACTCCTGGCCCATGCGGCTATGTGTGGACGTTTGAATTAATAAAATAAAACAATCAAAAACTAAAATAATCGAAAACGGTGAAATGTGGTATTTGATCCCTGGAACAAAGGGTTTGTTTCAAGTGCTTCCGCCAGCCGGGCTAGAGTAGTTCATGTGATTGATATAGGATTCGGAAATATAAATACTAGCTTGAAGCAGCGACACACGAAGTCTTCCTTTTCTAAAAAAAGCACACAAACCTTCCTGAAACTGCTCGGTCGCGAGGTTTTTTATTTCTTGAGAAACTCAGTCGACCTGGCCCATGCGGCTTTGTGTGTGCGTTTGGATTAATAAAATAGAAAAATAAAAAAATGATGCGAGCCTGGGATTTGATCACTGGAAGAGGGGGTTGTATTCAACTGTTTCTACCAGTATGGCTGTTGGGTTTCGGCGTTATACATACTAACTAAAAGCGGGCACGCACGTAAACTTTTCTTGAAACTGCTACATGGCTTGCTCGGTCGTGAGATTTTTTTTTTTTTTTTGAGAAACTCGGTCACGAGGTTGAGCACGTAACACACGTACGCCATCCCTATTGGGCAACACAAAATTTCTCTTGTGGGCCGGAAGGCATGTGAGTGCGCCTATGAAAAAATTACATGCACCTTAATTAATAGTCCCACCTTGCAATTTTGTGACGAATCCCACCAGTTTATATACGTCGGTAAGTAGACAATCAACAAGCCACTTCAAAGATAAACAAACAGTGGGTGAGGTGAAGAAGGGCCTAAAACGAGATGGCTGGAGGATATTGAATCAAGCGAGAAATCGGATACTTCCGAGAACGTCGAATCAGGGCAGGCGGCATTGGACTACCGGGGCCTTATGAAATATATGGCTGGGCCGTCGTCCCACGGAGTGCGTGTACAAGGTGCGTGTGGTGCATGACACGTCTCATGCCTTGGTCGACAACTGCGTCGACCAGCTGGTGTCAATCACCGACGTATTCCTCTCATGTGGGCGGGCACCAGTCGGTAGAAAACTCGCCTAGCTCGACCCGTTGACGCCCGTCAGCAATGCATGAGAATCGAACTAGGAGTCTTTGATGTGTTTGACTTTGACACAAACTACTCATTTTTTTCTATTATATTAGCGGAGAGATGGCAGATTTTTGTGCAACATCCTTAATCTTGCTCCCGTTGCAACGCACGGGCACGTTTGCTAGTAATAATAAAGCACGGAACCAGTCTCTCGGGTTCACCGTCGCGGCATTTTTTTCAAAGTAGTCCTTCTACTTTTTGATATTCAACCCGCACTCCCCGTCGCTGCTATCCATAAGTCCATGTACAGGTTCGTTTTCGTGTTAGTCACATGCCCTCGCCTGTCCCCAATTCAGGCCGCATAGTCACCCGCCGCCGGATGGCCCCGTCGATGCTGCTCCGCCCCGAGTGTTGGAATTTTTGCTAGTAGGCCTTTGGCCCAAAGCCCAACTAAAATTCTGAAATTCTCTTGGCCCATTCATGCACACATGTGAGTGAAGTGAGTGAGGCTAAAGTTTAGTCCCACCTCATAAGTTGAGGGAGAGTTGCACCTCTTTATAAGGTGAGCTTTTCTACCACTTGTATGAGCATGAGAAGAGGAGACCTACACGCGCGCTCCTCCTCCTCGCTCGCCTCGCCACGCCACGCCTCGTCACGACGCGCCGCGCCGCGGGTTGCGGGATTGAGCCGAGCCGAGGACAGAGCTATGCACGTTGTCTATATTTTTGCTGCTCGGGAAAATTAATGAGTCATTAATTAATAATTAACGGACGCGTTAATTACTGAACCGTTTCCGATTCTTTTGGATCGTGACGACTCGGACGTGGGGTTTATTCCCACGACCTACCCGGCCCGGCCCGCACTATATAGTTCGGCAGACGTCTACCCTAGCCGCTGCCGCTTCGTATGGTTTCTCACCACCGTTCCAGATCATTGCGCCGCCAAGCAAGTCATCTCCATCCCTCCTTTCGGCGTGCACCGCAAGAAGGGACAGCAGGCCTCCGGAACCCCGCCTCTCGTGATCCTGTACGGGAGAGGGGCGATCAGGTTTTTGGGGAGCGCACTCGCGCGACTGCTGGCAGCGACGACTTCGCGAACGACGACTTCTTCCCCGACCTCGGCAACCTCATCCTCGACGACATGGGCGACAACGTCAACGCTGGCGGTGCTGCTCCCGCTGCACCGTATGTGATTCTATCCTTCCTGTTCGAGATCGTGGTAGAATTCATGTTTCTAGTATGTGCCCTAGATGTGATCTGTTCATCTGCTATGCTAGTTCACATGATTAGTTTAATCTCTGTTGCTGCGGTCATGACTTATCTTCTGTTTATTCGGATTAAATCTCGTAGTAATTTGCTCATATTTCCAACAATCCAAAAACCTGATTATAGGCAATTTACTCCGAGTGGTTTTGTTGCACATCTGAAGCCGCCTGCCTTTAAGGGGGCACAATATAAGAGGTGGCACACGAGAGCAGTCTACTGGTTTCAGACCATGGGCTGCTATGACGCCACCAAGGGCAAGCCTGAGGGCGATCTTAATCCGGCACAGCTGGAAGCTTTTGAGAAGATCGATACCCTCTTTAAAGGTGCTCTTCTGAGTGTTCTTGATGACTCAATTGTGGATTCATATATGTCGTTTGACAACGGCAAGGACATGTGGGCTGCGCTCGAGGCCAAGTTTGGTGCCTCGGACGCCGGCAGCGAGTTGTACGTCATGGAGCAATTCTATGACTACAAGATGACTGATGGGCGCGCTGTTGTACAGCAGGCTCATGATATACAGTCGCTCGCAAAAGAACTTGAGTACTTCAAGTGTGTGTTGCCGGACAAATTTGTTGCCGGGGGCATCATTGCCAAGCTTCCACCTTCGTGGAACAATTTTGCTACTTCCCTGAAACACAAGAGACAGGAGTTTTCCGTTGCGGATCTCATTGGTACTCTTGATGTTGAAGAGAAGGCGAGAGCAAAGGACACACGTGCTCGAGTTGCTGAGGGAGGTTCTAGTGCCCACATGGTACAGAAGAAGAACTTCCAGCCCAACAAGTTCAAAAACAACAAGAACAAAACTCAGGGCAAAGGCAAGTTTGATACAAAGAACAAGCCATCACATTCTACCAACTTCAAGAAGAATTCTCATAAGAAGGGGAAGGGACTTTGCCATGTCTGCGGTGATCCTAATCACTGGGCTCCGAAGTGTCCTAACCGCTTTGAGGAGCGTGAACATAAGAAGAGCGGCAAATCCGCTAATGTTGTCATCGGTGATACTGATATGAAGGAATCAGGGTACGGTATTTTTTCTACCATCCTTTCAGTATTTCAATCCCCTGATTGGTTAATTGACACCGGTGCCAATGTACATGTTTGTGCTGACGCCTCCATGTTTTCTTCTTACCAGGTCACTGGGACTTCTCCCGTGCTGATGGGGAACGGGTCACATGCCATCGTTCAAGGTGTTGGTACGGTCGATCTGAAGTTTACTTCGGGGAAGACCGTGCGTCTGAAGAACGTTCATCATGTGCCGTCCATCAATAAAAATCTCGTTAGCGGTTCCCGTTTATGTTGAGATGGTTTTAAGTTGGTTTTTGAATCCAATAAAGTTGTAATTTCTAAGTGTGGACAATTTGTTGGAAAAGGCTATGAGTGCGGAGGCTTGTTCCGCCTATCTTTGTCAGATATTTGCACTAAAGTTATTAATAATGTTTGCCATAATAATGAGTCTGATATTTGGCATTCACGACTTTGTCATATTAACTTTGGATGCATGACGCGGCTAGCAAATATGAATTTAATTCCGAAAATCTCTACTGTCAAGAGCTCTAAGTGCCAAGTATGTGTGCAAGCTAAGCAACCTCGCAAGTCCCATAAGACTGCAGAGGCAAGAGACTTGGCGCCACTAGAGCTTATACATTCTGATCTTTGTGAGATGAATGGCGTGTTGACAAAAGGTGGAAAGAGATACTTCATGACATTAATTGATGACTCCACTAGATATTGTTATGTGTATCTTCTGAAATCAAAAGATGAGGCTTTGACTTTCTTCAAAAACTATAAAGCTGAGGCAGAGAACCAACTTGATCGAAAAATTAAACGGCTTAGGTCTGATCGTGGTGGAGAGTATTTTTCCAATGAATTTGATCTGTTTTGTGCGGAACATGGTATAATCCATGAGAGGACGCCTCCCTACTCACCCCAGTCAAATGGGGTAGCCGAAAGAAAGAACCGAACTCTAACTGATATGGTTAACACCATGTTAGACACTTCGGGTCTATCCAAGGAATGGTGGGGGGAGGCACTAATGACTGCGTGTCATGTCCTAAACCGGGTTCCCACAAAGCATAAGACCATGACTCCATTTGAGGAATGGGAAAGGAAAAGGTTGAAACTCTCTTACCTACGTACTTGGGGTTGTTTGGCGAAAGTCAATATACCAATTCCCAAGAAGCGCAAGCTTGGACCAAAAACCGTGGATTGTGTTCTTCTGGGCTATGCTTTTCATAGCATCGGCTATAGATTTTTGATAATAAAATCTGAGGTGTCCGACATGCATGTTGGTACGATTATGGAGTCAAATGATGCAACTTTCTTTGAGGACATATTTCCTATGAAGGATATGTCGAGTTCATCAAATCTGGAGATACCTACTCCATCTAGTGAGGAATTCACTGTAATTCCTGAACCCACCATCGCGATGGAACACGTTGAGAATCCTGTTGAGGGTGACAATGGAACTCCTGTGAGGAGTAAGAGACAGAGGACTGCAAAGTCCTTTGGTGATGATTTCATTGTGTACCTAGTGGATGACACACCCAGGACTATTTCAGAAGCCTATGCATCTCCTGATGCTGACTACTGGAAGGAAGTTGTACGTAGCGAGATGGATTCCATCTTAGCTAATGGTACCTGGGAGATCACTGACCGTCCTTATGGGTGCAAACCTGTAGGATGTAAGTGGGTGTTCAAGAAGAAGCTTAGACCTGATGGTACGATTGAAAAGTACAAGGCACGGCTTGTGGCCAAGGGTTATACCCAGAAAGAAGGTGAAGACTTCTTTGATACTTACTCACCCGTGGCTAGACTGACCACAATACGGGTGCTACTATCACTGGCTGCCTCACATGGTCTTCTCGTTCATCAAATGGACGTTAAGACAGCTTTCCTCAATGGAGAGTTCAGGAGGAAATTTACATGGATCAGCCAGATGGTTTTGTAGTATCTGGTCAAGAAGGAAAGGTGTGCAAGTTATTAAAGTCTTTATATGGCCTTAAACAAGCTCCTAAGGAGTGGCATGAGAAATTCGAAAGAACATTAACTGATGCCGGCTTTGTAGTAAACGATGGTGACAAGTGCGTGTACTATCGCTATGGTGGGGGCGAAGGAGTTATTCTTTGTCTGTATGTCGACGACATATTGATCTTTGGAACCAAACTTGATTTAATCAAGGAGGTTAAGGATTTCTTATCTCGCTGTTTTGAGATGAAGGATCTAGGAGTAGCTGATGTTATCTTAAACATCAAGCTGTTGAGAGATGAGAATGGTGGGATCACACTGCTTCAGTCTCACTATGTGGAAAAGGTCTTGAGTCGTTTTGGGTATAGCGACTGTACACCTTCTCCAACTCCATATGATGCTAGTGTGTTGCTTCGAAAGAATCGACGGATTGCTAGAGATCAACTGAGGTATTCTCAGATAATTGGTTCGCTTATGTATTTAGCCAGTGCCACGAGGCCTGACATCTCTTTTGCTGTGAGCAAGCTGAGTTGGTTTGTGTCAAAACCGGGAGATGATCATTGGCATGCGCTTGAGAGAGTTATGCGCTATTTGAAAGGCACCGCGAGCTATGGAATTCACTACACCGGGTATCCAAGGGTACTGGAGGGTTATAGTGACTCAAACTGGATTTCTGATGCTGATGAGATAAAGGCCACAAGTGGTTATGTTTTTACACTTGGTGGTGGAGCTGTTTCCTGGAAGTCTTGCAAGCAGACCATCTTAACGAGGTCAACTATGGAAGCAGAACTCACAGCATTGGACACTGCCACTGTTGAAGCAGAGTGGCTTCGTGAACTCTTGATGGACTTACCTATGGTTGAAAAACCAATACCCCCTATCCTGATGAACTGTGATAATCAAACTGTGATCGTCAAGATAAACAGTTCGAAGGACAATATGAAGTCCTCAAGACATGTGAAGAGGAGACTAAAATCTGTCAGAAAATTGAGGAACTCCGGAGTTATTATGTTGGATTATATCCAAACGTCGAAAAACTTGGCAGATCCCTTCACAAAGGGTCTATCACGTAATGTGATAGACAATGCATCGATGGAGATGGGTTTGAGACCCACCGCATGAGTTGTCCATAGTGGTAACCCACTCTATGTGATCGGAGATCCCGTGAAGTAGAAGTGGGAGACAAGCTGTTGGTCAGCTGGGAGGAGAGTATCCCTATATTAACTATCCCACTCCGTGATGATGCAATACTCTTCTGATCTGCATGGCAGGTTGATACTTATCTTAATGTGTTCCAAGTGGCTTATTCGGGTAAGCAGAGATGTTGTCCTGCAGAACATCTTCTGAGGAACACACCTATATGAATTTGACTGTTAACGTCGCAGTCTGTGAGAATTGGGTGTTCTCTAATAAATTCATGAAAAGGCCCTGGAGTATGACGTATACGCTCCACCCGCGGGGAAGCCTTGCGGCAGCCAAGTATCGGTCAAGAACTTGTGTGAAACTAGTCTCGCAGAAAACTTGTAGTTCAAGGCATAGTCCACTATTCAAGTTGTGATCTAGTGTAGCATAAATCTCTAAGTGGAAGTTCAACTTCACAGTCTCCACTAAGCACCGGTATATAAACAATGTTTTGGAACTAAATGATGAGATGTGCCAATGAGACTTTGTGGGGGATTGTTGGAATTTTTGCTAGTAGGCCTTTGGCCCAAAGCCCAACTAAAATTCTGAAATTCTCTTGGCCCATTCATGCACACATGTGAGTGAAGTGAGTGAGGCTAAAGTTTAGTCCCACCTCATAAGTTGAGGGAGAGTTGCACCTCTTTATAAGGTGAGCTTTTCTACCACTTGTATGAGCATGAGAAGAGGAGACCTACACGCGCGCTCCTCCTCCTCGCTCGCCTCGCCACGCCACGCCTCGTCACGACGCGCCGCGCCGCGGGTTGCGGGATTGAGCCGAGCCGAGGACAGAGCTATGCACGTTGTCTATATTTTTGCTGCTCGGGAAAATTAATGAGTCATTAATTAATAATTAACGGACGCGTTAATTACTGAACCGTTTCCGATTCTTTTGGATTGTGACGACTCGGACGTGGGGTTTATTCCCACGACCTACCCGGCCCGGCCCGCACTATATAGTTCGGCAGACGTCTACCCTAGCCGCTGCCGCTTCGTATGGTTTCTCACCACCGTTCCAGATCATTGCGCCGCCAAGCAAGTCATCTCCATCCCTCCTTTCGGCGTGCACCGCAAGAAGGGACAGCAGGCCTCCGGAACCCCGCCTCTCGTGATCCTGTACGGGAGAGGGGCGATCAGGTTTTTGGGGAGCGCACTCGCGCGACTGCTGGCAGCGACGACTTCGCGAACGACGACTTCTTCCCCGACCTCGGCAACCTCATCCTCGACGACATGGGCGACAACGTCAACGCTGGCGGTGCTGCTCCCGCTGCACCGTATGTGATTCTATCCTTCCTGTTCGAGATCGTGGTAGAATTCATGTTTCTAGTATGTGCCCTAGATGTGATCTGTTCATCTGCTATGCTAGTTCACATGATTAGTTTAATCTCTGTTGCTGCGGTCATGACTTATCTTCTGTTTATTCGGATTAAATCTCGTAGTAATTTGCTCATATTTCCAACACCGAGCACCATCGATGGGCCCCGTCGCCTACTCAAGCACGCCCTCTTCATCCCCTCCCCCATCGTCCTCCAACGCTCAGAGCTCCCCACATCTCCTCGCATACCACTTGCTCCTCCCGATGCACCGGCCGCGCGCGGCCACGTCTCGCCCGGCTGTCGACTCGCACGTCTCCTACCTCGGGGTCCGGCGAGCGGCGCCGGCAACCACGGCGAACTGCCATGGGTGCGGACAATCCAAGCTCCCGTTGGTAGGTTAGTCCAAAAAGGAAAAGAATCCACGCACTACATGACCCCGTCCTCCAATACGCCACCTGCTCATCGCCATCTAGCACCGCCACCTGCTTCAGCTCCTGCTCGTCGATCGCCGCCGTGCGGAGCCACCTTCCCAGTGCGCCGCTCCACCTGCGTACACCGATAGGCTTTCAACCACCGCCACGCTCCACTTCTCCCCCCTGCCCATCGCCTCCTACACAATCGTCTCGAATCGCAGGAGCGGCCTCTCATCTATCTCTCTCTGTACAGGTGGTCACGGCTGATGCTACTTCTCCTCTCCATCAGGATCTCTCTCTCTCTCTCTCTCTCTCTCTCTCTCTCTCTCTCTCTCTCTCTCTCTCTCATGGATTGGCAAATGCATTCTTCTAAATAAATGTGTTCCTCTGTTCTTGACATGCCACCCACCACATGTTTGATGTTATGCTTATGAGGAGTTGAACTTCATTTTTTTTCAGTTTTTTCGTTGGTGTATTAGGCAGCTTGGTGTAATTTGTTTCAAAACTAAACCTGTTGTACAGTCCAATGTATCTAGGAAAATTAAGTTATGAAGAGTTGTTCATGATGTTGCTTGCATATTTTTGTCTAACAAACTGGATACTTAAATGGATATAAACATTGAGTAGGTGCTGAAATATTTCGCTAATAATAGTTTCCAGCTTGCTTTTGAGCAGAACTATAGAACTATTTGTAGCTTTTAATTATGTGTACTTAAAATTGATTTGTTGTCCAGAACATGTGGAGCTGACATCAAGTTGAATTATGTACTGATGTTATTATGTTTTTGTGTGTGGAGAAATTTAGGGGATTTAGTCCAGGCCCTTGACCGGCTCAAGACCCAGTGCCTCCCTGCTCCTCAACGCCTCACATTGAGCACCCAATCCAGGAAAACAACCCCGTCGCGCTGCCGCTCCCCATCTCCCTGCGTCGTCCCGAGATGGTCCGGCTGAGCGCCGGCCCGGCGGCCGAGCGTGTGCTGTCCACGGAAGCCAGCTCCTCCACCCAGACAATTTTCTACAAGGACGGCGAGGACAGTGCTTCGTCGGAATTGATCGTGACGACCATGCGCAATCCAATTGGGAGGTATTTATAAGCACCAATTTATCCTTGGTTTAGTTCCCATATCTTGAATTACTTTGGTCAAATGCAAGGATTGTATTTAAAGTAATAGGGTTTGTCCTTTGTGAGGAATGCTACAGCAACACTTCAAACCTCTCATGCATGGATACCCACGGAAGGTCCACAAAAGCTGATTGTAGAAGAATTTGTTGTATCTAGCGAAGTTATTTCTGGGAGCAATCCTTGAATATTGCAGGGATCGATTTAAATGAATGTAGTGTGCTAACATGGTGCATCGCTGGAGATGTATTTAGTATTCGCTTCCTGGTTAGTACTTGGGAAGTTAGTTGAAACATTTCTATGATAATAGAAGTAATGATTATTTTACAATACGAAGAACTATTTAGTATTTGTTTCTACTTTTTAATAAATAGGTTTCTTGTTTTCTTTGTGTTCAGTCCACAAGATAGGTGCATGTGTTTCTGCTAATCATGACATTCTGGAATTCAAACTTTTCTGTTTGTGCTCAACTGAACAGTTGCTCCGTACTAGATATAATTACTTCCCCCAATGATAGAGGATCTTTGTTTCAAACTCATGAATATGTTCCCGACAATAGGAAGAATGTAATATTGCTTAGCATGACTCCTTGAAGTACAGGCATCCAAGATTGCGGTACAATATATAATGGCTTTGACGTTAATTTAGAGTACATTTTTCCCTTCTCAAGAAATTTCAACACTGAAGATAGAGTCTATGTTAATTGTTATACATGTGGCATTTGAAGTAGTAATTCCGCTCAAAGTTTATATTATACTTACTTAAGTGTGGGTTCAAAATTGAATTTGTATCTTCGTATAAAAATTCATGTTTTTGTTTCTGCACAAGTCCGTATGACCTGATTTATCGATATGGACTATCGATAGTGTAGCATGTACCATCTTCGTACATTCTTCTATTAATGCTAATAGAATATATATTGGTTTCTTAGTCAGAATTAAGAACTCTTCCCGGCCATCAAGGATGTACGAAGTACTTGAGTTGTACAAGAACTGAATTACATTATTTATATTTTATACAGCAACAAGGACCCAGATTTGTGGGTTTTATATGTAAAGAAAACCATATGAAATTTCATGTAACTGTTATCGTGTAACTTATCTTAATCTCTAAGAATATGGATGATCATTCCTTTTGAAATCCAGTACTTTGAGTTTACCGCAACCAGTAATAGAAAATATGATGAGAAATTGTAGCTATGATCCAGCGAATTGTACTTTCACATGACACAGAAGGAAATTGTTGTGTATCCAGTATATACCTATTTAGCAATCTGTCGACCGAATTGGGCACACACGATTGTTTCTGGTACTTTGACTTTCTACACAAGGGATAGATGAGGTTGCCGAGGGTCCTTGATGCAATCCCATGCCTCGGTGCCGGGTGTAGGAATGCACCCTAAGGGTCATTTGTGCCAAGTATTTCCCGTCAACCTATTTATATTGTTTTAATCACAATCATTCAATTCACAATCATTAGGAAATGAATTGATCTAAAATGAATAGCGCATTGTTTTGGCCCTATAGTTTTGGATGTTGGTTAGCATAGGAAGTACCCGATTAGTTTATCAAGTTCACTGGAATACACTCAGAAAGGGATGAAGCAATTTTCTACCTAATTTAGGTTCCTGGACACCAATAAAACAGAGTGACCGACTTGGGATTGATTAGTCGCTGTAACAGTGGTCAAAAGGAGAAGTGGCCATAAGATAATAAGTCATTAAGGCGTGCTAGAATTTATTTCCCCCGTTGCAACGCACGGGCAGATTTACTAGTATATATATATATATAATCTTTACCTAATAATAAAGCACGGAACGAGTTTGTCGGGTTCACCGTCACAATGAGCTTTCTTCTCATGTCGTAATACGCTTTTACGTTTTGTATAGACTAAATTGTAATATAAACGATGTGGTACTAATTTGGGTATGCACGTCCTTGTGCAAGCTTACGGTCGTGGCCCGCGCGTGGCTTCACGGGCCTTGGCCCATCCATCGTTTGCAACATGCGCTATGGCCCAACTTAGCAGGCTAGAGGAGGCAAAAACATTAGCTGCAGAAGGACTCGAACTAACGACCATCAACCAAATCTGTATGGCAGCGACCACCTGAGCTAGGCTATGCTTCTTGGCTGATACAGGAATAGTTCTCTTAAATAATCCCACCTCGCTCTTTTAAGTTCGATTGCCCAGCCACCCACGACCCGGCCTCCCAATCCCATCTCCACCAGCAGCGAACGGCACCTCCTGCCCTTTCCTCACCGCGCGCCGCCGGCCACCCCCGCCACCGAGCGCCACCACCGCCTACCCTCCTCCCATTGGGATCTCCCCGATCCAAAATTTCATCCACCCAGTCCTCTCCTCGATTTCCAAATCGAACCTACCGGCAACCTCCCTGCGCGCCTGACCCGGCCATCGTTCGTCGCCAGCACCCGCGGATCCGGCCGCCCCTCACCTTCCGCGTCGGCTGCACCTCCCAGCACCGCCGCCCCTGCCAAACTCCGCCGCTGGAGGATGAAATTCTGTCAATGTCCACTGTCTTCAAGTAATCGATTCAAGTAATACGGTAAGTTCTGTCAATGTATACTCTGTCTTCAAGTAATCGATGTTGTTAGAATACTTACTGTAGTGTGCACACCTTGATATCATGGCCAGCACACGACTCAGGTCATGGCTTGGTGCCTCATATAAACCTGCATAAATATGCCAAAATTGTCTGTAGTTTACATGGGTAGCAGTGGAGAATCTGGAAGCTTGCTGTTATCCCTTGCAGAGGTTTAGGGAAAAATAGTAGTGGTTCAGGAAAAACAGAGGAGAGGAGTTGCTCTGTTATTCATTTAGTCAATCTTTTGGCCTATCTCCTTCTGTATTATGATTTCCATATTGAGAAAAAAAGGCAAAACATGTAAAGTTGTATGGTTTTTTTATGTTTGAAGTTTTTTGTTTTGTGGAGAATTAAAGGATCGTGTAGGCTCGCCCTTGAATCCAACTGTTTTTAGTTTTTTAGTGTCCAGGAAAATTCTTGAGATGACGGAAATGAATTGTACTCTCAAGAAAAGGTGGAATACGAATTGGATGGAAAACTAGAGCTACAGCAGGTTGGTTGTCGAAACTCGCAAAATCCTGTTCAACTTTACATGTTTTATCATTGCTATCAATTTTTGTTCTGGACTATGGCTTTCTGAACATCTTTTGCTTAATCAGGCATAGCATAGTGGAGGGTCCGCTTCTACCTCACAAGACCTCTCCACCACATCATATATGTTTTGCGGCTCCATGGCTCCATTAATGGCAGTAAGGTGCTTGTGCCATCCATGTCTGATTTGTGCAGCCATCATCTGTAGCATTGGCTGGAGCCGTCATCCAAAGAAGTTTCACTGATTCTCAGGTAAGCAACGTGATTTTTCCATGTGCTGATTCAATCTGGAAAAGTTAAGATCACAAATGCTCTTAGGATTGATTAATGAATTGAATTACAGGAGTATTGGCCGTCCATACATTTTTAGGGACCTTCTATAATTAAGATTTGACACGAAACAAATTGTTTTCTACGTTATATTGTCATTCCTAACATTGTTGATCTCGAGCTGCATCCTCCATAATAGTGGCTTTAAATCTGAGGCTGGCTAGAAGAACATATCTCCATCAGCGCCGTTACCCCTCTAGAACATTGTCATATCCTCTCCCTCGTGGCATCCAGCTTTGCTGCAGGGACCAAAAGGTGCTCCATCACCGGATTCATCATATTGGAATCCTCTCTTCTTGTGTGGTTTAGTCAAATTTGTTTTCCTGTATGGTATAGTTGGGGTCTAGATTGCAGTCGGTTGAGCTATTGGGTGGCGTTGATGATGCATTTGTGTTAGAGATTAGTTTACATGCCAAGTAATTTCTTTAAGAAAAGTATTACTACGCACCACTCCAATTTGTTCTTTGCACTGATAAGATCTGGTCCAGTAGTACTGCTGCAAATCTGAGGCAAGACGTTCTACATGTTTGTATTATCCTGCACAATAAGCAATATGTGTGTCCTCACCATAGTGGTGGAGCACATACACTTCAAATCATTCGATCTCTTGTTCCCCAAAATAAATAAATAAATTCTAACGATAGCCATATAATTGTGCAGATAGACCATATAAATGGGATTCGTTCTATAAATAGAAATCAACCTGATTTTATTATGTTTCATGTACATAATAGTTTTCTCTTGGTAGAAAAAACATAAACATGTACATACAGATTATATTTCTTCTCATTGCAAGAGGATATGAGGATTTCTACTATTATACTGACAGAATGATAGCATCACCTTAAGCATGTAGTTGTGGGAGTTAGTCTTTGTTACCTGACCTGAATGTTGTTGTAAACACAAATATGTCCTTGAATTAGGGTAAGAATGAAGCTAATAACTGTTGAATGTCTATAGATGTAGCTCTTTTAATCCCACAAAAGTTAGTCATAAAGGTGGCCACATTGCTGCATTTGATTGTTCCCTACAAGAATGAGACTGAGTATTCTGCGCTTGCCACATGCCATCAACGTACTACTCTCATTCTAATTACTTTTTGATGTTCCTAAACTTGACTTTGTTCTTGCCTTTATAGACAAGCCTCAGCATATTTGAGATGATGGTTGTTGCTGCACGTGAAGAGTTGGTTAATTTGAAGAAGTTCCTAATTAACTGACTTGAGCCATTTGCACAGTAAGTTATTTGCTTTTACCATTGTGTAGTGGAAGGATAGTTTATTTGCTTGTTTTGTCCTATGACACAGTTCCTCAACTCGGCCAACCGTGCTTCATAGAAATCGGTGCTCTCCCGTTGCAATGCACATGCATTTGATGAGAGAACGGACGTAAGCAGATTGACATAAATATATGCAGGAAGGAATTAAAGGAGAGACTACACAACTCGGGTGACAAAGAGTTGCGCCTATGGCCGATTAAATAGAACGGAAAAAAGGCCGCGTTTACTGTGAGACGTCTCGAGGAAAAAAGATCAGATGATGAGAAAGGAAAAAGGAGAGATTGGATTGGGACAACGTACGACCTGGATTCAGGTTTTAGAGCACGACGGACGAGCTGCAGGCCACGGCGGATGCTGGAGGCACATGCCCAGCGCAAACATCGGTAGGCTGGGGTGAGTCGGCTAGGTGTGTGTTGCAGATAGATGGAGGCATTGGGACGGGGCGGCAAGGTGTGTGTGTTGCAGATAGATGGAGGCACTGGGGCGGTGCGGCAAGGTCCAAGAGGACGGGTCGCCAGAGCAGGTTGTGATTGCCTGCATATATATGTATTCCCCTCCGTTAACAACGGTTGGCTGAAGCTTTGGAGTACTATAAACTTCCAGGGAAGGTAAAACCCATCTTTGGCATATTTGTTTTCGGAGTATTGATGTTGGTTGTATTTATGTAAGAGGCATGGAGGGAGCTGGAACTAATTTGTGATTTCTCCTAGCCATTTTTTTCTTCTAAAAGGAGCAAGTTTCCCGGTGATCCAACATTGTAGATCAGAAATGTTCTTCATCGATGCCCATCCCAATTGCTAGCAATTCTTTTGCACACTCATGTTTGTGCTTTTTTGTGGTAATTTACGAAACATACTTTGGGTTATGATCCTTTGACATACACTTATGCCCTCCCCTACACATTATTTTTAGGTTGCCAAATATACTATGAAGGAAATATAGCAAGTGAATTGTTGAGTTTGCCAAGCATAATGGCACACCTAATCTTGGCAGATCATATAAAGAGGATATCGAGCAAAGATGCTTTGAGATTTACCGATGACTACATGCGGTTCCTATAAACTATTTTTGCATGTTTAATGATTGCCACAATAATTTGTTTTAATGCACCAGAGAATTACATTTTTGTATCAGCTAAATAGCTCTTTTCTCACTGTTATTTTTCCAGATCAAGATTGAGATATAGAGGGGCTGAAAGGGGGCAATGGCAGCTCGTGCAGTGGTAGAGTGCTGGGGAGGCTGCCGGTGTCGTTGCCGAGCGCTGGGGAGGCTGCCGGTGCCATGGCCGAGCGAT
Organism: Secale cereale; assembly: GCA_902687465.1. Classification (NCBI taxonomy): domain Eukaryota; kingdom Viridiplantae; phylum Streptophyta; class Magnoliopsida; order Poales; family Poaceae; genus Secale; species Secale cereale. The sequence continues at coordinate 131,868,415 of LR738712.1, forward strand.
GGGGCGAGGTGCCGTGGTGGATGCGGGAGAGCGACCAGTACGGCAAGACAGAGTTGTGCTGTTGGTTAGGTCCATGGCGAGGTTCCACGATGGCATCAGATTTATTGGAGGATATACATGATGACTGCAGTTGAGAATAAGATTACTACTCTGCAATTTTGTATCATGCGTGAGAGGATAGAACAGAGAGAAGGAATATGACGCAATTTTGTTTGCTATATGCTTTGTGTGCTGATGCTTTTGTACGGAGAGAGACGTTTCATGTGATGTTGCTATGTGGCCTTCTATGCTCTGATGTGTGCTAACTTTGTATAAGGGACATTCATATATTGGAATTCAGATTTGGAGCAATTTTGTTCGTTTTGCTTTGTACTGATGCTGCCACTATTTGTGTGATGATGCCATTATTGGAAAGAGAAAAGACGGTGAGAGATGGATAGAAATTGCTATCAATTTTGTGTTGTGATTGCTTGTTGTCAAAGCTTATTGTTTATTGTTGCAGATTATTGTGACGGAAAATCAACAATATTTATGTTTCCGCACGTAACCGCATATGCGGCTGGACTCTTTATACAATGTAATTATGTAGCCACGGATCGCGCCAAAGCGTAGCCAGCCTTAGTCTAACGAGATAGAGAAGTACTGACAAAGTGGCTCGTTAGTAAGTTTGAGCCGACCATAAGCTGGCTGCTCTTGGTCGCTCCCAGCAAAGAACTGCATGTTGGCTGGGATCTTGCTCAAGTAATATCTTGAGTATTCTAATGGCAGATGTACTTCCGATTATTTGAGCAAATAATATATTTCTGCAAATTTTTAAATGTTTAGGCCATGCTTATTGGGCTAAGGAGTGAGATGATTATATTTTCTTCCGTTGCAACGCACGGGCATTTGTGCTAGTCTATACCTAATATATATATATATATATATATATATATATATATATATTTATTTATTTATTTATATTTATTTCTTTATCTTTACCTACTAATAAACCAGCTATTGCTTCTGGTCGTCCGTCATGGCTGTTTTGTAAAAAAGTCCCTCGGTGTTTTAGTAATCAACCCGCAGTCCTCGTAGTAAGTCAAACCGATTCGGGCGAGAAAAAAAAACGCAGCCGCCCGCACGATCCAATCTCCACTCCAGCGCGCGGCCGCCTCCTCCCACGCCATGCTCCGCCTCACCATGCGCCGCCGGCCCGCCCCCCGCCGCCGCACGCCGCCGCCCCCCCGCCCGTCACCGCGCGCCGCCGTCGCCTACCCCGCCGACGCGCCTACCCTACCCAAGTGCCCCACACCCACGGCCTACCACGGCCAGCGACACCCCTCTCCCTTCCTGAGTCCTCGTGTAGGTTCCGCAAGAGCCTCTCCAACGCCGGGGAGCTCTCCCCCGCATGCCATGCAGGCGCCTCCTTCCCCTCCGCCTCCCTCGCATCGCTCGCCGGGCCCAAGGACAACGACGAGCCCTTCTGGAAGGAGGAGGAGGGAACCGTCGACCTCGTGAGCTCAGCACCAACCGCGCCAAGAACGTCCTCATTCCTCATGAGCCACACCAAGCAAACCCAATTCGCCGACATCACTTTGGATTCAGATTAGAGGAGGGGAAAAGCGGAAAAGGCAGATGGAGAAGACGATAGGTGAGCCACCCCCGTCTCTTCTGTGGATTCCAGATTCGCTGCCGATGCAGGTTCTTTGCCCTTTTCTCCTTCCCGGTTTAGTTTGCTGCGCATTTATGCCGGACGTGTGAGTGATTCTCGCCGGATTGGCCGAGCGGTTCTTGCTCTTCGTGGCCGGATTCTTCATTTTGTTCATGCTCCAGGCCAGGTCGTTGCTTGCCCGTTGACGAGATTGGTTGAGTGATTTGTACATTTTTCAAGCGATTTGCTGCTTGTTTCCGCGCCTGCTATCTGCTGATTTTTTTTGCATTCCCCTGCATCCTGCACTGAAGTTCTTAGTTTGCAGCTGGGTGTAAATGTCACGGTAGGGATTTTGTTTCTGGTTGTTTTCTGTTGATATGTGCCCAAGGAACAAGAGATTAATATTGATTAATGAGACTATGAGAGTACAAGCTCCCAGCTTACAAGCTTTTGGTGATTCTCAGTCTGTACTCTGTACCTGTTGTTGAGAAAGCAATGGTGAAAATTTCTGATTGCAGGAATGGCAGGCTCCCAGCCCCCCGTCACTACCGGACGGTCTTCTCCGTCCCGAGCCAGATAAGCCCGTGGATCGACCCGGCGGTGCTGAATCTGAAGCACCGGATAGGGAGCGGCCCCTTCGGCGATGTCTGGATAGCGACACACTACCAGAGGACGGAGGATTATGACCGGTACCACGAGGTCGCCGTCAAGATGCTGCACACGGTCAAGGACAACCAGCTGCAGGTGTTCTCGGCGAGGTTCGACGAGGTCTTCAGCAAATGTCAGGGCATGGGCAATGTTTGCTTCCTACATGGCATCTCGACACAGAATGGGAGGGTATGTTTTTATCTGACAAAGCCTTGTTGTTTGATCCTGTATGAACTGAAAGATGGCGTCTGCTCAGTTTTGTTTCATGGATTTTTCAGCTCTGCGAAGGGCATCGCGCCTCTGCCGAGGCCATCAAGGACGCCTTCTGCATTGTGTTCGGCGACGATTACCGGGTAATAAGCGAATCATTCCTCTGCGCCGCGAATCTCCCCCAATCTGTCTGTCAATCCAAGTGGCCGCGCGACCCGCATTGATGATGGTTTCGATTTCGATTTCGATTTGGGCATGGCAGGTCTTCGTCAAGGATCTCTGCTAGGACCACGCCGGCTGGCCGCTCAACAACATTGAGAGCTCCTACAAGTTCATGGTGAAGCACGTGCAGCTCTGGAAGGTGGCCTTCCACGGCACATCGGCCAGATGGGTCCACAACTTCTACCTCACCGTCCTTGCCTCCTTCTATGCCAAGTACGTAGGAATCTCTTCTCTCCCACTCACGGCTCACCAATTTCATTTTACGGTTACTATAACGTTTTTCTTGCTTGACCTCCTCACACACATCGTCGGGATCATAAACAAACAAATAAACAACCTGGTTGTGGTTTCACAATCACGCCAGACTATTTTTCCTGTTATTGGTTCGTTCCTTTGCATCGCAATTTGCTTGCCTAATAGCAGATCTTTATAGTGGATCGGCACTTTTGTCCGCATTTTCATTGCACTAATATATTATAATCCCAGATCTTACAAGAAGATATGGCGCCAATAATTTTATAAGGACCACTGCTGTATTGACTGGAGATGCTAAAATATCTGTGCTGGATTCGTTGTATGTAATGCATATAATTTTCTGTGGAACTTATTAAGTTTCCTGAATAAAATTGTGCCAAGGTCAGATATCCAACCATGTGGACTGGTTCAGGCTGCCCATGTTGGTTTGCCAGGTTGTAGGACAGTGACCGGGCAGCATATCGAGAAATTCAGTCTGTACTATGCGCATCAAATTGCCACTCTGTGCTGCTGTCACCTTGTAGGTGTGGTATTCTAGGAGCTCACAAAATTGAGTGCATTGCATCGCTGCCATCCCTTGAGAATCATATAATAACTGAGTTAAGAACAACATACGTGCTTCCACAGTTACCAGTTAGTAAACGGGTGATTGGAATTTTTTAGTTACAGATTGTACAACACAAGCATGGCAACGAGTGTATTAAGAACAGAGAAATCACTGCAAATTATCTGCTTGATTTATTTGGATTCCAGCGTGACGGTGAGGCCGTCTGATTGAAATTGAAACTGTTGGTGCTGTTCTGAATTCTGATAACGTTGATTAGCAGGAAGAGGGTTCAGAGTAGGGATGGCGGGGGCGTTTGAGTTGTACTAGCAGTCTGCCATCGGCACCCTTCTCTCTCTGGAAGACCCAGGTTTGAGTCCTCATTATCCCACGTTTCTACCTATTTTTTTATCGGTTTCAAATCCAACCCTACTAATAGTCCCACCTCGCCTTCTTAACCAGTCCTACTAATTTATATAGGCCTTTCAGTGTCCTGGTTATCAAGGAGCTGTCTCGAATCAATAAGCAAAGGCTGAAAAAGGGAAGCAAGGGAAGGAAGTCAGTACATGCATGGACACAAGGAAGTGTAACTGTGTAAGTAAATCCAGTTTCCGGCCAGACATGAGGAAGCTTGATTGATTTAGTAGCAGCACGCATGGGAAGCGGTGAGTTAGCTGTAATAAAAATGGGAGCCCATGTTTACGTGTCCACAAAATCCCTAAAAACATTGAATCGGACTATAGCCGGTTATCCCTCGCTCCGGTGTTTAACCATGAGCGAAGAATGCAT
>LR738712.1:131872847-131937766 GCA_902687465.1 Secale cereale
CCCAAAGAATAACTGTTCTTGATGACAGGGAATTTGACCATATTTTTTTGTTTTTCTAAGAAACCACAGTGATTGAATTAGGAGTGCCAGCACACAATAAATTCTTATCCCGTTGAACGCACGGGCCATTTTCCTTAGTTTAAAAATAAGAAACAACTATTCCCAACCAAACAACCAACTATCTGTAAAAATGCCCTAAAAAAACTACTTCCTCCGTTCCAAAATATAAGTCTTTGTAGAAATTTCAGTATGGACTACGTACGGAGCAAAATGAGTGAATTACACTCTAAAATGCATCTACATACATCCGTATGTGGTTCATAGTGGAATCTCTTCAAAGACTTATATTTAGGAACGGAGGGAGTATATGTAAAAAAGCTTAACACAATAAATATAGTTTTAAAATGTTCACACTATTTATTTTTCAACAATATATGTTCATACTCTTTTAAAAAGCTTAAAAATTTCTTCCATTTTTTCGAAAAGATATTTCCACATAAAAATGTACAACAAAACATTCTTTTCAAAAATACATATTTTCAAAATATGTTCTTTTTAGAGAAATATTCGAATTTCATAAAAATGTTAACTATTATTCACAAAAAGTGTTCCATTTTTATGAAAAACATTAAATTTTATTAAAAGTAAGAAAATTTACATGCATGTTTAACCTTATCGTATATGTTTATTAAAAATTGGATATAAGAAATGGTGCACAATGTCACATGAAGCAAGTTGTGCCTATTTTGGCCCGGTGCAGCGCACGGGCATTTGTACTAGTAATAATAAAGCACGGAACGAGTTTGTCGGGTTCACCGTCACAATACGCTTTCTTCTCATGTCATAATACGCTTTTGCGATTTGTATAGATGAAATTTCTTTATAAACGAGGTGGTACTAATAATTTGGGGATGTCCTATACAACCAATTTTTTTTTTGAAATAATCCTATACAATCAATTTGATATCCATCGATGCTGCAACCTATATATCTTCCATGCAGGACACGTCCCTGTGATGTTAATGGAACCCGCAGTCCACCGTAGCCCAACCGTAAATGAAAAAGAAAAAACGTTTCATATGCAACCCTAACTCACCCATCGTTGACATTACAGCCACGCACGAGAAGACGAGGGTTCCCTCTGCCGCCGCCGCGCCCCCATCCTCCTCTCGCCGGTGCTCGTCATAGTTCACTGGCGCCGGCGTGCTACCGTCCTCCTCCTCTCCCTCTCCATCTCCCTCTCCGGCGCGCTCTTCCACCACCGCCGCGCCACAGACCACATGCTCCTCACGATGCGCCGCACGCGCGCGGCCATGTCTCGCCCGACCGTACGCTCGCACGCCTCCTCCTTTGGGGTCCGGCGAGCGGCGGCGGCGGCGGCCACGACGAACTGGTACAGTGCGGCCAATCCAAGCTTCGGTTAAGGCAGGTCGACCGGGTTCAGTTGCATCTGATGGCGCTATTCACCTGGTTTCAAATCTGATGTGGCGAGGGCGTAGCCACCTATGTTTTTACAGATGCCGTATGTGTATTTTGATTATTGCTGAAGCTTTGCAATACAGATGTGTTTTTCCTCTCAGGATACACACTCCAATTTCGCCCAGGTGTGTACTATTCCTTCCAGGTAATTTAGGTGAAACTGGGAGATTAAATTTTGTGAAATTGCGCACCTACATTTGCACGCATATACTGTTTATGTGCTTATTATTGACTGTTGCATATTCGTCCCTTGTGAGGTAAAGTTTGGCAGCCAGACGCTCATGTGGCTCTCATGGCGATGGCACACCCAAGTTGATGGTGCTCTCTGTCGTGCTATCGGCGCTGGTTGTCGATGGTAGTTGAAACTAAAGCTTTTGCAACACCTGATTATTTGGCAAAATAGATTGCAATTTTCAGTTACCCCTGTTGTGTTCTATGCTGGTGTTCCGTGGTTTGATACTTGCACTTGAATTGGCTGGAATCCTTCAGAATTAGTGTCTACAAATACAAGTTGTGCAAATTCCTGAAATGTTATAATTGTAGATAATGTTTTCCTCCAGTCCACGTTTTAAGTTATTTCTCACCAAACTCAAGCAAGCCTCTAAATTAGAATAGAAAAATTGCATAGGCAACAAACTTCTAGATACGTCACATCATTTAGGTAATCAATCTGCATGTTTAATTTTTATGTGCTTTTCTTTTGCTACACCTTTTCTTACTATCTTACCTTTTCAGTGATTAGGTAGAAGCGACTTCACTAGGAATTGGATGTTGGTTATATATATGTGGAACTTCTTGCTACTACTGTTGGGCTTGCCAAAAAGAAACAAATTCAGTATTGTTGTTCTCATGGAACATGCAAAGAGCTCTGTTGGCATGTATATTTTTTGATCTATTCGTTTAATTTATTTTCAAAACTTATTATGCCCACAACAACTGTCAGGACTTCGTGGCCGGCCTACTTATCCTTGGCGTGGCGACAATGCGCAACCCAATGTCCGACTTTGAATGCCGACATGGACGCCTGCCTCAAGTGCTTCACCATCTTCTTGGCATGTAGACCGGCACCACTGAGTGCTCAGCCAAGCTGTTTTTTAAACCTATTTAACAACTAAGCACTGGATATTGTCAACTGATATTGTTGGCAGATTGGTAATTTGCTGGGATATATTCTTCATTTTAATTATTGCGGAATGGTATTCAGTTTTATGTCACCAATGTAGACAACTTGGTGAAGGTTGGCTTTAAATTAATCTTCAAGTAAGACAAGGTTTTCCTCTAGAACCGAGCCAGATCGATCTGGGATGTGATAACAATGTGTTGAAGAAAAGAAGGAGGCTGGGCGGGGATATGTCATGCTCTGTTTGTTCTGCTATAAATCTCATGCATGTTCTCTCCTTATATTTATTCATTCTCTCCCTGAAGATGAAGCTCATTCTACCAAAATTGATCATGTCTATGATGAGATCACTTTCCTTTCAAGCCAAAGGTAACATCTGCCTTCAGTAACTCCATTTGTATTTATGTCTATTGGTGACAATGGAACTGAGATTTGTTGGTTTAATTTTCCCATTCCGCACTCATATTTGTAGGACGGTCGGCTGAATCTAAATTATGGGTTGGATGTTTTGAGTAGTAGTGTCAACAATAATAACTTCAAATATGCTTTTATTTTCTCAAAACAAAGATATTGCTGATATTGTTTGGAGGTCAAGATCAACTGGGTAGATTCTGGTAGCTAGGTTTGAGAGATCGAATTTTTTCTATTTCTTCTGCTATGTTATTTTACCTGGGAAAAAAATTTGCGTTGCTAGGTAACTTTATAGGCTGTGGACATATATGAACAGGTGTGTTCATGTGTCACAAGCAACCGAGCTATCCCATGAGACGTACTACAGATATCCTGCTTTGCTGAAGAAGCTAGAAAAGGTTTATCACATTTTTTTCATTGAGACAATAAATATTTATGATAATCTTAAGTTCCTATCTACCCGCTCATACAGGTAACTCATAGAGAGGAGGAGCAGGGAGAAGGCTGCTAGAGCCTGATAGATTCGTTTTGACTTGGGCTTGACCATTTGGAGAGGTATATGTTGAACTGGTGTGGTACAGGTTTCCATCTGTCATCTTTCCGTCAGCATTTTATTTATCTTGTGGTTTTTGAAGTCATGCAAAATTTTGGGTACAACTGAAATATAGGATTATGTACAATACTTGGTTAATTATATTGCACTAAAGAACCTCAATTTTGCTTTTTAGTTGTATCTAACGAAATATCTGGGAGCTTTTTTTTTGCAGAATTACCTCGAGGTACATCAACATGGCATTGTTCTCATGTACATGCTCCTTGAATGGAGCCGATGAATTAGCATTACGACATAAAATTTTGTTGTGAATAATGCATCTATTGAAAAAATATTGGGAACAATTTATTTGCTCTCAAATAAAACATTTCCTCGTTCCTTTTCTTGAACCACCCTTGCTTTTAGGGGATCAATATTGCAAGATAACAGAGGCCACGATTATTTAAGAGACGGGTCCGGCGAGGAAGGTGGCCGGCAGCGCGGCGTGGTGGAGGTGTGGGGTCGCCGGTGAGGCGGCTTGCGGGCGTGAGGGGAGCAAGGGCAGGAGCGAGCTGCGGGCGGGGGTGCGGTCCGGTTCGGCCCCAGGCGGATTTACAGGGGCCTTTTTATAAAGGGAATGCCTAGAACTCATCTAGATGAGACATAATTTGATCTCATTCACCTATAAAACAAAAACAGATACAAATGAGTAAAACCCCACGCGATCACATACGGATCTTATAGCATCACATCCAATGACTATAAAAGTGAATGAGACATAACTAGAACTCACCTAGATGAGTTCTAGCAAAACTGTTTATAAAATTGAAACGTTTTCCTATCCTATTTCCTATATGCCACTAAAGAAAGGACTGCGAGTTTAATATAGAAAACAGCAGGGGCTTTTATGCAAAATTGTCGCGACGGTGAACCTGAGAGACTCAATCCGTGCTTTATTATTAGGGTAAAAATTTTGTTACCTGTTCTATTGCTCAAAATTATATAACAAGAGGACTCTTAGAAAAAATCGTTCATGTTTCCATTGATCTTGGTATAGACAATTTTTTTATGAAATAGGAATGTGTTTTGCACATAATTCTTATTGAATTTGAGTACACACCAGTTTTCCTTCCCGTTGGAACGCACGGGCATTTGTGCTAGTCTAATAATAAAGCACGGAACGAGTCCGTCGGGTTCACCGTCACAATACGCTTTCATCCAGTCGTAATACGCTTTTACGATTTGTATATACAAAATTGTAATATAAACGAGGTGGTACTAATCTTATGTTGCACGATGAACACAATCTCATCCTGTCTCCGTCTCGCACACGACCGCACCCCGACCACCGCTCGGCTCCACTCGCCGCCAGCCCTGGCTGCGTCCATGCGCCTTGGCTGCCCCTGGCCACGCCTCGGCGCGTCCTTCCGTGCGCCAACCGTTCCTGCCCGCCGTTCACTGCCACCCGCTACTGCCGCCGGCCCCGCCCTCTGTACGCCCGACGGGAGCGGTGCTTGGGGCTCTGACAAACGGAGGCGAGTAGCCATAGGAGAAGCTCCGCGCGACGCTATGAATCCCCTGTTTCCAGCCTCGGCGGAGCAGGATAAGGTGAGCGCCGTGCCCTTGCCGACGGACGGCTAGAGCCGGGGCGCCGTAGAAGGAGCGCCCGAGTCCCCACGGCGGTGGTGAGCCGCGGAGGAGTAGAAGGAGCGCCGAGGAGAGGGACGCCCGACGGCGGAGGTGCTTGGGGCTCTGAAAAACGGAGGCGAGTAGCCATAGGAGAAGCTTCGCGCGACGCTATGAAGGCCATCAGCCGTGGCTGCGGGTGCGCACGCAAGCAGCTCTAGATGAGAATCTGAAAATCTAAAAATAAGAACGAGAGCACACACAGAGGAAGGGGAGGGTAAGAGATCCGGCAGCGGTGCTCGTTCCGGTGGATGGAACGGGGGCGCCATGGAGTTTGGCTGCGACGTTGGGATGAGAAGGAAAGATGGGACGAGAAGGGAGATTGATGCAGTGCATCACCGTCAAGACGAATGGATAAGCTAGCTAGCGGTGGAGATGAATGGATAAGCTAGCGCTAAAGACACGTGATGGTCTAAATTTTTTTTTGAGGAATTCACGTGATAGTCTAATGTTGGTGTTCTTATGTTGGTGCTAGGGTTAGGTTTAGGGCTATTGTTATGGTTAGGGTTAGGGTTTTGGTTAGGGTTAGGGTTGTTGTTTGATATATATATTAGGGTTTATATTCCGTGTTAATCTTTGGATTAGTACTCATGGAAGAAATGTTACCTTGTGTTCTTGCAATGCTTATAGGGATGGGAAGAACATGTGTTTTTGTTCATCATGGGGACAAAGACGCCTTTTTGAAAGGCAATATTGAACCGGACCCGGATGAGCTTGACATGGTGTTTGATAGTAGTCCTAGCTACGCGGAGCTCTTGCAACAAGTTAGGAAAGATTTGAATTGGATGGACCCTAGTGATATCGTTGAGTTGGAGGGAAGGCATAATGTAGGTTTTGGAATGCACATCCATTGGAAGACAATGCATGTCAACTCGGAGCAACGTTGGGTTGCATACAAGGAAACGGTGGCCGAATCACTTGACAAGGCTCTTGAGTTTTTTGCAACGAAGAAGGTTGATTCAAGTTTGCATTTGGACTTAAACCGGAACCCCTCTCCTTTGGTTGATAGTAGCCCCCCACCCTTGAAGCGAGATGAAATTGTTGAACCTCTTTTGACCCAAGAAGTGGGGCCAACATTGAGTCCGTTTACAAACAACCAAGATGAAGATTTGCAAGAGGACAATGATGAGTATGCGGACGATGACAATGAAGTTGATCTCCATGACAACAATGTGGGTGATCTCGACAAATATCATTTGCAGGAGACAATGGACCATTCCATCCCTTTTTCACGTGCATATGCATCGGACTCGGTCTGTAACTATCAAGAGACAATGGACCATTCCATCCCTTTTACAGTGTGGCGCCTCCGAGCTAGAAGTGCACCTTCCCCATCGCTTTTGCCAGCCGGGGTTGTTTCCAAAATAGTGACGGTCTCATCAGCTGCTTTCTTGATCTGGGCACCCTATGAACAGAAACGGTATTAACGTGTTAGGCAAGCGAAGATGTAAATAGTGCGAATGGAAAAGAAGAAAGGACAAATACCACAAAGTTCATCATTGGAGCTGAAGGGATCACTGAGTTGCCTTTCCGGACTAATGCGTTGTACTGGTGCTTGGCTAGCTCATCAAAAACGGTGGGATCTTCCAAAATCTCCTAAGCATACGTCGGCTTGCATACCTCCACACGGGTTCTTGCAAGAAACCATGTGAGATAGTTGTTGAACGCGATCGGGCAGTGCTCACGAAGCTGGGCTCGTTTGTTGCGCCTAGCTTGCTCCACACTAAGCTGGAACTATACGACAAACTTCCTGTGATGCTTGGCCGAGTCCTTGATCTTCCGCTGCTTTTTTCTATCCAACCTGCAAGTTAGAAACATAATATTACAACCATCGATGAGGCCGAGAAGCCGCTAGGTGCTCAAGGTTAATTATATTTTACGAGTGTAGCAGCATGTGTGTGTCCTCCCACTCCGGCGGGTGTGGCTGGAACAAACCAAACTGGCGGTACACCCGATGTGGCAGGTGAAGCTCAACCGCCTAGTTGCATATGAGTGGACACCGCATATACCAGAGATCCCTATCCATAGTGCACATCGGATTCAGCGTGAACTCCATAGGGTTCCCAAAACTCTCTCCTTTTCCACACGGTTCCCATTCAACCTGCAAAATGGGATAGGATGCAAAATTGATATCGAGTTACGATAGAAGCATGATAATAACTTATGCAATGTCGATTCACCTGATCAGGCGTGATCGCGTCCATCTCGCTCCTGTACAGCTTGTACATGGCCGAGGGATCATCCGTCATCTCATTTAACACATCCCACTTGTAAGCCCAAGTGGGGAGCCGTAGTGGGTCGTCTTTGTCGTCCCAAGCCTCGTACTTCACGGTCTTCGGTCGTCCAACCGGCAAACGCTCCTAGCTCCATATGGAAAGTGCGAGCAAACAACCACCAATACCTCCAGATAGCCTACAACAGGCTTCGTCCAACTGCACATAAAAGATAACATAGTTGAATTAACAACAAGATCGCATTCATAATGTAGCAATGAAGTGAAACAGAAACAACTTCACACTTGTATATACAAGTAAGTCAGTGTCGCCGAACCCCAACTCCATTTGCTATCGAAGACGGTCAACGCCTTCAGCCACATCCATGGAGCATTCTTGCCTGTGCCATCAGCAAACATAGTCCTGGATAGCACGTACCACATGTAGACACGAGCATATGTCTTGACCGTGTCCTCATCAGCATCCTCAGGGCAAGTACCAAAGTGCACAGTAATCCACGTGAAAGGGGCACCGGCTGCGACTCTTTCCTTCTTCTTGCCTTCTACTTCTGGTTCCCGAGGCTCCGGAGGAACCATACCGATAAGGGCATGCATCTGCTAGCGCCACCCATCAGAATCGGTGCTTATACATAGAGTATTCCCATCGATAGGAAGACCTGTGATCATAGTTATATCCTGGAGCGTCATGGTCATCTCCCCTGTCCAAAGATGGAAACTGTGTGTCTCCGGCCTCCAATGATCAATAAGCGCGGTGAGTGCTGGAGCATTGTTGGGTTGCGTCGACCGACTGACCAACTGAATGAAAGGGAGAAGTCATGTCTCCCTAACATACGGTGTGTACCGCTCATCATAGCGCATCGACCCAAGGTTGACCCCGTGAGACCAAAGCTTCAAAGGTGCAAGCTCCTACAAGCAAACAAACAAATCATTACACCAGCAACTTTCATTATTACCCGCTGCTCCACCGACATAGCGTACGACCGGTGTTGTTTGTCCCAGTGATCATCGAGAAGCCAAACCATCCTAACAATTTGAAAGAAAACTTTCTTGTCAACACGATTATCTTTTGAATACAAAAAAACTAAAGTATGGCTACTAGATGCAAAATTTAAAGCATATGTATCCAAACCATTCTTTCCAATACAATTGGAATTTCAATAAACTAAACTAAGCCTACTGCATGCAAGATTCAATACAAATATCTTTTCCATATAAATAAAATGTCAACCAATGTATCCAAACTATATAAATAACATGTCAACCTATGTATCCAAACCACATTATATTCTAATAAGGGTTCCCCAAATCGAATACATGCAAGATTCAAACAAAAGTTCCCAAAATCTAATACAAGCAAGATTCAAACAAGGGTTCCTCAAATCTCCGAAATAGCATACATTCTATGGATAGAAAGAAGGGGATCGGAGAAAAGTACCTTCTAGGATGGACTGGTGAAGGAATCCACGGGCCAAAACGTCAGATCTGAAGATTTTTGAAGAGTGGATTGAGAGGGGGAGAGGAGCCAGCCGCCGCAAGAGAGTCTCTGTAACTGAATGGGGTGGGTGGGGGAGGCCTAGCGCGTGGCGGCTGCATCTAAGTCAATGTGCAGCGCCTAGCTCGGAGGCAATGCACATTACATGTGTGGCGCCTAGCTCGAAGGCGCTGCATAGCTGGGTGCGGGCCTAGGGCTACCACGGTGGACTGGCGTGCAGCGCCCCGAGCTAGGCCCTACACCGTAGGGTGTGGCGCTGTCGTGGCGGACGCTACACAAAAAGATCAGGGATGTGAAATTGTTTCACGGGAAGTTCATTCTGTGAATTGATTTCGCCCAGAGGTCAAAATTATCAAATTTGCCTATGTTGGAGTCAAACGGCTAGCGCAGCTAGCGCTACTAGCCTACTGCTGCTAGCCCATATTACCATGTAGGGCCGTAGGGTGGTAAAGAATATGAAGTAACTGTACAAGTGAAGAGAAAAATATTGTGCAAGCTAGGGGTAGACTGAGTCAGGCTTTTCATGATCACACCAGAGAATAGCGCTCTTGCATGCCTACCGTCGTAGACCACGGCGGTAACGTTACATACCCTACAGTCAAAGATCTTGGTGGTAGGGTATTTTTAGCGTTATGACGACGTGATGACGCAGTTAAATCCTGCCGCCATAGACCTTGGCGGTAGGCTATGTAACCCTACCGCCAAAGACTACGGCGGTGGGAAAAGGGTCAGATCCCGAAATTTTTACAAACTAGGGTCAGATCTCGATTTACTTTCAGAAAAGGGTCAAAACACGAAATTTTACCCCACTTAGTTGATCACTACCATTAGATGGTCAATGATATTAGTTATCTCTGGCTGAATTTTCTCCTTTTCTTTTGCTTGGCATTATTTATGTTTGTAACAAGGCACCCGAATGAAATAAACAGAAACACAGATTAAGCGGGCATACATCATTCATTTTCACAATTTGCTTTCAATAAAACAAAATATGTACATTTACATACTTAGCGGTCACATATATATGAAACATAGATACTCTATCACATTAGAGCATCTTCAATAGATGGTCCAAATTTTGACGGTCCAAAACCGAAGATGTAAAATATGGACCGCCAAAAGGTGTGTTTTGGAGCTTCGAAAAATTCTCAACTCCAACGGATGGTCCAAATCGAAGATGTAAAATCGCCTTGATCGTCTTCTTCAACCTTGGGACGTCAGCCGCCTTCGTCAAATCCGTCGCCATCAAGCTCTCCCGGACCTTCCCGAGCGCGCCATCCTCCCCGTGAAGAGCTCCTCTTCCAATTCCCCTATTTTTCCTCTTGGATCGGTGTCGTTTGCCACCGCTCCCGTGCTCGTCCGTGGTCGCCATGGCCGGAGCCCAACCTCCCATGACCGTGCTCCTTTGCCGGCCAGCAGCGACGAAGGCGGGCAGCAGCCGACGTGAACACCAAGAGCAGCGGCACAGGCACGCTGCACGGGCCAGCAGCGACAGCAGCTCGGCTAGACAGGGTCAGTGCGGGGCGGCGGCGGGACCGGGAAGCGGTGGCAACGGGGCGGGCCAGCGAGCAGCGGCGGGCGGCGAAGGCGAGCGGCGGCCTAAGGACCCGGCGGAGGCCTACATGGGCAGCCAGACTGCCGGAGTCGCCGAATCCCACCGCGGCTGCCTCCCGATTTGGCCGCGCCCGAGCGGCTGCGAGATGGCTTCCGGCGAGGGAGGCGACGGGGGCGAGGGAGGCGATGGGCGGCGCTAGCGATTTGGGGCGGTGGCGGCGACGGCTGCGGGGATTTGGGCGGTGGCGGCGGCGGATTTCGGCCGACTGGTGTTCGGGCGGGCGGACGGGTGCGGCTGTGAAATGAAATGAAGGGCGGTTGGGCGTTGGCGGGCGGTCGCCGAATTTGGACCAGTTATAACGCGTGATGTAAATTTGCACCGCGAGGTGTTGTATTTTACATCATGGGGAGGCCACGGTCCAAATTTTTTTACATATGGACCATCTGTTGGAGCAATGTTTTTTGCCCCAGACGGTCCAAAAGTTAGGTATTTTTACATTTGGACCGTCTATTAAAGATGCTCTTACAAATGGTAGCATATTTAATTAACAAACCACACAAATTACATAGATATAAATCTAAATATTCCTAAACTAATCATCTTCTTGAGTATTCTCCATCGCTCTCCTTCGCGCATCTCAGCTAATTAACGAAAGGATGCTCGATAGGAAGGACATGACGATAATAATTATCTCACCAATCTATGTCAAACTTTCGGATCCATTGAGAACTTGATCAAGTACTGATGAAATCCATCAGCAGTTACACAAATAGGTTAATTTGTAGCGACACTCGTCATTTTATTTTGTGTAGTGCAACCAAAATTGGCATAGAACAAAAATTGGCATTACAATCAACATAAGATATTCATCGATCTATTATTTGAAATCGAGTGCAAGTAAACTTTAAGAAATAAGCAATTAGTTAACCTTGTATTCGAGTTTGGTGTGTTTAGAATAGACAACAATCTCGGAATTTGTCCAGATTATGTTCACCCTTCTAACTGCTCGCAGGAAAGACAAATAATTTTGTGTGTGCACTGCAACTAAAATGGATATCTGTTTTAAAATAATAGTTGCTATGTAGTTTTCAATTTATATAGAGATGCATAAGGCATAATTACTTCATTGAAGAAGAACCTCAGATAACATAAGTAACCTTATTTTCCACATCAATGGAATAACTACTTTCACTAGCATTGAGCTATTGAATTTAAGTTATTCTTCAAAAAATAGTAATCAAAGCAACCCATGCCTTAGTTATGTGTAAAGGTAATGAGAAGCTGGGCTTAGGGTGCGCCTCATGTGGTCATTTCAGTGACTCAATTGGCTGGTTTTCCTGAGCTCATGTGTAACATCCCGGATGTAACAATTCCATTTATGGCAATATAATTTTCGTTGACTTAATCAATTCCATTCCGGGCTCTTCCTTCTTTTCGGGTTTCTTCGTTTTTGCATGTGCGTGTGCGTGCATATCATCCTTGTCATGTTATCATGTGCATTGCACTGCATTCATGTTGTCACTTGCACCCGGTGATTCTCGTCTCTTCCCGTTTTCCCTTTCAAGTTCCGACACTCACACACGTGCCGTGGCACCCCCGAGTCCTTCTTTCGTGTGTGACCGTAGAACGCTATCAGAATGAGGTGACACTTGTCGTACGTTGTTGTTTTAGTGCGTGAAGACCGCCTGTCAAGTTTCGTCGCGTTTGGAGGTCGTTTGTTACTCCAACGGTTAACCTCGTGGGCTAAAAGCTCCTCTTCCTTTTGGCCCAAGCCCCCCTCCACAACAGCCCACCAACCCAGCACAACCCCCTCCATCCTCTCGGTCATCGGATCGTAATCGTGTGGGCGAAACCGCGCCCCATTTGGACCTTCCTAACTCCCGGAATACATAAATAACCCCCTCTCCCCGAAATTTTCGGGCAAACCCTAGCCGAGCTCCTCCGCCGCCGCCGTCGGACGTGTCCGACCTCCTCCGCCGCCGCCATGTGTCGTCGTCCGACTGGCCAAGCGCCCCGCGCCCACATCCCCTCCGAAGGTCCCGCGCAGCCCGATCTGGGCCCTCCCGGCTCGTAGCCATCGCCCCTCCCGGCCCCGAGCGCGGCGGGCATCGCCGCCGCCCCGCCGCCCGGCTTCACTCCTCGCCGGCCGCCTCGGCCAGCCCGCCCCGCGCCGTCTCGCCGGCCGCCGCCCCGGCTGCCCGCCGACCATACCGTCCTCTACGGATCCTCCGCCTCCCGCCGACCGGCCGAGCTCGCCGGCCGAGCTACGCTACCGACTGCCACCGGCCCGTCTTCCGGCGCCGCCCCAGCCGCCGCCGGGACCGCCGGCCATCTCCTACCACGGTCGTTACTTACTCTCGCCAACAGCCGCCGCTGGTAGCTCCGGCCGCCGCCGCGCGCGAGCACTGTGCCGCCTCTCCGGCCGGCCACCGCTCCCCATCGCCGGCCGCCGCCTCCGCCTTCTTCACCGACTCCGGCTAGCTCTCCGGCGAGGTCCAGATCCGGATCCGTGGGGTGGATCAGATCCACCCATCCCGTGATCCAAACACCCCATCCCCGTCTCGGATCTCCTCGTCCCGCACGGATCCATCCCGTGTTGACTTTCGCGGAGGTAAAAATCCACCAAGTCCCTGGATCCGTTAAATTTCCTGCCTCCTTCATCATGTTGTAACTTTGTGTTGGGTGCTCCGTTTTGCGCATATGATATGTCGAAATGTTCGTCTCGACATGCTCTACATGTTAGCATCAGTTTCATGCATGTTAGTTATCATCTAGTTGACTTAATCTTCGTGGCAAGAGTGCTTCGTGCTGAAACTGTTTCAGCACATGTGGTCTGTGTAAATTTGTTGGCATGTTCGTGAGCTAATAACTTTGTGCATGTTGGTCCGAATGAAGTGAATGATATGTCCAGATGTTCATTGTGAAGTGCTCTACATGATGGTTGCTGTAGCATTCATGTTAGGTGTCATATTGCCATGTTTATCGTTGTTACAAAAGTGCATTTGGCTGAAAAGTTTCTGCACTTGTTATGAGATGAGGTTTTGTCGTGCTTGTGTATATTAATCCATGTGTCATATGAGCTAGGTGTCAACATGAGTGTTGCTCTTTGGAATGTGCTCTACATGATAGATTCATTTTCATGCCATGATATGTCTTTCGATGATTGCAACAAGCTTGTTAACAGGTCATCGTGATGTTAAATTTCTGCTAAGTGTGAATCTGTTAATTTTTATGCCATGTTTCCATGATGCCACTGTCATTGGTGTGCATGTTTAGAGTTGTCCAGAGGATGTTCCTTGAAGTATATGTTATGCTCTAGCTATCCATGCACTTGTTTGCCATGAGGGGTGGCTGTAGCTTGTTGTTTTCATGCTCTCAAGATGCTATAAAATGTTTCTGTCAGCATGTTATCCACAAGTTCAGTTTTGCGAGCACGGAACGAGTCCGTCGGGTTCACCGTCACAATACGCTTTCACCCAATCGTAATACGCTTTTACAATTTGTGTATAATACGCTTTTACAATTTGTATATACAAAATTGTAATATAAACGAGGTGGTACTATTCATCCACGCGGCGCCACCGAACGAGAAGGCCACGGCGGCGACGATAGAGGTTCACCGTCGCGGCGGTTTTGCAAAACGCCCCCTGAAGTTTTGGAGAATTAACCCGAGCTCCAGATTTAAGTTAGTACAGTAAAAAACGATTCGCTCGTTCACAGGACCCGGAGGCTGCTTCGCCACGCTCGGTCTCCACCTGCCCCAATCTCCAGGCTGTCGTCCCCAACCCACCAGATAATCGGGCCCTACGGGGTCGACTTCGTCGCCGGCGACGGCACCCTGGCGTTCGGCTCCGGGGTCAAGGACATGAACATGGTAGGGTCGTTCGAGCTGGTCCTCGTCCCGCTCCTCTTCCCCTCCCCCGCCCCCGCGGCTGTCCCTGCTCGCGGCCACCTCCAACGCCTCCTCCCACGCCTATGCCCGCCCCGTATCCCACCTTCTTCGACGACGTCGTCGATAAGTACGGCTGGGACCCCGACGCCCTAGGTACATGTCTGGCCACTCGACGCCGAGGGCGCACTCCGCCCCGTATCCCACCTTCTTCGACGATGCTGTCGGCGACAAGTATGGCTGGGACCCCGACGCCCTATGTCCAGGTCTGGCCACTCGACGCCGAGGGCGCGCTCGTCGGCGCCGTGCAGCGCTACGAGTACCGCGCCCGCGCGAGGGACGCCGCGGTCGCGCTGGCACGGGCCTCTGACGGGGCCGTCGATTGGAGCCGCTCCGATGCCCCCGCGGTGGAGGAGGTGGTCGGGCCCAACGGGGTCCACTTCGTCGCCGGCGATGACGCCCTGGCGTTCGGCTCAGGCGTCACGGATGGCAGGGCCGTTCGAGCTGGTGATCTCCGATGGCGCTGGCGAGGGCCTCGCAGAGCTCCAGCTGCTGTCGGTGAGTGCTGTTTGACTTTTAGCTTTTCTGTTGCTTCAGATTTTTGCTTCTGGTTGCTTGCTTGCTATTCTATTGAAGTTGTGTCACCTTTAAGATGAAGCAGTTACTACAATTGGTCAATGGTCGAGCTGCTGCATACCTCTTTTCTGTTTGTGACTTTGAAGGGAACTATTTTCTCCTAGATTTGCGGGTAAATTTGCAAGGATATGCAACAAAATTGAACATCAACACCTTCAGTGTGTGAGGTGCGCGTGGCTGACCGATATGTGTGAGGTGCGTGAGGATAGCTTTATTCACATTCTTTCAATTTCGAGAGAGGAAGATAACTCAGTAGTACTGCCAATTTTGGCACGCAATGTTCGTTTTTCAGATTCACCATGATTGGTAATGTTGTTTAGTACTGTAAAACTTTGTCATGGTTCAATAAATAGGCAGTTAATTTTTGTTGTTAGAAAGGAAAAGCAGTGCTACAATAGCACGGTTGATTTTGGTTGCTAGAAGGAAAAGCAGTGCTACAAATCTTAGAACTACGAAGTTGTTTCTTACAGTTCAGTCAAGTATTGCTTATTTGCATTGTACGATCACAATTCTAAGCGTAACCTTATTTTAGTTGTGTAGCATTGTAGAACTGGGTCCGAGAAACAATAAATGGTGTGAATATATGCATAATCGATGGAAAACATTGAAGCCAGTAGTTGTATACCTATTTCAAAAATCAGAATTGGTTAGTAACATTCTAAATCAGGGTATTACGGTTTACAGTACTACGCTTGATGCTTTGTATGGTTCTTTAATACTAAGATTAACAGTGACGTTGCTGCTTGAGTTACTTTAGATTTAACTTTGTTATGCCAATGACATATATAGGTTTCTCGGTTTGCTGCTGCTCTTCACAGTCGTAGAGCTGGCCATCACCGCTAGGGATTTGTCGTCCAAGGCAGTCAATCCTTTCCTGTAATCTTGCGGATGGAAATCATCATTTTCTCTCATGTTATTTCAGGGAACTTTGCTCTGTCATGTACCACTCAGTTTTTTAAAATCATACTATATATGTAGCCTTCATCAACGTTGTGCTGGGCCATGAGTGGACTTCCTCGATTAGCAAAAAAGAGGTGTCGATGTGGGGGCTAAGTCTACAGTCAATTGAGTTTGCTTACGATTGGGCTTGAAAAAAAGGGTTTATTTGTTTAATATATAGTCTAGCCTTGCTCCCTTACATATAAACCCATGAGTTTATATATCTCCTCGAGTTACACGGAGTATCAACAAGCCTCATCGGGAATCAATGGGCAGAGGTTGAGGACTGGATAACGAAGGAATGGAAATGGTGGGCTAATTAAATGGAATTCGTGAAATGCATGATTGAAGAAGTTGGTTGCATGGAAATTATATATGTAAGAAATTACGCTTGATTACTGCTGGATGGCTCTCTCGGCAACACGGGCCAGCAGATCTCATCACCATGCCACAGCCAAGATGTAGCTGGGAGGGAATTACTGAAGGAATGTCCCAAACACAAAATTCTAGATTCTCTACTGAAGGCATATAGGTACACACAAATCTTAGTTGGAAGACCATTGGCCATCGCCTCGGTCGACTTTGCGAAGACCATCAGTCGTCACCTAGACCTACTTCACCGTAGGTAATCCTTTTTCTTTGTGCAAATTAGGATGGAGCTATATCTGATTTATAGTTTTTACAGTCAGAGTTTACTGATTGTTAAACTAGTAATTTAAATTGATGTGAGCAAGTATTTAACGCAATTGGTCTGTTGGCATAGGCTCAAGCAAGCACCTCTTCGATCTGCATTATTGCCATCTTGGTTCGTTTATCAAACTAGCTGCAACAATAGTGTTTATTGCTGTACAATATGGGCATAGAGCCATTTGATACAATAATGTTGTCAATTAATTCCTGTTGTAGTGCTTCTTGCTGTATGGGTTGGTATAGCTGATTCGTTAATGTGTTCACTTAATTAATTACTGACGCAGTACTAATTGATTCCTGCGGTAGTACTCACTGAATCTTGATCTATGTCTTTTTATATGGCCAATTGATTCGTCACCTGCCGTAGAGTGTAGTGCTCCTTGCTGTACGGCGGACCTGGCGAAACTTGTGCAAATAATTAACAAACCAAGCCCCACCTGGATTGTGTGTTAACCAAGCGAGAACTTGGTGGCGGCGATGCCTGTGCTACCAGTGGACTCCGGTTAATTAGAAGAGACAGTCACATGTGAGGATGAAAGCATGGATCAACTCCTGTAGTAGCTATCTTTCATTTGCAACCAAGTTCACTTATGGTTATAAGATGGAAACTTTGTATTATTTTGCCATCTTCTTTCCTTTGTGCAACTAGCTGCAACAGTTAGCAATTTAAATTGATGCGATGAAGTAATTAACACAATAGTGCATTCTTATTTATTTTTCCCATGGTAGATTTTGTAATTCATGATCATGTCGTTTTGACACATACTCTTAGGATTTCTATGTATCTTATCTTAGTTTTGAGGATTTTAACATAAGCATATGGTATGATGCTCCAGGATTGACGACAAGTGCTATCGTCATGAGGCCAGAGTGCCAGATGACTAAATGTGCCAACCCGGTGAGAGCATCCAACAGCGGAAAGTCATCCGAAGAATCATATCCCAGTGAGTAGTCCATCTCCAAAAACAAGACCACATCTGGTTTCCACCAAGAAGCTGGACCAGCGATATTGTACTCGGGTAAGCTCGTGAAAATTCTTGCAATCCAAACATGGGAGAGTCAAATTTATACTGATAGCTAAGATCAACTTACTGTGGTTTATATAGTCCATGTAAAGCTGGCATCACACACCTACACTTTCAACAATTTTGCTTGCTAACAAAAATCAAGTAAAACTAAAAGAATAGTTCTTTCTCTTGCTGAAATAGGTTTGGATACACGGTGTGGTATATATATGTCAAGTTTAGCCATATGCAATAATGGAATGCTTATGGTTGATACTGCTACATATTTGCTTAGTGGGCAGGAATCATGGAGCTGACTGTTATTTTTTCTTTTTCATCAGGAGTACTATTTCTTCTTTAAGGGCGTATTTCGGAGGGGAGCATACGCATTACCTTGATTGAGTTGAGTTTTGTGTTCTTCATTACTGTTATAAGTTACCAGCAGCAAAGAAAGAGAGTCATGTACTAATATCTGATAAGGTAGTGTGCTCTTGCAGATCATCTGGTTGATCATTTTCCCATACAAGTGTTTCTAAACTCTACTAAGTTCTATAATGACACAAGATTAACTTGTTACAGGACAAGTGTACCGAGTAATAGCAGAAAAGAAAGAGTCATGTTCTAATATCTGGTTGATCATTTTCCCATACAGGTGTTACTACACTCTACTAATAAGTTCTATAATGACATAAGATTAACTTGTTACAGGACAAGTGTACCAAGTAATGAATATGCTCAGAAAATTTGTTTGTTCGTCATCTATATTCTACTTAGAATATACTCCCTCCGTCCCATAATATAACAGAACATAATTACTGTTGTCATATCAATGTATCCATGGCTGATATGTCTCATGGATGGGATAAAAAGAAGAAATATATATTGTTGGTGCATGCATCATATGAGTGGGTGGAAGCTAATGTGTTCCAGTATGAAAACGATAACTTTTATTACAGATAAGGAATATTTTGCGTTTTCAGAAAAGCAAAAGAAACAATTGACAAACTATTATATGCAAAACTACTCTTCCATCAGATGAAGAATTGTATGTTGGCTTCTTCACATCCGATCTTCATGCTAAAAAAACACTAATTAGTTTAACCTTGTTATTGATTTTTATTAAATTGGATATAAAAAACGATGCATGATGGCACATGAAGCAGGTTGTGCCTCTTTTTCGTCCGGTGCAACGCACGGGCATTTGTACTAGTCTTTACCTAATAATAAAGCACGGAACGAGTTTGTTGGGTTCACCGTCACAATACGCTTCTTCCCTTGAATTTACGCTTTCAGTTTGAATTTAAACATATAAGCGAGGTGGTACTAATGGAACGTTATTTTTAACCCGTACGTTTCTCGTAGGTTAATTTTCTATCTCCATCGCACGTTATTTTGATTGGACCATCAGCGCATGTTATTTCTAATTGGGTCTGGAGATGCATTGCGCACGTTATTTTGACGAGCTGCTCAAAAGGTCCTCGCCGCCACGGGCAACAACCGGGAGGAGGAGGAGGATGTGGGAGGTGGGTAGCATCAGAATCGGTGTGCGTCAGACCCGACCGAGGGTTACGGCGACATGGATGCGGAGGCTCTGGCCGCGGCCGCCGCGCTCGCTCGCTTTCTGCACGGAAACACGAGAATCTCCTGAATACCTATGACCCCGACTCCCTCCAGCACCACCGGCGCTGTTGGAGGGCTCGCCGTTGCGGTGCTGGAGGTGGCCGCCGCCGTTGCCATGGACACCCGCCTCCGGAGTCCCACGTCGCTTCTCGGCCATCATGCGTTGCTGCCGTTGAGACTTCAGCCGTCGACCTCGCTGCACCACATGGCTGACCTCCTACTCGGTTTCATCACGTGTTCCATAATAGATGCAGAGTCCTGACCTGACCATGGAGCCGACCAATAAACATCTCTCCTCTCGATTGATATAAGAGTGTGTCCCTCGGCGCAACCTAGCCTAACGCAGGACGCGATGTACGCCGCACGCACACGGCCACCCACCTAGCTGTCTCAACCCGGACGTGGAAATTGGCCATGACGTGCGGCTCGCGGAGAAGGAAAGGCACGAGGAGAGGCGGAAGGTGACCCCAGCTGAAAACGTGGAGAGGCGGTCGTTTCGGGGAAGCGTAGGGAGGCGGTCGTTCCGGCAGCGGCGACTTCCTATGGCACGGGGTCCGACGCAGGGAGAGGGAGAGGCATGAGATTGCTGTGTCGCCCGAGCTGAAGGGCGCTCACGCATCGTATGTGTCCAGATTAGCAAGAAATCACTCAAAACTAATGTGTACTAGATGTTATATTCTGATCTATCTATGCATACGCCCTGTATGGGTGAGGAGCTGCGCCTTTCCAAATTTTACATGGCCAAAGTTCTGCAGGTGTATGGGATTTCTTCAGGACCTACAGCGTGGATGTTCACGTATGGATTTCTCCAGGACCATCCAGATTCAGGCAAATATGTGCATGCAGAGAACCATTGTATTAAGATGTGTGTGTCTATTCTTCAGGTGGGCGTTTTCTCTCCTGGTGGCGGCGCTCGAGAGGAACGAACGAGGAAAAGGGGATCGAGGAGGAGCACGAGGGGATCGGGCTAGGGTTAATTAAGGAAGGGGTTTAGTTGGGCCGCTGGGCCCAATTAGCGGACCGAGCTTCGCTGCTGCTCCTCTTCTTTTATATCTTTGAAAAAAAGAAAAAGGATATGATATAGAAAGGGTTAGGGGATAAAATTCCTTGAGATCCTTGAAATATGTGTGACCCAATAAAATTGGTTGTCGACATGATTTGGACATAGGTCTAGGTTTTAAAAATGTCGCATAAAACCCATGTCATGGTTATTGGGTTAGGGCCGGGCGGTAGTTGCTTCTCCCGTTGCAACGCACGGGCTCTTTTGCTAGTCTTACCTAATAATAAAGCACGGAACGAGTTTGTCGGGTTCACCGTCACAATACGCTTCTTCCCTTGAATTTACGCTTTCAGTTTTTTCGCTCATATTATCCAAGGTGGTACTATTCATGTGATTTTTAGTAATTGAACCCCGCTATTAATGTGCTTTTTAGTAATTGGGCTGAATTTCGTCCGACTGTCCCCGCATGGGCCGAGGTGGGCCTGCTCGGATATTTTGGCAAAAAACGAATTCACTTGCGCCAGGAATTGAACGCACGATCGCTCAGCCCATATCATACACACGTACCAACTAAGCTATATCAGCTGATGTGTAGTTCAAAAGTTTACTTATCTTATTCAATAGTACCACCTCGCCCCCTTACAACTGAAAACACCAACATATATACGTCTTAGAGTTTCACTTTATCAACCAGCTCAATAAGTCGGCTAAGGAAGGAAGGAAAATGAAGCCTGGGAAGGAAAGATATATGCATCCATACTATGTGGGCTAATTAAAAGGAAACGAAGGAAGGAAGGAAGGAAGAAAATTAGTGGGCACTGAGTCTTGGGAAGGAAAGAAATACGCATCGATACTATGTTGGCCAATTATAAATAGAAGAGGGAGCTAATTGAATTGTGGGAAATTAATGAGATTTATAATGCCATGCTTGCTGCATAAATTTAAAAGAGGGCGTTTAAGAAAACAAGAATTAAAGTACTTCGGTGAAATTGCTAATTGGTTGGTGGTTGTTCGAGAAAAATAGTGAATTTTTTCGGTGGCACCCGAGTGTATTTATGTGGAGGGCCATCCCGTAATTGGCGTGGAGGGTGCCCGCTACCAGACTCGCTTAATCCTAACCAAATACAATGAAGTCCTTTTCAGTTTCCTCCTCGATGTGTATATGTGTGTTGCGGTGCAAAGCTCAATCTCGTCTAAGTTACCTATAGTAAGGTACACGAGCTAGGTTCCGCATGTACCAGCTTGATCTGCATGCAGAACTTACAGGAACACAGCATTGGATCGATTTGTCCCGGAACTATGTACATGTGTAAAGTTGTGCAAAAATGAACCCAACATAGCTTCATATACCTTTGTTTGTTGGTTTTGCATGTCAACGTTGATGATCTCAAACAACTACTTGTTTTTGATTGTTGATGTTACAGGATGGATGTGTGCACAATAAGAGAGCTATGTTGGAGATAGCACAAACCAGTGACGGGCCTAGAAATAAAATGGAGGGTGTGCACACTTTTAGTAGAAATTTGAAATCTATTTCAATTAGCTTGCATTGCCTTAAAAATAAGCTAATTTTTACATGGTGAAAAAATATTTTCCAAAAATCTGGGTGTGCCATGGCACACCCCCTGGTTATGCCACTAGGAGAAACAAAATGCCTAATTTGCCTCCACACATGGTTTTGTCTTCAACATCGGCATCATGTATTGGCAATTTGTTAGTCAAGAATACTACAAGTAGTGTCATGATATGTTTTTGATTCTCTATATATTTTATTAGTTTATGAAGGTAAAGGCTTTACATGGGCGGTAAAGTAATTTTGGAGGAATTTTACATATAGTCCAGTTGACCAATCATTGGATGAAAGAGCAGGCGGAGACAATGTTGGCACCTATTGGTGCCTCGAGGGCCTTCTCAACCGCGCTTGGTGTCCTGCAGACCGCATGCTCACAGAGGCTGTCGCGGTAATGGTAGGCAGTGAACATGAAGTGGTTCCCTGTCAGGCCGTATGCAATTGTCAGGCCGTATGCAATTGTGTCTGCTCTGTCATGTCGATGTGCATTATACATTATGATCAAATCTATTTTTTCTCCCGTTGCAACGCACGGGCAATTTTCCTAGTAATCTATACCTAATAATAAAGCACGGAACGATTCCGTCGGGTTCACCGTCACAATACGCTTCTTCCCGTGAAAATTTACGCTTTCACCTATATTATTTTCGCTATCCGAGGTGGTTTTTTTTTTTGAGGGTGATCCGAGGTGGTACTAATTTTAATTTTGGGACCTCTTTGTACTGTTTCGGCCGAAAGAAAGTAGCCCACCACGCCGCGAACCTGGCCCAGGAAGGAGGCCCACCCCGCCGCGGAACAGGCTCTAATGGAAGGCACTCTATGACGATTCATCTTAAGTGAAAAAAAGTTCGACAGACACCTCTCTCTCCCGCACGAGAACCCGAGAATATACACGTCCGCATCTGGCTCCTTGCCTAGGCCGAGGCAAATCCGCCCGGACGCCGACGCACTACTCGCCGCCGCACCACGCGCCGCCGCGGCCGCACCTCTGCCCGCTCGCGAGCCCCCACCCGCGCGCCCCGTTCTACGACGCCTGCGACGCAGCGCGCGTCGCCCTCCGCTGCCAAATCGGCGCCCACCGGCCCATACTCCGCGCCGGCTGCGCCGACTGCCGCGCGCCACCGGACGGCAGCGCTGGAGCCTCCCTCATGGAGGATTACACTGGCTGCCTCGCGCTCGCCGAGATCCTCCACATCCTCTCCGTGAAGCGCCGTCGTCGCGGGTGGACTTCGATGCCTGGCTCGCCGACAACCTCCCCCAAATCCTACAGGAGGTTCAGGTACAAATCTACCTGGTTAATTTCTAAATTCCACTTCATTTTTTGCGCCAGTATATGCAATTGAGGGAGAGGGAGACTCTTCTTGCTGCCGCGGCCAACCATCTGTTCATGTTGCCATCTCCTCTCTGTGCCTTGCGGCGGCAGCAGGCAACCAGCCAAGTTCTCTTCCTCTCCAATGTATATCAAGTGCAGCGTTGCTCTTCTATTATATCTACAGGCATACTGCCTTGATAATGGTGACCACCACTTGGCTGGCTGTATTTATATTGTCACATTGATGATGGACTGTTACATGGTACATGGAAATCTGAAGTCATTTGTACATATTTGCACACATGAATCGCCAATACTGCTTTATTTTCCATTCTCTTGCTGATATTTACATATTACTTTGCCCGTTTAAAGATACAAATATTTTTCTACCATAAAAGAATGTATCCGAGGACAAGCAGCAATGCCATATTTTCATTGAATTAAAAAAACTTATGTTTTTGACTGTTTTGTTAGTCATATACATTTGTTGACTAATACAGCTCCTATAGAGAAATAATGTTTTGTTGAGTATTGTTACTTGCCTTCCTGTGTTATTGTTGATAAAGATCTCTGCAGCTGGATAACACCAGGGTTATGGCGTGCTCTATGTATGTGTTTGTGTGTGCTCCGGCTGCAGCCGTGTGTCTGTGTGGTGCATGCTTACCGATGGAAAGTGCGGCTTTCGGGTTAGCCCTTCATGACACTGCATGCTTGTGTGCTACAGCTGTTGATTTTGCTGCTGCTTAATACTAACCTATACAGTACATAGAAGATGATAGTTGCAAATTGAACTGATCATCTGTTATCTTTTCTCTAATATTTCTCAAGATGAGATTCTCTTTTGAGCCCTCTATTGCAAAATTACTTGATATACAATGTGTTCAATAAAAATCATGAAACCCTTAACTCCTTATTGATTTCATTATCCCTTTTCCTTACAATTTTTCTTCTAATATGTATCGCTTACAATTGCATTGAAGATATATTATTATTATTATTAACAAAAAGGGAAGTAGGATTTCAACGTCGTCTGCTTATGCTCCACCTGAGGTATGCCATTGTACAACTTGAGTACTATTTTTTATATGATCAGACCATGAATAGCCTTGAAGTAGCACACCCCCTTGCTGTTGTAACTATTACACCGCCGTACAATATGAGTACGAGATTCTACATGATCAGACAATGTATAGCCTTCAAGTATCAAGTTCCCTTGCTGTTGTAACTTTCAACATGGACTTTTGCTGTTGTGCTATTGCTTGACATGATTTCTGATACGTAATAACTACTCCCTCTGTTTCTAAACATAAGTTTTTAAAGAGATTTCAAGACGAACTTCATATACTGTATATAGACGTATTATAGAGTGTAGATTCACTCATCTCTAGAAAGACTTATATTTAGGAACGTAGGGAGTATATGTTTTTTATATACTCCCTCCGTTCCTAAATAATTGTCTTTCTAGACATTTCAAATGGACTACAAATACGGATGTATGTAGACATATTTTAAAGTGTAGATTCACTCATTTTTCTCCGTATGTAGTCACTTGTTGAAATCTCTAGAAAGACAAATATTTAGGAACGGAGGGAGTATATGTGATGTTAGTTTGATCCAACTGGAATTCGTAGTGTTCAAGAATGATGCCATATGGTGTAATATATTTTTTAATGAAAGGCGTCCGTGTCGGCTGGGAGAGCGGTCGCGCGCGCGGGAGGGGGAGTTCGCGGACCTGCCTTCCATCGTGCGGGCCAGCAACCGCCGCCGCTGCCGCCAGCAGCAGATGCAGCAGGCGTGGCCGGAGATCCCCTCATGGGGCCGGCGCCGGTCGAGAAGCCTGCGGCCGATGATGATAGCAGCGAGGGCCTCGCCATCCCGGACACCCCGCCCGCCTTCCCCGAGGACGCCGAGCACGACGAGGCAGAGGCGGCGGAGGACGAGGCCAGGCCAGCGTGCAGGACAAGGTGAGCCACCGGGCCGCGAGACCTGCCCCCGCCCGCCTCCCTCCGCCTATTCATTCCACTTCGATTCCGATTTCTTGCTGTTCTTGAACCTCCTCGGAGCTTGCACCAGGCTCAAACGTGAGTCCCCTGCACTTCATATTTAGGCTGCAACATTTTCTGAATTTTCAGTTTGGCTGAAGATGCTTTTACTCGTACTAGATCCATATTCAGGCTGCAACTTTTACTGAATTTTTAATTTGGCTCGACGAGGCTGACATCGACGACTCCTGCTGGGCTTCGCGTGCCACAGCGACGGCACGGGACGGATCCTCGATGCCATCGGCGTTGACCCAAGGCCATCAGTGCGTAGCTTCCACCTCACTGTCGTGGGAGCCTATGAACACAGGACATCCGAGGGGACGCCGGAGATGAGCGAGGGCGGTCACCTGAGGCGCTAGGAGAGGTGGCAGTGGGCAGCGGTGGTGGCGCCATCGAGAAGGGCGTGAAGGACCTCGGTGGAAACGATACCTATCGGTCATCCGGCTGCCCGGCTATGCGCCACATCCACATCTCCTGTAGTTGATGTCGCCGCTCCTCCTTTGAAGTGTCTCTGTGGCAGCGGTGTTCCCACCCCCACGCCCATAGCTGCTTCTCCCGATGTTGTGCCTCTCGGCATGGACAGCAACAGTGGCTGCGGTTCCTCTCCGACGAGCTTGTGCTCTCTCTTTGCATCACCTGCAAAATCGCTAGATGGTCTCTGGTTTGTGGGTGGAAGGCGGTGATCTTGGACCTGGGTATATGTGACACAGTTCAACAAATTGCAGAATGATGCCTTGACCAATTTAGTGCAGGATATATGCAAGTTGACTACAGATCAATTGGAATTGTGTACATCTTCAGCAATGTGATCTGGAGTGAAGTTCAGCCAGGCTCCTACTATCCCCTGTAAAGGCGCACAAAAAGCTAACTTGTGGGCACATCAGCACATACAGACAAATGCACAAGTAAACTCAAGTTCCCTCGTTGTAGATGAAGCATAGCCAGGGCATGTCAGCCAGTTTTAGTCGTGTCCAGTATCAAATCATGTTGCATGTTTATCCCTTGTCAGTTTGGGACGTACGTATATAGCAGCTTAGAGAGAGTGGTTCGGCTCCAGGCGCCTTGTAACTCAGTACTTTTTTTTACGGAACTTGCTGCTGCTTGTGACTGGATCATGTGGATGGTCTGTAAGATTTTGAGTTGGTGTCTTGACTCCTTTAAGAACAACAACAACATGTCTGGTGATATGCCTGAAAGGCATGTAGTTTAGAACGGACCAGGTAACATGCTTTCAAAGTGGATTATAAAATATCAATTCAACTAGAAAATTACTATTCACAATTGTTTACATTTGCTACTATGAATTTTGACTTACTTCCAAGATAGCAGTTGATTGTCGGTCGATTTTTTTGTCACATGTCGAAAAGATTAGCAATTTTGTTACCTTCACTTTTCGTACCTTCAAGTGTCATAGTTCAACTTCCAACATCTCCTCTTCCAGGAATCTTCAAAAAATTATTCATACTCCATATCACCTACTTCATGATGGAACTGCTCATATATGCTATTTCAATTAATGGGCAATGGAGAAGATGTGGCACATCACAATATTTCTATAGAGCTTTTATCCTTCTTACCATGACGATGATTTTTCCAGTTATCAAGCCACATTTCCATCGACCGGTGTGGCTCTCACCGGACACGAATAATTTCTAATCTCATCACATGAATGGCACTCTTGGTTTCATCGGATATAAACACACATGTTCTACTTGCTAATGTTGATTGCTTTGCTTGCAGTTTTTGTTACTTTAGATTTGGTGACGATGCTATTTTTTACTATCTATTTTTAATTATATTTTAGTATAAACTAATTATTTAAAGTTGCAACGGGTCGTACTCAAGGCCCGTGCCAGAAGGACACTAATCCTTCTCACTCAAAGGAGACCTTGATGGTGTCCTCCACTCACTCGATTGATCAACATTCACCACCGTTGTCGCCCTCCACAATAGCCCCGTGTGACAGTTCCCTTTTGCTGCCGTGGCTAGCGCTAGCCACGTCCTCCCCGATGGAACTTTGTCTGGCGGCTTGTCCGCCTCTTCTTCACCTCCTTCCAGACAGCGTATTTATGGGAGGGGTTAGGGCGTGTTCTGATATCGTCCAGCTTCTAACTTCACAAACTTCAGAAAAGTTTTTGAGCCGAACGCTTTTACACTAAGAAGCTAACTTCTGGAAGCCAAACGAAACCACAGTGCAAAAACTTGGAGCTCCATCGGCCCAGCTCCACCGATTAGAGAATCAGAAGTTCACCCCTATTTACAAGGAGTTGCCACCGCCAAAGAAGACGGTTTGCTGCCCCTCCTCGAAATAGCGCTACAACAGCGATCCCAACGAGTCGCTAACCCTCCCTCCCCCTGCATTTACCCTGTTTGGTTAAATGCCTAGCTGGTGATAAGAGGAAGAGGATGATTAGGAAAGCATGGAGTTGAACGAATGGGTACAGGAAGAAACGCCGTTCAGAAAAAATAATAATAGAGGAAAAATGGGAGTGACAGCAGTCAAGGTTGGGCTCGGTGGCCTCAACGCCTATGACTTCCTCTATGCCAAGTCTCGCATCACCCGGTTATTATGTTATTTGCTTCCATGGAATTAGCACTATGACTGATGTACTGCCGTATAAATTGTTTGATGTATGACTTAGCTGAGTTCCCTCTTTATGAAAATATCCGAATCAGTATTTTCTTGATAACTTTTGGCAACAAAGGATCGTTTGCAAATAAGGTTCTCACCCCTTATATTTTTAAGGCATGGAAAAGCATTGTGATTAAATCTGTTGAGTACATCCTTATAGCATACTGGCAGTACGCTTCATATGATGGACCTTGAATGTTGTTATTGATAAAGAATTAAGAAAAGTTTACAATTATGTGAGGAAGCAAGCATGGATTATAATAAGTCAAAGATGGGAACATTATTTGTTGTAAGGCATGAGGACAAATGTTTCAAAGTGAGAATTCTTAAAAGTTCTTTTATCTATATACCACAACTGAACAACCAAATTATCTCGCCTTGAGCACTCTGTTCTTTTTAGTAAAAGTGTGAGATTTTTCTCTCCCGGTGCAACGCACGGGCATGTTTACTAGTAATAATAATAATAATAATAATATAATCTATACCTAATAATAAAGCACGGATTGAGTCCGTCGGATTCACCGTCACAATACGCTTCCTCACGTGAATTTTACGCTTTCAATTTTTTTCTTTCAACATGTCCATATTTTTTCTAAAATCCAAGGTGGTACTAATTCAAGGATATATGAGGCTTTAATTTGCCACGTTAAGACATGCTCGTCCGTCCCCGCGCCTCGATCCCCTTTTTTCGCCCAAGCAAATTGACGGCGACTACAGTCGTATCTCTCGCAGCTTGCCACCGTCGTCGATGCCAACCTCCAACAAGTGGTTGCTGCCTCCGTGGATAGCGCCGCTCTCGACCAATCCGACGAGGCCGGGGCGCCACCTGCTTGCGAGCCTCCACCCGAGCGCCCCGCACTACGACGGAGCACGGCCGCCCTCTGCTACCAAATCGGCGCCCACCGAGCCACACTCTACGTCGGCTGCGCCGACCGCCTTGCGCCGCCGGACGGCAGTGGTGGAGCCTCCCTCGTGGAGGATTAAACCGGCTACCTAGCGCTCGCCCGCATCCTCTCCATGAAGCGTGGTCGTCGCGGGAGGATTTTGACGCCTGGCTCGTCGACAACCCCACCCAAATCCTATAGGGGGCGGTAAACGCGGCGAGCGGGAGGCTTGGGGGCGCCGTTGTTGCGCTCGACCGCTGTCTCCCTCGCGCTCGAAGAACCGTGCCGGTGGCTCTACAGGGATGGCCTGGATCTGGACGGGGCTGAGGAGACGGTGCTCCCATGGTTGGACTCTTTGGCTTGGCTCGGTGGGCAGCTTGAGGTCCTTTACCAATGACAAGAGAGGGAGTTAAGAGAGAGAAGAAAGAGGAAGGAAGGAGAAGAAGGAGAAGGGAGAAGAGGGCAGTGCGGTTTGCTACTGGTGCTCGCCGGCGCAGGCGGCTCGGGGAGGCCCGGGCGCTCGTGCAGCTCCATGGGAGCAGCTCGCGGATGGCCGGATGGATGGATAGAGAGGAAGGAGATCAGTGCTGAAGTTTACGATGGGGATTCTTGGTGTGGATTTCTTATTTTAATGGCTGCACTGACCAAAACCTGCTGGATATTGCTATGCGTGCTAGCAGCCTAGCACCAATTGCAGAGAAGGGAGGCAGGAGATGGAGAGTGTCTCGTTGCTGGCATGGAGGAAGGAAGAGGGAGGAGGGGCAGTAGGATGCTGTCCCCATGATTCCAAACCCCATCTTTGGATCAAATATGTGAGTTGGGTGGGTTGGTGCCTTGGTGGGTAGGGGACGGCAGTGACTGGATGACTCGTGGCATGTGCGTGGTGTTCCAGTAAATTCAGTTGGCCGACATTAGCTCCAGAATTAGTTCAGGGTATCAAATTCTATTCCAATGAAATTTTCTTTTTTAAATACCAAGTTCCTAAAATAAACATTATCTCAGTGTATGGAGTTGATTGAAATGATTCAAATACGCAATACGCACTCACAAGTTCCTCGAGGGAATGTCCACCTCAACTATATAGCAGAAGGTTTTGGGTAATTCATTCATCTTTAATCTAATCGATACTTCAATAAAGTACATAAAATAGTCCTATCCTCTCTCCATGAACCAATATTCCAGTTCGTAATTTGTTTAACGGCTTATCCATCAACACTAACTATGTGCCCATTTTGCATGCCGAAGTCACGAGTAAGAAGGCCTCAAGTCCATTCACCGACATCTAAGCTCGATCGCAAATTCCCGTACACGACATTTTTTCCCTCGAATACGCACAAGTGTGCATATCTTATATTATATTCCCTCCGTCCCAAAATAAGTGACTCCGTGGTTTTGTCACTTATTTTGGGACAGATGGAGTAGAAGAAAGGGGAAAGAACCCTCCGCGGTTTTGTTACACGACATTGCCACACAACCAAGCTCATCGGCTTGTAACTGAAAGGCCTGAATAGTTGGACCACATGACTATCATCGATAATGATTGCGTACAGAAGTGGCAACACGAATGGATTGCTTGGCGCATACAAAGATTTCGTTCACCCGTTGCAACGCACGGGCTTTTTTGCTAGATACCAATGATGGTTCGCAGTGAGCTGGATGCAACAATGTCGGCTGCTTCGACAATAGGTTACAATAGTGGTTGTTGGTATGGGTGAGCCGGCTACAACGACGAGGCACGTGAGGATAGATGAGGAACGACAAGTGTGATGACATGTCTGAAACTTACAACCAAAGTGTTGATGTATACAAGTCTCACTAAATCTATACCTACTAATAAAGTAGGGAACGCTTCTGCCCGTCCGTCGTGTCGTTTTGCAGAAAACCCCCTTATTTTTTCTTGAAATCAACCCACAATCCCCGTTTAAGTGATTCTAGAGAAAACGTTTCACTATTTGCAAAAAAACCTGTTGTTTTCTCGAATCAACCAGTGTGCATGTTTTACTGACTCAAGAAAAACTATTTGTTCTTTGCGGAAAACACATTGGCATTTGGTTCGGGTAGCCCGCATCCATATCATATGTTTTTCAAAATAGTCATATCTTTTAACTGTAACTTCAATTTTACCGTATTATATATGGAACGATTAAAAATATGTAGAATCTGAATATTATGTTTTTTACTTGTTAACCATTTTAAAATGTTATTAATGGTGCAACATTAATCAATAGTGCATGATCTGCCTCTCTTTCGTATCGGTGTAGACTCGGATTGAAAATGAATACCTCGGTAAAATTAGATTGACACGAAAGAAATTATCTATAACAACGCATAGACGTCGGCAAAACCTCGCACGGGAAAAAGGAAAGAAGATTTCTCATCTTATGCGGAGAGAGACGCCTTAGGATTGACCACACTCAAACGCCTTGTGATTGTGTGAGCACCGAGGCGATCATCAACTAGGGTGGGATATGAATAAGCGACAATAGAGATGGGATGTCGTGTTCAAATAAATAACATGGACCTATTGGGGTCTTGAGTCACGTTATTGGGTTAGGGGCGTGTGTAATTATTTTTCTCCCGTTGCAACGCACGGGCTTTTTTGCTAGTAATAGTAAATCACGGAACGAGTCTGGCGGGTTCACCGTCGCCGTAATTTTGCGAAAAAGTCCTTTTATTTTTGGTAATTAATCTCGCACTCTCTTTTTAAGTGAAATAACTGAAAAACGATTCGTTTTAGCATAAAGCCCCCTGTTATTTGTATTATTCAATCCATAGTGCTCCTCCCCCTTCCCGTGTATTCAACCAGGAGTCTGTCTTATCTGCTCCCTTTCCAGCGCGACGGAGGACAAGGTGAGGGGCGGCGCCACGCTCCACACCACCTACGCGTCGTTGTCCGTGGGGTCACCGGCGGCTACCGCGCCCTGGAGGTGGCGTCTACTCCCTGGGCGTGCTCCTGCTGGAGCTCCTCATCGGCAACTATCTAACGCACGCGTACCTGCAGGAGGGCGACAGCGGCATGTCCAGCTCTCACACGGCCGCCCCGCCTCCTCCCTCTCCCGCCCTGCTTCGCGTTTGGCCTTGCGGCCCCGGCGGCCATCCCCCATGTGCTCTTGGGCCTTCTCTTACCCCGCCAGATCCGGGGCGACACCGACTAGCCCTGCCACCACCACTGCGCCGGTGACCCCAGAGAAGCACGGTCGTGCCCTACTCCTAGAGAAGTACGACAACGGCAACCCCGATCTGCTCCAACCATGGATCCAGCAAGATCCGCTGTCACCCAACGCCGGCGGTCTCGCGCACCGCATCCGACCGAGGCCGACGATGCCTGGCCGCATCCAACCACCCCACGCCAGATCCGGTGATCTCCTGCTTCCCCGGACGCCACCAGCCGTGGCCACCGGCCTCCCCATCCTGCACAACGGCGAGGCCCCAGGAGCTTGGGTGCGGGCGGGGCGCCGTGAAGGAGGTAGGCTGGATCCGTGGGAGACGCCGATCTTCCCCGATCTGGTTCCTCCGGCCAGATTCATCACCTATTAGTCTCAATATTCTATGTATGTTGACGGCAACCGCGCACCGGCCCAGGATCCACTCTCCGCTGCTCCTCTAAGTGTTGTTCTACACTGACGGCGAGCAGCGCATGTCAATCTCCAAGCAGGTTAGTTGGGTCATCGGTGCAGTGCAGGCACATGAGAGGAGGACGGCGTGCTGTTTCCCGGCACT
Source organism: Secale cereale (assembly GCA_902687465.1). Taxonomy (NCBI): domain Eukaryota; kingdom Viridiplantae; phylum Streptophyta; class Magnoliopsida; order Poales; family Poaceae; genus Secale; species Secale cereale. The sequence goes on from LR738712.1 coordinate 131,905,294, forward strand.
TGGGAGTTTCATTTCGTTCATGCGACGTTGTAGTGCAGATGCGTGCGGCATGCAATTTACTTGGTGTGGGCAGTAGGTTCCGCAGCTGTCCCATGCAGTTCACCGGAGGAAACAGGGCATTACCCTGGTGCAGTTCAGCTCAGGGTACGTAGCTGTCAATTTCTTTTTGGCGTTCAATTTTCTGTGTATGTTGATGATTGTATGACAGTAAGTATAGAGATGTAGATTACTTCTTGGGGTGAAAAAGTTAACTGCAAAACAGGGGGAGCACCAAGGTAACCTCGCCCGGGTTCTGTCCCCGTGGACAATGAAAGTTGACAATTTCTTTGTATTTTTTAGTCTTTATTGATATACTCTGCAGTTTTTTGTTTCGCGGTGTGCCGTCTCCACCGACTTAAGCTTCTCAATCTTCCGACATTCTGCTCCCGTGTGTGATTTCGTGACTGTCCTTCTCCAACACAAATCAAGGGAGTGTCCGACCCGGGTTGGACTTCGCTCCTATAAGGAGGAATGTCCTTGGCCGGAACCGCCATCAAGTTGCGTGCTTGGACCAGTAAATCCATCAAATATCGGAGTACTTGGACCAGGAAAGCATCATGTCGCCTTTGAGTTCGCCGGAGGTAGAAGAACATCCGTCGAACCGTCCAATATCTCCAAAGACGGCTACAGCTGAGGTATGTAGCCCCTTGAAAGCCAAATCACTAACCTGGCCGATGAAATCAAGGGTAGCCCCTGTTTCAGTCCCTGTTTTTCTGTCTGCCACCCAAGTACGAAGCTGTTCTTTTATTCAGTACATAAGCATCGACAACGTTTTTTAGCAAAGTTTCAGTTATGTTGTATCTGCTTTCTTCAGAGTTCATAAAGTTGATTCAACTCTGATAATTGATTCAAGTCTGTAGTGCTTCCACTAGGTTCATAGATGCTACACTTCTGTTATTATGTTCAATATTTTTGCCTTTTGAGACTAAACAGTGTTGGTGCTCTGCACCCAGTACACCTTCTCAATATTTGTAAACTCTGAATTTTTATTTACTTCAGAAATTTCAAAGTAAACACTGAATTGCAACATAGCAAAATTTAATCCCACACAAACTTTGCAAATTTTGTTTCAGTTTTGCAGCTCAATTTGCTTGCTTGTGTATATGTGCATGCATACTGAGAGAGATGGAGAGATTATTCTATTCTAGCCATCGTGTTTTCCGTGAAAAATCTATTCCCCTCCACTCCGTTTTCGATTGCCTGAAATGTGAATGTGAAAAGCAGTTACAAATTGAGAGCTGCAGAGTAAATGTCGAAAATTTCAGAGCATGTACATGTTTTTGAGATTGAGAGGACATATAAGCTGGGAGATGGGTTGCCATGCTTTGTAAGTATGATCAGATGGATTAGGAACTTGTTTCTGTGTGTGCAACACAATGTAGTTATGACAAACCATATGTAATTAAACTAACTGTATATATTTTGGACTGTAATTACATTGCCAGGCAATGTATATTGTGCAAAGTTCATAGATTCATGCTTAAATGAAGTGCAATGTGTTTTCTCGGTGGAGGGATTTGTGCACATGGACGGAGGCAATCAAGGGAAGCAGTCGTGAGCGAGCTGTTCGAGGGCTACGAGCGCCAATAATGCAAGGTCTGAGACGGCTCAGCTCTTGCACTTGATCCAATTTTATTTATCCGCTGCCTTACATTCCGCCGTTAGCAAGTTATCAGCAATAGGCATGTGATTTTGGTAGGTGGAAGCTTTATTTTGGTGTATGGGCAAATGGTGCTGACAGACTATGAAAAAATGCATATATACTGGGATCAGGAATCCATTAACTTATATTAGTATCTCTCTATGGTTTGATTTAAATATCATTTTATGCATTTAATTTGCCGCGTAGGTATTTTACGTAAGATACTATAAGGATTACATAACTTTCTTTACAAATTACAGCACCTACGGTGGCAGTACATGCTTTCTATCTGCAGTTCTCCAACTAAAAGTCATCTCAAGTCAACATGATATAGATAATCTTCTTTACTTTTTTTTGCAAGGTAATACGTTTCTCATTCATAAAATAAAGATCCGGTTACAAGACACGTATACACCGACATTACAGTACTGAAATGATAGGATAATCCTACGCAAAAAAACCAGCGCCTGTCCCTCTCCTTCGGCACCACCGAAGCGACCACCAAGAGAGAGAAGACAGATCACCTCTTCACCCGAGCTCGACGCGGCTCCATCGCTGATCTGCAGCTTTACGGACCTCCAAAGTAGTTTGCCAAAAGCAAAACCATTGCCGTTGAAAGAATCAGACCGAGGCAACGTGTCCCCGGACACGCCATCGAACTCCAGACCTGACATCCCCGCATGACTACAACGTCGAAGGAGAAACTAGAACTGCCCGCCTCCAACCACACATCCAGCGCAGGATGCACCATCTTCCGGCTGTCAACTGCGCAGGCCATCGTCTGCGCGTACTCCCGAACGACAAAACCTCCCTGCTCCACCATGACGTCGGAGACAACGCCGCAGCAACGGGGACAGAGCAGAAGGAGAGACACACCTGATGGAGTCGCCACCGCCGCCTCGCCAACACCATCCATGAACCCTAACTTCTCCTATCTGAAGGATCGGCAAACACACGATGTCATCAACTCCGAGACGCCGCCATGAAGAACAACGCCGGTGTGGGAGTGGAGCTGAGGCAGATTTATTCGCCCGGGCGCCGCACCCACCACCCCAACGACGCACCACGACATACAAAACCAAAACCTAACTACAGAGCGGAGGAACGGGGTCCCCCCTCCCTCCCGCCGCCGGAGCAGCAGACGGAGGGAGAGGGGACCAGCGATCTCGCTGGTGAAGATCGGTGGTAGGCTGTTCGCCTGCCTGGTCGCCGCTCCTGGCGGCTATGTCAGGGAAAACGATTAATATGTGAATTCCCGGAACTAGGTGAAACTCACGGAGTATATATTGTCAAATATATCACGCAACTAGCCTTGCAACAACAAACCTTGCGGACTTCTCTTTTCACACATATATCCAAACTTTGTAAACATTTCATTCCTATTTGTAAACTTGTTCTGCGTTTATTTGTAGTCTGCCAGGAAAAAATAAAGCAGTGACCAAATGTGCTTATATACTACTGCCTCGAGTTTCTTGTCCTTAAAGTTCTGATAGTATATGTGTCTATTTTTTGACCTATTTTTCTTACTCTTAAAATTCAGTTACATTTCTAAATTTTGTATGAAGCATATAGATCTTATGAAATTTAAATTCACGGTAAGTTAGTTACTCTACATTATTAAACTCTCAAAGAGTATGTAACTATCACAATGTACGTTTCTCCTGCTCAAGGACTATTCCATGCACAACTACTCTTCCATCCGATAGCAGTGCGGAGCTGAAGTAGACACTGCCGAAAGATGTTAGGGTGTATTCTTCGCATCCACACTACATTGTACATAATTAATTTTGTTTTTATTTTGTGGAAAGGCCTAAGGCCGAATATTAAGTAACACATGTCCTTACAAACTCACCCATACAGAAAAAGGAAAATTACATTCAAATCCTTAGGCGACGCGTCGTGAGCATAGCTCAATGGCATCTTTGGGCGGCACCGTGGTCTCGCTTCCCTATCCAAGAACCCTAAGACAACCGAAAACCTGTCGCCGCTGAGGATCCCATCGCGCAACCCCCTTCTCCAATGACCAGGCTAAGGGCAACCATCGAAGATTGCCAATGCATCGGAGCTGAGCTGCCAGCCCAGACCAACCATCAATGCACACGCAACAGCTAGCCCTCCCGCCATATCGTGCACCCCACCAGGGCACCACATCTCTGAAGGACCTCCCTGCCACCGTCGGAGCTGCGTGAGCTTTGCCCGGCGGCGCACCATGGCGGTGGCGAGAGGAGAAGAGGCGATCTAAGTTTTCATGTGGAGGCAGTTGAAGAGCAGACTCGTACCTCAACCTAAAGCATAGCTCCCGTACTGGCACGCGGAGCAGGTATTACGATTTTTTTCGCCCGGTGCAATGCACGGGCATTTGTACTAGTATATACTAAAGCGGGAAGCCTTTGTTTTTTTTTGTTTTTTTACTGTCCTATCCAAATTCATGTGCCTGGCATTGAGATATTTATACGTGAAGCGACAGGGAGTAAACTATGAGAGGCTGTGACGCTTCGTGAAACCACCACCCCGCTTTAGCCATAATAAAAGAAAAATTACTTATCCCCCTTACAAAAAAAATACGTATCCCCTCTATCTCCCTTTTTTCGCGAATACGAAAAAGCTTTGTGATCATTGCATTGTCTGCACGTCCTCAGTGTTGCCTCTCTCTCGGCCTCTCCAAAATCCTTCTCCTTCTCTCCAACTACGGCATGACGGCTGGAGCGGGACAGTGCAGCGGCGGTCTTCTGCCCCTTTCCTTATAGCAACCCCTTGCCTTCTCCCTCGCCTGCCACGGAGCCAACGCCCTGTCGGCTCCGGATTGAGTGTCGCTCGACCTCTTTCTCCACCGTCACGTCGCCGCTCAGCGCCGCGATGGGAAGCCACCACCTTCAGCTCGCGTCGGTCCTGCCGCCATTCAGAGGTGGTCGAGGTCGACCCGGACGGAGGAGAGACGGCACGGAGACAGCAACGTGCATGGGTTCGGGTATAAGGCGACGAGGAAGAGAAGATGTCGCGGATATGGGATAGTAGGTAAGCCACTGCCACTACTTGAAAAAGGGCCATTTATCCCGGTTCGTAAGGGCCATTAGTCTCGGTTGGGGAACCGGGACTAAAAGGTCGATACAAATGCCCTTGACCATTAGTCTCGGTTTTTATACCAGCCGGGACCGATGATGTTCCACGTGGCCACTGCGGCTTGCCCAGGCAGGGGGGCATTTTGTCCCGGTTGGTAGCACCAACCGGGACAAATAAGCTTCCACGCGTCAGCAGTTCGGTGGCTCGGGTTTTTGTTTTTTGTTTTGAAAGGGGGAGGGGGTTTGGGGGGTTTTGTAGGGTTAATTTAGGGGTTTCATATATTGTGTTAGCCCGCTAATAGAGAGAAGTGTCCTCTCTTATCTCCGTGCTTGGTCGATGTTACGTTATATATATATATTATATACGTATAGATCGGAGGACTCGACACGCTAGCTAGTAAGCAAATGAAGGAAACCCTTAAGTACAGAAGATCGACCTCTCTCCTTCTTCGAGAGAGATAGGTCGAACAACAAGTTTTCGTATATCTATCCAACGCTACTGGCTGCATACATACAATATAAGATCTCTTACTACAATTCTCTAACATCTTAAATCACATTTCAGATGGAATTCTCCGGCTTTATTGATGACGTGATCAAGAAAGAATCCCGCCAATTCCTCTTGAATTGCCCGTATGCGATCTTGTGGTAGGAGTTCATCCCGCATCTGCCACATCTAATTTGAAGAAGGGGGTCAATACATATATATATATGAATTAAACTCAACAGAAATGATGGTAAAAAATAAAATTGTGAATATTTTTGCTTACACACCTCAAATTGTCTTTTAGAGTAGCCCCGCCTATTCTTGGCTGTTGCGTTGTAGATGAACTCGTAGACGTAGTATCCACACTAATTATTCCCGATTTCCTGCCACAAGCACTTTACAAGAAATAGAGGTCAATCAAATGGATAATGAAGCATTATAAAGGCATTGATGAAAGTATAGCTAGAGTCAACGGGAGATGCGCGGAACTAGCTAGATAGGAGTACTTACTTTCGGGTAAATCCATCACTGTTGTCGCGGCATTGCCGGAACTTTTTTGGCGAATTCTTTCCAAACCCTGCGAGACAAATAAAACAATTACTTTATATCAGGAAAATGAACAAAGTTGCCGATATGGTGCGGTAATGATCGATTGAACTTACTTGTTGAGAATTTTAGACATGTCCGCATACTCCTCGGGATCTTTTCGTCTCGAGTCTAAGACGGTTACTAGTCCCTCCTCAAGCTTAATCTCTAGGAGAATATAGTGGAAACTGCGCACACATGCATACAACTCATCAATTACATTAATTACTATAACCTCGAGTAATATATAATTAAGGGAAACCGAATATGCACAAGACAGTAACACTCACTTGAAGTTGTAAGAAAATAGTATTTTATCTTTGTTTTGATTTACTATCAACGATTGTAGCAAGTTGGCCTCGGCTTCTTTGGCATGATCTTTTACCTGATATTCATCTATGAGATTTGTGTTAATGAAGCCAATATCATAGATATCAGCTTTTCTACATTCGACGATCTTCAACCTGCATAATATAGTGAGGATAATTATATATACTTGCAATGAAGTATACTTGCAATATGAAGAGCTAAGCTATATATAGAGACTTAATTGATGACAGAACTAGTACTTACAGACAGTATCAAGTGATCGATGGTTTATCGAGGGCCTTCTGATTGAAAATGTTGAAGAAATCCTCAAATGTAATAGACAACAGATCAATTCCAACGAGGTCGTGCTCCTCTGTAACTTTCAGCATAAGAGTATCCTGGCCACCAGAGTCTCTGCAGGTTTCCATGTACCAGTCATGCAATCACTAGTAGAAAACAGGGCTTTGGCCCAGGCCTGTCCAGCCCATTAGCCCCGGTTCAATCCAGAACCGGGACCAATGGGGGCATTGGACCCGGTTCGTGAGCCCAGGGGGCTGGCCGGGCCACGTGGGCCATTGGTCCCGGTTCGTCTGGACCTTTTGGTCCCGGTTGGAGCGACGAACCGGGACCAATGGGTCTTGCTCCTGGCCCACAACCATTGGTCCCAGTTGGTGACATGAACCGGGACCAAAGGTGTAATGCCCCGGATGTAATACTTTCCCTTTTGGGCATATAATATATCTCTGGCTTCATTTGTTTCCATTCCGGGTTCTTTGTCTTTCGGGTTTTCGTCATTTTGTTGTGTGCCTGTGGCATTCATTCATATCTTGTAGTCATGTGCATCGCATTGCATTTGTGTTGTCATTGCATCCGGTACCACGCGTTCCTTCCCGTTGTCCGTTTCGCGTTCCGGAGCTCCCTCACGTGTCCGAGGCGTCCCGTAGGCCTACTTTGGTGTTTGGCCGTGTAACGTTACCGGTGTGGCGCAAGACTTGTCGTGTGTTGTTGTTTTGGTGTGTGTAACCCGCCTGTCAAATCTCGTCGCGTTTCGAGTCCGTTTGCTACCCCAACAGTTATTCTCGTGGGCTCAAAGTGCCTCCACATTGAGGCCCAAGACACCCCTCCAACAGCCCACCAAACCACTCCTAGCCACTTCTATCATCTAGGCCATCCAAATCTGATCGTGTGGCCGAAAACCGCACTCCATTTGGACAATCCTAGCTACTTGTGCCTATATATTTGTCCACTCCCCCAAAATTTGCCCCAAATTAAGGAAACCCTAGCTCCCCTAGCCACTTCTCTTCCACCTCCAGCCACCTCGCCGGAGTTCCGCCGGAATCTCGCCAGAGTTCGCCGGAATACCACCACCTCGCCGGAAAAACACCTCCCACCTCCCTCCATCACCTCCGGCGCCCCACCGCAGCACCTCGTCGGCCGGACCAACCACCGCCGCCTCCCCATCTCCCAGATCCGGCCGGCCAGAGCGCCAGTCCTCCACCGCAGCTTCGATCGAAGCACCCCCGCCGCCTGGACCTCGATCGGGGAGGATCCCAATCGGGTCAACGGATCCGCTCGCCCAGTTCGACCAGATCGCCAGCCTGGGCCCGATCGCCTCCAGCGACCGCCTCCCCCTTCCCGATCCGGCCCAGCCCGCCTGGCTCCCTCGCTCCTCCCAGGCGCCAGCCACCGAGGCCGCTTCCCCTCACCACCTTGCGCCGCCACCGCCGCCTCCCGGCCCAGGGCCTGACTCCTCCAGCGACTGGGCCTCGCCCCGCCTCCTTCGGGCCGTCGCCACCTCCAGCCTCACCAGCCGTCTCGCCTCCGCGCGCAAGGCCCCGCTCCAGCCGCCCTCGCGCGGGCCGCCGCCGCTAGGTGGGCCGAGGGCTCGCCTCCGCAGCCGTCGGGCCCAGCCGAGCCACTTCGCGGGCCTCTCCAAGCCGCGGGCCTCTCCGTCCGCCTGGGCCAGCCGCCTCCCTTCGGCTGCATCGGGCCAGCCGCCGCGCCACCGGGCTAGATCCACTCCTCGGGCCCGTTTTCCTCCAGATCTAGGTTGATTTCATATCCCTAAGTCCCAGATTTGTTTGTCCCTGATGCTATCTTGCAGCTGTGATAACTTCTTGTGTGTTGATCCGTTTTGCGCAAATGACATGTCCACACGTTCGTGGTGACTAGCACTACGTTTCATTCCATTGTGCCATGCATGTTTGGGATCATCTAGATGCTTATTTTTCTGTTGCAAGAGTGCATCCCGATATAAACTGCTGCTATGTGTTGTTTTCATGCCATCTTTGCATAGTGATATCTTTTAGCTCGTTTACCCGAATGATGCAAATGACATGTCCACGTGTTCGTCTTGCCATGCTCTACATGTTGCTTGTGTTAGGTTGCATGATAGATTTAATCTTGCCATGTTTATCTCCGTTGCAAAGTGCTATGTGGCTGCTTAGTTGTTTAACTTGTTATGAGATGCCATCTTGTTGAGCTCATTGCTATCGTTGTGTTTATCTCCATGATGCATGCTTGTATGTTTCGGAATCACCTTCATGTGTACTTTGTTGTGGTGCTTACCACTTGCCATGTTTAGTTTTGAGGTGACTTAAACTTGCTCTTAAAGATGCCATGATGAAACTGCTGTTTTAACACTTAGTGAAATTTCACCAAGTCTGGAATCTGTAATTTCCGGATGCCATGTTTGCTTGCTGTTCTAGGACAAACCATGATAGTTTTGGGGTGACTCTTGATGGTTCCTTGTAGTATATATTGCTGGCTATCCATTCATGCTCTCACATGCTTATTTGAGTGGCTGTAGCATATTTAACTTTGGCTCCAAAGTTGCAATAAATTACTGCTGTCAGGATTTTGTTGTCAAGTTCAATATGTCCAAGCTTGTTGCTATTGATCCGTGGCTCCTTTGGGGGGGTTCACCTTTGGACTTATTTTCTATAGGATATGTCTAGTTTATGTTCATGCTCTTTGCCATGATGTTTGAGTGCTGTAGCTTATTTATCTAGTGCTCCGAAGTTGCTATGTGGCTGTAATTTTCAGCTTGTGCATATTTCTTGTTTCGGGCATAACTTTTAGCCCGTAGCTCCAATTTCAGCAAGTCTTATATGAAACTTGATTGATTTTCCGTGTAGATTCATAATATCCTATTGTTATCATGTTTTGAAGTGTTTTGCTTGAGTGCTATTTTCTGTGCTCCGTGTGCTCCCTTAGTGCATCCATCATGCATCCATCATTTTGTGTGCGCATTGCATCTTGTTGATTCGTGCCTTGTGTGATTGTATTGTTTAGAGCCGGAAGCTGAGACCGAGTACGAGTACGAGCACGAGGTTACTACCGAGGTTGAGCACGAGGACCCTTCTTTCGATCCGAACGACTACTCTTCAGGCAAGATGGCCGAACCCCGATAACATTACTATCTTTGCCTATAGCTAGAAGTCTCGATATATAGTTTTGCCTCGATGCCCATGTATTTCATGTCAGCCTCCTACTTGTAACCATGAACCTGTTTAACCATCCTACCTATGCAAACCGTTGAATGGCTAAGTACGCTTCGCTCAGCCCTTCTTATAGCATTGCTAGTTGCAGGTGAAGTTGAAGATGCTTGCTTCATGTTGAAGTTTGTTGGGTTATATCACACTATATAATTGCTAAATGAAATCATCTATATATTGGCAAGGGTGGAAGGCTAAGCCTTTTGCTTGGTGATTTGTTCCACTCATGCCGCTAGGAACCGTATAAACCGGTGTTATGTTCCTTGATTATGCGTTCCTCACACGGTTGGGGTTTATGGGGCCCCCTCGATAAACCGATAAGTGCTAAGTCTTTTCCAGCAAGTCCCAACATTGGTACTATTTGCCTAATAACTAATAAACTTGCATAGGGAGTAATTAACCCTCTTTCTTAATCAACAACCCCGGGCCAGTGCGAGTGTTGGTCCGAAACGGGGAGTCTGCGGGGCCACCACGAGGAAACTTGAGGTTTGGTAAAAACCTGTAGAATCGCCCATCCGGTCGTGGCCTGAGACTAGATACGCGCGGCTATTGTCAGGGTGTCGGCACGCCGGGAGGATTTGCTGGATTAGCCTTACCTTAGTTCGGAGTATCTTGAGCACGGGATTCCGAGAATACTCGGGTCTTCCCACCTTGGAGTTGCGACTCCGCGGATCGTGGGCTTGTCATGGGCCAAGTTGGAACACCCCTGCAGGGTTATGAACTTTTGAAAGCCGTGCCCGCGGTTATGTGGCAGATGGGAGCTTGTTAATATCCGGTTGTAGATAACTTGACACAATGTTCCAATACACTACCAGCGTGTGTACCGTGAATGTCAATTTCCGAATAGGGATTCGGGAGTTGAACACGGTGGGGTTATGTTTATTGAGCTTTAGTCTAGGATCACTTCGTGATCACCTCTCGACCGAGGCACTTCTTTTCTCGCACTCCTTCACGTAAGCTAGTGCTAGTTGCTGCTGCAGACACATATTCTTTTCTTCAGCCTTAACCTTTCCCAAGGCTTAAATAGTCTTGTTACCCGGGAACGGGATTGCTGAGTCCTCTGTGGCTCACAGTTACTTCACCACACCAGATGCAGGTCCGATGGTGAGCTATCCAGGTGATGGCACCGAGCTAGTCTGGGAGGATGACGAGGAGCGTAGTCGATACTATGTTCGTTATCCTGATGATCAGTAGTGGAGACTTCTACTAGGATTCGATCCGACCTGTGGATTTAAATTATGTTTGGTATCTTGTCATTTGGATTTTACCCTTAGAGAGCTGTGATGTTTTATTGAATGATGATTGAGACATGTAATGTATTTGTGTGACGTGGCGAGTGTAAGCCAACTATTTTATGTTTTCCATCCCCATCTTTTACATGAGTTGTGCAAAGATACCAGACTTGCGATCATTCCAGCATGGGGTTATGTCTCTAAGTCGTGCCTCGACACGTAGGAGATATAGTCCCATCCTGGGCATTACAAGTTGGTATCAGAGCCTTCTCCGACCTAGGAGCCCCCACTGTTTGATCGAATCGTTGACGGTCGAGTCTAGGCACACACTGAAAATATTTTGAGTCCTATATTTATATCGGAGAGTAGGATTTCTTTGCCTCTCATCCCCTTTCTCTCTGGTGAGGACTCCTGACGACTACTCTTGTCTCTTCTACTTTCAAAAATTGAACCAAATTTTTTTTAGGAATCTCACGAGTATTCTGGGATTGTTTCGATGTTCTTTTGACGAGAATATTGTTCTCGATGGCTCCTGACATTAGGGGTTGTGGCAGTGTCCCGGGGAGTTGAGCTTCGGGGTATTGTCGTCACAAGCATATCGCGGCAGTACTAAATACTTAAGACGGCCGACATAGAAAATCTCTCCTATACGGTTAGTGGCAAGATAACCCCGCCATCACCCAGTACTGGGGAGGTAGTTCGGGAGTATTGCCATAGCTTGTTATAGTTGATGCTTTTCGAAGGTCCGAGGTAGACAATTTCCGAGAAAGACTGGTTATGTGTTGAAGGATGGATACAACTGGATGTAGGTTTAGAGTTGATTGCGCGGTGCTTCCCCTGTATCCCCAACACCTGATTGCATAACTGGAATCTTTCGGAAATTAATAGGTGGGTTTATCCAGTAGATCATAGGCATTCTTCCAACGAATGCAGGTTAGCGAGTTCGGGGTTCTACATTGAGTGAAGTGGTATTATGACCGATGTTCCGATCGGGAGTTGCATCTTAAAGGGTCCTTGGCTATGCTGATCCGGGGATTGCAAAACCCTTTCGTAACACGTTCATATGCTTTCAGCACAAAGATGTTAGAACGAAGCTCCTATCTTGTGTTTGTTTCCATCCGTACCTTGTTGTTTTTCTTATTTTACCTTTTGTCCCCTATGTGGCTTCTCGTGAAGATTGTTGTTATCATTAAACTGAGAATTTCATTCGTTCCTCTTGTTCGAATGATTTCATTCGTTCCTATTGTTCAAATGATTATTATGAAGACTTGTTGCAATTCATTCCATTGATTCAGCTTATACCTTATGTCTATCAATTGCTGATTCGTGGTCATCTATTTCAGGATGGCTCCGAAAAGGGTTCCCAACGCTAACCCAGAGGGTGAAGAGGTGCCAGATCGTCCTCCTTCCCCTCCTTCTCCGTCTGAGGCTTGGAGAGCGATTATGCAGACTACAACTCAGAACACCCAGATGTTGATGCAGATGATGCAGCAGATGCAAGCTAATCAAGCTAATCAGGGTGTTCCAGGGAATCAAGGCAACTTCTTCAACCAGCAGCACCATGCTACTCTCAACCAGTTCTTGGCCAATAATCCAAAAGCTTTCAGTTACTGTGTCGAACCTCTTGATGTTGAAGATTGGCTAACCGATATCAAGAAGCATTTTGAGTGCAGTAATGTGAAGGAAGAGGACTATGTGAAGTTTGCAACCTTCCAACTCAAAGACCAAGCAGCTGACTGGTGGCAGCAGTACAAAGACTCCAGGCCAGGTCGTGTGATCTCTTGGGAGGATTTCTGCAAGGACTTTCGCTCTCATCACATTCCTACAAGTGTCATCGAGGGTATGCGTGAGCAATTCCGCAACCTGAAGCAGGGCTCTATGACAGTCTACCAGTATAATGTCAAGTTGCAAAACCTCGCCCGCTATGCTAAGCAAGACATTCCTGACGCCAAGAGCAAAATCTTACAGTTTCGTGGTGGCTTGAAAGATGAACTTCAACTTGCTCTCACCTTGTTCGAGCCCGATGAATTCGACAAATTCTATAACATGGCTTTGAAACAAGAGGCAGCTCAGCTTAAGATGGAGGCTTCTAAAAAGAGGATTCGAGATGCCGTTCACTCCTCCTCATGTCTCAGATGGTCTCGAAGCAGCAGAAATTTTGGCTTCCTCCTCCTCAAGTGATTCGAGCTCCTTACAACAACTCCAACAACAACAAGAACTCCGGTGGACGTGGTTTCTCCCACCCACCCAACCCGAGCAACCAGTTGAGGAATCAGTTTCAGTCTCAAGGCTCCAAGTCAAGTGGTTCTCATTTCCGTCCTCTCTCAGAAGTGACTTGCAACAAGTGCACTCAGAAAGGTCACTATGCCAACAGATGTTCGAACCCGAAGCGCCTTCCACCTCCTCCACCTGTGAGTTCAGCTATTGTCAAGCATAATCCAAAGTCTGCAAGGGTGAATCTGATGAATGCAGCGCAAGCGGAGAATTCTTCTAATGTCATTTTGGGTAACCTTTCAGTTAACTCTTTTCCAGCTAAAGTGTTGTTTGATTCAGGTGCTACATGTTCCTTCATGTCATCTCCATTTGCATCCAAGCACAATATTGTCACTTCAAATTTGCCTCAGAAGTTGCAAGTTGTTTCTCCGGGCAGGATTATGACTTCTAGTGTCTATGCTCCGGATGTATCTATTCGCATGGGTGATTATCGCTTTCTGGCTAAACCGGTGGTTCTCGGCAATTCTGACATTGACCTCATCCTCAGAATGGATTAGCTTTCTCAGCATGATGCTCACATTGATTGTGCACAGAAGGAAGTCAAGATGACTCATCCTGATGAAGATGTGATTATCTTCGCCTCCAGGGATAACACTATCAGGCTTTTCTCTCTCAATGATAAGGGCGAGATTAATGCCATATCTCAAATTCCGGTGGTGAACGAATATCAAGACGTCTTTCCTGAAGAACTTCCAGGCATGCCTCCACACCGTCAGGTGGAATTTGTCATTGAACTCGAGCCGGGTACTGAGCCAGCATGCCGGCGTCCGTACAAGCTCTCTCCCAAAGAATTGAAGGAATTGAAGAAGCAGCTTGATGAACAGGAGCGTATGGGTCTCATCAGGCCTAGTACGTCTCCTTGGGGCTGTGGCGTCTTATTTGTCAAGAAGAAAGATGGCACGGAGCGTCTATGCGTTGATTACCGGCCATTGAACAAGAAGACAATAAAGAACAAGTATCCGCTCCCCAACATCAACGAACTCTTTGAGCAGCTCAAAGGAGCTAAAGTGTTCTCTAAGCTCGATCTCCGAATGGGCTATCACCAAATTCGCATTCGCGAGCAAGACATTCCCAGGACTGCCTTCAGAACGAGTTACGGTTCATACGAGTATACGGTCATGTCCTTTGGTCTCGCCAATGCTCCTCCTACCTTCTCGAGAGTGATGCACTACATCTTCAACCCCTATACTGGCGAGTTTGTGCTTGTGTATCTCGATGATATTCTGGTGTTTTCCAAGAATGAAGAAGATCACGAAAAGCACTTACGTCTAGTTCTTGATCGACTCCGTGAGCATAAGTTCTATGCCAAGTTCTCCAAGTGCGAATTTTGGCTCGATAAGGTTTTGTACCTGGGCCATATCATCTCAGCTGACGGCATTGCGGTAAATCCCGAGAAAGTTGAAGCAATTGTCAACTGGGAAGCTCCTCAGAACGTCAAGCAACTCCGCAGTTTTCTGGGTCTTGCCAGCTATTGCAGAAGGTTCGTTGAGAACTTCTCCAAGATTGCCAAGCCTCTTTCCAACTTGCTTCAGAAGAATGTCAAATACTTTTGGTCTCCAGAGTGTGAAGTGGCATTCAGAACTCTCAAAGAAAAGCTCGTCTCTGCTCCAGTTCTTACTCCTCCAGATGAGTCCAAGCCCTATGAAGTATTCTGTGATGCTTCTCTTCAAGGACTTGGTGGTGTGCTTATGCAAGATAAGAGAATTGTGGCATACACTTCTCGTCAGCTCAAGCCAAGTGAGAAGAACTATCCCACACATGATCTCGAGCTAGCAGCTGTGGTACATGCTTTGATTACGTGGAGACATCTGTTGTTGGGCAGAAAAGTCGACATCTTCACTGATCACAAGAGCTTGAAGTACATCTTCACACAGCCGAATCTGAACCTCCGCCAGACTCGTTGGGTTGAAATGATCCAAGAGTATGATCCCAGCATTGAATACACTCCTGGCAAGGCAAATGTGATTGCAGATGCTTTGAGCAGAAAGGCATATTGCAACAGCCTTCTTATCAAGCCGTTCCAGCCTGAGCTTTGTGAAGCATTCAGGAAACTCAACCTCCAAGTTGTTCCGCAGGGTTTTCTTGCAAATCTTCAAGTTGCTCCTACATTGGAAGATCAGGTCCGGGAGGCCCAACTCAGTGATGCCATGGTGCAGAAGGTGAAACATGGTATTGCAAAGGGCACTCCTAAATACAAGTGCTATCGTGTTGATGAGAGAGATACCTTGTTCTTCGAGGACAGACTCGTTGTTCCCAAAGGTGATCTCAGGAAGCTCATAATGGAAGAAGCACATGATTCTCTCCTTTCCATTCATCCTGGCAGGTCCAAGATGTACCAAGACCTCAAGCAATCTTACTGGTGGACACGCATGAAAAGGGAAATTGCCCAATTCGTGAATGAATGTGATGTTTGCAGAAGAGTGAAAGCAGAACATCAACGTCCAGCCGGTCTTCTCCAACCTCTTCCTATTCCTGAGTGGAAATTCGACCACATTGAAATGGATTTCGTCACTGGCTTTCCTAAGTCCAAGAGAGGGAATGATTCTATCTTTGTGGTGATTGACAAGCTTATCAAAGTCGTTCACTTCCTTCCAGTCAAAGAATCCATCAATGCAGCTCAATTGGCAGAGTTGTACACTTCCAGAATTGTGTCTTTACATGGCATTCCTCAAGTCATCTCCTCAGACCATGGAAGTTTGTTCACTTCAAAGTTCTGGGACTCCTTTCAGTCCGCCATGGGCACTAAGATCAGGTTCAACACTGCTTTTCACCCTCAGACTAGTGGTCAAGTCGAGCGAGTGAATTAGATTCTAGAAGACATGCTCAGAGCCTGTGTCATATCTTTTGGCATGAAATAGGAAGACTGCCTTCCATTTGCCGAGTTCTCTTACAACAACAACTTTCAAGCAAGTGCAGGCAAAGCTCCGTTTGAAATCCTCTATGGCAGAAAGTGCCGTACCCCTTTCAACTGGTCTGAAACAGGCGAACGTCAACTTCTTGGCAATGACTTGATCTCAGAAGCCGAAGAAATGTGCAAAGTCATACGTGAAAATCTCAAGACCGCTCAGTCGCGTCAGAAGAGCTACTATGACGGCAAGCATCGTGATTTGGCTTTCAACATTGGTGATCATGTCTATCTCTGTGTTTCTCCGATGAAAGGCACACAAAGATTCGGTATCAAAGGAAAGCTTGCTCCTAGATACGTCGGGCCTTTCAAGATTCTTGGAAAAAGAGGCGACCTAGCCTATCAACTCGAGCTCCCTTCCAACTTCGCCAATGTTCATGATGTGTTCCATGTGTCTCAACTCCGCAAATGCTTCAAGGCACCTAAACGCATGATTCCTTTTGAAGAGATTGATCTTCAACAAGATTTGTCCTACCGAGAGCATCCCGTTTCTATTCTCGAAGAAACCGAGCGCAAGACCCGCAACAAGTCCATCAAATTCTTGAAAGTCAAGCGGTCACATCATACCGACCGAGAGGCTACGTGGGAACGAGAAGATCATCTTCGTTTCGAGTACCCTTCCTTTTTCCAGTCCTAGATCTCGGGACGAGATCTTTTTGTAGTAGAGGAGAGTTTGTAATACCCCGGATGTAATACTTTCCCTTTTGGGCATATAATATATCTCTGGCTTCATCTGTTTCCATTCCGGGTTCTTTGTCTTTTGGGTTTTCGTCATTTTGTTGTGTGCGTGTGGCATTCATTCATATCTTGTAGTCATGTGCATCGCATTGCATTTGTGTTGTCGTTGCATCCGGTACCACGCGTTCCTTCCCGTTGTCCGTTTCGCGTTCCGGAGCTCCCTCACGTGTCTGAGGCGTCCCGTAGGCCTACTTTGGTGTTTGGCCGTGTAACGTTACCGGTGTGGCGCGAGACTTGTCGTGTGTTGTTGTTTTGGTGTGTGTAACCCGCCTGTCAAATCTCGTCGCGTTTCGAGTCCGTTTGCTACCCCAACAGTTATTCTTGTGGGCTCAAAGTGCCTCCACTTTGAGGCCCAAGACACCCCTCCAACAGCCCACCAAACCACTCCTAGCCACTTCTATCATCTAGGCCATCCAAATCTGATCGTGTGGTCGAAAACCGCACTCCATTTGGACAACCCTAGCTACTTGTGCCTATATATTTGTCCACTCCCTCAAATTTTGCCCCAAATTAAGGAAACCCTAGCTCCCCTAGCCACTTCTCTTCCACCTCCAGCCACCTCGCCGGAGTTCCGCCGGAATCTCGCCGGAGTTCGCCGGAATACCACCACCTCGCCGGAAAAACACCTCCACCACCTCCCTCCATCACCTCCGGCGCCCCACCGCAGCACCTCGTCGGCCGGACCAACCACCGCCGCCTCCCCATCTCCCAGATCTGGCCGGCCAGAGCGCCAGTCCTCCACCGCAGCTTCGATCGAAGCAGCCCTGCTGCCTGGACCTCGATCGGGGAGGATTCCGATCGGGTCAACGGATCCGCTCGCCCGGTTCGACCAGATCGCCAGCCTGGGCCTGATCGCCTCCAGCGACCGCCTCCCCCTTCCCGATCCGGCCCAGCCCTCCTGGCTCCCTCGCTCCTCCCAGGCGCCAGCCACCGAGGCCGCTTCCCCTCACCACCTTGCGCCGCCACCGCCACCTCCCGGCCCAGGGCCCGACTCCTCTAGCGACTGGGCCTCGCCCCGCCTCCTTCGGGCTGTCGCCACCTCCAGCCTCGCCAGCCGTCTCGCCTCCGCGCGCAAGGCCCCGCTCCAGCCGCCCTCGCGCGGGCCACCACCGCCAGGTGGGCCGAGGGCTCGCCTCCGCAGCCGCCGGGCCCAGCCGAGCCGCTTCGCGGGCCTCTCCAAGCCGCGGGCCTCTCCGTCCGCCTGGGCCAGCCGCCTCCCTTCGGCCGCGTCGGGCCAGCCGCCGCGCCACTGGGCCAGATCCACTCCTCAGGCCCGTTTTCCTCCAGATCTAGGTTGATTTCATATCCCTAAGTCCCAGATTTGTTTGTCTCTGATGCTATCTTGCAGCTGTGATAACTTCTTGTGTGTTGATCTGTTTTACGCAAATGACATGTCCAACGTTCGTGGTGACTAGCACTACGTTTCATTCCATTGTGCCATGCATGTTTGGGATCATCTAGATGCTTATTTTTCTGTTGCAAGAGTGCATCCCGATATAAACTGCTGCTATGTGTTGTTTTCATGCTATCTTTGCATAGTGATATCTTTTAGCTCGTTTACCCGAATTATGCAAATGACATGTCCACGTGTTCGTCTTGCCATGCTCTACATGTTGCTTGTGTTAGGTTGCATGATAGATTTAATCTTGCCATGTTTATCTCCGTTGCAAAGTGCTATGTGGCTGTTTAGTTGTTTAACTTGTTATGAGATGCCATCTTGTTGAGCTCATTGCTATCGTTGTGTTTATCTCCATGATGCATGCTTGTATGTTTCGGAATCACCTTCATGTGTACTTTGATGTGGTACTTACCACTTGCCATGTTTAGTTTTGAGGTGACTTAAACTTGCTCTTAAAGATGCCATGATGAAATTGCTGTTTTAACACTTAGTGAAATTTCACTAAGTCTGGAATCTGTAATTTCCGGATGCCATGTTTGCTTGCTGTTCTAGGACAAACCATGATAGTTTTGGGGTGAATCTTGATGGTTCCTTGTAGTATATATTTCTGGCTATCCATTCATGCTCTCACATGATTATTTGAGTGGCTGTATCATATTTAACTTTGGCTCCAAAGTTGCAATAAATTACTGCTGTCAGGATTTTGTTGTCAAGTTCAATATGTCCAAGCTTGTTGCTATTGATCCGTGGCTCCTTTGGGGGTGCACCTTTGGACTTATTTGCTGTAGGATATGTCTAGTTTATGTTCATGCTCTTTGCCATGATGTTTGAGTGTTGTAGCTTATTTATCTAGTGCTCCGAAGTTGCTATGTGGCTGTAATTTTTAGCTTGTGCATATTTCCTGTTTCGGGCATAACTTTTAGCCCGTAGCTCCGGTTTCACCAAGTCTTATATGAATCTTGATTGATTTTCCGTGTAGATTCATAATATCCTATTGTTATCATGTTTTTAAGTGTTTTGCTTGAGTGCTATTTTCCGTGCTCCGTGTGCTCCCTTACTGCATCCATCATGCATCCATCATTTTGTGTGCGCATTGCATCTTGTTGATTTGTGCCTTGTGTGATTGTATTGTTTAGAGCCGGAAGCTGAGACCGAGTACGAGTACGAGCACGAGGTTGCTACCGAGGTTGAGCACGAGGACCCTTCTTTCGATCCGAACGACTACTCTTCAGGCAAGATGACCGAACCCCGATAACATTACTATCTTTGCCTATTGCTAGAAGTCTCGATCTATAGTTTTGCCTCGATGCCCATGTCTTTCATGTCAGCCTCCTACTTGTAACCATGAACCTGTTTAACCACCCTACCTATGCAAACCGTTGAATGGCTAAGTACGCTTCGCTCAGCCCTTCTTATAGCATTGCTAGTTGTAGGTGAAGTTGAAGATGCTTGCTTCATGTTGAAGTTTGTTGGGTTATATCACACTATATAATTGCTAAATGAAATCATCTATATTTGGCAAGGGTGGAAGGCTAAGCCTTTTGCTTGGTGATTTGTTCCACTCATGCTACTAGGAACCGTATAAACCGGTGTTATGTTCCTTGATTATGCGTTCCTCACACGGTTGGGGTTTATGGGGCCCCCTCGATAAACCGCTAAGTACTAATTCTTTTCCAGCAAGTCCCAACACTGGTACTATTTGCCTAATAACTAATAAACTTGCATAGGGAGTAATTAACCCTCTTTCTTAATCAACAACCCCGGGCCAGTGCTCCACATGAGTGTTGGTCCGAAACGGGGAGTCTGCGGGGCCACCACGAGGAAACTCGAGGTTTGGTAAAAACCTGTAGAATCGCCCATCCGGTCGTGGCCTGAGACTAGATACGCGCGGCTATTGTCAGGGTGTCGGCACGCCGGGAGGATTTGCTGGATTAGCCTTACCTTAGTTCGGAGTATCTTGAGCACGGGATTCCAAGAATACTCGGGTCTTCCCACCTTGGAGTTGCGACTCCGCGGATCGTGGGCTTGTCATGGGCCAAGTTGGAACACCCCTGCAGGGTTATGAACTTTCGAAAGCCGTGCCCGCGGTTATGTGGCAGATGGGAGCTTGTTAATATCCGGTTGTAGATAACTTGACACAATGTTCCAATACACTACCAGCGTGTGTACCGTGACTGTCAATTTCCGAATAGGGATTCGGGAGTTGAACACGGTGGGGTTATGTTTGTTGAGCTTTAGTCTAGGATCACTTCGTGATCACCTCTCAACCGAGGCACTTCTCTTCTCGCGCTCCTTCACGTAAGCTAGTGCTAGTTGCTCCTGCAGACACTTATTCTTTTCTTCAGCCTTAACCTCTCCCAAGGCTGAGTCCTCTGTGGCTCATAGTTACTTCACCACACCAGATGCAGGTCCGATGGTGAGCTATCCAGGTGATGGCACCAAGCTAGACTGGGAGTATGACGAGGAGCGTAGTCGATACTATGTTCGTTATCCTGATGATCACTAGTGGAGACTTCTACTAGGATTCGATCCGACCTGTGGATTTAAATTATGTTTGGTATCTTGTCATTTGGATTTTACCCTTAGAGGGCTGTGATGTTTTATTGAATGATGATTGAGACATGTAATGTATTTGTGTGACGTGGCGAGTGTAAGCCAACTATTTTATGTTTTCCATCCCCATCTTTTACATGAGTTGTGCAAAGATACCAGACTTGCGATCATTCCAGCATGGGGTTATGTCTCTAAGTCGTGCCTCGACACGTAGGAGATATAGTCCCATCCTGGGCATTACGAAAAGCACCCCTTTAGCCCCGGTTCGTAGCACCAACCGGGACCAATGAGGTGCCGATATATACCCCCTCGCGCAAGAGCAGAGCACACTGCTCTGTTTTTTTTCTGGCCGAGGGGGAGAGGGGTTAGTGGTGCTCTAGCTCACCTCCTATGCACACAACGTGTTCGATGGAATGCCCGAGCCACACTAGTTAAGCTTTTCTCCTCTCGAAGCTCTATTTTCTCCGAGATTTGTCTAGGTTTAGCGGTCCGTCACGTCCCGTCCCCGTCTTCGCCGCCGTCGATCGCCCCCGCCGATCTCTTCACTGGCACCACCGTGGTGAGCCTATTGTTATGTCCATGCTTTTCTTACTTTTATTATTGCTTGTTACTATTGCTTTAGATAGATATTTGTCTAATTTTCTTACCTTTATTATTGCTTGTTATTATATAGTGCGATGGTTTTGATATCCGCCCATGTGGGCCCTCGTCCTGTCTACGATTCGGATGTGGTATATTATCTTTAATTTATAACTATTTGTTTTAGTGTTTATGATAGTTATGCCGACCAACCTGACATGCATAGATGTTTTATTATGTCTAGGAGGTAGTTGAACCGGAAATTCCAACCGACCCTCTTGTGGAGAGGTTAAATTTAGTTGAAGAGGAAAGCATTTCCTTAAAGAAAAAATTGGAAAAAATGGAGGAGGAGAAGATGGAATTGGAGTTGCATGTTGTGGAAGTCGTCGATGATCACAAGATCAAGATGGACCCTATTGTCGAGAGGTTAAATTTAGTTGAAGAAAAAAACAAATTCTTGAAGGGAAAAATAAAAAAAATTGAGGACGAGAAGATGATATTGGAGTTGCATGTTGCGGATGTCGTCGATGATCACATGATCAAGATGGATGCAATGCGGTTGAAGATTAGAAAGATTAGAAAATATGCCATTCATACCGAGGCTTGGTATCATTATGCCGTTGGATCAATTGTTACCTTGGTTGCGATTATGATCGCATTTGTTTTCGCATTGAAATGTTTTACATAGTTTCGATGTGTATGGAGAGCTATATGTTGTTAGATGAGAACTATATATGTATGTAATTTGGTTTTAATGTGATGATGAACTTCTATTAATTTGGTCATTTAATTATCTATTTATGATGTTCTGTAATGGTTTTTGACACACTTAATTATATATAACGCACGCAGATGAACCGACAATGGATGTACGGTGACAGACACACCTCCGAGTACATTAAGGGCGTGCATGAGTTTCTAAATGCGGCTGAGGCAAACAAGAAGAATGGTTTTATGTGTTGTCCATGCACTAAATGTGGGAATACGATGTCTTACTCTAACCGGAAAATCCTTCACTCCCACCTGCTTTACAAGGATTTCATGCCACACTATAATGTTTGGACGTGGCACGGAGAAATAGGGGTTATGATGGAAGACGGCGAAGAAGAAGAGTACGATGATAACTATGTGCCCCCTGAATACGGTGATGCTGCAATGGGGGGAGCTGGTGAAGATCAAGAGGAACCAGACGATGTGCCCAATGATGCTGCAACGGGTGAAGCTGCTGAAGATCAAGAGGAACCAAATGATGATCTCCGCCGGGTCATTGTCGATGCAAGGACGCAATGCGAAAGTCAAAAGGAGAAGCTGAAGTTCGATCGCATGTTAGAGGATCACAAAAAAGGGTTGTACTCCAATTGCGAAGATGGCAACACAAAGCTCGGTACCGTACTGGAATTGCTGCAGTGGAAGGCAGAGAATGCTGTGGCTGACAAAGGATTTGAGAAGCTACTGAAAATATTGAAGAAGAAGCTTCCGAAGGATAACGAATTGCCCGACAGTACATACACAGCAAAGAAGGTCGGATGCCCTCTAGGATTGGAGCTGCAAAAGATACATGCATGCCCTAATGACTGCATACTCTACCGCGGTGCATACAAGGATCTGAACGCATGCTCGGTATGCGGTGCATTGCGGTATAAGATGAGACGAGATGACCCTAGTGATGTTGACGGCGAGCCCGCCAGGAAGAGGGTTCCTGCGAAGGTGATGTGGTATGCCCCTATAATACCACGGTTGAAACGTTTGTTCAGAAATGGAGAGCATGCCAATTTGATGCGATGGCACAGTGAGGACCGTAAGAAAGACGGGAAGTTGAGAGCACCCGCTGACGGGTCGCAGTGGAGAAAAATAGAGAGAAAGTACTTGAAGGAGATTGCAAAGGACCTAAGGGACGTATGGTTTGCTTTAAGCGCGGATGACATTAATCCTTTCGGGGAGCAGAGCAGAAATCACAGCACCTGGCCCGTGACTCTATGTATGTATAACCTTCCTCCTTGGATGTGCATGAAGCGGAAGTTCATTATGATGCCAGTTCTCATCCAAGGCCCTAAGCAACCCGGCAACGACATTGATGTGTACCTAAGGCCATTAGTTGAAGAACTTTTACAGCTGTGGAATGGAAACGGTGTACGTGCGTGGGATGAGCACAGACAGGAGGAATTTGACCTAAAGGCGTTGCTGTTCGTGACCATCAACGATTGGCCCGCTCTCAGTAACCTTTCAGGACAGACAAACAAAGGATACAACGCATGCACGCACTGTTTAGATGACACTGAAAGTATATACCCGGACAAATGCAGGAAGAATGTGTACCTGGGCCATCGTCGATTTCTTCCGACCAACCATCAATGCCGAAAGAAAGGCAATCATTTCAAAGGCGAGGCAGATCACCGAAAGAAGCCCGCCATGCGTACCGGTGATCACGTACTTGCTATGGTCAATGATTTACACGTAATCTTTGAAAGGGCCCCGACGCACTAGCTGTTCCGAATGACGCTGAGGGACATGCACCCATGTGGAAGAAGAAATCTATATTTTGGGACCTACCCTACTGGAAAGACCTAGAGGTCCGCTCTTCAATCGACGTGATGCACGTAACGAAGAACCTTTGCGTGAACCTGCTAGGCTTCTTGGGCGTGTATGGAAAGACAAAAGATACAACTGAGGCACGGGAGGACCTGCAACGTTTGCACGAAAAAGATGACATCCCTCCGAAGCAGTATGAAGGTCCTGCCAGCTATGCTCTTACGAAAGAAGAGAAAGAAATCTTCTTCGAATGCCTGCTCAGTATGAAGGTCCCGATTGGCTTCTCATCGAATATAAAGGGAATAATAAATATGCCTGAGAAAAAGTTCCATAACCTAAAGTCTCATGACTGCCACATGATTATGACGCAACTGCTTCCGGTTGCATTGAGGGGGCTTCTACCGGAAAACGTCCGATTAGCCATTGTGAAGCTATGTGCATTCCTCAATGCAATCTCTCAGAAGGTGATCGATCCATAAATCGTACCAAGGCTAAGGTGTGACGTGGCGCAATGTCTTGTCAGTTTCGAGCTGGTGTTCCCACCATCCTTCTTCAATATCATGACACACGTCCTAGTTCATCTTATAATGCCCAGGATGGGACTATACCTCCTACGTGTCGAGGCACGACTTAAAGGTATAAGCCCATCCTAGAATGATCTCAAATTTGGTATGTTTGGACGACTCATGTAAAAGAGGGATTAAATTGCAAAAGGAGATAGTTGGCTTACACTCGCCACTTCACACAATACATTACATAAGCCAAAACATCATTCAAAACATCACAACCCGACTACGGGCGAAGATCCAAAAGAAAGATACCAAAACAACAAAAAGCCACAGGACAGGATCGAATCCTAGTAGAAACCACTACTGATCGTCGAAACGTCACAAGCAAATGGCCACTCTCTTCATCGACCTCCTGGTGAAGAACTTGAACCAGCTCCTGCTTCAAACTCGGCTGAACCTGCATCTGGTGTTGTAGTATCTGTGAGCCACGAGGACTCAGCAATCCCATAACCATGGGTATCAAGACTAGCAAAGCTTTACGGGTAGGAAGAGGTAAAGTGGTGAGGTTGCAGCAGCGGCTAAGCATAATATGGTGGCTAACTTACGAGTACCAGAATAAGATGAGCATCTACGCAAACGGTCGCAAAAGAAGTGATCGCTAAAGATCCTAAACTACATACGAATCAAACATAACCCCACCGGGTTCTCTTCTCAAAGTGAAAAGAGACAGTCACGGTTACTCACACAGTGGTGTGTTTTATCTCGGATCCTGTGTCAAGTTTTCTACAACCGGACATTAACAAATTCCAATCTGCCACATAACCGCGGGCACGACTTTCGAAAGATCATAACCCTGCAGGGGTGTTCCAACTTACCCCATCACAAGCTCTCACGATTAGCTGAAGTGATAAATATAATATCATCACTCCTTATCTTAGGGAAAACCGATCAGGCTCGGCATCCCGGTAGCACAAGTCATTTCGACAATGGTAAAACAAGTCCAGCAAGACCTCCAGGCATGCCGACACCCTGATAGTAGCCGCGCATATCTCGTCTCAGGCCACGTCCGGATGAGCAGTACGTACAGCAACCAAAGACCCCAGATAGCTGGGTGGCACCGCAAGTGGCTCTAGTTTGGGACCAACACCATCAGCACTGGCCCCCCTGCTATGTAGAATTAAGAATCCTCGGGGACGCGACCCCCTATGCAAATTTAATTATTTAATTAAGTTGTTATTATGAGGCATATTAAAACCAATGTTGGGCCTTGCTGGAGGAGTTTTATTCAAAGCCGAACTGTCAAGGGGTCCCCATCCACCCATCGTGTAAGGAACGCAAAATCAAGGAACATAATGCCGGTTTATCGGCGCCTAAGGTGGCATGAGTGGAACAAAACACCGAGCAAAAGGCCAAGCCTTCCACCCACGCCCAGTATATAGGTGTGTTGTAGGATCGAAAGTATGTCTAGAGGGGGGGTGATTAGACTACTTGTAAATATAAAAATTCTGCCTTTTGATCATGAACAGTTTTTGGCAGTTTCACAATTATGATCAAGACAAGTATCACCCTACACATGCAATTCTAGAGTATAAGCAGCGGAAAGTAAATTGCACATGTAGTAAAGAGAGGTGGAGAAGATCAAACGCAATTTGGAGACGCGGAGATTTTTCTCGTGGTTCCGATAGGTGGTGCTATCGTACATCCACGTTGATGGAGACTTCAACCCATGGAGGGTAACGGCTGCGCGAGTCCACGGAGGGCTCCACTCACGAAGGGTCCACGAAGAAGCAACCTTGTCTATTCCATCATGGCCTACGCCCACGGAGGGCTAGCCTTACTCGGGGTAGATCTTCATGAAGTAGGCGATCTCCTTGCCCTTACAAACTTCTTGGTTCAACTCCACATCTCGATGACGGAGGCTCCCAAGCGACACCTAACCAATCTAGGAGGCACCACCCTCCAAAAGGTAATAGATGTTGTAGATGATGATGAACTCCTTGCTCTTGTGCTTCAAATGATAATCTCCCCAACACTCAACTCTCCTCACTGATATGGCTGTGGTGGAAGAAAGGATTGAGTGGAAAGCAACTTGGGAAGGTTAGAAATCAAGTTTCATATGGTAGGAATGGAGCAACTTGATCTCAACACAAGGGTAGGTAGTTCTCTTCTCAGAAAGTGTAAGGTAGGAGTGGTAGTACTTTCTGATGGCTCTCTCAACGAATGAAGAGGGGGTGGAGGGGTATATATAGCCTCCACACAAAATCCAACCGTTACACACATAATTGAGCAATCTCGGTGAGACCGAAGTGGAAACTCGGTCAGACCGAAAGTTCAAATATAGTGAACGTTGGGGTTTTCGGTGGGACCGAAAATACCATCTCGGTTTGTCCGATATGAGTCAAAGGTAGGAACTTGCCAGTTTCGGTGGGACCGAAATCAACAACTCGGATATTCCGAAATGATGACAAACGGTTACAGAAGGTTGGCAGTCCATGTTTCGATGAGACCGAACTCAAAATCGGATTGACCGAAATTTCTAGGGTTTGGCTTATGGCTGAGGTGGTTCATCTCGGTGGGACTGAGTTGGAAGAATCGGTTTGTCCGAGATTACTTATGAGTGTGTATAGTAGTGAAAGTTGCTGATAGTTGAAGAAGCTAAATCACTAAGCACTTGAGCAACCAGATCATCAACACAACCTCATCCCCTTTTAATAGTATTGGCTTTTCCTATGGACTCAATGTGATCTTTGATCACTAAACCAAAAATGGAGTCTTGAGCTTTTGCCAATCCTTGCCTTAGCATTTTGAGGGGTCCACTTCTTCAGTCATTTCCATACCCATATCACTGAACTTCTCTGAAATGATTCTCAAGTAATTATTAGTTCAATGATATATATGTTGTTATTAATTACCAAAACCACCCGGGGATTAGTTGCACTTTCAATCTCCCCCTTTTTGGTAATTGATGACAACATATAGATCAAAGCTTCGACAAAAGATATGATCAATGAATAATATCGTCGCTTTGAGAAGTATGTGATAAACAAGAGCTCCCCCTAAATTTGTGCATTATTTAAAATTTGCGTTTGAATGCAAATGCACAATCGATTAGGATTATGGGTCACTCTTCCATGTCACATACATCTTGGTGGAGCGCACAAAATGATAAGAATGAATAACATGCACCCAATCACCAAGACATGAGTAAATAGCCATACAAGATAGGAATAGCATATGATAAGCATTAAGCACACATTAAAGCATGGTACGACTAAGCACTCATTAAGGTAGCATCAAACGTAGTAGCAAGCACACTGAAAGTTTCAAGAACCAAAAGAACCAAATGTATCTCAAAGAAAACCGGCAAAAGAACGAAAGAGCACTCTCTCTCTCGAAGCCCTATGATCTATACAATTTCTCCCCCTTTGGCAACAAGTTACCAAAAAGTTCGAAAAAGCATAGAGCTAAGCGTCACTGTGGGCTCCGCTGGCGGCTCCCGTCTGGGTAGATGTCGGAGTAGAAATGACGGCATCGGCGAAGACTTCAGCTGATGTCTGCGCTGGAGGAGTGGATGTTGGAGCTGTGGCTGGAGTAACTGCTGGAGCTGTAGGAGGTGCTGAAGTGGTAGCCCTGGAGTCAGTCACTGGGATAGCAGCTGATCGGGATCCTCTGGGAACCGGAACAGTCTGGCGATGAGAGTCCTGGACTAGGTCATCCTGCACGAGCTCTGCTCTGTCCTGCCTAGCTTCCTCCATGTCTGCCTCAAGCTTGTTGATGGTCACCTGAAGTTCAGTCAGCTTCACGTCCAAAGCGTGGATCTTGTGGTCAACAATCCTCTCTAGGCTCTCCTGAGATTGTTCAATGCTGGCCAGGCGTTGTTCAATCCTCTGGGTAGCTTCAAGAATCTGCTCTCCGAAGCTCTTTGGTTTAGCTGCTGCTGCTGCTGCCTCTTTATCAGCTTTGGCTTTCTTCGCAGCTTCAATCTTGGCTTGACCTTCAACTAAAGTTGGATCCTCCTCATCCATCACAACAATGTTATCTTCATGCTCTGGCTGCAGTGGCAAGTGCTTCCTATCCAACATGAATTTGCCCGTGCCAAACTTGGCATTGATAAGCATCTGAATCTGCGGGGCAAATCCACACGACCTCTTCTGGTCAGCTGCAGTCCTCTTAATGGTCTCTACCATTAAGTCCATCACCTTGAAGGGTGCCTTCTCATCAAGAATGTGCAGCATGTTGATAGAATAGCCTCGAATCATGCGATGGTCTCCAGACTTGGGCATCAAGGTATGCCTCAGAATAGTGTTTGTGGTAGTTAGACCTGCCTAGAGATAGTACACTGAGCCAAGCTTCCATCCTTCCAAATCTACAGCGGGGATCTCCTTGTACATGTTCTTCATGGAATCATGGTTCTTCTTAGGAATCCCATAGACATCAATGTCGTCCTCTCTCTGCACTGGAGCATTCAGAAGTTCTGCCCATTCTTCAACAGACGAAGAAAACCTTTGACCTTCAGTCATCCAGGTGATCTTCCCATCAGGATAGAAGTGGGCTGTGGCGTAGAACTGCATAATCATCTCGTCGTTCCAATCTGTCAGTTTCTGACCCACAAACTCATCAACTCCACATGCAGTGAAGCTCTCATGCACATGGGGAAAGAAGTCTCGGTGCTCTTCACTGTCAATGTACTCCCAGTCAACGTATCTGGTATCTGCAACAATAGGTTTCTTATCCATCAGCACGGTCTCATAGAAGTCCTGCTGCTCTCTGGTGTGGAATCTGGGGTCCACAGCAGTCCTTCTCCTCACGGCATATGGATCAGACTGTCTCCATAGCCTGAGACCTCTGTCCTTCCTTGCCTTCATATCCTCGGCTTGAGGATGAGCATCGTTGTGGAGTGGCAATTTAGGACGGAGCTTCAGCAACACATGTTCTTCTTCAGACTCAGACGGTGGCACATCACCTTTGTTCTTCTCAGAGGCTGGGATGTTCCTGGTTGTTCTCTTGGGCTTGGCAGAAGGCTTTGCTGGAGCTGCCTTAGCTTGAGCAGGCTTCTTGGGCTTAGAAGTGGCTTGAGCCCTAATTGCATCACCCATGAGTTTTTGCTTCTGAGGAGCAGGCTGGGGTGCTTCTTCTTCTTCTTCTTCAACAGCTGCTTCTGCATGAGGTTCAGCATACACAACTCTCTTCCTCTTGGAAGTTTTCTTCACCTTACTTGGGGCTGGCTCTCCCAAGTTCAGCTTCTTGGCAACAGCTGATTGCTTGACCTTGCTGGTGCCTTTCTTCGACTGCTGCCCTTCGTGCTCTTTGGCAACAACCTTTCTCTTGGGCTTGGAGGTTACTTTCTCAGCAACGAAGTCAGAGTCCTCATCATCAGAATTTCTCTGCTTTCTGGTTCTGGTGGCTGCAGGAGGCAAACCACTGGGGGTACTCCTCTCACCATCATCACTAGGACTACTAGCCTCAGGACTAGTATCTGCCTCAGGAATCTCTGCAAAAGGTGACTCAGACCTGTTCTGGCTGTCACTGGCATCTGACATGGCTGACAACCTGTGAAAAGATAAGGTATAGGTAGAGTAGAAGAGTTATCACAAACTGCAGAGTTTTTGCAAAAGAAATGAGTTCAAATCTTAGTTTTGAGTTTTCACAGAATGCATTTCGGTCAAACCGATTTCTAGTTTCGGTGAATCCGAAGTGTATAACAGAAACTTACACACCACTTTCGGTCAGACCGAAGTGGGTTTTGGTCCTGCCGAAACACTAGGGTTTCACTAAGACTCTACATCGGTCACACCGATTTGCACGACTCGGTTGGACCGAAAGGTGCAGTGCAATGGCCAGAGGCCAAATCGGTCATTCCGAGTTTTCAAAATCGGTTTCACCGAGATGTGTTCCGTGGAAACCTAAACCTAAGAATTTTGCTCGAAACTAGATCCGATCTGATGTTAAGGAAGATTTCAAACATGGCTAGATACAGGGCAAACCAATCGTGCAATGAATCAGATGGGGAGCACGAGAGGGATCGAGACTCACCCTAACTTGGTGGAGTCCCTCTACGGCGGCAACGGCGCGGAGAAGAAAACCGTTGACGGCGGCGGAGACCTGTGGCGAGGGCGCACATGCGACGACGGCGACGATCCGGAGACTAGGGCGACGGCAGCAGGGGACTTGGGGGCGAAACGGTTTGAAGAAATAATCGCGCGCTGCCCTCAGTATTTATATCCCCTTGCTGTCGGTGGGACCGAGTTGAAAAACTCGGTGACACCGAAATGGATAACTGCTGTGCAGTTACGCATATCGGTCACGCCGAGATTTTGAACTCGGTTTCACCGAGATGAAACCTAGATCAGTCTAAGCGTTTCGGTTGGACCGAGTGGGAAAAGTTTGTCAGACCGAAATTGACTTAGAAGGTTTTGGAAGTCAGCCTTAGACGGATCGGTGGCTCCGAGTGCTCCTCACTCGGAGGGTCCGAAAATGACTTGTTCAAAGTTTGTGATATGAGCATGAATAGAATTTGAGACAAGAAAGCATGGATAGCTAGGGAAGGTGCTTAGGCATTCTTGTCCATCCATTTGGCCAGAAAAATCAAAACAACCAAAGCAACAAATGGATGTCCTCGAATGGATAAAATCATGCATTCAACATGCTCACACAATAAGATAGCAAATGAAATATGTGTCAAACATGCACAACCAAAACTCTAGCTACTAGCACACAATTTGTCGATGACTAGGTCATCTATATATGAGTATATTGACTCCGGAGCCAAATGAGAACATTTGATCATAGGTCATACTCATCGTTTAAGCACAAGTGGGGTTACCACTTTTACATAAAGCATTCATGTGTTCACATCATTTGGAGATGCTTTAGCTCAATTTTTAGAGCAAAGCTCCCCCTAGATGTGAGAACCCCTTTTAAAGGGTCAAACTAACCTTGGGTTGTCGTAGAAGACTTCATGTAGATGTTGAAGATGTGGACGCTCAATGTTGATGTAGATCATCAAGAGTTGGGAGCTATCCTTTGGATTAGGGCACTTTCAATACCTACATGGGTTAGTCCCACAAGGAACAAACGAGGATATCCATAGACATAGATTGAAGTTCACAATAGATGATGTCCATGAAAGCAATGATTACCTTGTCCCTTGACTTACCAACAAGAGGGTTTGTGACTCCATGAACTAGTGCATGATGTGGAAGTTGATTGCACAAGTTGCCAAAATGAATATGAGTGAAGTATGTTGGCGGAGTCACCCTCAAGAACCTTCTAGTTCTTCTTCTTTGGGATCCACATCAACTTGATGGGAATCCTTGGGGTTGTAGTTGAGCTTGATGAAGTAGAACTTGACGTGTCCTTGGGAACCCACTTGACCATGGCTTGAGGTGCTTCAATGAATGCATCAATCTCCTCTTGAAGCTTGTCCTTGGCCTTTAGCTTGTGGTCTTGTGGTGGAAGGTCATCTTGAGCTTGTTCCACATTGGAAGAAGTAGGATCATACTTCTCCTTTTGAGAAACAAACTGTGGAGTAGGGTATTGACCTTCTTCCCACTCAACACCTTCGGCGTTGAACTTTCGCTCAAAACCAATCCCTTGATTCTTCCGGTGCCTTTCTTGTTTGCGAACAATTTCCTCAAAGTTCTTGCTTCCGGCAAGACTCTTGTAGACACCTTTCTCTATGATTTCCTTCAATAAGCTATTTTCTTGCTCAAGTGTAACTTGGCTTGAAACATTGTTAGTGGAATCAAGAGAACTACTAGAAGCAACAATATTATATTTAACATGGTTATTGTTACTACTAGAGGAAGAATTTTTCTTATGCTTGTCATGCTTAGTCTTAATAGGTGGCAAGAAATTAGACAAGAGAAGTCGTTTGGCAAGATATGAAGAACTCTTCTTTCGAAGATCGTCATTGATTGCTTTTAGAAACTCATGTTCTTGCTCTAGAGTGAGCTTCTCGAAGCGTAGCTTCTCATGAGATCTTAGGAGCTCTCTATGATCTTCTTGAGTTGTTTCATGAGCTAACTTAAGAGTGTTTAGTTCTTTAGTTAGACGCTCAATCTCCTTCATAGCATTGTCATTCGACTCTTCTCGACTATAAAGACTACTAGCATTTTCATCATTACTAAGCTCACTA
>LR738712.1:131938463-131951967 GCA_902687465.1 Secale cereale
CAAGTCATCCTCATCACTATCAAAGTCAATGAATTCAGGGTGTGTTACCTTGGGGCCTTTAGCCATGAAGCATCTTCCAATTCCCTCATTTGGTGAATCAAATAAGTCGTAGGAGTTGGAGTTGGAGGATACGAGAGCAAGACCGGCAACACCTTCATCTTGACTGTAGTCGGAGTCGGAGTGATAGCTTCCATCGGATTGATTGTCGGAGTCGGAGCCGGAGACCCATTCACCTACATGAGCTTGATGTCTTCTTCTTGTGTAGCTCCTTGATGACTTGTCTTTCCTCTCCGAATCCTTGCTTCTCCGAGAGGGTCTTCGTTCATAACGATCATCTCTACTCCTTCTCTCTCTCCGAGGTGACTCATCTCTTGATCTTCTTCTTGGAGATTCTTCTCTTCTCTTGTGGGGAGCCGTACACTCATTTGAGTAGTGTCCGGATCTTCCACAATTGTAGCAGTTTCGATCACGGCTAGAAGATCTCTTTTCATCATATGATCTAGATTTTGAGCTTCTTTCTTTGCCTCTATTCTTGTAGAACTTGTTGAAGTTCTTAACCATTAGGCTTATCTCTTCATTGGAAATTAACTTGTCACTTGAGGTTGTGGGAGCATCACTTGTAGCTTCGTAAGCACCACTTGACTTGTTGTGAAGCTCTTCCTTATCCTTAAGTGTCATCTCATGAGCAACAATTCTTCCAATGACTTCAGTTGGCTTGAGAGTCTTGTAGTTTGGCATCATTTGGATCAAAGTGCACACGGTGTCATATTTTCCATCCAAAGCTCTTAGAATCTTCTTGATGATGAATCGGTCGGTCATTTCTTCGCTTCCTAAGCCGGCAATCTCATTTGTGATGAGAGCAAGCCTAGAGTACATTTCAGCGACTCCTTCACCATCCTTCATCTTGAACTTGTCAAGTTGACCTTGAAGAATATCTAGCTTTGATTCCTTCACAGATTCAGTACCTTCGTGCATTTCTACCAAAGTATCCCAAATCTCTTTAGCATTCTCAAGACGGCTGATTTTGTTGAACTCCTCGGGACACAAGGCATTGAAGAGAATGTCACAAGCTTGAGCATTGTTTTGCAACATCCGCAACTCTTTCGGTGTAGCTTCGCGATCCGGAACTTTTCCTTCCTCGAAGAATTCACCTTGCATACCAACACAAATAATGCCCCATGCGGCTGGGTTATGACCAAGAATATGCATTTTCATTTTATGCTTCCAACTAGCAAAATTTGTACCATCAAAGTAAGGACCTCTACGATAATTACCCTCACTAGACGCCATACTCTCCTAGGTTGTGAAACCAAGCTTATGGAGTCCAATGCAATGGAAACCAAAACAATGGAGACCAAAGCTCTGATACCACTTGTAGGATCGAAAGTATGTCTAGAGGGTGGGTGATTAGACTACTTGTAAATATAAAAATTCTGCCTTTTGATCATGAACAGTTTTTGGCAGTTTCACAATTATGATCAAGACAAGTATCACCCTACACATGCAATTCTAGAGTATAAGCAGCGGAAAGTAAATTGCACATGTAGTAAAGAGAGGTGGAGAAGATCAAACGCAATTTGGAGACGCGGAGATTTTTCTCGTGGTTCCGATAGGTGGTGCTATCGTACATCCACGTTGATGGAGACTTCAACCCACGGAGGGTAACGGCTGCGCGAGTCCACGAAGGGCTCCACCCACGAAGGGTCCACGAAGAAGAAACCTTGTCTATTCCATCATGGCCTACGCCCACGGAGGGCTAGCCTTACTCGGGGTAGATCTTCACGAAGTAGGCGATCTCCTTGCCCTTACAAACTTCTTGGTTCAACTCCACATCTCGATGACGGAGGCTCCCAAGCGACACCTAACCAATCTAGGAGGCACCACCCTCCATAAGGTAATAGATGTTGTAGATGATGATGAACTCCTTGCTCTTGTGCTTCAAATGATAATCTCCCCAACACTCAACTCTCCTCACTGATATGGCTGTGGTGGAAGAAAGGATTGAGTGGAAAGCAACTTGGGAAGGTTATAAATCAAGTTTCATATGGTAGGAATGGAGCAACTTGATCTCAACACAAGGGTAGGTAGTTCTCTTCTCAGAAAGTGTAAGGTAGAAGTGGTAGTACTTTCTGATGGCTCTCTCAACGAATGAAGAGGGGGTGGAGGGGTATATATAGCCTCCACACAAAATCCAACCGTTACACACATAATTGACCAATCTCGGTGAGACCGAAGTGGAAACTCGGTCAGACCGAAAGTTCAAATATAGTGAACGTTGGGGTTTTCGGTGGGACCGAAAATACCATCTCGGTTTGTCCGATATGAGTCAAAGGTAGGAACTTGCCAGTTTCGGTGGGACCGAAATCAACAACTCGGATATTCTGAAATGATGACAAACGGTTACAGAAGGTTGGCAGTCCATGTTTCGGTGAGACCGAACTCAAAATCGGATTGACCGAAATTTCTAGGGTTTGGCTTATGGCTGAGGTGGTTCATCTCGGTGGGACTGAGTTGGAAGAATCGGTTTGTCCGAGATTACTTATGAGTGTGTATAGTAGTGAAAGTTGCTGATAGTTGAAGGAGCTAAATCACTAAGCACTTGAGCAACCAGATCATCAACACAACCTCATCCCCTTTTAATAGTATTGGCTTTTCCTATGGACTCAATGTGATCTTTGATCACTAAACCAAAAATGGAGTCTTGAGCTTTTGCCAATCCTTGCCTTAGCATTTTGAGGGGTCCACTTCTTCAGTCATTTCCATACCCATATCACTGAACTTCTCTGAAATGATTCTCAAGTAATTATTAGTTCAATGATATATATGTTGTTATTAATTACCAAAACCACCCGGGGATTAGTTGCACTTTCATGTGTTAATAATAATTAATAGATACTGTGATATGCCAACAACAAGTTCCCTCCTGGAACGAACTTCATCTTCACCTGCAACTAACAACGCTATAAGAGGGGCTGAGCAAGCGAGTAACATAGCCAAACAGTGGTTTTGCTAGGAAGGTGTCAAAGGTTAGAGGTTTCATGGCAACAAGGAGAGGCTGATATAAAAGATGGGTAGCGCGACATGTAACGATAGCATCGAGACAACTAAGCATGGCAATGGTAGTAAAGGTATCCAAGGGTATGATCATCTTGCCTGGGATTCCGCAAGGGAGAAGAACGGATCCATGAAGTAGACGGAGCAACACAGACGAGCAAAACCTCACAACTCCGGAACGAAACCGAAGCTAACAAGAGAAGCAACCGGAAAGAAGCAAACAACACGGTAAACACACAAGCATAAACATGGCATACGATGCACATCCAAGTATGATGCATGTCCGGTTTAAATATGCATGGCATGGCAGGGTGCACAAACAAAACTACAAGTTAAGTGGAGCTCAATATGCAACGAGTTGCATATTGACGAAACACCACATTATAATTATTTAATTGACTCTCGTTAATTACAAGACAATAATTAAATGTTTGTTAACATGGCAAGAGGTGAAGCTTAATAAAACTACACTATTTAGACATTTTAAATGAGGCCGGAAATAACAACAACATATCCGGAAAATCCCCATGAGCATGTTTAATAATTTAAAGCAACAACAATTAAACATATTAATGTTGTTAACATGATGCGGATGACATGATCAAGTTTATGCAAGTTTATTAAAAGTTAACATGAAGATGATATGAAGCATTTGTCACCGTGGTGTAATGAAAGGGTGCCATGGCAACGATCCGAAAATGATGCAACGCAACATCTCGGTTCCGGTAACTCGTTGAGAGACCGGTGCAAAAGATGACGTGAGCGAGTCAAACGAGACGAAAGGTGGGGTGATCCCGTCACCGGGTTCCCACGGGTCGGCGACGAGGCGACCGAGGAGCATGACAAAAGGACGAAACGGGCACGGAGCACACACGGGAAACAATTCATACAACCACAACAAGCATTCCACGAGTCATCCACGGGGTCGTCTCGTTATACCTTCGAAGCGTGCGTTTTGGGGCGGTTCGAGACGTAGAGGAAGAAGGCGTTCACGTTCGGAGAGGAAGTAGCCGTTCCGTAGAGGGAAGTAGTTGTTCACGTCGGTAGCGGCAGTAGGGGTTCCGTTCGTAGTTGTTCGGGTCGTCGTGGTACTCGTTCGGGTCACGAAGAGGTACTTGCCGCAACACCGGGCGTAGTCGTACACGGTCTTCGGTAGGGGTACTCGTTCCGTAGTGGGAAGTAGTTGTTCTGTTCGTAGATGTACTCGTCATCATAGCCGTTCGGTCGTCGTGGTACTTGGCATTGGTAGATGTACTCGTTCCGTTCGGTCTTGCCGGTCTCGTCTCGAGTCATGGTTAAACATGTCGTCGAGGTACTTGTTACATCACGATCGTAGTGGTACTTGGTCTCGCGTCGAACTTGCCAAAACCTGTTGGACCAAAACAACAACATATCCGACGGAAAACACATCAGCAGAAGGTCTCGGTCACGGCGAGGAGGGAGCCTGGACGAGGCATGGCAGCAGTAAAACTCGGAGCTCGGCTCCATGGCTTGACGAGGAGGCGAGGTAGAGGCTGCACGGGACGGGCAGAGGTGCGGCGCTGGAGAAGGGAGCGCTGGGCTCTGGAGAGGCGTGGAGCGCTCGTGGCCGCGCGACGAAGGAGCGGTGGCTGGAGGCCCGAGGCGCGGCGGCCTAGGCGCTACGGACGGCGCGGACATCACCGGCGCTGCAGGGCGAGAACGGGCACGGCGGCCGGTCGGGGTGCTGGGGATGGAGGCGGCCGTCGCGCTGCTGGCCAGCCCATCGCTGGAGAAGGGAGGGAGGCTGCTCCGGGCGCAGAAGGTGGAGGTCGCGGCCTCGCTCGGCGCTGCTGCTCGAGGCGAAGGGCACAGGGGCCATGGCTCGAGGAGGGAGCCGGAGGCGCGGGCCTCTGGTTGTCTGGGTGGCCGACGAGGCGGCGGCCTCGAGGAGAACGGAGGGAGGCCACGGGCTGGAAGGTCACGTCGGCCTGGCCTTGGAGAAGGAGGCGAGGGGAGATGGAGGGAATCGGGAGGGAGATCGATGGGGAACGGGCTAGAGGAGCGAGGGGAAAACGATGCGGCGGCTGGGAAGCACGAGGGAGGAGCGCTGCGGTGCGGGTGCGCTAGGTTAGGGTTCGGTGGTGCGGTCGGGCTGGCCTCTGGCCTGATGGGCCTGCTGGGAGGAGGAGGCCCAAGAGGGAGAGGGAGGCTGAGGCTGGCTTGGGCCTGTGGGACAAGGTTGACTAGACCTGGGCTGGTTCTCTCTTAATAAAAAGAGAGAAGAGAAGAAGGAAAAGAAAAAGAACATAGAGGAAAGAATAAATGAAAAGAAAGAGGGGGGGGGGGTTAAGGAAAAAGTTGCCCAAGGGATTATTATTTTTCTCGGGCTCATAAAAACGAGCACGGTCCGAGAAAAATAGAAAAGGCAAGATCGAAAGAAATAATTCAAACATATTTGAATTTAATCAAATGGGTTTGAACTAAGACTTGATTATAGAAGTGTCCAAAAATGTTCGAATTTTCGGAGGAGCCTCGATAAAAGGAAAAAGAATTATTGGAAAGGTTTTTGAAGGAGAAATTCGAAGTGAAATAGACATGGGGAAATTATGCACGTGTGTTGGTTAATTCCAAACAAATGGAATATTATTATATAGCTCCCTAATAATATTGAGAGGCTTTTATATGTTATAAAGAGAAGTCACCTTCCCTCGATTTAAATGGACCGAAGGTCCACACAATTTATTTAAGTTGAGATGCAAAATAAAATGACATGATGGCATGATGACATGATGCAGTGCAAAATAAATAACGCAAGCACAAATGAAACACACGGGAGACCCCGGAACATCTGGAATCTCTGGAATCTTCTGGGACGTCGGTCTTCGGGCGTCACAACTCTCCCACACTAACAGAGGATCTCGACCCGAGATCCTAGAGATGGCACCGGGTAAAAACGGAAGAGGAAGAGGTAAAACAAAGTTGCTTCTTTGAAAGACGAGTGAAACCAAAGAACCTTGAGAGGTTGAACAAATTGAAAGAAGAATACAACGGAGATGAACGTAGATGAGACACTCCGTTAGAAAAGAGGAACAAGGAGTATTATGAGAACCTTGAAGGTTGAAAGACATTAAACAAGAGCTTACGAACCAAAAGAATATGAAACTGCAATGGTATGGCCAAGGAATAAGAATGACAGAATTTGGACAGCACTCCATCTGAAAATGGAAGGAATTAACAAGAACTTGCCAAGTTGGAATGATACTTGATGAAAACAACAACACATTGCCTCCGAAACAATTAAAAGAATGGCACAAGGGTAAGAAGGATTCAGACAACACTCCGGTTAAAAAGATAGGCAAAACTAGATAAGATGAGGGAACTAGAATGTAGGTGACAACATTCCAGTTAAATGATAAGCAAGGAAAAGAACAAGATCTCAATAAAATGAGATGATGGTTAAAGAGAGCAATATCACCAAGCCTCCGGAATGAAAGAATATATGCTAGATCGTTGGACAGAAAAGAACGGAGAATGAAATGACAACTTCTCTCAAAATTGAATTAGGAAATCCTCCTTACAAGAAGGGTTGAACAGAGTTGTTTTTAAAAAATCAACAACGAAAACGAATAAGCTTGAAGTGGGCTTATGGAAAACATCTCAAAATTATGAGGTGACAACCAGCCACTAACGAAAACATTTGATTGGATTGAGATCAACAAGGAGACGATAAACTTATTTCACCGGAATGATAAATGAAGAACTTGGGTCATTATAAGCACCATAATAGCAACAATTCTCAGGGAAAGCTTTTAGGTGAAATACAACCCAAGATAACTCCAACTAATAATTGAAGAGTTGAAAAGATCTCCTGAACAAGGAAAATGATGGTTTTAAATATCCCATTCTTGATAACTTGTGAATCATGAAACATGAAGGAATTGTCAAGAATGACATAACACCACCTCAAAAGATAAGGGAGCAAGAATTGCACTTGGAAAGCATGATGAAGAATGCTTGAGCTCCAACAAGAATCTTGAAGAAGACTTCGAGGATGAATTAAACGATGATGAACCACCATGAAGAACTCCGGTAATGAAAGCATGAGAAGTGAAAGATGAAAAGAATAAGATTCAAGGCCTGCGATGAATTAGATTGAGGTTTGAAATGATATAATTGAAATAACATGGAGCTCCGGAAAACAAGATGAACAACTTAGAACCAAGGATATAAATGATGAACAAGCTCTGGAAAAGAGATTAGATCACCTCGAGGAAATAAGAATAAGATTTATGTTATGCATATCCTTCACCAATTTAAATTGATGACAACCAAAGGATTTGGCATACTACTTATTCTCGTTGGAAAGAATTAACGAGAGATCTAGCACAAGCTTGGGTAAATCTTCAACGAAGCACCGGTAGGATTATGAAAAGAACAAATGAATTAATACGATAACAACGGAAGAGTAATCTTGAAAGAACCACCGTAAAATATGGAGACAAACGAAGAGGCATCAATGAAGAATATTTGGAGGACGAAGTTGAAAACTAAGAACGAAGAAATCTTCTGAAATGATGGCCTTCGGAGGATCACAAAGAAAAGAATTCATGAAATGCTTTGGATGGGTATAAAAGAATTCCTCGTGATCGAAACAATAATGAGGATGGCATGAAGCTAGAATCACGAATCTTCAAGAAGACGGGCCAAGAATAAGAGAAACACTTCTCCGGTCTCCAAATGTTGAGAATGAAGACGAGAAATGCCATAAGAATTGTTGAGCACTCTGGAATGAAGAATTAAAAAGGTTGAAACAATGAAGAAAAAGAATTTGAAAGCGATCTTGGAGAATGCATGTGACTTATGAGGATCATTCTTACGTCACACCTAAAAAGAATTTGAGAATAACTCCGGAAATTAGAAGAGTTAGGTAAGATCCTGGAAAAGACTTGTGGGTTAGGGCCCACTAAAGAAAACCGTTGAAAAAGGTTGCTTCAGAGATATTGCACCGGTTGAATTAAATGACTTGAATAAGATAACAATCCTTAAAATAATTTGACAGGATTAAGAATGGAATTATGAATCTTCAGCACTCCGGATATGAATAGCAAGAGGAGAATGATTAATTGGTGCACCAGAATAAGAAAGCATTGTGAAAAGAGGAAAAGGATCAGATCAACACCGAAATCTTGAATTACATCCACCGGCAGAATCTGAGAACAAAAGAATGATGAACTTGAAGCTCTTGAGCATCTTCACGATAAGCACCGGATAAGAACATTGAAGGAAAAAAATGAAGAAATATCACATGAATAAAATGGATATTTCATTTGAGAATTTCTGACTCCAAGAAGAAGAAGGGTGGGAGGGTGGGGAAAACAAAGACAACTTGAGACGAACAAATGGACACCGGTTGAAAAGGATTAACATGAAGATATCGATGGTTAAGAAGAACTAGCACTCCCATAGAAATATGAGAACACCGATTAGGAAAGGTATGGAATCAACATTTGCCATCGAAGCAACTCGAATACCAGAATCAAAACAAGAACAAATGATAGATATGCAACATGATCTTCACAATATCATCCGAGCAGAGAATTGAACGAATGAATTCCGCAGGTACATCAACTTGTCGAGAAGCCAGTTGAGAGAAGGAAAAAAAGGTAAATAAAAAGGAACAAGGAACAAACAGAACAAATACAAGATAGAAGCTTCGTTCGACATATTCGTGCTGAAAGCTCATGGAACATGTTACGAAAGGGTTTTGCAATCCCCGGATCAGCATAGCCAAGGACCCTTTAAGATGTAACTCCCGATCAGAACAAGTCCATAAAACCACTTCACTCAATGTAGAACCCCGAACTTCATATCATGCACTCGTTGGAAGAATGCCTAGAACTACTAGATGAACCCACCTATTAATTTCCGAAAGTTTCCAGTTATGCAATCAGGTGTTGGGGATACAGGGGAAGCACCGCGCAATCAACTCTAAACCTACATCCAGCTGTATCCA
The DNA here is from genome assembly GCA_902687465.1 of Secale cereale. Lineage (NCBI taxonomy): Eukaryota > Viridiplantae > Streptophyta > Magnoliopsida > Poales > Poaceae > Secale > Secale cereale. The sequence goes on from LR738712.1 coordinate 131,947,492, forward strand.
TCCTTCAACACATAACCAGTCTTTCTCGGAAACCGTTTACCTCGGACCTTTGTAACGCATCCACTATACAAGCTATGGCAATACTCCCGAACTACCTCCCCAGTACTGGGTGATGTCGGGGTTATCTTGCCACCAACCGCATAGGAGAGTTTTCGATGTCGGCCGTCTTAAGTATTCTAGTACTGCCGCGATGGATTTGTGACGACAACACCTCGGAGCTCAACTCCCCGGGACACTGCCACAACCCCTAATGACAGGAGGCATCGAGAACAATGTTCTCGTCACAAAGACATCGGAACAATCCAAACAATACTCGCGAGATCCTAAAAAAAATTTGGTGCAATTTTTGAAAGTAGAAGAGGCAAGAGTAGTCGTCAGGAGTCCTCACCAGAGTGAAAAGAGATGAGAAGCAAAGAAATCCTACTCTCCGATATATATATATAGGACTCAAAACATTTTTAAGTGTGTGCCTAGAATCAACCGACAACGATTCGATCAACCAGTGGGGGCTTCTAGGTCGGAGAAGGCTCTGAATACCAACTTATAATGCCCAGGATGGGACTATACCTCCTACGTGTCGAGGCACGACTTAAAGGTATAAGCCCATCCTAGAATGATCTCAAGTTTGGTATCTTTGCACGACTCATGTAAAAGAGGGATTAAATTGCAAAAGGAGATAGTTGGCTTACACTCGCCACTTCACACAATACAATACATAAGCCAAAACATCATTCAAAACATCACAACCCGACTACGGGCGAAGATCCAAAAGAAAGATACCAAAACAACAAAAAGCCACAGGACAGGATCGAATCCTAGTAGAAACCACTACTGATCGTCGAAACGTCACAAGCAAACGGCCACTCTCTTCATCGAGCTCCTGGTGAAGAACTTGAACCAGCTCCTGCTTCAAACTCGGCTGAACCTGCATCTGGTGTTGTAGTATCTGTGAGCCACGAGGACTCAGCAATCCCATAACCATGGGTATCAAGACTAGCAAAGCTTTACGGGTAGGAAGAGGTAAAGTGGTGAGGTTGCAGCAGCGGCTAAGCATAATATGGTGGCTAACTTACGAGTACCAGAATAAGATGAGCATCTACGCAAACGGTCGCAAAAGAAGTGATCGCTAAAGATCCTAAACTACATACGAATCAAACATAACCCCACCGTGTTCTCTTCTCAAAGTGAAAAGAGACAGTCACGGTTACTCACACAGTGGTGTGTTTTATCTCGGATCCTCTGTCAAGTTTTCTACAACCGGACATTAACAAATTCCAATCTGCCACATAACCGCGGGTACGGCTTTCGAAAGATCATAACCCTGCAGGGGTGTTCCAACTTAGCCCATCACAAGCTCTCACGATTAGCTGAAGTGATAAATATAATATCATCACTCCTTATCTTAGGGAAAACCGATCAGGCTCGGCATCCCGGTAGCACAAGTCATTTCGACAATGGTAAAACAAGTCCAGCAAGACCTCCCGGCGTGCCGACACCCTGATAGTAGCCGCGCGTATCTCGTCTCAGGCCACGTCCGGATGAGCAGTACGTACAGCAACCAAAGACCCCAGATAACTGGGTGGCACCGCAAGTGGCTCTAGTTTGGGACCAACACCATCAGCACTGGCCCCCCCTGCTATGTAGAATTAAGAATCCTCGGGGACGCGACCCCCTATGCAAATTTAATTATTTAATTAAGTTGTTATTATGAGGCAAATTAAAACCAATGTTTGGCCTTGCTGGAGGAGTTTTATTCAAAGCCGAACTGTCAAGGGGTCCCCATCCACCCATCGTGTAAGGAACGCAAAATCAAGGAACATAATGCCGGTTTATCGGCGCCTAAGGTGGCATGAGTGGAACAAAACACCGAGCAAAAGGCCAAGCCTTCCACCCACGCCCAGTATATAGGTGTGTTAATAATAATTAATAGATATTGTGATATGCCAACAACAAGTTCCCTCCTGGAACGAACTTCATCTTCACCTGCAACTAACAACGCTATAAGAGGGGCTGAGCAAGCGAGTAACATAGCCAAACAGTGGTTTTGCTAGGAAGGTGTCAAAGGTTAGAGGTTTCATGGCAACAAGGAGAGGCTGACATAAAAGATGGGTAGCGCGACATGTAACGATAGCATCGAGACAACTAAGCATGGCAATGGTAGTAAAGGTATCGAAGGGTATGATCATCTTGCCTGGGATTCCGCAAGGGAGAAGAACGGATCCATGAAGTAGACGGAGCAACACAGACGAGCGAAACCTCACAACTCCGGAACGAAACCGAAGCTAACAAGAGAAGCAACCGGAAAGAAGCAAACAACACGGTAAACACACAAGCATAAACATGGCATACGATGCACATCCAAGTATGATGCATGTCCGGTTTAAATATGCATGGCATGGCAGGGTGCACAAACAAAATTACAAGTTAAGTGGAGCTCAATATGCAACGAGTTGCATATTGACGAAACACCACATTATAATTATTTAATTGACTCTCGTTAATTACAAGAAAATAATTAAATGTTTGTTAACATGGCAAGAGGTGAAGCTTAATAAAACTACACTATTTAGACATTTTAAATGAGGCCGGAAATAACAACAACATATCCGGAAAATCCCCATGAGCATGTTTAATAATTTAAAGCAACAACAATTAAACATATTAATGTTGTTAACATGATGCGGATGACATGATCAAGTTTATGCAAGTTTATTAAAATTTAACATGAAGATGATATGAAGCATTTGTCACCGTGGTGTAATGAAAGGGTGCCACGGCAACGATCCGAAAATGATGCAACGCAACATCTCGGTTCCGGTAACTCGTTGAGAGACCGGTGCAAAAGATGACGTGAGCGAGTCAACGAGACGAAAGGTGGGGTGATCCCGTCACCGGGTTCCCACGGGTCGGCGACGAGGCGACCGAGGAGCATGACAAAAGGACGAAACGGGCACGGAGCACACACGGGAAACAATTCATACAACCACAACAAGCATTCCACGAGTCATCCACGGGGTCGTCTCGTTATACCTTCGAAGCGTGCGTTTTGGGGCGGTTCGAGACGTAGAGGAAGAAGGCGTTCACGTTCGGAGAGGAAGTAGCCGTTCCGTAGAGGGAAGTAGTTGTTCACGTCGGTAGCGGCAGTAGGGGTTCCGTTCATAGTTGTTTGGGTCGTCGTGGTACTCGTTCGGGTCACGAAGAGGTACTTGCCGCAACACCGGGCGTAGTCGTACACGGTCTTCGGTAGGGGTACTCGTTCCGTAGTGGGAAGTAGTTGTTCCGTTCGTAGATGTACTCGTCATCATAGCCGTTCGGTCGTCGTGGTACTTGGCATCGGTAGATGTACTCGTTCCGTTCGGTCTTGCCGGTCTCGTCTCGAGTCATGGTCGAACATGTCGTCGAGGTACTTGTTACATCACGATCGTAGTGGTACTTGGTCTCGCGTCGAACTTGCCAAAACCTGCTGGACCAAAACAACAACATATCCGACGGAAAACACAGCAGCAGAAGGTCTCGGTCACGGCGAGGAGGGAGCCTGGACGAGGCATGGCAGTAAAACTCGGAGCTCGGCTCCATGGCTTGACGAGGAGGCGAGGTAGAGGCTGCACGGGACGGGCAGAGGTGCGGCGCTGGAGAAGGGAGCGCTGGGCTCTGGAGAGGCGCGGAGCGCTCGTGGCCGCGCGACGAAGGAGCGGTGGCTGGAGGCCCGAGGCGCGGCGGCCTAGGCGCTACGGACGGCGCGGCCATCGCCGGCGCTGCAGGGCAAAAACGGGCACGGCGGCCGGTCGGGGTGCTGGGGATGGAGGCGGCCGTCGCGCTGCTGGCCAGCCCGTCGCTGGAGAAGGGAGGGAGGCGGCTCCGGGCGCAGAAGGTGGAGGTCGCGGCCTCGCTCGGCGCTGCTGCTCGAGGCGAAGGGTGCAGGGGCCATGGCTCGAGGAGGGAGCCGGAGGCGCGGGCCTCTGGTTGTCTGGGTGGCCAACGAGGCGGCGGCCTCGAGGAGAACGGAGGGAGGCCACGGGCTGGAAGGTCACGTCGGCCTGGCCTTGGAGAAGGAGGCGAGGGGAGATGGAGGGAATCTGGAGGGAGATCAATGGGGAACGGGCTAGAGGAGCGAGGGGAAAACGATGCGGCGGCTGGGAAGCACGAGGGAGGAGCCCTGCGGTGCGGGTGCGCTAGGTTAGGGTTCGGTGGTGCGGTCGGGCTGGCCTCTGGCCTGATGGGCCTGCTGGGAGGAGGAGGCCCAAGAGGGAGAGGGAGGCTGAGGCTGGCTTGGGCCTGTGGGACAAGGTTGACTGGACCTGGGCTGGTTCTCTCTTAATAAAAAGAGAGAAGAGAAGAAGGAAAAGAAAAAGAACATAGAGGAAAGAATAAATGAAAAGAAAGAGGGGGGTTAAGGAAAAAGTTGCCCAAGGGATTATTATTTTTCTCGGGCTCATAAAAACGAGCACGGTCCGAGAAAAATAGAAAAGGCAAGAT
>LR738712.1:131971443-132064015 GCA_902687465.1 Secale cereale
CCCCCCCCCCCCCAGCTATTTGAGACTAACCATAAGAAAACATGAACTACTAAGCGCCATTATGCATGTAGCATCTTTATCATAGACATATCAACCAATGCAACGGAAGCAAACTCTCTTAATAAGGTGAGCATGATAACTAAAGAGAGTTCAAGCAACCAACTAAACAAAAGCTCTTTTAAAAAGATAAGCATGAAAGTTAAGAGCTAAGCATGATAGTAGCTATTGAAAGACAAAGAACACACACAGAAGAGATAGACATGAAAATTCTATGTTATGTTCTAGGTAGAAGTGGAGCGTGTTTCTCTCCCACATAAAGAAAGCTGAGTTCCGACTCGTTATGAAAAGCTAAAGAAAACTAAAAGGAAAACTAAAGCAAGACGCTCCAAGCATAGCACATAACACATGAAGTGATAAAAATATAGTGGAACGAAAGACGAACTGATAATGTTGATGGAGAAGGGGATGCACGGGGGCATCCCCAAGCTTAGACGCTTGAGTCTCCTTGAATATTTCTTGGGGGTGCATGGGGGCATCCCCAAGCTTGAGCATTTGACCCTCCTGAATCTTTTTATCATCTTCTCTCGCACACTTGAAAACTCCCTTCATACATAACTCATAATAATCTGATTAGCGAGGTTAGTACCCTTAATAAAATAATTGTTCCTTGCTGGAAATAAAGATATTCTTGAAGGTCTACTGTTTCTCAAGATTGCCAAAAGGTTTTTGCAAAGAAAAAGCAAGCTCTAGGTTTGCAAAATGAAGGAAAGGCAAAACAGGACAGAATCTGTGAAAAACAGAACAACAGGTAGTAAATGATTTTTTCGGGGCACTTCTGCAACTCTAATAAAAAAACTCAGAACAGACGCACGAAAGACAATTATATAGAGCACGCTGTCGAAAAAATTCAAACCAAAAAGATGATCTGGTGATTTTATATGAATTTTTCTATCCAAGGACAAAATCTGTTTCCTGGACAGCACGTCACAACTTTTGAACTTTCTAGCAATCAGAGGCTACACTTGGCACAAAATTGAAAAGTAAAGATACAATGATGACGCTACTGTAGTAACAACATCAAGACACAACAAAAGCAAAATAAAATTTATTCATTGGGCTGCCTCCCAAAAGCGCTTTCTTTTATGCCTTTAAGCTAGGCATAATGCATAGAGGAATCAATAACCATCATAATAATCGGAGTTATAAATTGCTTCAAATGGTTCCTCAACAAGTTCACTCTTGTTCCTTCTAGGAAAGGGGTACACACCTTTTGCCTTTCCGCGCAAGCGGATTTGTCCCTTACCTATATCGATGAAGCCTTTTACCGCTCGGAGGAAATCCCTTCCAAGCACTATATTTCCTTGGTTTGGATCCATGATGAAGAAATCAATCATTGCAATCCCTTTAAGGAATTTAACTGGCACGTCTTTTATTCTTCCCTAGATTTCAGAAATGTCTCCATTAGTGTGTTCATGATAAGATGGTGATATATCCATGTTAAGTTTTAAAGAATCATGAACAATTTTTGGCATAGTAGAAACCATAGATCCAATATCACAATAAGCAAGGAAGTCTTGATTAGAGATGCTAATCCTTACAAAAGGCTCCCAATCATTGTCTATTTCCAAAATATCTCTCTTATTGGGTTTGGGTTTCTCTACCTTCATCAAGTCTAGAGCATCCATTCTCTTCTCAATAGTAGCAAGTCTATCTATGACAATATCAAAGTTATGATCATAAACAAAGTAACTAGATAGACCATGTATAATTTCAAGAGCTCTAGATTCATCACACTCTAGGAAATCTCCCTCAGCTATAATATCAAGAGAGTGTTTACACCATTTAAAAAGACCATGGTAAAAATTTCTAAGCACAATTTTTATAGGTATCCAAGGCATAATTCTCCTATGTGCATCAGAAATTCTGTCCCATGCCTTCTTCATATTTTCTCCATCCCTTTGATGGAAATCTAGGACTTCTGATTCCCTCAAAGCACCAGATCCTAACATGCTTGACTAAACAGAAAGGACTACTAGCAAATAATTAATATATTTTTTTTGGTTTTCGATAAAAGATACTAAAGCAAAACTGAAAGGTAAACTAACAAGACTAAAAAGCAAAGGTAAAAGATAGCGTGCAACTCCCCTATCCTGAAGAGTGGAGTCCCCGGCAACGGCGCCAGAAAACTTTGCTTGATGGCTTCTCGCCCCTCGTTGGTTACCCCAAGTGGAAGGTTTGAGATGCAGTGTAGCGGAAGTTTTCCCTAGGCAATACCAAGGATCGATTTCCCTGAGACTCCCAGTTTCAACAAGAAGGTGTCAACTGCTAACGGCGCCAGATATTAGCAATCAACGTGGACCTGCACACAGATACAAATAACTTTGCTCCCAACGAGTAAAGAGAGGTTGTCAATCCCTCCGGCCTTGTAGTTTACAAAGGATCAAACACAAGTGATAGTAATGATAGGTATAATTGCAATAGTAAATAAAAGCGGAAAGTAAATAGCGGATGTGATCAATGATGGTAATATGGACCGGAGTCTCCTGATGTTCACTAGTGATGTCTCTCTCCCAAAAGACGATAAAACAGCTATGTGAGGTAAACGAATTACAGCTAGGCAATTGACAGAACCATGAACGCAAACCAATGCTGACTATATTGCAAGAAAGGTAGAGGTACAAAGCATGGGCGGTACGCCGAGGTAAGTAGACCGAAATCCATCTGCATCTACTACTAATCATTCACCTTGAGATATCTATCCAGAACATCTCGCTGGTATTATGTTGCGAGTCCCACCCATAGTGTAAACTCAAAGCAACAGACAACTGCATTAAAAGAACTTTGCGTAAAGTAAACATTCCTTGCACCCGCGGGCACAAGCACCGTTGTTTTCCCCCTTGTGGCAACAGCACATCCCCTAGACTCATGTTTCTGTCACTCAAACTAGTCATCGAGGGGCATGAACCCACAATCGAGCATAACGTTCCCTCTTGGAGTCACTACCTACTACTTGGCCAAAGCAATAAATAACAACGGAGAACATGCAAGAATTACTCACGAACATAAATATAAAAGAGGTAGATCAAATATATTACTCAAACACAATCTGAATATAATCTCACAATCCATCGGATCCCAGCAAACTCATCATAGCAACAGCATAAGGATTACATATGTGCCTCGATCATGTAGGGCAGCTCACGAGGACTAATTAGTGAAGCACAAGAATGGGAGGAGAACATCACATAGCTACTGGTCATGGACCCATGGTCCAAGGGAGACTACTCACAACTCATCCGGGAGGCGTCCATGGTGGTGGAGAGGCTCCCGGTGGTGATCCTCCCATTCGGTAGGGTGCCGAGAAGAGTTCTCCTGGTGCTCCCGATCTTGGAAGCGGCGGCGGCGGCGAAACATAGATGAGATCGCGAAAAAGAGTTCCCGTCTCGAGGGTTTCGGGAGACGGTATAAATATATGCCAAAGGGGGGCATCAGACGAGGCTCGGGGGGCCCAGGCCCCCCCCGGCACGGCCAGGGGGGCCGCGCCACCAGGTCGCCTGGGGCCCTGGTGGCCCCCCTCCGGCTGTGCTTCGGGTGCCTGGTAGCTTCTGGAACGCTGATTTTTTATATAATTTTTCCGGGATTTTTCTGGCAGTTCTCGTAATGTGAAAACCTGAAATACAAAAACAGCCGAAAACAGAAACTGGCACTGGGGTGCACTGAGTTAATAGGTTAGTCCAAATATGATCAAAAGTGCATGGAAGTGTATAAATAACATAGCAATATCACCCAAAAGAGGCATAGAGCAAGCAGAAATTATAGATACGTTTTGGACGTATCAGTAGGTCCCAAAATATAGATTTCTTCTTGCACATGGGTGCGCGTCCCTCATCGTCATTCGGAACAAATAGTCCGCCGGGGCCCTTTCCAAAGATTACCTGTAAATCATTGAACATAGCAAGTACGTGATCACCAGTACGCATGGCGGGCTTCTTCCGGTGATCTGCCTCGCCTTTGAAATGCTTGCCTTTCTTTCGACATTGATGATTGGTCGGAAGAAATCGACGATGCCCCAGGTACACATTCTTCCTGCCTCTGTCCAGGTATATACTTTGGGTGTCATCTAAACAGTGCGTGCATGCGTGGTATCCCTTGTTTGTTTGTCCTGAAAGATTACTGAGAGCAGGCCAATCATTGATGGTTACAAACAACAACACATGTAGGTCAAATTCCTCCTGGTTGGCCTCATCCCATGCACGTACACCTTGTCCATTCCATAGCTATAAAAGTTCTTCAACTAATGGCCTTAGCTGCACATCAATGTCGTTGTCGGGTTGCTTAGGGCCTTGGATGAGCATTGGCATCATAATGAACTTCCGCTTCATGCACAACCAAGGAGGAAGGTTATAGATACATAGAGTCACGAGCCAGGTGATGTGATTGCTGCTCTGCTCCCCAAAAGGATTAATGCCATCCGCGCTTAAACCAAACTATACGTTCCTTGCGTCACCTGCAAACTCCTCCCAGTACGTTCTCTCGATTTTTCTCCACTGCGACCCGTCAGCGGGTGCTCTCAACTTCCCGTCTTTCTTACGGTCCTCTGCATGCCATCGCATCAACTTGGCATGCTCTTTGTTTCTGAATAGACATTTCAACCGTGGTATTATAGGAGCATACCACATCACCTTGGCAGGAACCTAGGGCGCTCGCCGTCAACATCACTAGGGTCATCTCGTCTGATCTTATACCGCAAGGCACTGCATACCGGGCATGCGTTCAAATGCTCATACGCACCGCGGTACAGGATGCAGTCATTAGTGCATGCATTTATTTTATGCACCTCCAATCCTAGAGGGCATACGACCTTCTTTGCCGCGTACGTACTGTCGGGCAATTCGTTATCCTTTGGAAGCTTCTTCTTCAATATTTTGAGTAGTTTCTCAAATCCTTTGTCAGGGACACCATTCTCTACCTTCCACTTCAGCAATTCCAGTACGGTACCGAGCTTCGTGTTGCCCTCTTCGCAATTGGGGTACAACCCTTTTTTGTAATCCTCCAACATGCGATCGAACTTCAGCTTCTCCTTTTCACTTTCGCACTGTCTCCTTGCATCAACAATGACCCGTCGGTGATCATCGTCGGGCACAACATCGTATGGTTCCTCTTGACCTTCAACAGCTTCCCCCGTTGCAGCATCACCATATTCCGGGGGCACATAGTTTTCATCGTCCTCTTCTTCTTTGTTGTCTTCCATCATAACCCCTATTTCTCCGTGCTTGGTCCAAACATTATAGTGTGGCATAAAACCCTTATAAAGTAGGTGGGTGTGAAGGGTGCTCGAGTCAGAGTTAGACCTCGTATTCCCACAGATAGTGCATGGACAGAACATAAAACCATTCTGCTGGTTTGCCTTAGCCACTTCGAGAAACTTATGAACGCCATTAATGTACTCTGAGGTGCGTCTGTCACCGTACATCCATTGCCGGTTCATCTGCTTGCATTTATATATAATTAAGTGTGTCAAAAATCATTACAGAACGTCATGGATACATAAGTGATCAAATTAATATAAGTTCATCATCACATTAATTATATTCAAAGTACATGCATATATAGCTCACCACGGTGGTGCCGGCGACGAGATCGGCGCGGGCGATCGACGGCGGTGAAGACGGGAACGGGACGTACGATGGACCGCTCAACCTAGCCAAATCTCAGAGAAAATGGAGCTTCGAGAGGAGAAAGATTAACTAGTGTGGCTCGGGCATTTCATCGAGCACCTCATGTGCATATATGGGAGGTGAGCTAGAGCACCACACAACCCCCCTCCCGGCCAGAAAAAATAGAGCAGTGTGGGCTCGCCGGCGATGGGGTATATATAAGCAAACAATTGGTCCCGGTTTGTTACATGAACCGGGTCTAAAGGCCATCCATTTGTCCCGGTTCTAGTGACGAACTGGGACCAATGGGTGTGGGCCAGGAGCGAGGCCCACTGGTCCCGGTTCGTGCCTGGAACCGGGACAAATGGGCCCAGACCAACCGGGACAGATGCCCAACGAGGCCCGGCCGGCCCCCTGGCCGCACGAACCAGGACGTATGCACCCACGGGTCCCGGTTCGTGGATGAACCGGGACTAATGGGCTCGCAAGGCCCGAACCAAAGCCATGTTTTCTACTAGTGTGCCAGCTCCAGGGGGTGGTGGCACGCGCCAGAGCAATGCTCTCTTCCGCACCCATGGTTCCACAATCGATGATATGGTTGACGGGCAGGCCGCGGTGGGCAAGCTGCTCTAGGTTGGTCTACACGATCAAGTTCTTGGCCGTATATAAAGGTTGCAAGAAAGTTCTTCCATCTTAGTAATATTGTTTTCTGTATTGCAACAATGTGAATCATGAGAAACCTTCATCTGATGAATATTTTCATCTACAAAGTACCATGTTATAGCTCTCGCTCCTCTGCCCTCATCAACCAATCCAATCTTGAGGACACTAAGAGAATAGGTGTGCCGATTAGTGTTTTATTGACCTTCTGCCATGAAGTGGGTAATTTGGAAACATGTTAGCAATGCACACAAGGTTTATTTAGAACCAAAAATATATTCATGTTCTTTATTTTGTTTGTGAGTATTAGCTCTTTATATATGGTTGGTGATGTTATTTTCTTTGTCGGATAATGTTCTTAGGGTGTGACTACAAGATTGGGAGTCATGTCGATGACGGATGAGGCATGGGCGAAAGAGTTCAACTAAGATAGAGACAACGGCTCCTCGACTTCTACCTTGACATCAACCATGACGAATGCAATGACATGGAAATAAGGTAAGATGCTTTTTCCAATGATACTTCATGCTCCCAATCCAGGAGGTAAAATTCTACATCTGTTGTGTAGCTGAGGAAAAAATGTGGATTAGCTAAATTTTGTAGGGGATGAAATAAAGATTAAGAGTTTTTTTTGTAACTAGCTGAAGGATTTCATATTCTTCCAGTATTTCATAGAAAATGAAGCCATTTCATGATTGAATTGAAATCTCGACTGTGACTATCATATGCTCATGCACTTTGTTACTCTGTCATATTGAAATTGCTCTAGTCTATGAACAATCATGTGGGATAGAGAATGATGTGCAAAGTTTATGAATATATAACTATAGATGGTGAACCACTAAAGAATTTTTGCTTGATTGTCCAGGAGCCACTGTTTTAAAATTAATCAGCACCCACAACATTAATATACTTCAATGTGGCAAAGTTGGTCTTAATTATGGTAGAGTATAAATGCCAATGATAATGTAGGCATAGATCATACTATTGCATAGTTCTTTTCCGAGAAAATAATGGAAGTACATGTATGATCTTTCTCTGAAATACATTATCAAGCTCTTGCAAGTTCTGCGTTTTTCAGATTCAGATAAAGGAATTTGATCTTTCTTCCAGGCTCTGCATTTCTTAACTGAGGCATCTGTAGCCATCTGTGTGTTGTCATGTCTCAATGGGTCAAATGTTCCATCCTCCTTAATATGTATGATTTGCTTATTCTTTCCTTGCATAGTTATGATCTTGAAAAGGTTAGATTCGAAAGTACTTCCACTGAATTTTATTTTGGAAGATGGTGAATATATGATGTATAAGGTAAATCAAAAGACCATACGTTAAATTTGTATTTTCATTGTCCGTTTCAAATGATGTCGTCCTCAGATGTTGTTGACTACCCAACTTCATAGGATAATTTAATTAGTGTTCACTTGTTATAGTTATTTGCTCTCAATCTGTTATTACTCCAAGCCAATCTCAAAAGCCTACTTGCTTGAATTATAGGATAAAGAAAAATACTGCTATGATTGGCGCTGAAGCCATGAAAAACTTCTCCTTACACTTAAACCAAGACATGATGATGAGGTTTCTTTTCAGTTGCAGAGTTCATTGTTGGATTTTTTTTACAAGAACATTGGCTTGCACTATTTGGATGTCGGGAGTCAGAATAAGGCATGAGCTGCCGCAATGTTTTCTATATTGTATCTCAATATTTGTCTTCCCTTAAAATCCATGTACAAATTGTTGTACTCTCCTTGTATGTGTCATCTACAGTATATTGTGTCATCTACAATGAAATATTGTATATGTCTTTCCGGGATTTTTCTTGCAGTTCTCGTAATGTGAAAACCTGAAATACAAAAACAGCCGAAAACAGAAACTGGCACTGGGGTGCACTGAGTTAATAGGTTAGTCCAAATATGATCAAAAGTGTATGGAAGTGTATAAATAACATAGCAATATCACCCAAAAGAGGCATGGAGCAAGCATAAATTATAGATACGTTTTGGACGTATCAACATCCCCAAGCTTAATTCCTGCTCGTCCTCGAGTAGGTAAATGATAACAAGAATAATTTCTGTGGTGACATGCTATTAACCATATAGGACTTTTCGTAGTCATATGACAAAAGCTTACTGAGACAATGAATCTATAGTAATTAAGTTGCCTCATGAGAAAATCACAAAGAACTGAAAGTTTTACAATATGATATTGAAATATCAAAAAGATTTGTAATGAACATGATGTGCAAATATCATAAAGTGATATCTCGCTTGCCCCCTTTAGTGAAGCAAAACATAAATGCAGGGGCACCTCCAAGGTTTAAGTGATGACTAGATACAATGATTTCAAAATAAATGATATCACAATCATGCAAAAGACAATGCTACTTTGGGACAATGCACATTACACTCAGAATGACAATCATGCTCTCAGTAGTTGGTGCTTTAAAAGAAGGTGGAGACTCTCGAACCGTGGCTTTTGTTGGCAAGGTTGAAAACCCGTAGTCGGAAACAAAGACAAAACATGTACCAGAGCTCTTGGTTTTAAAAACAGAGGTAATAATTTATTTTTTAGATTATGCATGTTCCGTCAACGAATGCTAGCAAACAACTCAATCACTTCTTGAGATGGACAAGTTTCGAGGAACGGCTCCCGAATGAGGACGATCACATCCTCTTAATCTCCTTTGTTTATCACTGCCAAAGTTTTCTGATTTCTCATGAACAATGTGTGAAGGAGGGTTTGTTTGTTATATTTTTTTTGAGCCGGGCGCACTCAATGCCAGTTCCTTCTCGTATTATGGGTTTGCACATTATACATGCAATCCCGGGGTGAAGCTTGTCCAACTTAAAAAGATCATGAATTAACTACTACTTCCTCATGAACTTAAAACAGAGGCACAAAATAGGAACACTTTTCTTTGAATAATTTCGAGATGGCACATGTAAGTCTCCGTTAGGAATGGCAGGTAAATACCATGTAGGAAGGTATGGTGGACTCATATGGCATAACTGGTTTAAAGGAATGTGGATGCACAAGCAGTCAGTCCGCTTAGTACAGGCGAAGGTTAGCAAAAGACTGGGAGCGACCAACTAAGAGAGCAATGACGGTCATAATCATGCAGAGCGACAAAGCAACATTGAATCAGGCATGGAAGTTATTTCGCTACTCAGAAACAAAAGATCATCAAGGCTTGACAGACTTTCTTTACAGTCTTAAATATGCGTGAGCATACGCCAAGTCAATCAAAATAAATTCTTGAAGGAAGATATTACTAAAGCATACCACATCATAGGCAAACAAATCATGTTGGTACTCCAATAACACATTGGAAACCCCCCCCCCCCCATCTATTTGAGACTAACCATAAGAAAACATGAACTACTAAGTGCCATTATGCACGTAGCATCTTTATCATAGACATATCAACCAATGCAACGGAAGCAAACTCTCTTAATAAGGTGAGCATGATAATTAAAGAGAGTTCAAGCAACCAACTAAACAAAAGCTCTTTTAAAAAGATAAGCATGAAAGTTAAGAGCTAAGCATGATAGTAGCTATTGAAAGACAAAGAACACACACAGAAGAGATAGACATGAAAATTCTATGTTATGTTCTAGGTAGAAGTGGAGCGTGTTTCTCTCACACATAAAGAAAGCTGAATTCCGACTCGTTATGAAAAGCTAAATAAAACTAAAAGGAAAACTAAAGCAAGACGCTCCAAGCATAGCACATAACACATGAAGTGATAAAAATATAGTGGAATGAAAGACGAACTGATAATGTTGATGGAGAAGGGGATGCACGGGGGCATCCCCAAGCTTAGACGCTTTAGTCTCCTTGAATATTTCTTGGGGGTGCATGGGGGCATCCCCAAGCTTGAGCGTTTGACACTCCTGAATCTTTTTATTATCTTCCCTCGCACACTTGAAAACTCCCTTCATACATAACTCATCATAATCTGATTAGCGAGGTTAGTACCCTTAATAAAATAATTGTTACTTGCTGGAAATAAAGATATTCTTGAAGGTCTACTGTTTCTCAAGATTGCCAAAAGGTTTTTGCAAAGAAAAAGCAAGCTCTAGGTTTGCAAAATGAAGGAAAGGCAAAACAGGACAGAATCTGTGAAAAACAGAACAACAGGTAGTAAATGATTTTTTCGGGGCACTTCTGCAACTCTAATAAAAAAACTCAGAACAGACGCACGAAAGACAATTATATAGAGCACGCTGTCAAAAAAATTCAAACCAAAAAGATGATCTGGTGATTTTATACGAATTTTTCTATCCAAGGACAGAATCTGTTTCCTGGACAGCACGTCACAACTTTTGAACTTTCTAGCAATCAGAGGCTACACTTGGCACAAAATTGAAAAGTAAAGATACAATGATGATGCTACTGTAGTAACAACATCAAGACACAACAAAAGCAAAATAAAATTTATTCATTGGGCTGCCTCCCAAAAGCGCTTTCTTTTATGCCTTTAAGCTAGGCATAATGCATAGAGGAATCAATAACCATCATAATAATCGGAGTTATAAATTGCTTCAAATGGTTCCTCAACAAGTTCACTCTTGCTCCTTCTAGGAAAGGGGTACACACCTTTTGCCTTTCCGCGCAAGCGGATTTGTCCCTTACCTATATCGATGAAGCCTTTTACCGCTCGGAGGAAATCCCTTCCAAGCACTATATTTCCTTGGTTTGGATCCATGATGAAGAAATCAATCATTGCAATCCCTTTAAGGAATTTAACTGGCACGTCTTTTATTCTTCCCTGGATTTCAGAAATGTCTCCATTAGTGTGTTCATGATAAGATGGTGATATATCCATGTTAAGTTTTAAAGAATCATGAACAATTTTTGGCATAGTAGAAACCATAGATCCAATATCACAATAAGCAAGGAAGTCTTGATTAGAGATGCTAATCCTAACAAAAGGCTCCCAATCATTGTCTATTTCCAAAATATCTCTCTTATTGGGTTTGGGTTTCTCTACCTTCATCAAGTCTAGAGCATCCATTCTCTTCTCAATAGTAGCAAGTCTATCTATGACAGTATCAAAGTTATGATCATAAACAAAGTAACTAGATAGACCATGTATAATTTCAAGAGCTCTAGCTTCATCACACTCTAGGAAATCTCCCTCAGCTATAATATCAAGAGAGTGTTTACACCATTTAAAAAGACGATGGTAAAAATTTCTAAGCACAATTTTTATAGGTATCCAAGGCATAATTCTCCTATGTGCATCAGAAATTCTGTCCCATGCCTTCTTCATATTTTCTCCATCCCTTTGATGGAAATCTAGGACTTCTGATTCCCTCAAAGCACCAGATCCTAACATGCTTGACTAAACAGAAAGGACTACTAGCAAATAATTAATATTTTTTTTGGTTTTCGATAAAAGATACTAAAGGAAAACTGAAAGGTAAACTAACAAGACTAAAAAGCAAAGGTAAAAGATAGCGTGCAACTCCCCTATCCTGAAGAGTGGAGTCCCCGGCAACGGCGCCAGAAAACTTTGCTTGATGGCTTCTCGCCCCTCATTGGTTACCCCAAGTGGAAGGTTTGAGATGCAGTGTAGCGGAAGTTTTCCCTTGGCAATACCAAGGATCGATTTCCCTGAGACTCCCAGTTTCAACAAGAAGGTGTCAACTGCTAACGGCGCCAGATATTAGCAATCAACGTGGACCTGCACACAGATACAAATAACTTTGCTCCCAACGAGTACAGAGAGGTTGTCAATCCCTCCGGCCTTGTAGTTTACAAAGGATCAAACACAAGTGATAGTAATGATAGGTATAATTGCAATAGTAAATAAAAGCGGAAAGTAAATAGCGGATGTGATCAATGATGGTAATATGGACCGGAGTCTCCTGATGTTCACTAGTGATGTCTCTCTCCCAAAAGACGATAAAACAGCTATGTGAGGTAAACGAATTACAGCTGGGCAATTGACAGAACCATGAACGCAAACCAATGCTGACTATATTGCAAGAAAGGTAGAGGTTCAAAGCATGGGCGGTACGCCGAGGTAAGTAGACCGAAATCCATCTGCATCTACTACTAATCATCCACCTTGAGATATCTATCCAGAACATCTCGCTGGTATTAAGTTGCGAGTCCCACCCATAGTGTAAACTCAAACCAACAGACAACTGCATTAAAAGAACTTTGCGTAAAGTAAACAGTCCTTGCACCCGCGGGCACAAGCACCGTTGTTTTCCCCCTTGTGGCAACAGCACATCCCCTAGACTCATGTTTCTGTCACTCAAACTAGTCATCGAGGGGCATGAACCCACAATCGAGCATAACGTTCCCTCTTGAAGTCACTACCTACTACTTGCCAAAGCAATAAATAACAACGGAGAACATGCAAGAATTACTCACGAACACAAATATAAAAGAGGTAGATCAAATATATTACTCAAACACAATCTGAACATAATCTCACAATCCATCGGATCCCAGCAAACTCATCATAGCAACAGCATAAGGATTACATATGTGCCTCGATCATGTAGGGCACCTCACGAGGATTAATTAGTGAAGCACAAGAATGGGATGAGAACATCACATAGCTACTGGTCATGGACCCATGGTCCAAGGGAGACTACTCACAACTCATCCGGGAGGCGTCCATGGTGGTGGAGAGGCTCCCGGTGGTGATCCTCCCATTCGGCAGGGTGCCGAGAAGAGTTCTCTTGGTACTCCCGATCTTGGAAGCGGCGGCGGCGGCGGAACAGAGATGAGATCGCGAAAAAGAGTTCCCGTCTCGAGGGTTTCGGGAGACGGTATAAATATATGCCAAAGGGGGGCATCAGACGAGGCTCGGGGGGCCCAGGCGCCCCCCCGGCACGGCCAGGGCGGGGCCGCGCCACCAGGGCGCCTGGGGCCCTGGTGGCCCCCCTCCGGCTGTGCTTCGGGTGCCTGGTAGCTTCTGGAACGCTGATTTTTTATATAATTTTTCCGGGATTTTTCTGGCAGTTCTCGTAATGTGAAAACCTGAAATACAAAAACAGCCGAAAATAGAAACTAGCACTGGGGTGCACTGAGTTAATAGGTTAGTCCAAATATGATCAAAAGTGTATGGAAGTGTATAAATAACATAGCAATATCACCCAAAAGAGGCATAGAGCAAGCAGAAATTATAGATACGTTTTGGACGTATCAGTAGGTCCCAAAATATAGATTTCTTCTTGCACATGGGTGCGCGTTCCTCATCGTCATTCGGAACAAATAGTCCGCCGGGACCCTTTCCAAAGATTACTTGTAAATCATTGAACATAGCAAGTACGTGATCACCAGTACGCATGGCGGGCTTCTTCCGGTGATCTGCCTCGCCTTTGAAATGCTTGCCTTTCTTTTGACATTGATGATTGGTCGGAAGAAATCGACGATGCCCCAGGTACACATTCTTCCTGCCTCTGTCCAGGTATATACTTTGGGTGTCATCTAAACAGTGCGTGCATGCGTGGTATCCCTTGTTTGTTTGTCCTGAAAGATTACTGAGAGCAGGCCAATCATTGATGGTTACAAACAACAACACGTGTAGGTCAAATTCCTCCTGGTTGGCCTCATCCCACGCACGTACACCTTGTCCATTCCACAGCTATAAAAGTTCTTCAACTAATGGCCTTAGGTACACATCAATGTCGTTGTCGGGTTGCTTAGGGCCTTGGATGAGTATTGGCATCATAATGAACTTCCGCTTCATGCACAACCAAGGAGGAAGGTTATAGATACATAGAGTCACGAGCCAGGTGATGTGATTGCTGCTCTGCTCCCCAAAAGGATTAATGCCATCCGCGCTTAAACCAAACTATACGTTCCTTGCGTCACCTGCAAACTCCTCCCAGTACGTTCTCTCGATTTTTCTCCACTGCGACCCGTCAGCGGGTGCTCTCAACTTCCCGTCTTTCTTACGGTCCTCTGCATGCCATCGCATCAACTTGGCATGCTCTTTGTTTCTGAATAGACATTTCAACCATGGTATTATAGGAGCATACCACATCACCTTGGCAGGAACCTAGGGCGCTCGCCGTCAACATCACTAGGGTCATCTCGTCTGATCTTATACCGCAAGGCACTGCATACCGGGCATGCGTTCAAATGCTCATACGCACCGCGGTACATGATGCAGTCATTAGTGCATGCATATATTTTATGCACCTCCAATCCTAGAGGGCATACGACCTTCTTTGCCGCGTACGTACTGTCGGGCAATTCGTTATCCTTTGGAAGCTTCTTCTTCAATATTTTGAGTAGTTTCTCAAATCCTTTGTCAGGGACACCATTCTCTACCTTCCACTTCAGCAATTCCAGTACGGTACCGAGCTTCGTGTTGCCCTCTTCGCAATTGGGGTACAACCCTTTTTTGCAATCCTCCAACATGCGATCGAACTTCAGCTTCTCCTTTTCACTTTCGCACTGTCTCCTTGCATCATCAATGACCCGTCGGTGATCATCGTCGGGCACAACATCGTATGGTTCCTCTTGACCTTCAACAGCTTCCCCCGTTGCAGCATCACCATATTCCGGGGGCACATAGTTTTCATCGTCCTCTTCTTCTTTGTTGTCTTCCATCATAACCCCTATTTCTCCGTGCTTGGTCCAAACATTATAGTGTGGCATAAAACCCTTATAAAGTAGGTGGGTGTGAAGGGTGCTCGAGTCGGAGTTAGACCTCGTATTCCCACAGATAGTGCATGGACAGAACATAAAACCATTCTGCTGGTTTGCCTTAGCCACTTCGAGAAAATTATGAATGCCATTAATGTACTCTGAGGTGCGTCTGTCACCGTACATCCATTGCCGGTTCATCTGCTTGCATTTTTATATAATTAAGTGTGTCAAAAATCATTACAGAACGTCATGGATACATAAGTGATCAAATTAATATAAGTTCATCATCACATTAATTATATTCAAAGTACATGCATATATAGCTCACCATGGTGGTGCCGACGACGAGATCGGCGCGGGCGATCGACGGCGGTGAAGACGGGAACGGGACGTACGATGGACCGCTCAACCTAGCCAAATCTCGGAGAAAATGGAGCTTTTTGAGGAGAAAGATTAACTAGTGTGGCTCGGGCATTTCATCGAGCACCTCATGTGCATATATGGGAGGTGAGCTAGAGAACCACACAACCCCCCTCCCGGCCAGAAAAAATAGAGTAGTGTGGGCTCGCCGTCGATGGGGTATATATAAGCAAACAATTGGTCCCGGTTCGTTACAGGAACCGGGTCTAAAGGCCATCCATTTGTCCCGGTTCTAGTGACGAACTGGGACCAATGGGTGTGGGCCAGGAGCGAGGCCCATTGGTCCCGGTTCATGCCTGGAACCGGGACAAATGGGCCCAGACCAACCGGGACAGATGCCCAACGAGGCCCGGCCGGCCCCCTGGCCGCACGAACTAGGACGTATGCACCCACGGGTCCCGGTTCATGGATGAACCGGGACTAATGGGCTCGCAAGGCCCGAACCAAAGCCATGTTTTCTACTAGTGCGCCAGCTCCAGGGGGTGGTGGCACGCGCCATAGCAATGCTCTCTTCCGCACCCACGGTTCCACAATCGATGATATGGTTGACGGGCAGGCCGCGGTGGGCAAGCTGCTCTAGGTTGGTCTACACGATCAAGTTCTTGGCCGTATATAAAGGTTGCAAGAAAGTTCTTCCATCTTAGTAATATTGTTTTCTGTATTGCAACAATGTGAATCATGAGAAACCTTCATATTTTCATCTACAAAGTACCATGTTATAGCTCTCGCTCCTCTGCCCTCATCAACCAATCCAATCTTGAGGACACTAAGAGAATAGGTGTGCCGATTAGTGTTTTATTGACCTTCTGCCATGAAGTGGGTAATTTGGAAACATGTTAGCAATGCACACAAGGTTTATTTAGAACCAAAAATATATTCATGTTCTTTATTTTGTTTGTGAGTATTAGCTCTTTATATATGGTTGGTGATGTTATTTTCTTTGTCGGATAATGTTCTTAGGGTGTGACTACAAGATTGGGAGTCATGTCGATGACAGATGAGGCATGGGCGAAAGAGTTCAACTAAGATAGAGACAACGGCTCCTCGACTTCTACCTTGACATCAACCATGACGAATGCAATGACATGGAAATAAGGTAAGATGCTTTTTCCAATGATACTTCATGCTCCCAATCCAGGAGGTAAAATTCTACATCTGTTGTGTAGCTGAGGAAAAATTGTGGATTAACTAAATTTTGTAGGGGATGAAATAAAGATTAAGAGTTTTTTGTAACTAGCTGAAGGATTTCATATTCTTCCAGTATTTCATAGAAAATGAAGCCATTTCATGATTGAATTGAAATCTCGACTGTGACTATCATATACTCATGCACTTTGTTACTCTCTCATATTGAAATTGCTCTAGTCTATGAACAATCATGTGGGATAGAGAATGATGTGCAAAGTTTATGAATATATAACTATAGATGGTGAACCACTAAAGAATTTTTGCTTGATTGTCCAGGAGCCACTGTTTTAAAATTAATCAGGACCCACAACATTAATATACTTCAATGTGGCAAAGTTGGTCTTAATTATGGTAGAGTATAAATGCCAATGATAATGTAGGCATAGATCATACTATTGCATAATTCTTTTCCGAGAAAATAATGGAAGTACATGTATGATCTTTCTCTGAAATACATTATCAAGCTCTTGCAAGTTCTGCGTTTTCCAGATTCAGATAAAGGAATTTGATCTTTCTTCCAGGCTCTGCATTTCTTAACTGAGGCATCTGTAGCCATCTGTGTGTTGTCATGTCTCAATGGGTCAAATGTTCCATCCTCCTTAATATGTATGATTTGCTTATTCTTTCCTTGCATAGTTATGATCTTGAAAAGGTCAGATTCGAAAGTACTTCCGCTGAATTTTATTTTGGAAGATGGTGAATATATGATGTATAAGGTAAATCAAAAGACCATACGTTAAATTTGTATTTTCATTGTCCGTTTCAAATGATGTCGTCCTCAGATGTTGTTGACTACCCAACTTCATAGGATAATAGTGTTCACTTATTATAGTTATTTTCTCTCAATCTGTTATTACTCCAAGCCAATCTCAAAAGCCTACTTGCTTGAATTATAGGATAGAGAAAAATACTGCTATGATTGGCGTTGAAGCCATGAAAAACTTCTCCTTACACTTAAACCAAGACATGATGATGAGGTTTCTTCTCAGTTGCAGAGTTCATTGTTGGATTTTTTTTACAAGAACATTGGCTTGCACTATTTGGATGTCGGGAGTCAGAATAAGGCATGAGCTGCCGCAATGTTTTCTATATTGTATCTCAATATTTGTCTTCCCTTAAAATCCATGTACAAATTGTTGTACTCTGCTTGTATGTGTCATCTACAGTATATTGTGTCATCTACAATGAAATATTGTATATGTCGTTCTCCTCATTTGTCTCTGTTTGCATTTAACCATCGAGATTTCTATCTATGTACTCTCCTTGTATGTGTCATCTACAATGTAATCAACAAAGGGGCCTACAATAAATTATTCTTCCAATAGACTGCTGCTCAACCAAGCTCTTTGGCGCTAGTATCATTCAAGGCGGCTTCAACAAAGTGAATGATGTCCAAAGTAGGCTAGATACAACTTTACATTGGTCGCATGCAACATCTGGAATCCATCATTGCGCAGTGTGATCCGTGATGCACCCGTTCCACAAACAAATGCCAATGAAGGATGCACAACCATGGTAGTTGGGCTCTGTATCGATACCAAAGTAGTTACTGAGAGCCTAATTTGTGCGATGCCAAATTTTGCCGAGGCAACATTTTTTCAAAAAAAGAGTGGAGACTCAAAATGAAGCATCAAGTGGATACAAACATAATTACGCACACAACCGACATTTCCATAGTTAGGATGCACACAACCAAGGGAAAGGGACACACACAACTAAATACGCCGGCTAAAGAGAAATGCCATACAAGATCAAATCTATTCCTTAGTGTAGAAAAAGGAAAACAGAATGATGCAAGCAAAGCATCGACTGATAAACTACATCAATGATCATATCCGCGCCAATCATCTCTTCAGTAATAACACCTTCAATAGGGGAACTATGCTCAAGTGCCACCACCACCCGGATCCAACCATGCAGGAAAGCCCATTTTATAGGTTTTCACCCTAAAGAACAAATCTGAGCATATTATATCAGTGCCTTTAACAAGGTCATGATGCAAACAACATCAACATTGCCAGGTTTAACCAACAAGAAGCACCACCAATTTTAAGTCAATCATGTGTTGTCACCATCAATTTTCCAGGATACCAGCAACTACATGTGTTGGGCTAGGATTCCGACCACACGACAGCACCACCATACCCCCTGGCATCAAGTCACCGCACTACTAGGAAAAGGCATGCTAGTGGCGCACCAGTTTTGCCTACTAATGGCGCACTACTGGTGCGCCACTAGCACCACGCCATTAGAATTAAATACTAATGACGCACCCCTGATGCGCCATTAGTATCTGGTGTACTAATGACGCACCACGCAGTGCGCCATTAGTATAGCCCACCGTGCGCCATTAGTATGCCTCCCAGGGGACCATATGTACCCATGTGTTTTGGCATACTAATGGCGCACTAGTGGGTGGTGCGCTACTAGTATGAATGTTAGGTTCTTTTTTTCTTTTCTGATATTTTCACAGGATACAAAATATATTATTGGACAGAATTTAGACAACACCTCACAGCAACTGCAGATTCATCGAATACAATAGAAGAGTAGTCTCCGAATACAATTCATCATATTAGTCTCCGAATTCAAAAGACCGAACAAAGATAGAACATTACAAGTCTCGAGACCGCGAGTAGCGAGTTTGTCTTCACATTACAAGTCGATATCGATCATCTAAACTACCATCACATAGAAGAGAGATGCGATCATCACGATGAGCATCATCGCGATGAAACTGGTCTTCATCCGGTTCCTCCAACGCTCCCTCCTCTCTCCCGCTAGATAGCGCGCGTATCTAGATTCTGCCTCCGCCCTAGTGGTGTACCCTTTGTAACTGTTACTGCTGAAACGGTGAACCTGTCTCTGACACTCCTCCCAATCGTCGTAGACTCCGGGAACCTTATCCTTGTACACGACATACGACGGCATCTCTATGCACTAGCCAAACAAAACGTTAGTAGCAATTCACAGACAATACATAAGCAATATATAAGTATGCAACAAAAGGATCGGAAAAGCAAGACATTAATAGCATCGATTACATCTAAGTTGAACGACTGTCCAAACCAAAGAGACATACAAGTTCATTAAAGTTTAATTATAACATGAGCCAATCGATGTTTCAGAACTAGACATAGCATCACTACTTTTGACTCGACTCAAGGGACTGAAGCATGGATGAAGCCGTCGTCTATCGTGGGAGTCATGAAATCGCGGGCGTTGTCAGCCTGCATTTGTAGCGTTGTGTTTATGTCACTGCTGGATGGTTGATTTCTGAGGTTGAACTGCCCTGAGGTACGAAGGACACCTTGATGGATGATTTCCGCAAACTCCAACTGGATGCGAAAGAATTCTTGTCTGATGTCCGCGTCCTGGATTGCCGACAAGCTCGCGGCCCAATCTTTGAGTTTATCTGGTAGCAGAAGGTGATTATGGTCCCGTACGATTGCCCGCATGTGATGGAGGGCGTAGTAGGCACCCTTCTGACCGCCAGGCGGCTGCTTGACGCAGCAGAACGTCGTATTGTGGGCGAACACGTGCTTGCCGTACTTACGAACTGGCCTGGTGAAGGTGCCTCCAGATTTGGTGTAGCCGGGGAGAACATTATCAAGAACTTTCTTGACATTTGTGTAGTCTATCTTCGACTGACGGTCCGAGTCGAAATACGTGGCCATTGAATATTTCGGCCTTAAGAGGATGAGTGTGCAATGTGTGCCACTGCACAAAACACGGAATGTAAAAAAAAGATCGAAATCTAAGAATTCATATGTTACGGGGTGGTTGAGGGGACGACTTACTCGGGGAAGTAAGGCACGAGGAAGTTATCCTTATCTCGGTTTGCCAGAATGACGCCTTCGAGGTAAGAACTTGCGACTTGCCGGTCCCTAGCGCTACCCAAGATCTTGGCACACATGTAGAAGGGGTCGACTATCATGATGTCCGGGGTCTTGTCTCTAATGATCCGCATCTCCATACTCAGCGAAAATAGTCGAACAAAGGTGTAGTGCAGCGGATGAAGGTTAAACATAGCGAAGATGTCATCAAACCGCGGGACGATCGTACCCCCGATTGAGTTATCCACAAAGCCCTTGCCCTCTGGCACCTTGGCCACGAAAACCGGGTTTGGCATATCCTTCTCTCTGAGACGCCGCTTCTCCAAAGAAAGAACACTGTCATGCAGACTCCGCATAGCACCGGTTGCAGCATTGAGCATATTAGTCGGTAGCATCGGCCTACCCGCCACATGCACCCTCCTCATTATATCCTTAGGTGAAGGTGGCCCGTCCTGAGCATGGATTGTACTCGGTGCCGGCTGGCTCACACCCTTGTTACTCTTTCTTTTCCGTCCCTTCTTGTTCTGCTGTAATGGGACCGAGTTCTGCTCACAGACCGCCTTCTTGAGTGTGTTCGGGCTGATAATATTTCGCACCTCGGCTATCTGAGGCTCGGTGAAGTCGGTAGCTGGAGGCGTCTCCTGAGAACTGAACGCCAGACGATGCCTGTTGCAATTGCGTTTCTCCGCGGTACCAGCTAGATCGCGATCGTCTTTTGTAGGGTTGGGTTCTTGAGAAGGAGGCCCCATGAATTCGTCATAGTACCCATGATCGGCAAAGTACTTATCGACGTTGGCAAATGTACCGTCGTCGTTGTCGTTGTCGTCCGGATCCTGTGCCATATGCATGTTCGGATCCTGTGCCATAGGGATGTCCGGCATGTCCGGTAGCGTTGCGGCGGTCTTGCCATGGCTTGGCGCCGGCACGACTGGCGGTGTTGTCTTTGGGGTGGTGTCCCCCGCCCCCAAATGAATCTGGCTCTTCGGACAAAGCAGGGGCCCTCTTAGGCAGGCGCTGAGGGTCATCACATCATCTTCGTCGGCCCCGGCGGGTCGAATCGGAGGTAACAACTCATTGCAGCCTCGCATCACCCGAACTAGTTGAACCCTATACACGGTGGGTGGCATCGGATTACCGTGGAACATGGGGTTGCCTGGTTGAACGATTCTGCCCTTGGCGACATCGACCAACTCGTCGTTCACGAAGTGCAGGAGAGTGCACGAAACGTCGACGGCGCCCTGCGAAAACATGTAGGGTGTCAGGGATGCCAAGTCAAAGGCAAGGAGATGAAGTCCTCGGCCGAGAGGCTTAGTTAGTTATCGTGGTGATGGCGTCGAGCTCGGGTAATGTCGAGGCACCGCCAACGGTGGGCGTGCAATTGACGGAGGGGCCGCTTGCTGCAGATGTGCCGGCCGGCGTATACCCGGGTGCATTAAGCTCCAATGCCCGTGCCGGCGTCGGAGACACCAATGCCGCCTCCGCCGGAGACACCAATGGCCCCGCCTGCGCATTCTGTGATTTGCTGGCCGTGAAGCTGGGAATTGATGGCGGCCCCGGTTGGCCGCCCGCAATCCACGTCGTCATCCCATGAATCAAGGTAGGCATAATGCTGGTGAGCGTCGATTGCAGTTGTTGTTGCACTTGCTCTTGGACAATCTCTGGAATCCGCGCCACTTGTGCCTTGAGTTCTTGAACCTCGCGCGACTGGCTTTCCGAGCTGGTCTTTCTCTTCTTTCGCCCACCAGCGTTATAGTATGACGACCATTTTGTGGACAAGCCTTTGCCGGCCACAGGACCAGCTGACAACGGCTTACTGAGCTTATCCTTGTTTTTCATTATGTTCAACGCCCTATTTAGAGTGCTGTCCCAAGGGGTGCTCTGGGTCGACCCCATGCTACTGCTTTCAGTCGCCTGTGGAAGGAATGTGAACCATTTAGAAATTTGGGTTCATTAATTAGAATGCAACCATATGGAGCTAATTACGCGGGGGTGTATTCCTTACCAGAACAACCTCAAGGGCCCTGGTCTTTAGATCCGTGGTGAGCGCCTTTGTTACCGGGTCCTCCTTGTACCGGGCCCTGACATAGTTCCTGGTCTGCTTGTCACGGTATTTATCGAAGAGGGGCGGTAGGCCTTGCTCGGTACGCTCCGTGTCCTCCTTGTCCCATTTAGGCTCCGCCACTCTGTAACCGCCGGGACCGAGTGTGTGTTCCCCTAAGTTCAACTCCCGCATTTCTTTCCCCCACTAACTTGATTTGGAGGTTGCACTGCTCTCGCACTTGATCTTGAACTCCTTGTAGTCATCTTCACTGTAGAATGATTTTTCGCCTTGGTCTTCTCATAACTAAAACCTTTGTCAATCATTCTCTTCACCACGCTTCTCCAAGTAGACCGGGTCGTGCTCATCCTTGGGAGGGCGGCATTGTTCACTTTATTCCCTGAGAGGCGTGTGTTTTCAAATTCAGCAGGGAACATGTATCGTTCGTGCAGCTTCGTGAAGAGGAGGTTGCGCAAATTCCCTCGGTCCTTATGCCTTAGGTTCTCGGTGTTGATCGAGACAGTGCTCCGGAGAATGCACCCGAGCTGAACCGAGTACCCCTTAACTATTTCTTTGGGTGCCATTGGATGCCCGTCGGAGTTGACTTCAGTAAATTCCTCCTTCACGGTGCGGAGAACGTTCGGGCGCCGGTCCTTCCGTTGCCTCTTCGGTTGGCTGCCATCTGTGCGTGCACTGCCATCATCAGTGATGGCATCCTTGGCGGCACCATCAGTGGTTGATACGTCCAAAACGTATCTATAATTTCTGCTTGCTCCATGCCTCTTTTGGGTGATATTGCTATGATATTTATAAACTTCCATACACTTTTGATCATATTTGGACTAACCTATTAACTCAGTGCACCCCAGTGCCAGTTTCTGTTTTCGGATGTTTTTGTATTTCAGGTTTTCCCATTACGAGAACTGCCAGAAAAATCCCGGAAAAATTATATAAAAAATCAGCGTTCCAGAAGCTTCCCGGCACCCGAAGTACAGCCGGAGGGGGGCCACCAGGGCTCCAGGCGCCCTGGTGGCGCGGCCCCCCTCCTGGCCGCGCCGGGGGGGGCGCCTGGGCCCCCCAGGCCTCCGCTGATGCCCCCCTTTGGCATATATTTAAGACGTCTCCCAAAACCCTCGAGACGGGAACTCTTTTTCGCGATCTCATCTCTGTTCCGCCGCCGCCGCGCTTCCAAGATCGGGAGCACCAGGAGAACTCTTCCCGGCACCCTGCCGGAGGGGAGGATCACCACCGGGAGCCTCTCCACCACCATGGACGCCTCCCGGATGAGTTGTGAGTAGTCTCCCTTGGACCATGGGTCCATGACCAGTAGCTATGTGATGTTCTCCTCCCGTTCTTGTGCTTCACTAATTAGTCCTCGTGACCTGCCCTACATGATCGAGGCACATATGTAATCCTTATGCTGTTGCTATGATGAGTTTGCTGGGATCCGATGGATTATGAGATTATGTTCAGATTGTGTTTGAGTAATATATTTGATCTACCTCTTTTATATTTATGTTTGTAAGTAATTCTTGCATGTTCTCCGTTGTTATTTATTGCTTTGGCCAAGTAGTAGGTAGTGACTCCAAGAGGGAACGTTATGCTCGATTGTGGGTTCATGCCCCTCGATGACTAGTTTGAGTGACAGAAACATGAGTCTAGGGGATGTGCTGTTGCCACAAGGGGGAAAACAACGGTGCTTGTGCCCGCGGGTGCAAGGACTGTTTACTTTACGCAAAGTTCTTTTAATGCAGTTGTCTGTTGCTTTGAGTTTACACTATGGGTGGGACTCGCAACTTAATACCAGCGAGATGTTCTGGATAGATATCTCAAGGTGGATGATTAGTAGTAGATGCAGATGGATTTCGGTCTACTTGCCTTGGCGTACCGCCCATGCTTTGAACCTCTACCTTTCTTGCAATATAGTCAGCATTGGTTTGCGCACATGGTCCTGTCAATTGCCCAGCTGTAATTCGTTTACCTCACATAGCTGTTTTATCGTCTTTTGGGAGGGAGACATCACTAGTGAACATCATGGGACTCCGGTCCATATTACCATCATTGATCACATCCGCTATTTACTTTCAGCTTTTACTTACTATTTGCAGCAAAACCTATCACTATTATCACTTGCGTTTGATCCTTTGTAAACGACGAGGCCAGAGGGATTGACAACCTCTCTGTACTCGTTGGGAGCAAAGTTATTTGTATCTGTGTGCAGGTCCACGTTGATTGCTAATATCTGGCGCCGTTAGCAGTTGACACCTTCTTGTTGAAACTGGGAGTCTCAGGGAAATCGATCCTTGGTATCTTTGCCAAGGGAAAACTTCCGCTACACTGCATCTCAAACCTTCCACTTGGGGTAACCAATGAGGGGCGAGAAGCCATCAAGCAAAGTTTTCTGGCGCCGTTGCCGGGGACTCCACTCTTCAGGATAGGGGAGTTGCACGCTATCTTTTACCTTTGCTTTTTAGTCTTGTTAGTTTTCCTTTCAGTTTTTGCTTTAGTATCTTTTATCGAAAATCACAAAAATAGTTATCTCATTCTTTAGTTGTCATTATGTCGGGTCCTTTTGTCTTTGACGAGGCAGAAGTTCTCACCTTTAAACAAAGAGGTGGGGAAAGTCTGAAAATGCTTGGTATAGAATTAATGATTCTCAAAAAAGAGCCACCAAGAAGCAACCTACTACTATCCTGCTTAGAAATTTTCATGTTGGAATTACTTCTTGGAATAGGTTTATTCTAGATACTGCTATCAATGGGAATTTCCTAGAGGCCCCAGTTTGGGAGTCTCTTAGTATTATTGAAAATCTTGTTGGGAATCCCCCTGTTGTTAGCATTCAAGAGGACATCACCCTAGCTCACATTATGAAAAAACTTGAAAAGATAGAGCTAGAGATGCCAAACATTAATAAGATAAACGAGTTGGATCGTAAGATCCAAGGGAATTTGAATAGGCTTGATAGCTCAATGCATAAAATTTTCAAAACTTTGGAGACCATCAAATCCCATGACTTGGACTCTTCTAGGATAGACAAGATTGAGGAAATCTTTGATACTCTAGGAACTACTTTCTCCTCAATCAAAACCAAAAAGGTAGAAACACCGGCAAAGAAGGAGCCTAAGTTCGTTCACGTTCCAAAGGCTCCCCATTCTAAAAGTAATCCATCTATTGCCAAAGGGGTTGAAACTGTAAAGACTTTGGAAGAAACACCTCTCTTTGATGAATTTATAAATGAACCTTCCCTTGACTTTTATCCTTTTGGTCTTCTACCTAGAAGTATCTTCATGAGGCCTTTATTTGAAAGTCCTCTTAAGACTAGTTGTATTATTGAAGAGCTTTTTGATGATCTTGATGACGGTTCAATTGATACAACTTGATCTCTTTGCATTATGCCTAGCTTAAAGGCATAAAAGAAAGCACTTTTGGGAGGCAGCCCAATGAATAAAATTTTTATTTTGCTTTTGTTGTGTCTTGATGTTGTTACTACAGTAGCATCATCATTGTATCTTTGCTTTTCAACTTTGTGCCAAGTGTAGCCTCTGATTGCAAGAAAGTTCAAAAGTTGTGACGTGCTGTCCAGGAAACAGATTCTGTCCTTGGATAGAAAAATTCGTATAAAATCACCAGCTCATCTTTTTGGTCTGAATTTTTTCTACAGCGTGCTCTATATAATTGTCTTTCGTGCTTCTGTTCTGAGTTTTTTGATTACAGTTGCAGAAGTGCCCCGAAAAAATCATTTACTACCTGTTGTTCTGTTTTTCACAGATTCTGTCCTGTTTTGCCTTTCCTTCATTTTGCAAACCTAGAGCTTGCTTTTTCTTTGCAAAAACCTTTTGGCAATCTCGAGAAACAGTAGACCTTCAAGAATATCCTTATTTCTAGCAAGGAACGATTATTTTATTATGGGTACTAACCTCGCTAATCGGATTATGATGAGTTATGTATGAAGGGAGTTTTCAAGTGTGCGAGGGAAGATGATAAAAAGATTCAGGAGTGTCAAACGCTCAAGCTTGGGGATGCCCCCATGCACCCCCAAGAAATATTCAAGGAGACTCAAGCGTCTAAGCTTGGGGATGCCCCCGTGCATCCCCTTCTCCATCAACATTATCAGTTCGTCTTTCGTTCCACTATATTTTTATCACTTCATGTGTTATGTGCTATGCTTGGAGCGTCTTGCTTTTAGTTTCTTTTTAGTTTTCTTTAGCTTTTCATAACGAGTCGGAACTCAGGTTTATTTATGTGGGAGAGAAACAAGCTCCACTTCTACCAAGAACATAACATAGAATTTTCATGTCTATCTTTGCTGTGTGTGTTCTTTGTCTTTCAATAGCTACTATCATGTTCAGCTCTTAGTATTCATGCTTATCTTTTTAAAGAGCTTTTGTTTAGTTGGTTGCTTGAACTCTCTTTAGTTATCATACTTATCTTATTAAGAGAGTTTGCTTCTGTTGCATTGGTTGATATGTCTATGATAAAGATGCTACGTGCATAATGGTGCTTAGTGGTTCATGTTTTCTTATGGTTAGTCTCAAATAGCTGGGGGGTTCCCAATGTGTTATTGGAGTACCAACATGATTTGTTTGCCTATGATGTGGTATGGTTTAGTAATATCTTCCTTCGAGAATTTATTTTGATTGACTTGGCGTATGCTCACGCATATTTAAGACTGTAAAGAAAGTCTGTCAAGCCTTGATGATCTTTTGTTTCTGAGTAGCGATATAACTTCCATGCCTGATTCAATGTTGCTTTGTCGCTCTGCATGATTATGACCGTCATTGCTCTCTTAGTTGGTCGCTCCCAGTCTTTTGCTAACCTCCACCTGTACTAAGCGGACTGACTCCTTGTGCATCCAAATCCTTTAAACCAGTTATGCCATATGAGTCCACCATACCTTCCTACATGGTATTTACCTGCCATTCCTAACAGAGACTTGCATGTACCATCTCGAAATTATTCAAAAAAAATGCATTCCTATTTTGTGCCTCTATTTTAAGTTCATGAGGAAGTAGTAGTTAATTCATGATCTTTTTAAGTTGGACAAGCTTCACCCCGGGATTGCATGTATAATGTGCAAACCCATAATACGAGAAGGAACTGGCATTGAGTGCGCCCGGCTCAAAAAGATAATATAACAAACAAACCCTCCTTCACGCTTTGTTCATGAGAAATCAGAAAACTTTGGCAGTGATAACCAAAGGAGATTAAGAGGATGTGATCGTCCTCATTCGGGAGCCGTTCCTCGAAACTTGTCCAGCTCGAGAAGTAATTGAGTTATCTGCTAGCATTCGTTGACGGAACATGCATAATCAAAAAAATAATTATTACTTCTGTTTTTTAAAACCAAGAGCTCTGGTACATGTTTTGTCTTTGTTTCCGACTACGAGTTTTCAACCTTGCCAACAAAAGCCACGGTTCGAGAGTCTCCACCTTCTTTTAAAGCACCAACTACTGAGAGCATGATTGTCATTCTGAGTGTAATGTGCATTGTCCCAAAGTAGCATTGTCTTTTGCATGATTGTGATATCGTTTATTTTGAAATCATTGTATCTAGTCATCACTTAAACCTTGGAGGTGCCCCTGCATTTATGTTTTGCTTCACTAAAGGGGGCAAGCGAGATATCACTTTATCATATTTGCACACCATGCTCATTACAAATCTGTTTGATGTTTCAATATCATATTGTAAAACTTTCAGTTCTTTGTGATTTTCTCATGAGGCAAGTTAATTACTACAGATTCATTGTCTCAGTAAGCTTTTGTCATATGACTATGAAAAGTCCTATATGGTTAATAGCATGTCACCACAGAAATTATTCTTGTTATCATTTACCTACTCGAGGACGAGCATGAATTAAGCTTGGGGATGTTGATATGTCCAAAACGTATCTATAATTTCTGCTTGCTCCATGCCTCTTTTGGGTGATATTGCTATGATATTTATACACTTCCATACACTTTTGATCATATTTGGACTATATTAACTCAGTGCACCCCAGTGCCAGTTTTTGTTTTCGGCTGTTGTCAGGGATATGACTAACAGGTATAAACCGGCTAGTGTAAACCGGCTTTGTTATATTATACCTGATTGTAATATTTAGTAAAGGCTACGGCCCATGAGATCTTAGGGCCCATGTGTAGAATTAAGGTCTGTAAACCGCCAAGCGATGTAACTTGAGAGATAAGGAAGGAAAGACAGAGACCGAGGCGGACACAAGTATGAGCCGGCCTCGGGACTCTGTAAACCGGACCAGGCGTACCCTCTATATAAAGGGGCGACCCGGCGACGGTTCAGGGACAAGCAACAATCAACCCGTCGAGGCACAGGCAAGCAAATCCGCTCCCTGTAATCCGACGCCCAAGCAATACCAAACCAACTAGACGTAGGCTTTTACCTTCATCGAAGGGGCCGAACTAGTATAAACCCTTTGTGTCCTTTGTGTGCTATGAACCCCTTCAAGCTAACATGTGCGATGGTTCCATCTTCAAGTCCGCTAAACCGGACATCTGCCGTGCTATTTCCACGACAGTTGGCGCCCACCGTGGGGCCTCCGCACGATGGTTTCGAGTTCTTGAAGGGCAGCTTTGAGGGGCTAAAGGGTTACGCAGTCGGCTGGATGACCAAGAGTCGCCGCGGCCGGATCTACATCGAGGACGTAGGTTGGGGACCGGGAGATGCAGCCTTTGCAGAAGCAGTATGTGCCACAGAAGAGTTGAAATTTTATAAAGATAACGTTGATCCGGCAGATATGACTCCACTGAAGAAGCCAACTACCGAGCATGATCCGGCATTGAAGTTTAAATCAGCAGAAGAGACCAAGCAAGTTTATTTTGTGCCGGGAGATTCATCTAAGCAGTTCACTATCAGCGCTAACCTTGATCCCAAATAGGAAAGCGCGCTCATCGAGTTCATCCATGAGAACCGGGATATCTTTGCATGGAAACCTTCTGACATGCCAGGTATACCGAGGGAACTCGCTGAGCACAGTTTAAACATCGATCCGAAATTTAAACCGGTCAAGCAGTATATGTGCCGCTTCAATGAGGAGAGGTGCAAGGCTATATGAGAAGAAGTGGCCAGACTTTTGGCCGCAGGGTTCATAGTAGAAGTTTTTCATCCGGAGTGGTTGGCTAATCCGGTGCTGGTGTTGAAGAAGAATGGGAAGTGGAGGATGTGTGTGGACTACACAGATCTCAATAAAGCTTGCCCAACTGATCCTTTTGCTCTCCCTCGCATTGATCAGATCATTGATTCCACAGCGGGATGTGAGCAGCTAAGTTTTTTGGATGCATATTCAGGGTATCATCAGATCAAGATGGCAGTTGAAGACCAAGAGAAGACAGCTTTTATAACACCTTTTGGTGCTTTTTGCTATGTGTCTATGCCTTTTGGACTCAAATGTGCACAAGCAACTTATCAACGTTGCGTTCAGAATTGTCTAAAAGGGCAGATAGGGAGGAATGTTCATGCTTATGTGGATGACATTGTAGTCAAATCAAGGAAGGAAGGAACAATGATAGAGGATCTTAAGGAAACTTTTGATAATCTTCGAGCCTATAAGATGATGCTTAATCCAGAGAAGTGTGCTTTTGGTGTTTCGGCAGGTAAACTACTGGGATTCTTGGTCTCAAACAGAGGAATAGAAGCTAACCCAGAGAAGATCAAAGCCATCACATCTTTGACTAAACCGGTTTGCATCAACGATGTTCAGCGCATAGCTGGCCGGATCACAGCGTTAAGCCGGTTCATCAGCCATTTGGGAGAAAAGGCGATTCCACTTTACCAGATGTTGAGGAAAACAGACCGGTTTATATGGAGTGATGAGGCAAACGCAGCATTTGAGGATCTGAAGCGACAATTGGCAAAACCACCGGTTTTAGCTGCTCCTATTGACAAAGAGCCGTTGCTGTTATACGTCGCTGCTAATGCACGGGCAGTTAGCGTTGCGATTGTGGTTGAGTGCAAGGAAGCAGGGAAGGAATACCCGGTTCAGCGCCCGGTTTATTACGTGAGTGAAGTACTCATTGAGTCCAAGCAGAGATACCCTCATTGGCAGAAGTTGGTATATGGTGTATTCATGGCAAACCGGAAGCTGAAGCACTATTTCCAAGGGCATCCAATAACTGTGGTTAGTTTAGCACCGTTGGGGGATATAATCCAAAACAGGGAAGCTACGGGTAGAGTAGCAAAGTGGGCCATTGAGCTCAGCCTGCATGAGTTGAAATATGTACCACGCACTGCTGTAAAATCTCAGGCATTGGTAGACTTCATCAATGATTGGACAGAGTTGCAGACTCCTAAGGAGAAGCCGGATCTTACTTACTAGACGATTCACTTTGACGGTTCAAAACAGTTGGAGGGCTCGAGGGATGGAGTTGTCTTAACTTCCCCCAGAGGTGATAAATTTTGTTATGTCCTCCGCTTATTGTTTCCTTGTACTAATAATACAGCGGAATATGAAGCATTACTTCATGGTTTGCGGTTAGCAAAGGAAATGAACTTGAGCCGGGTTAAGTGCTTGGGAGACTCAGATCTGGTAGCGCAGCAAGTTTCTGGCAAGTGGGATTCAAGAGACCCCCTCATGGCGGCTTATAGACGAGAGGTTGAAGCAGTCGCAGGATACTTTAAAGGATATCAGGTGGATCATATAGACCGGCGGAGGAACGAAGCAGCTGACGCTTTAAGCCGGCTGGGGTCGCAACGTAAACCGGTGCCACCAAACACCTTCTTGGATGAGTTGCACAGTCCTTCGGTTCAGATACCGTCGGAGGAAGACCTAGCTGTTCCGGACCCAGAGGCACAGTTAGTTGCAGCGCTCCATATTATTCCGGATTGGACGCTGCCCTATTTGGCATACCTGAGCCGAGGAGAGTTACCAGATGATGAAGAAGAAGCGCGACAGATAATCCGGCGCTCTAAGTCCATGACAATTGCAAACGGAGAACTTCACCATCGCAGTACTTCTGGAGTATTTCAGCGATGTGTATCAGCTGAGGAAGGTTGTGAGATTCTTCGCGAGATTCATGAAGGGGATTGTGGTCATCATGCCGGGTCAAAATCATTGGTGGCTAAGGCATTCCGGCATGGTTTCTATTGGTTAACCGCTCATGCAGATGCGGCAGATCTGGTCCGAAAGTGTGACGCTTGTCAGAAATTCTCAAGACGTGCTCTGGTTCCAGCATAGGAACTCCGGATGATACCAATAACTTGGCCGTTTGCGACTTGGGGGCTTGATATGGTTGGACCTTTCAAGCGATCCCAAGATCAGAAAACTCATCTACTAGTGGCAGTAGACAAGTTTACAAAGTGGGTTGAAGCGGAGCCTATAAGCAAGTGTGATGCGGCAACGGCAGTCAAATTCATCAAAAAAGTAATATTCCGGTTTGGCTTTCCACACAGCATCATCACAGACAATGGCACCAATTTATCTTAGGGTGAGATGGAAGAATTCTGTCAACGAGAGCATATTCGTTTGGACGTATCTTCTGTGGCCCACCCCCAATCCAATGGTCAGGCTGAAAGGGCAAATCAGGAGATTTTACGAGGAATCAAACCCCGGCTTATGACACCTTAGCAGAGAACCCCAGGATGTTGGGATGAGGAATTGCCATCTGTTCTTTGGAGTATTAACACTACACCAAACCGGTCTACAGGTTACACACCTTTCTTCATGGTTCATGGTGCTAAAGCAGTTCTTCCGAGCGATATACGTCATGATTCACCAAGGGTGACGGCTTATGTGGAAGCAATCAACGAGGGGTCAAGACAGGACAGTTTAGACTGGCTGGATGAAGAGCGTGATATAGCTTCAGCACGTTCTGCCATTTATCAACAAGACTTACGCAGATATCATAGCCGCCGGATTAGAACAAGGACGTTCCAGGAGGGTGACTTGGTACTCCGGCTCATCCAAGATCAAACAGATATGCACAAGCTATCCCCACCTTGGGAAGGGCCCTTTGTGGTCAGCAAGAATCTGCACAACGGTTCATATTACTTGGTGGACGTTCGAGAACACAAGGACTCACGGACATCAGAAGAGGAGACGAAGAGGCCATGGAACATCGCCCATTTACGGCCATACTATACTTGAGCTACGTGCTCCAATGTATCCTATGTATATATTATGAGTAATGAATAAACTGGCACCCTCGGTAAACCGGGGGCTTAGCCCTTTTTCCATATACAAAAATCATGTGAAAGCAACCATACAAGTTTATTATCAGATATTATATTTCAATATATTGGCCGGCTTAGAAATTGATTTTTTGCAGAATATGCAAAGGAGCAATAAAACTCTCTAAAAAACATGAGATCATATCCGCATCGAGGAGAGGAGTGTAATGCCCCGGATGTAATACTTTCCCTTTTGGGCTTATAATAAATCTCCGGCTTCATCTATTTCCATTTCGGGTTCTTTGTCTTTCGGGCTTTCGTCGTTTTGTTGTGTGTGTGTGTGGCATTCATTCATATCATGTAGACATGTGCATTGCATTGCATTTGTGTTGTGGGTTGCATCCGGTTCGTGGCGTTTCTTCCCGTTGTCCGTTTCGCGTTCCGGAGCTCCCTCACGTGTCCGTGACGTCCCGTAGGCCTACTTTGTTGTTCGGGCGTTTTTCGTTACCGGTGTGCCGCGAGGTTGTGTTGTGTGTTGTTGTTTTGTTGTGTGCAACCCGCCTCTCAAATCTCGTCTCGTTTGGACTCCGTTGACTTTTCCCTCCGTTGTACGTGTGGGTCCGAAGTGCCCTTACTTCGTGTCCCGGAAACACCCCTGTTGCATTCTTTCAGCTCCGTCTGGTCCTTTTAAATCATCCCCGCGATCGGATCCGTTGGATCACGATCGGAGGGCTCCTAGCGCCCTAAAACTCCTCTTAACCCTAAATTTCTGCTACATATAGACCCCCTAGTCTATTTGGAGCATCCCCTTCTTCTTCCCCTTCTCCTCTCTTTTTTTTTTCCTTTTGTTTCTCAGATCCGCCGCACTGTTCACCTCAGATCCCGAGGGGATCCACCGGATCCTCCAGCCGCCGCAACGGCAGCCGACCGGCTCGCCTCGATCCCATCGCGCCTGGTCAACGGCCGCACCGCGTCGCGCCGATCCATCGCCAGGCCAGGGCGTCGCTGTTTCACCGCGTCGCTGTCAGCCCGGTCCCCAGATCGCCATCGCCCCGTCGTACCGGGCCGGTCCAGGGGGACCAGATCGCCTGCCTCGTACCGGGCCGGCCCGTACGCCGCCCTTCGCCAGCCTCAGCCTCCGCGAGCGCGCGAGCGGGCCACCGCACCGGGCCGCGCCGCCGCGCCGGCTCCCAGCGTCTCCGGCTGGGCCGGCCTCGCCTCCCCGAGGCCCAGCAGCCGCTTCGCCCGCCTGGGCCGGCTTCCCCTCCGCGCGCGGATCGGGCCGCCGCCACTGTTCTTCCGGGCCGCCGTCACTGTTCCTCCGCCGCCGGGCCCGTTACTTTTCTCAGATCTGTTCCGTTTGAGGTTATTTCAAACCCTAAGACCCTGTTGCACTTGTTCTATAATGCCTACTTTGACCTGCTGTATCTTTTTACCTGTTGCTCCGTTTTGCGCGTGTAGCATGTCCAGATGTTCGTGGAGATGCCCTCTACGTTTTACCTGTTGTAGTCATGCATGTTAGATGTCATCTTGGCACTTGTTTTGCTGTTGCAAGAGGGCATCATGTTATAAACTGCTGTTATGTGTTATTTTCATGCCACCTTTGACATGTGATAACTTTTAGCTCGTTTGTCCAAACGATGCAAATGACATGTCCACGTGTTCGTCTCGTCACGAACTACGTGTTGAGTGTGATAGGTTGCATGGTAGATGTTTTGTTTCCTTGTTATCATCGTTGCAAGATGCCATGTTCACATGTTGTGTTTTCACTTGTTATGAAATGCCATCTTGTTGAGCTCGTTGCAATCGTTGTGTTCACCACAATGAAGCATGCTTGTGTGTTTCGGGATCACCTTCATATGTATTTTGATGAGGTGCTTACCCTTTGCCATGTTTAGTTTCGAGGTGTCTTAAACATGCTCTTTTTGATGCTATGATGATGTTGCTGTTTTAGGACTTAGTGAAATTTCACTAAGTCTGAAATCTGTAACGTTCCGATGCCATGTTCGTGTGATGTTGTAGGACAAAGCATGATAGTTTTGGGGTGGATTTTGATTGTTCCATGAAGTATATATTGTTGTCTTTCCATCCATGTCCTCACATGTCCATTTGAGTGGCTGTAGCATGTTTATCTTTTGCTCCAAACTTTCAATAAAATTCTGCTGCCAGAATTTTATTTCAAAGTTCAATATGTCCAAGATCATTGCTATTGATCCGTGGCTCCGTTTGGGGTGCACTTTGGACCTAGTTGCTGTACATTATATCTAGTTTATGTTCAAGTCCTTTGCCATGCCTTTTGGGTGCTGTAGATTATTTATTTTGAGCTCCCAAGATGCTATGTTGCTGTAATTTGCAGTTTTCGCTCAAATCTTGTTTCGGGCATAACTTTTAGCCCGTAACTCCGATTTCAGCGATTCTTATATCAAACTTGGGTGATTTTCTGTGTAGATTAATAATATCAGGTTGTTAACTTGTTTTGAGGTGTTTTGCTTGAGTGATGTTTTCCGTGCTCCATGTGCATCTCTAGTGCATCCTTCATGCATACTTGTTTTTCGAGTGCGCATTGCATCGTGTTGATTGGTGCTTGGTGTGTTTGTCTTGTTTAGACCCGGAAGTTGAGCACGAGTTTTCCAACGGGGTTGAGCACGAGGTTTCCAACGAGTTTGAGCACGAGGACCCTTCTTTCGATCCGAACTTCTTCTCTTCAGGCAAGATGACCGAACCCCGATAACATTACTATCTTTGTCTATTGCTAGTAGTCTCGATCTATAGTTTTGCCTCGATGCCCATGTTCTTCTTGTCAGCCTCCTACTTGTAACCAATTGCCATGATTAACCACCCTACCTATGCAAACCGTTGCTTGGCTAAGTACGCTTCGCTCAGCCCTTCTTATAGCGTTGCTAGTTGCAGGTGAAGTGAAGATGCTTGCTCCATGTTGAAGTTTGGTTGGGTTATATCACACTATATAAATGCTTTAATTGAAATCACCTATATATTGGCAAGGGTGGAAGGCTAAGCCTTTTGCTTGGTGTTTTGTTCCACTCATGCCGTTAGGATCCGTATAAGCCGGTTTTATGTTCCTTGATTATGCGTTCCTAACACGGTTGGGGTGTATGGGACCCCCTCGATAAACCGCTAAGTGCTAAGACTTTTCCAGCAAATCCCAACATTGGTACTATTTGCCTAACAACAAACTAAACTTGCATAGGGAGTTATAAACCCTTTTTCTTAATCAACAACCCCGGGCCAGTGCTCCACATGAGTGTTGGTCCGAAACGGGGGTCCTGCAGGGCCACCTCGAGGAAACTCAAGGTTTGGTAAAAACCTGTAGCATCGCCCATCCGGTCGTGTCCTGAGACCTAGATACGCGCGGCTACGATCAGGGTGTCGACACGCCGGGAGGATTTGCTGGATTAGCCTTACCTTAGCTCGGTATATCTTGAGCACGGGATTCCGAGGATACTCGGGTCTTCCCACTTTGGAGTTGCGACTCCGCGGATCGTGGGCTTGTAATGGGTCAAGTTGGAACACCCCTGCAGGGTTTGAACTTTCGAAAGCCGTGCCCGCGGTTATGTGGCAGATGGGAGCTTGTTAATTCCGGTTGTAGATAACTTGTCACAATGATGCTAATACACTACCAGCGTGTGTTCCGTGACTGTCAATTTCCGAATCGGGATTCGGGAGTTGAACACGGAGGGGTTATGTTTGTAAGCTTGTAGCTAGGATCACTTCGTGATCACTTCTCGCTTTGCCTTCTCTTCTCGCTCTCTCTTGCGTAAGTTAGTGCTAGTTGCTGCTGCAGACTCTTTGTTGTTCCTTCACCTCATTTCTTTCTTCAGCCTTTTCCCTCACCTAAAGGCTTTGATAGTTCTGTTACCCGGGAACGGGATTGCTGAGTCCTCTGTGGCTCACAGTTACTTCACACACCAGATGCAGGTCCAGCCGTGAGCTATCCAGGTGATGGCACCGAGCTGGATTGGGAGTACGACGAGGAGCGTAGTCGTTACTACGTGCGCTACCCGGACGATCAGTAGTGGAGCCTCTTACTAGGATTCGATCCGCCTGTGGTTGTTTTATTTATCTGAGTTTGGTACTTTGACATTTGGCTTTTGCCCTTAGAGGGTTGTAGTGATCTTATTGTATGATGTTTGAGACTTGTATTGTTATTCTGTGACGTGGCGATTGTAAGCCAACTATTTTAAGTTTACTATCCCTCTTTTACATGAGTTGTGCAAAGATTACCAAACTTGAGATCATTCTAGGATGGACTTATGCCTTTAAGTCGTGCCTCGACACGTAGGAGGTATAATTCCATCCTGGGCATTACAAGGAGGCTTCACAATTTACCCACCGGTTCAGGAGGAACCCTGGAGACCCTCTGAAAAGTTGGATAATTCCACGTTCAGTGATTGGTTTGAATTTACCCACCGGTTCAGGAGGAACCCTGGAGACCCTCTGAAAAGTTGGATAAATCCATGTTCAGTGATTGGTTTAAATTGACCCACCGGTTCAGGAGGAACCCTGGAGGCCCTCTGGGAATGGCAACATCCATGTCCCAATGATCGGATCAATTTTTACGGTTCTATCGGCCCTCTGAAAAGTTGGATAATGCCACGTTCAGTGATTGGCTAGGCCCTCTGGGAGTGTTGGACAAACCACGTCCCATTGATTGGCTCAGTTTTTATTTGCGGTTCTTTCGGCCCTCTGAAAAGTTGGATAATGCCACGTTCAGTGATTGGCTAGGCCCTCTGGGAGTGTTGGACAAACCACGTCCCATTGATTGGCTGAACCTTGCTTTGAGCCTGGCAGCTCTTAAAAAGCCTCGACTACATGGTCTTACTTGCAAAATTTGCATCTTTTTGGTGTTTGTGTTTTATAACCCTTTAAACCGGAGTGGAGCAGCTACGGAAGTTGACCACGTACCTATAAAGTGAAAAGTCTGGGTTATGAATACCAGCATGAGTAAACCGGTGTTCATTAAAACCCGGATCATATATCAGGCAAAAAGCTAAAAATCTCCGAACAAAGTTTTGAAGAACAAGATAAACCGGAATTTATCATCAAGATGAGCCGGAGTGTTTCGAATTTTTAATTGGATCCATGAAGGTCTTGGTCAAGCGACTTTAAGGTTCTACCGGATTAAGAATGTTGGGCGTATATGATCTCAGGTATAAAGTCATTACTGGTATAAAGATATACTTATTTGTCGTTTTAAGAGAACAAATTAATCCGTCCAATGGTAAGCCACTAGGACATATTTTCAGTATTATTTCTGCAGAAACAGAAGATATGCAAGATAAACATTATCAGACAACATTTTCAATCGGCAAATATTCCACATAGAGAAAGACAGAATATCCGGAATAAAGCAGATCAAGTTTAGCTATCCTATTACAAGGCATAGCAAGCCCGACGGATTAAAAATATTGTTTGGCGAAACACAGACTGCGATTACAGCAATAAAGTTTTAAAGTTATGCTCCTCCTTGTTGAGA
Source organism: Secale cereale (assembly GCA_902687465.1). NCBI lineage: Eukaryota > Viridiplantae > Streptophyta > Magnoliopsida > Poales > Poaceae > Secale > Secale cereale. The sequence continues at coordinate 132,009,473 of LR738712.1, forward strand.
CGGCTGGCCATCACCTCGATCCGGAACTTCTTCATCTTCTTGAAGCGGTTGGAAATCCGGCACACGCCAGTCAATCTTCGCCAAGGCCCGGAAATACATCTCTTCGTTGATCAGTTCAAAAGGTTCGATATCTGGAGCGAAGGTATGAGGACGAACCGGCGGAATTAAATTCACGGTATCATAAACCGGCCGCTCCACCCGTTCGTTTTGCAAGTCATATCCAGGATGATACCTGGATAAATCAGACTCAACTGCAAGCTTGCTGGCGAGGGGGCGCATCTCCTTTGTCAAGGCATAAAGGTCCTTTGCAGTAAAAGTCGAGCCGTCATCCTTTGTATCAGGAAAACCGGTCATAGCTTCCTCCGGATCAAGATGTGGGACCAAAGCCTTAGCCCTGGTAAGGGCCAGAAGAGCGCCACCTTGGGCAGCGGATTTTTTAACTTCTTCAAGACGAGCCGGCAAAACAGACAACTTGTTCAACGTATCTTGGATCGTCGAAGGGGCCGGTTTACCAAAGGAAGAGGCACTGATGATCCTCTGAGCGCCGGAATACAACTGCTCGACCAATGTGTAACATGCTTTAAGCTTCTTCCGTAAGTCATGCCCAAGATGGGAGACACGGCGACCTGCGCACAGATATAACGGTTAAGCCGGCACAGTTAGAACATTACAGGGATAAACCGGGAGTTCAGATTATACTTACCAAAGATTGCAGTGGTCATCATTTCAACCTGCTGCTTTAAACCGGTCAATTCCTCTGTAACCGGGTTAAGCGCCCCTTCAGCGTCCTGAACCCTTTTCTCCAGATCTTTCTTTTGAACTTCAAAAGTGGTCCTTTCTTCTTCAAAATATTTCTTCAGATCTTCAGCAGTCTTTAAACTCACCTGAAGATCTTTTTTAGCTTTTGAAGCAGCAGATTCTGTTTCAGTAAGACGGCTACGAAGTTCATTGATTTCAATAGCATTCCGGTTCAACTCAGCCTGCAAGCACAGTTAAAAGACAAGAGGTAAAAATCAGACAAGTCTCAAGCACACAAACAAGTTGTCTACTTGACACTTGGGGGCTAACTGCAGTTGAAGCAGTAAACAATAGCAATTCATAGTTACAAGTCTCAAGCACACAAACAAGTTGTCTGCTTGACACTTGGGGGCTAATGTATGGTTGAAGTATCATCAGCAACTTTTACAAGTATCAAATACATAAACAAGCTATCTACTTGATACTTGGGGGCTAATATAAAGATCAATTGTTCAAACTACAAGTTCCGGTTCACCTTCAGCACGCAGCTAAACCGGAACTTGGGGGTTGTTATGGGATAGAAACGCATCAAAGGTACAAAGTCAGAAGAAGAGGTTTACCTCATATTTCTCCCTCATTAAGTTAACCAGGCTTGCTTCATAGTCTCGGCTGCTGTGGAGCCGGTTTAGATACCCAGAATAAATGTCTTGGGCACTCATATCAGCAAGATTGGATACTTCAGTACTCCATTTGCCTTTTTCTTTATATAACTTCTCCGTTTTAGCCGTATGCTTGGCTAAAACGGTGGGCTCGGCTGGAGCAACAAAGGCAGTCCCAGTTACCACAACATCCGGAGAAGCAGGTACATTTGGGGGAGTGGCAGTTTGGGCCGGATTGGGAGACGCCGGATTAATCTGAGGAGAATTGACCCGGGCCGGACTTGGCGGATTATGGGCATCTTCAGCAGTAGGATTCTCAGGAGCAGAGATATGATCTGTAGGCGCAGGGTCTTCAAGAGGAGCTATGGTATCGACCTCTGAAGGAACAGTTGTTGCCGGATCATTAGCCGGATCATCTGCAGTGGTCTCAGCAGGAGGCTTGTTTGCCTTGGGCTTCTGGCTGGGTTTTGGTTTGCTGGAAAGAGTGCAAAACGAGTATTAACATTATAAAACAAAAAGGAATCATAAACCGGAAGGGTTAAAAAGTTACCCTGGGACAGTTTTCAATGGAGGAAGCTGTGTGGCAGTCGATTCACCAGAAGAAGACAATGGAGTTTCCTGATAATCAGGGTCAGATGGTTTAAGAGGTTTTCAGATAAGCCCGGCCTTGGGATGAAGGAGAGTCGGAGAAAGTATCACCTCAGCACGGCGCTTTCGAGCCGGAGTCAAAGAAATCCCGGATGATTCCACCGCCAGGCCGCTATGGCGAGTGGTCCGGCGAAGAGCTTCGTGCTGTTGCTTCTTCAAAATAAAGTTAGGGTCCAACTGAGCATAAGGGTGAGAAAATTGGTATTTCCGGACGGTCCGACGACTTTTTTGTGGAAGAGGTTCTGAATCAGAAGAAAGAATGGTTACCTCAACTTCGGCCGGATTATCACCTTCAGGCAACTCCTGTGGAAAAGTTATCGTTAGATATAATTACAAGTTCAAGAAAGCAAAATCTGAACCGGATTAAATCATACCTCGGAATCCGGATCATCATCTTCGGTGGGAGAACTGGCGTCAATAGCTGCTTTCCTTTTCTTATTGGCAAAGGTTTTCCGGCGAGCTTGTTTGCCGGTTTTCTCCTGAGGTTTTCTCTTCCAGAAAGGGTCATCAGCCTAGTCAAAAGCAAGAAAGGTAATTGAAAGACGGTTTAAAGAAACGGATTACGAGTACAGGGCAAGGTAAAACTTACTGCAGGCAGCTTGTTCTTCTTATAATAAGGAGCTAACCCGACCTTGCTGCAGTCAGCCAAGGAAACATTGAGAATTTTCTTGGCTGATTCTATAACCTCCGATTCAGAGAGTTTTTCCTTGCTAAACCTTTGGGGATCATCCGGTTTGCCAGAATATTTGCACATCAGCTGCGATCGCCGGCTCAAGGGAAGGATGCTCCAAGACAACCAACAGCGTAGAAAATCAGTTCCAATCAAGCCATTAGCTATGAAGGCTCTTAACTTGGAGAGCTGTGATGAAAATCGGGTCCGTTCAACAGAGCCGAGCCGTTGTGGTAAAGGATGATCTTCCGGAATACGGGTTTCACGATAACCCGGCAGAGGGTTCTCCCCTTCAGGAGAAGTGTCAATACAATAAAACCATGACTTGTTCCACTCCATTGGATGCGTGTGTAAAGCGGCGTGAGGAAAAACAACGTCTCTCCTCTTCTGAATACTAACGCCACCAAGCTCCTGATGTGGTCCACTGGTGAACTCTGTGCGCCGGTTTAAGTGAAAGAAGTCCCGGAACAGATCGACGGACGGTTCTTCTTGCAGATATACCTCCGAAAACACTTGGAAGTCACAGATGTTTGAAACAGAGTTGGGTCCAATGTCCTGAGGGTGGAGTTGGAAGGCAGCAAGAACATCCCGGAAAAACTTTGAACCGGGGGGAGAGAAGCCTCGAGATATGTGATCAAAGAACACAATGACCTCCCCGGACCTGGGAGTAGGAGGGCATACATTCCCCGGGGCCCGCCATTTCAAAACAGACTGAGGGCCTAACGTACCAATTTCAGAAATCTTGACCAAATCTTCCTCAGTAATGATAGAAGGGACCCAATCGCAAGAGACATACTGCTTGGCCATTGCAACGAAAGGACAAGTACTGGAAAAGATAAAGTGCAGAAAACGGATTATGAAGGTACAACAGTATAAACCGGAAACTATCTATGAAAAGTTACGCAACGGTTTGAACTAAGGACTAATGGCATGGTTAAACCGGCAATTACAGCAAGCTACACCATTTCCGGTTCACGGCAGTAAAAGGGGAACGGCTAAACCGTCGCATTTAAATTATAAAGTTTCGCAAGAACAGGGCATAACAGTTTAAACCGGAACATACTTAACAGATCTACCGAGGAGAAAAACAGGTTTTTAAAGACAGCTAAGGTGGAATAGATCTGAGCATACCAGAAAAAGAGAAACAAATGTAAGAGTATACGGGAAGATCTACAAGGGCCTTATACAGAGCAGGTATATCTACAAGTTAAACAAGAACGACGAAGATCTGAAGCATTTACAGCAGGGTAAAAGTACAGTTTAAAGGGCAAGATCTAAAAGGTAAAGGTTACTGAAAACTATCGGCTTAAAGTCAAACAAGGTAAAGCTTCCATTGAGACTCTAATGGCGGGGGCGTGAGAAGGAACCCTAGAAGTTACAGATCTGTAATGAAGAAAAATGACGTACCTGGAATAGCAAGGATCAGAGGCGGAGGTTCTCTGGTCAAACTCAGGGTGATGCAGCGGCCGGCGAGGACTTGGATTCAGCGGTTGACGGCGGCGGTTCGAGCTCGGGCGACGATGGAGTCGGGCGACGGAGGAAGAAAGAGCAGGAAGAAGATAATGAATGGGGACAGCGGTATTTATAAGGAAAGTCAGATCCGAAGCGACAGGTGCGGGATTCGAGGAAGTAAAGGATCGGATAAAGATCCTCTGACCCCTCGATTTTCGGGATAACCCTTAAAAACAAAGCTACAGTACAGCTCGCGGCGTTAAATGCGGAGATGATGTCACGGTCAGATCTAGTGAATCTCGAAGATGACGTCAGAGCCGGTTTACAAGAATGTGAAGACAGAAGAAATTTATACAAGACAAGATTGATATGAACAAGTTCAAATCATTCTGGGGCCTAATGTCAGGGATATGACAAACAGGTATAAACCGGCTAGTGTAAACCGGCTTTGTTATGTTATACCTGATTGTAATATTTAGTAAAGGCTACGGCCCATGAGATCTTAGGGCCCATGTGTAGAATTAAGGTCTGTAAACCGCCAAGCGATGTAACTTGAGAGATAAGGAAGGAAAGACAGAGACCGAGGCGGACACAAGTATGAGCCGGCCTCGGGACTCTGTAAACCGGACCAGGCGTACCCTCTATATAAAGGGGCGACCCGGCGACGGTTCAAGGACAAGCAACAATCAACCCGTCAAGGCACAGGCAAGCGAATCCGCTCCCTGTAATCCGACGCCCAAGCAATACCAAACCAACTAGACGTAGGCTTTTACCTTCATCGAAGGGGCCGAACTAGTATAAACCCTCTGTGTCCTTTGTGTGCTATGAACCCCTTCAAGCTAACCTGTGCGATGGTTCCATCTTCAAGTCCGCTAAACCGGACATCTGCCGTGCTATTTCCACGACAGCTGTTTTTGTATTTCAGGTTTTCCCATTACGAGAACTGCCAGAAAAATCCCGGAAAAATTATATAAAAAATCAGCGTTCCATAAGCTTCCCGGCACCCGAAGTACAGCCGGAGGGGGGCCACCAGGGCTCCAGGCGCCCTGGTGGCGCGGCCCCCCTCCTGGCCGCGCCGGGGGGGGCGCCTGGGCCCCCCAGGCCTCCGCTGATGCCCCCCTTTGGCATATATTTAAGACGTCTCCCGAAACCCTCGAGACGGGAACTCTTTTTCGCGATCTCATCTCTGTTCCGCCGCCGCCGCGCTTCCAAGATCGGGAGCACCAGGAGAACTCTTCCCGGCACCCTGCCGGAGGGGAGGATCACCACCGGGAGCCTCTCCACCACCATGGACGCCTCACGGATGAGTTGTGAGTAGTCTCCCTTGGACCATGGGTCCATGACCAGTAGCTATGTGATGTTCTCCTCCCGTTCTTGTGCTTCACTAATTAGTCCTCGTGAGCTGCCCTACATGATCGAGGCACATATGTAATCCTTATGCTGTTGCTATGATGAGTTTGCTGGGATCCGATGGATTGTGAGATTATGTTCAGATTGTGTGTGAGTAATATATTTGATCTACCTCTTTTATATTTATGTTCGTAAGTAATTCTTGCATGTTTTTCGTTGTTATTTATTGCTTTGGCCAAGTAGTAGGTAGTGACTCCAAGAGGGAACGTTATGCTCGATTGTGGGTTCATGCCCCTCGATGACTAGTTTGAGTGACAGAAACATGAGTCTAGGGGATGTGCTGTTGCCACAAGGGGGAAAACAACGGTGCTTGTGCCCGTGGGTGCAAGGACTGTTTACTTTACGCAAAGTTCTTTTAATGCAGTTGTCTGTTGCTTTGAGTTTACACTATGGGTGGGACTCGCAACTTAATACCAGCGAGATGTTCTGGATAGATATCTCAAGGTGGATGATTAGTAGTAGATGCAGATGGATTTCGGTCTACTTGCCTTGGCGTACCGCCCATGCTTTGAACCTCTACCTTTCTTGCAATATAGTCAGCATTGGTTTGCGCACATGGTCCTGTCAACTACCCAGCTGTAATTCGTTTACCTCACATAGCTGTTTCGTCTTTTGGGAGAGAGACATCACTAGTGAACATCATGGGACTCCGGTCCATATTACCATCATTGATCACATCCGCTATTTACTTTCAGCTTTTACTTACTATTTGCAGCAAAACCTATCACTATTATCACTTGCGTTTGATCCTTTGTAAACGACAAGGCCGGAGGGATTGACAACCTCTCTGTACTCGTTGGGAGCAAAGTTATTTGTATCTGTGTGCAGGTCCATGTTTATTGCTAATATCTCGCGCCGTTAGCAGTTGACACCTTCTTGTTGAAACTGGGAGTCTCAGGGAAATCGATCCTTGGTATCTTTGCCAAGGGAAAACTTCCGCTACACTGCATCTCAAACCTTCCACTTGGGGTAACCAACGAGGGGCGAGAAGCCATCAGTGGTGTCCTCCCGACGGCACCATCAGTGGTGTCATCCTCGGCGGCACCATCAGTGGTGTCAGGATCGGTGTCTTTCACGGCGTCCTCATAGCGGTGAGGTTGTTCCTCCATCTCCTGGGACAGCTCCCAGAATGCCTTGCCACCCGAACCGCCGGCCTCATCGTTGTGGGCCATGTATCTCTCTAAATAGGAAAAAAATTTGGTCAAAAAGTTGGTTATTGTCAAGGAACAAGATCATGGTCTCATCATTTAGGGTTTGTCGACACCGAGGCATCCTAAAAGCTAAGATTTTATCATTTAGGGTTTGTCGACGCCGAGGCACCCTAAAAGCCTAAGCTTTCATCATTTAGGTTTTTATCGACACTGAGGCACCGTAAAATCCAAGGTTTTATAATTTATGGTTTGTCGACACCGAGGCATCCTAAAAGCTAAGCTGGGAAGGATAATTCTAAGTTGGGCCTAATCACTTGGGTCTATTGCCACCTATGGTTTAATGCAGCAAGAATAAAGGGGCAGTTGATCCTACTTAATTAAGTACTAAGATATCCCGGCCCATGCATTAGTCACAAGTACCCCATATGTCCTATTTTTAGCAAAGTCATGCTAAAATTCACGGAAAATTTCTGCATGGCCTTTGCTGAAAATAGGACATATGGAGTACCCGAATTTGCCGGAACAGAAGTGAATCGACATTCCAGAAAACTCAAGGGCCTCTCGGGGTACCTGCAAAATCATCACCACACGATGGTCGGAGACAAAACCCAGCAAACTAGCAAAGTTACTGACGTGTTTACAGAAATTGTTTTCTGTAAAAGATGATCATCATCTTTACAAGTCTTTCTCAATGTGATCACAGGTAATTCAGAGGCATCACAAGTAACTCAGAGCATTACAAGGCATTAGTAGTTCAGTACATGAACAAGTTTTACAAAGCACATCAATATGTATTGTATTTCATTGTGGAGTGATATACAGTATGTTACAACAAAGAAACAGCTTAATCCATGCCTCAGCTTATCAACAGTCATTACTTGTCAAATACAGAAGAAGGAACAATTTATTTGTGACATAGTTACAAATGATGATAGAATAAAGCAACACCCTGCACTTGCCTAAAAACAAGTGAAGTTTCACCCATATAAGAACAGGTGCAAACAAAATAATGACACTCAATTTAGATAGCAAAAAAAGTGAACATCAAGGGTTCATTGGAATTCAGCAAAGGTGCACAAGAGACAGTGTAAGCTTCAGACCCAGCTGACCAGTACAAATTTGCTAGGCTATAAATTCCTGAATTCTAGTCACATTGACACTCCTGGTTTTCTACAAACACCAAGTACTAGGGCACACAAAAGTTTTAAAATTTGTGTGCCTAACTAAATTAATTGAATTTTCAGTAACCAACTAAACTGAATTTTCAAAACTGACAAATATTAATAGGTTGACTACAGCAAATCCAATTTGCAAGCTTGACTACATATAATTTGAGCAACTTGTTGAGCTTAAATCCAACTTGTTGCTAAAACTTGCCAAGTTTACAATCCATATAACTGTCTGCTGATTAAATAAGATAAGTCATATATGAAATCATATGGTTCAGCACTACCATTGCACAAACTAATGATGGCAACCCATGGCGGCAGTAAACAAGACTCACAATACAACCAGGTCGATCACTGACATAGTGCAAGCACTTCAAAGTAAGCAATCAACATGGATCATTGCAAGAACATGTCCTTCACTCAGCACAACATTAGGGACATATTTGTTTCACTTCAGCCTTAGAGAGGAAAAAATCTTGCAGGTACCAAGTACTCCAATGCACATGGAGTACTAATTATTCATGTTTGTTAGGCACTACTCCCACAATGGTCTGAAACTAGTCCCTCCCTGACACCCTGTGGCAATAAATCTCATCATCACGCTTATCTAGCAAATGATTGGGCACATCGTGTACACCCAGTACAGTTACAGAGTGTACTACTACCGACGGATAAATGCGATTTGACCAAAAATTAGCAATTTTTTAAACCTAATTTGACCTAAATTCGAGAGGGATTTGACCTAAACCTAGCAAAAGAGAGAAGAAGAGGGCATGGCCGGGAGGGAGGAGAGGAGGAAGAGAGGAGAAGAGAGGCAGAGGGAGGAGAGCAATGAAGATTACCTGACCATGATGAGGTGGTGGCCGGAGCGGAGACAACGGAGGGCGGAGACGGCGAGCTTGGGGGAGGCGGGGATAGACGGCGGGGAGGTCGCGAGGTGCTCGGGCCTCCTCTCCTGGTGGACGTGGGCCTCCTCTCCTGGTAGACGTGGATGGCCCTCCTGTGGACGAGGTGCTCCGAGGCTCCAAGTCTTCGGCAGCGTGGCGGGGCGGTCATGGGTCTCGGTCGGGGCGGCATAGTGGGTCTGGGCGCCGCGGGTTTATAGGGTTTCGAGGGCTGGGAAGACGAGGGAGGGGTGGGTGGGGGCGGCGGAGCCCGGGAGCGAGGTTGCCGGTGGGTGGAAGGGGATCGGCGGCGGTGGCGAGAGGCGAGGGGCGAGATGGGCAGGCGCAATGGGTGGGGGGGGCTGAGAGAGATGTGTCGATTGGGGGAAGAAAGGGGATTGGGGATTTTAGTGGGGGGAGGCTTAGCAATGGCGCACCCCTTGGCGGTGCGCCATTAGAATGTTTTTTTTGATAGCAATGGCGCATGCCCGGGACGGTGCGCTGATACATCCAAAACGTATCTATAATTTCTGCTTGCTCCATGCCTCTTTTGGGTGATATTGCTATGATATTTATACACTTGCATACACTTTTGATCATATTTGGACTAACCTATTAACTCAGTGCACCCCAGTGCCAGTTTCTATTTTCTGCTGTTTTTGTATTTCAGGTTTTCCCGTCACGTAAACTACCAGAAAAATCCTGGAAAAATTATATAAAAAATCAGCGTTCCGGAAGCTTCCACACGGCCGAAGTAGGGCTGGAGGGGGGCCACCAGGGCTCCAGGCGCCCTGGTAGCGCGGCCCCCCTCCTGGCCGCGCCGGGGGGGGGGGCGCCTGGGCCCCCCAGGCCTCCGCTGATGCCCCCCTTTGGCATATATTTAACACGCGTCCCGAAACCCTCGAGGACGGAACCCTTTTTCGCGATCTCATCTCTGTTCCGCCGCCGCCGCGCTTCCAAGATCGGGAGCACCAGGAGAACTCTTCCCGGCACCCTGCCGGAGGGGAGGATCACCACCGGGAGCCTCTCCACCACCATGGACGCCTCCCGAATGAGTTGTGAGTAGTCTCCCTTGGACCATGGGTCCATGACCAGTAGCTATGTGTTGTTCTCCTCCCCTTCTTGTGCTTCACTAATTAGACCTCGTGAGCTGCCCTACATGATCGAGGCACATATGTAATCCTTATGCTGTTGCTATGATGAGTTTGCTGGGATCCGATGGATTGTGAGATTATGTTCAGATTGTGTTTGAGTAATATATTTGATTTACCTCTTTTATATTTATGTTCATAAGTAATTCTTGGATGTTCTCCGTTGCTATTTATTGCTTTGGCCAAGTAGTAGGTAGTGACTCCAAGAGGGAACGTTATGCTTGATTGTGGGTTCATGCCCCTCGATGACTAGCTTGAGTGACAGAAACATGAGTCTAGGGGATGTGCTGTTGCCACAAGGGGGAAAACAACGGTGCTTGTGCCCGCGGGTGCAAGGACTGTTTACTTTACGCAAAGTTCTTTTAATGCAGTTGTCTGTTGCTTTGAGTTTACACTATGGGTGGGACTCGCAACTTAATACCAGCGAGATGTTCTGGATAGATATCTCAAGGTGGATGATTAGTAGTAGATGCAGATGGATTTCGGTCTACTTGCCTTGGCGTACCGCCCATGCTTTGAACCTCTACCTTTCTTGCAACATAGTTAGCATTGGTTTGCGCACATAATTCTGTCAATTGCCCAGCTGTAATTCGTTTACCTCACATAACTGTTTTATCGTCTTTTGGGAGAGAGACATCACTAGTGAACATCATGGGACCCCGGTCCATATTACCATCACTGATCACATCCGCTATTTACTTTCTGCTTTTACTTACTATTTGCAGCAATACCTATCACTATTATCACTTGCGTTTGATCCTTTGTAAACGACAAGGCCGGAGGGATTGACAACCTCTCTGTACTCGTTGGGAGCAAAGTTATTTGTATCTGTGTGCAGGTCCACGTTGATTGCTAATATCTGGCGCCGTTAGCAGTTGACACCTTCTTGTTGAACCTTGGAGTCTCAGGGGAAATCGATCCTTGGTATCTTTGCCAAGGGAAAACTTCCGCTACACTACATCTCAAACCTTCCACTTGGGGTAACCAACGAGGGGTGAGAAGCCATCAAGCAAAGTTTTCTGGCACCGTCGCCGGGGACTAGGGATGGCAACGGGGCCCCATACCCGCCAAACCCATGGGGATTTCATCTATTAGGGGGTGGGGATGGGCGAAAAACATCCCCATGGGGATATTTACCAAACTAATTTATTCCCCATAGGGTAAAATGGGAATGGGGACGATATCCTATTCCCCAGACCCAATACCCATCGGGGACCCGGTTAGTAATTGTGACACTTTGGTCAACCTTAAAATATTCATAAAAATACTTGCGAAAACAAAAAAAGCTCTGGAAAATAACCTTAACCCTATCTCATGTCCTCATCTCAGATGCCACCATGACCAAGAAGTTAGTACGACCTAGATATGCATTAGCAGGACAAGGACAACATCATTTATGTATGTTGATTATAGGGTGTCATATTATGTATATGAGTATTTGTTTATGGGTATGGGGACCCTAATGGGGCCCCGTTCCCCAGTGGGGCATGGGTATGGGAAAATTTCATCCCCAGTCATGTAAACGGGGACGGGGATGGGATGATAGGGAATAGATGGGGATGGGGATGTTGTAGGTATCCCCATAGGGGATTGTCCCCATTGCCATCCCTACCGGGGACTCCACTCTTCAAGATAGGGGAGTTGCACGCTATCTTTTACCTTTGCTTTTTAGTCTTATTAGTTTACCTTTCAGTTTTGCTTTAGTATCTTTTATCGAAAATCACAAAAATAGTTATCTTGCTTGCTTGCTGCTATGGGTTCCACCAAAAACACTAAATGGGAGGAGTACACCCCTTCTTCCATCATGCCAATCACCACTGTCGGGATCTACAAAAGTAATAAACCTTGTGATTATGATAGTCTTAATGGAGAGTTATGCCCATGGCATGGTCTTCCAGGAAAAGAGTATGAGCCTCAGTTTAAAGTTGCTCCTATGCTTCCCCAAACTTGGGAAGACGTTCAAACTCTTATAATAGAGAGAAATTCAAACAAAGAAGATGACACTACAATTCTGCTCAATAATGATAAAATTGATTTTGATAATTGTAGTATCTCGGAAGTTGTCACCTTTCTACAAAGAATGGCTAAAGATCCCCACACTAGCACGCTTAATCTTGCCTTCACAGAGCATATCACTAATGCTCTCATCAAAGCTAGGGAGGAGAAACTTAGAGTAGAAGCCTCCATACCTAGAAAGCTAGAAGATGGTTGGGATCCGATGATTAAAATTAAGTTGAATAACTTCTCTTGCTATGCTTTATGTGATGTTGGAGCTAGTACCTCCGTTATGCCCAAAAGAATATATGATATGCTTAAATTGAAACCTTTTGATTGTTGTTCTTTTGGTGTTCGTCTCGTTGATTCTTCCATAAAGAAACCTTTGGGGAGGATCGACGATGTTCTTATCATTGTCAATGACAATTATGTTCCCGTTGATTTTACTATTATGGACATTGAATGTGAACCTTCTTGTCCAATTATTTTGGGACGTCCGTTTCTACGCACCGTTGGTGCCATCATTGACATGAAAGAGGGGAATATAAAATTCCAATTTCCTCTCAAGAAAGGGATGGAACACTTCCCTCGAAAGAAGATTAAGTTACCTTTTGAGTCCGTTATACGGGCTAGCTATTCTTTTACTCTTTGATAAAACTTGATCTCTATGCATTATGCCTAGCTTAAAGGCATAAAAGAAAGCGCTTTTGGGAGGCAGCCCACAATGAATAAATTTTATTTTGTTTTTGTTGTGTCTTGATGTTGTTACTACAGTATCTTCATCATTGTATCTTTGCTTTTCAACTTTGTGCCAAGTGTAGCCTCTGATTGCAAGAAAGTTCAAGAGTTGTGACGTGCTGTCCAGGAAACAGATTCTGTCCTTGGATAGAAAAATTCGTATAAAATCACCAGATCATCTTTTTGGTCTGAATTTTTTCGACAGCGTGCTCTATACAATTTTCTTTCGGGCGTCTGTTCTGAGTTTTTTTATTAGAGTTGCAGAAGTGCCCCGAAAAAATCATTTACTACCTGCCGTTCTGTTTTTCACAGATTCTGTCCTGTTTTGCCTTTCCTTCATTTTGCAAACCTTGAGCTTGCTTTTTCTTTGCAAAAACCTTTTGGCAATCTTGAGAAATAGTAGACCTTCAAGAATATCCTTATTTCCAGCAAGGAACAATTATTTTATTATGGGTACTAACCTCGCTAATCAGATTATGATGAGTTATGTATGAAGGGAGTTTTCAAGTGTGCGAGGGAAGATGATAAAAAGATTCAGGAGTGTCAAACGCTCAAGCTTGGGGATGCCCCCATGCACCCCCAAGAAATATCCAAGGAGACTCGAGCGTCTAAGCTTGGGGATGCCCCCGTGCATCCCCTTCTCCATCAACATTATCAGTTCGTCCTTAGTTCCACTATATTTTTATCACTTCATGTGTTATGTGCTATGCTTGGAGCGTCTTGCTTTTAGTTTCCTTTTTAGTTTTCCTTAGCTTTTCATAACGAGTCGGAACTCAGCTTTCTCTGTGTGAGAGAGAAACACGCTCCACTTCAACCTAGAACATAACATAGAATTTTCATGTCTATCTTTGTTGTGTGTGTTCTTTGTCTTTCAATAGCTACTATCATGCTTAGCTCTTAGTTTTCATGCTTATCTTTTTAAAGAGCTTTTGTTTAGTTGGTTGCTTGAACTCTCTTTATTTATCATGCTTATCTTATTAAGAGAGTTTGCTTCTGTTGCATTGGTTGATATGTCTATGATAAAAATGCTACGTGCATAATGGTACTTAGTAATTCATGTTTTCTTATGGTTAGTCTCAAATAGCTGGGGGGTTCCCAATGTGTTATTGGAGTACCAACATGATTTGTTTGCCTATGATGTGGTATGGTTTAGTAATATCTTCCTTCAAGAATTTATTTTGATTGACTTGGCGTATGCTCGCGCATATTTAAGAATGTAAAGAAAGTCTGTCAAGCCTTGATGATCTTTAATTTCTGAGTAGCGATATAACTTCCATGCCTGATTCAATGTTGCTTTGTCGCTCTGCATGATTATGACCGTCATTGCTCTCTTAGTTGGTCGCTCCCAGTCTTTTGCTAACTTCCACCTGTACTAAGCGGACTGACTGCTTGTGCATCCAAAATCCTTTAAACCAGTTATGCCATATGAGTCCACCATACCTTCCTATACATGGTATTTACCTGCCATTCCTAACGAAGACTTTCATGTACCATCTCAAAATTATTCAAAAAAAAAGCATTTCTATTTTGTGCCTCTGTTTTAGTTCATGAGGAAGTAGTAGTTAATTCATGATCTTTTTAAGTTGGACAAGCTTCACCCCGGGATTGCATGTCTAATGTGCAAACCCATAATACGAGAAGGAACTGGCAAAGAGTGCGCCCGGCTCAAAAATAATATAACAAACAAACCCTCCTTCACGCTTTGTTCATGAGAAATCAGAAAACTTTGGCAGTGATACAAAGGAGATGAAGAGGATGTGATCGTCCTCATTCGGGAGCCGTTCCTCGAAACTTGTCCATCTCAAGAAGTGATTGAGTTGTCTGCTAGCATTCGTTGACGGAACATGCATATCCAAAAATATATATAATTATTACCTCTGTTTTTAAAACCAAGAGGTCTGGTACATGCTTTGTCTTTGTTTCCGACCACGGGTTTTCAACCTTGCCAACAAAAGCCACGGTTCGAGAGTCTCCACCTTCTTTTAAAGCACCAACTACTGAGAGCATGATTGTCATTCTGAGTGTAATGTGCATTGTCCCAAAGTAGCATTGTCTTTTGCATGATTATGATATCGTTTATTCTGAAATCATTGTATCTAGTCATCACTTAAACCTTGGAGGTGCCCCTGCATTTATGTTTTGCTTCACTAAGGGGGGCAAGCGAGATATCACTTTATCATATTTGCACACCATGCTCATTACAAATCTATTTGATGTTTCAGTATCATATTGTAAAACTTTCAGTTCTTTGTGATTCTCTCATATGGCAACTTAATTACTACAGATTCATTGTCTCAGTAAGCTTTTGTCATGTGACTATAAAAGTCCTTATATGGTTAATAGCATGTCACCACAGAAATTATACTTGTTATCATTTACCTACTCGAGGACGAGCAGGAATTAAGCTTGGGGATGTTGATACGTCCAAAACGTATCTATAATTTCTGCTTGCTCCATGCCTCTTTTGGGTGATATTGCTATGATATTTATACACTTCCATACACTTTTGATCATATTTGGACTAACCTATTAACTCAGTGCACCCCAGTGCCAGTTTCTGTTTTCTGCTGTTTTTGTATTTCAGGTTTTCCCGTCACGTAAACTGCCAGAAAAATCCTGGAAAAATTATATAAAAAATCAGCGTTCCGGAAGCTTCCACACGGCCGAAGTAGGGCCGGAGGGGGGCCACCAGGGCTCCAGGCGCCCTGGTGGCGCGGCCCCCCTCCTGGCCGCGCCGGGGGGTGCCTGGGCCCCCCAGGCCTCCGCTGATGCCCCCCTTTGGCATATATTTAACACGCGTCCCGAAACCCTCGAGGACGGAACCCTTTTTCGCGATCTCATCTCTGTTCCGCCGCCGCCGCGCTTCCAAGATCGGGAGCACCAGGAGAACTCTTCCCGGCACCCTGCCGGAGGGGAGGATCACCACCGGGAGCCTCTCCACCACCATGGACGCCTCCCGGATGAGTTGTGAGTAGTCTCCCTTGGACCATGGGTCCATGACCAGTAGCTATGTGATGTTCTCCTCCCCTTCTTGTGCTTCACTAATTAGACCTCGTGAGCTGCCCTACATGATCGAGGCACATACGTAATCCTTATGCTGTTGCTATGATGAGTTTGCTGGGATCCGATGGATTGTGAGATTATGTTCAGATTGTGTTTGAGTAATATATTTGATTTACCTCTTTTATATTTATGTTCGTAAGTAATTCTTGGATGTTCTCCGTTGCTATTTATTGCTTTGGCCAAGTAGTAGGTAGTGACTCCAAGAGGGAACATTATGCTTGATTGTGGGTTCATGCCCCTCGATGACTAGCTTGAGTGACAGAAACATGAGTCTATGGGATGTGTTGTTGCCACAAGGGGGAAAACAACGGTGCTTGTGCCCGCGGGTGCAAGGATTGTTTACTTTACGCAAAGTTCTTTTAATGCAGTTGTCTGTTGCTTTGAGTTTACACTATGGGTGGGACTCGCAACTTAATACCAGCGAGATGTTCTGGATAGATATCTCAAGGTGGATGATTAGTAGTAGATGCAGATGGATTTCGGTCTACTTGCCTTGGCGTACCGCCCATGCTTTGAACCTCTACCTTTCTTGCAACATAGTTAGCATTGGTTTGCGCACATAATTCTGTCAATTGCCCAGCTGTAATTCATTTACCTCACATAGCATTTTTATCGTATTTTGGGAGAGAGACATCACTAGTGAACATCATGGGACCCCGGTCCATATTACCATCACTGATCACATCCGCTATTTACTTTCTTCTTTTACTTACTATTTGCAGCAATACCTATCAATATTATCACTTGCGTTTGATCCTTTGTAAACGACAAGGCCGGAGGGATTGACAACCTCTTTGTACTCGTTGGGAGCAAAGTTATTTGTATCTGTGTGCAGGTCCACGTTGATTGCTAATATCTGACGCCGTTAGCAGTTGACACCTTCTTGTTGAACCTTGGAGTCTCAGGGGAAATCGATCCTTGGTATCTTTGCCAATGGAAAACTTCTGCTACACTGCATCTCAAACCTTCCACTTGGGGTAACCAACGAGGGGCGAGAAGCCATCATGCGCCATAAGTAATCTTTTTTTAGATAGCAATGGCGCACCAGCCAGCGGTGCGCCATAAGTAAATTTTATTATTATTATTTTTTGTTGCATCTAATAATTTTTCAGAAAATGAATATGAAAATGAAACAGTAATAAATTTTTATAAAAACAGTAATATTTTTTTATAAAATATCATCATATTTGTTATTTGAAAATATTTATGAATATAAAAAATATCATCAAATTTGTTATTTGAAAATACCATCAAATTTTTTATTTGAAAATATAATCAAATTTGTTTTTTTAGTTGCATTCATTTGTGACGGTGGAGCGGGGGAGGGTGCGGGGGTCGTCGGCGGTGGTGGAGCGGGGGAGGGTGCGGGGGGTGCTCGGCGGCAAGGGGGATCTGGCGAGGGGGGATACCGATCGAGATGGAGGGGGATCGAGATCGAGTGTCCTCATGAATATTCAATATTTTTTCATGAATTCAAAAAGTGCCCATGAAATTTAAAAATATTCATGATAGTTCAAAAAGTGCCCATGAAATACAACCGAGAAATGAAGGCTGCAATTTAAATACAATCATCTTAGCTAGCTATCTGTTCACAATCTTCTTGCCCTTCTTTTTCGCAAATGGAGTTCTTCTGTGAAACGGACGTCCTTTAGGTAGGGTGGTCCTGCTTCTTCTTGTGGTGTATGCTGCTACTTCATCGTCGTCGTCATTTTCCATCTTCGGGTCACCGTACTTTTCGAAATCTTGCTCATTGGCGACTCCATCCATTCCAATGATCTTCCTTTTGCATCTCCTCACGACAAAACGACTGGGCTTTGACGGGTCGGTAATGAAGAAGCATTGGTCCACTTGGGAAGCCAGTACCCATGGCTCATTTTTCGTGGTGACGTTTGTGCCCGCGGTCTTGGATTTGGCTTTGGGTATAACCATGATGGTGAAATACCGGTCTTCTTTTAGGACGCTCTTGGCCCATCTGACACGAAACATCGGGACCTTCTCTCGAGCGTAGCTCAGCTCCCAGATCTCCTCGACCCTTCCGTAGTATCTGTCCTTGTCGTTACCGGTGTAGGATTCCATCGTTACCCGGAGTTCTGATAGCCATCGCTCTTCATGTCCTTGTCCTCGGTGTAGAATGTGTAGTCGTTGATATCGTACGGCTCATAGGTCATCAGGTTGTGCTCGACGCCCTGTGACAAGGCGAATATGAGTTGTTCTTCCACGGAAGAATCCTCATGTAAAGGGTACGACAGAAGCTTCTGCTTGAACCAACGCGTGAAACATGAGTTGTGCTCTTTGATTATATCTCCGTCCGTCCTCTGTTGGCCTTGGTCATTGTACGTCTTCTCAATAAAGGTTTTGTGCTCTACCACCCAAGGATCGACCACGTCTATGTGTTGTAGCATGACTAGGTTTGCTCTTTCAAAGTCGGCAAGTCGACCCTCGAAGTCGACATGCATTTTGCGGCGACCCTCGCGGTGACCCCATCCAGCGAGCCTGCCGAGGTGCCTGTTGATGGGTAGACCAATGGGGTTCTCGATGCCTAGATAATTCGTGCAGTAGGAGATGCACTCTTCGGTCAGAAAGCTCCTGGCTATGCTTCCCTCTGGACGTGACATGTTGCGAACGTATCCTTTGATGACACCATTCATCCTTTCGAACGACATCATGCTGTGCAGGAACGTCGGCCCGAGTTGGATGATATCCTCCACGATATGGACCAGCAGATGCACCATAATGTCAAAGAATGCGGGCGGGAAGTACATCTCAAGCTCGCATAGTATCACCACGATCTCTTCCTGTAGCCTTCTGAGTTGCCTCACGCCAACCGACTTCCGAGAGATGACGTCGAAAAAGTTGCATAGGCCAAATAGTGTTTCACGGACGTGCGCGTCCATGATCCCACGGATTGCAACTGGAAGTGTCTGCGTCATCAGCACGTGACGGTCATGAGACTTCATCCCGCTGAACTTCTGCTTCGCTGGGTCTAGGTATCTGCTTATCTTCCCCGCGTAACTGTAAGGAAGTTTTACTCCTACGATGCAGGTGAAAAACTGCTCGATCTCCTCCTGACTTAGAGTGAAGCACGCGGGAGGGTAGTCATTTCCGGTCTTCTTGGCCTTTTTGCCTTTGCGACGACTTTCTGTATCCTGCTTCGCCTCATCATCATCATAGTCATCATGATCATCATCATCATCATCATTAGCGTGAAGCTCATGCCTGATGCCCATTGATTTCAAGTCTGCCCTTGCTTTCGGCCCATCTTTGGTCCTCTCTGGCATGTTGAGCAGGGTACCAAGCAGACTCTCGCACACGTTCTTCGTGATATGCATGACATCAATGTTGTGAGGCACACGGTGGATCTTCCAGTACGGCAAGTCCCAGAAAACAGACATCGTTTTCCATACCTTCAGCAGCGGCTCTGGCGCCTTCGCTTCTTTCCCGGCTCTGGCGCCTTTTGCTTCCTTCCCGGCAGTGGGCAATCTTTCCAATTTTTCAACAGCTCGTCTATTTCCTCGCCGCTCCTCGTACGCGGGCGTCTTCGGGGTTCGGTTTCACCATCGAACAGATCCTTGCGTTTCCTCCACGGGTCATCGTCGCGAAGCCACCTTCGATGTCCCATGAACACGGTTTTCGAAGACCCGGGATCTCTATCTAGCTGCCGATACGTTGTATCATCCATGCACTTGATGCATCCAGAAAATCCGTGGACCACCTGCCCCGCGAGATATCCGTAATCGAGATAGTCATGCACCGTTGTGAGCAGTGTGGCTCTCATAGGGAAATATTCTTTCTCTGCGGCGTCCCACGTATTGGCTGGTGTTTTCCACAGCGTGTCTAGCTCCTCTTTCAGCAGCCCCAGATACAGATTGATGTCGTTCCCTGGTTGTTTCGGCCCTTCAATTAGCATCCTCATGTGAATGTACTTCCTCTTCATGCACAACCAGGGGGAAGGTTGTACATCCACACAAACACAGGCCAGGTGCTATGTGTGCTTCTCTGACTGCCAAACGGATTGACTCCATCGGTGCTCGCGCCCAGCACGATGTTCCTTGGATCGTTCCCAAATTCTAGGTCTTCGAAGTTCAACGCTTGCCACTGGCTCGCATCCTTAGGGTGACTCAGTATCTTGTCTTTTTTATTTATCTCCGGATCATTTCCGTCATCTTATCGCTTCTTCTCCTCCTATCCGCATGCCAACTCAAGAGCTTTGCTACCTTAGGGTCCACGAAATACCACTGCAGACGAGGAGTGATCGGGAAGTACCACACCACTTTTCGAGGAGCTTTCTTCCGCTTCCTGTATCGAGTGACGCCGCACAGCGGACATATGGTAGACTCCACGTGCTCGTCCCGATAAATGATGCAATTGGTCATGCACACATGGTATTTCACGTGTGGTAAATCCAGAGGACACACGATTTTCTTCGCCTCCTCGAAACTGGTTAGGCACTTGTTCCCCTTGCGAAGACGTTCGTGCCAGAATGACATGTTCTCGTCGAAGCATGCGTCGGTCATTTTGTGTTTTACCTTCATCTCCAGAGCCATGAGCGTTACTTTCAGGCGGGTATCCTCGGGCCTGCATCCTTCATACAATGGAGTAACCGCGTCTATCTCCAGTTGATACAACTTGGCTTTCTCTCGGGCGGCAGCTCTTGCATTATCCGTCTGCTTGAGAAGCAGCTCTTGAATATGAGGGTCCTGCACCCAGCCTCCATCGTCGTCTGCTCCGGCATCTTCATCTAGATCATGATCATTCCCTTCGTCTTGATCTTCCTCATCATCAAGTCCGGCATCTTCTACATGATGACTGTGTACAACATCACCGTCGTGATCATGTCCTGGAGATTCTTCATCTTCTCGCTCACCCTCGTCGCGGTGGTTGTCTTGCTGTCGTTCCTCATTTCTTGCCCGACCATGGACGACTTCATAGTCATCTTCATCACCTTGCCACCGATAGCCAACCATGAAACCACGCAAGAGCAGGTGGTCCCGCACCTGCCCGGAATTCGGGTCTGCAATAAGGCTCTTCAGCTTGCATCTTCGACACGGACATCTTATCTACGTCTCGTTCTTTTGAAGCATCTCGGTCTTCGCGGAGCTCAAAAGCCAATTCACGATGCCTTCGGCCATCGTGCGGACAATGGTCGCCTGCGGGGTAGAGCAAAACGATATTTTAGAACCAAGAAAAAATTTGGCATGACTTTCCCTAAAAATAGGACCAAAAAGAATGCATAGTGCCAAAATTCTAGCCGAAACGGAAATGAATCAACATTTCGGCAAAATATTGGCAACTATCGCATTTCAAATACCGCAAACACAAACATATATGCAACACCACAAACATATGCAACACCACAAACATACATAGATCTAGCTAGGCCATAAAAAGTGCATGTGCACGGTTGTTGGAGCTCGAGGGAGAAAAAATGTAGATCTACAACATAAAGATAGTTTCCCCCTTACTTACCTATCAAAAAAAAGGTAATTTAACCACTTAATTTTGATGAATCTATGGTGCAAATGAGGTGAGGAGGAGGAGGCAGCCGACACAAGTTTGGAGAAGGAGGTGGAGAGAATGAAGTGGGGAAAGTGAGTGTGTAGGTGTGGCTTTCTAAAATATCTAGATGGTCCCTGGTTACTAATGGCGCACCACCCACAAATGCACCATTAGTAACACTGGTTACTAATGGCGCACCAGCTTGAGGTGCGCCATTAGTAGTTTTGCAACAAAAAAAATAGTACTGGCGCACTGTGTTGGAGGTGCGCCATTACTAGTTAAACTAGTAATGGCGCACTCTGCCATGGTGCGCGATTAGTATTTCTGAAAAAAAACATTTGTTACTAATGGCGCACCAACTCATGGTGCGCCATTACTATATAGTAGTGGCGCACCAAGTGTCTGGTGCGCCATTAGTGGCCATATCATCTATAGCCCTTTTCCTAGTAGTGCCGTCCATACATTGCATCTCACTGTTGAAGGCAAACTGGTCGAAGTGAGAGCAGCAAAAACTCACAATGGAGCCTTCCGCCTGCATCCTGCAACCTCATCAGTACGTGTCATTGGCAGGTGTCACCAGGCCAAATCTGAAGAATAGAAATCCTCCCTAATGGAACACCTGACCGAGATGTTCGCCAATATTATCGGATGCGAGCACTAGCAAGAAAGAAAGCTACCATTGCGAGTGCCACCCATGCCCCATCCACAACTGGCCCCGATCAGGCCAGATCTCGATCCCGTGCCACTGCATAGTAGCACGAGATCCCTAGCTAGCACAACAAGCAGGAAGTGGGCCGCATCACATTGAGAGGGCGAACCGGATGACCAAAGGGGCAGCAGCCGCGACGGACATTGACGGGGATGGGTTGATGGAGGACGTGGGATGACGGCGAGCTAAAGAGCCCTGTTGCCACTTTCCTTGGAGCCAACGCGCTCTTCTAGTGGCCACATGATGGGGTGGTGGGGGAGGGGGAGTTTGTGGTGATGGCGGCTGGGGGACGCCTGCTGGAGCTACCAAATGGATGTGACGCGGGGGATGTGATCCCTTTTTTTGGGACTAGGGCCGACATGACAACGTTTGACAGAACCAGGAGTTGTCAAAATTGGAAATTTATTAGAGATTGGCAAGAGAATCAAATGTTAGCTCACCAAATGGTGTCCTTTTTTAAGAATTGTCAACTATTGCCATGCCACGTCAAGCCAATTAGCCTCTGAGTGTCTCCAGGCACAACACTTGGTTGAAATTTTATTTTTCCATTTAAAAGAAGTCTAAATAAACAAATACATCCTAGTTTTCTAATACAATGTGCATTGTTAATTTTCACTCAGAAATGAAATGTACTTTCTTGTGCTGGGGAGGGGGGGGGGTCTGGTGCAGATTGCTAATCCTTATCATGTCCACGTTTTTTGCGCCGAGCACATGTTTTTTCGAGTGCATGTATTGAATAAAAATGTGGTTTATAAAAAAGATAAATTTCTTAATAAACAAGTATTTCCTTTTAAGAACCAACCAACATGCCATTGTCCAACCCCTCACGGTAGTTCACACTTCACACCAATTATCACTTAATAACAGCAGCCATCACACCTTCGACATGTGAGTCCTCAGTTACTACAAGATGGTGTGAGGTAGTACTAAAAATAATACGTAGCCTCAGATCACCATCTCTTGGCCAGTCAGCGCCTCTCTTCGTCTTGCTCATGTGTGCAAGAAAGGATCACGCTATAGTATGTATGCCCGCGCATTGCAATGGGAGAAATAAATTGATGTGTTTTGCTATGTGAGTTGCTATGGAGAGATGACAGAAACAATTGTCAATTGCATGGAAAACCTTAGTTTTAGATTATTAATTTATAGTGGGCAGGCATCCAGACCTAATTGCTCTCGAAAAATTTGGTAAGCGTACCAAAACAAATATGACCACTATATTGAAGAAGCTGGTAATTTATTTTCTAAAACACAATAACTATATCAAACCAATATCTAGCTACATGCGTTTTGCTATGGAACAAACAGCAGTTGTCATGAACCATACGACAATGCTGCTAAATGAAACAAACATATGATTATTAACCACGACACACATCAAGGCCATGATGGAGCAAGTGAGACGTGTTCCTGGTGGGGGAGATGCCCAATTCTGCGTCGCAGCGGCGGCCACAAACCTCCATGATGCTGGCATCGAACTCGATAGTGCTGGCTCGAATGAGCGCTAATGTCCCATGACGTCCCATTGGATGTCACATACATTCATGTTGTTGTCCTCCATCTAAATGGTGCCGGCACAGACACAAAGTTCCTTTGTAGCTCGGGCTACATGAAACCTCTTATCCTCAACCCTTCAGCTTTGCTTTGAGATCCGTACTCTCCAACTAACTTGCAACATAAGAACTTCAAACTTTGCAGATCAAACAAACATTAGAACATCAATGTGTGGAAAAACTTTCAGATATCTTGGTCTGATATAAATATACAAAATGAGATTTTGTTCGTCTAAAAATATTATTTTAAGTACTTAAAATGCATGAAAAAATCTGAAAGTTTTTTTCCCCGATTGTAGTTAGAATGTATTGTTGTTCTGCAAAATTTGAAGTTTATATGTTGTGTCGTTTGAGAGAAACAAAAAAGACAAATGCGTTTGCACGGATCGCGATGCAGAAATGGATGACAAAGATAAGGGCTACTATGCAGCCTGAGCTACAGAAAAACAGACGCAGAAATGGATCGCCGTGGTGACCGCAGCTGTCTATGATGCTAACCTTCATTTCGATGGCGCCAACATGCATGAACGCGGAGCCCCGACCGTAGTTGAAATAGGTGTACATCACTGGCTCCTAGCCTCCTACACCATGGTCTCCACAAACATTGGGTAACAAGGAAGGACCTGTTCCAAAACCCTCCAACTCTGACGTAAAATCAAAATAGGTCTTCTGTAATTAATCTTCTATGTGTATCCAATGGTACTTCTTCTTACCCCCAACAAACTGTTTCAGGTTGCTATTGTGATGGCTGCTAAAGCAGAACTCGTACTTGGTGAATTTATAGACCCAGCCTTCGCTAAGCAGAGACGTTGTACACATCTAGAAGAAGAGAACAAAATATTGCATTAAACTAAGCAAAAAGGGGTCAAACTGAAGAGGATGATGACCTGGTATTCTTTTCCTTAGCCTAGTTGAATTAATAATCCCCATCCACTTACTGTTCTTAATTTGACCCACCCACTGCAAGTGTACAATAAAGATGGATGGAACAGTCTGTAGGCTTGTACCACACATTATTCGCTAATCAGTAGCAATAATATGCCTTTGGTTATAGCTAGCACGTACTAATTTCATTTCCAGGTGATTAGCAATTGGCCCTCTCGAAGTTATTCTGAGATAGCTCTGCTTCAAATAGATCTGCATGCTACGGGAGATGTTACTGGCTGAGAAAGCAGAGCTAGAACAAGAGAACTCCATGTACGCCCATGAAAATCACTTCCTGCACGAAATTGTAGATTTTCACCAGTTTGCGAGGCACAATGTTGTCTCCTTTGGCGATGGCAATATGAAAGATAGCGAGCAGATACCAATTGTGCATACACTGAAAACATATCTCCGATGGTTGAAGCTTATTTACCTCATGAAAAAGCATCTCATGTCAACACCTATCTGACCAAGATTTATGTGTCCCAGCTGATACTCTGCTTTGCTTGGGCTTGTAGTTCGGCTGGTAACGGAGGGAGGAAGAAGACGACTATAGCCGAGCTCGAGCGTAGGAGCAGCGGCGGCGCCGAGTGGGACGGTGGGATGATCACGTGCCGCGATGGGGCTTGAGTAGAGGCCACCGATGGCCTTGGCGCTCGACCTGCAGCCACGGACGCCCAGATCCCACGACATGACCGCGCGACATCGGCCGTGCTCGTCCCCCGACCAGTGCTGTCACAGGGAGCCCGGGAGAGCCAGGGGAGGACGCCCCCGTTGATCAAGGCAAGGGGACAGCAAAGCAGGTGCCACCGTCTCGTCTCGTCGATGTGCAAGTAGATGGCCGGCCGGACCAAGGGAGCTGACGGGGCAAGCAGCAGCTGCATGGGGACTTGCTGCACTGGGCAAGCAGGACCGGCGAAGCTGGGGCCTCGACCATACTTTGACTGCCACCTTCCACTCCCGCTCAACGAGGTCGAGCTCTGAGCGTAGAGGATCAACGCCGTCGGCGACACCCGGTGGATCTCTAAGTTCTTCAAAAAAATTGATTTGATTGTGTTCTGACGGTTCAATGTGCGACGTGAGAAAAAATTAAAGGCTAATCGAGGAAATCCAATGAGAGTCGAACTCTTGCCCGTGTTTAACCGGTCCTCACGGGGACGGCAGCGACAAAGACGCAGGGCCCCGCGGGTGACAGGCGTGTGATGGTGGGTTGCTTTTATGTGGAGTCCTGACACCGCTTGATGATGTGCGAGCAGTTCTCCTCTTGGGACACGACATTCGAGTTGGCGATGGCAAACGCAGTCCGTGTGCTAGCAGCGAGGCATAGATAGAATAGAGCCTTTTAAATCTTAGCCATCAATCTTCGTGGTTAATACGTGATTAACGGATATAAAAGGATGACGGAAGAAGAACTATGAAAGTCTCCGTCCTTTATTATTAGGTAAAGATTAGTAAATATGTTTGCCTTTTTTGCATGTGAAACTAAAATTCATGAAATGAACATGCATGTGAAACTAAATTATGAACTTCTATTTGTTCTTCATGAAATATTCTGGATGGTCCAAATGAAAAGTGTGTTCTTATGCTCTTGTTCTGCTACAATCCTCTGCATTATCGTACCCGTAAGGCATGGGATAAATTATTACTTTTCATCACAAGTAAATAAATAAGGAAAATGTCAATGGATGGCATAAAATAGATTCAATTGTGTTTCTGTCCAAGCACTATCAATTTATCGCAATCCAGTTTACAATAAACCACATCCAAGCCAATAGACACAAATTCTAGCACCGAAGCTTTCTTCAACATTCACCGGAGCAAAATGGACATATATCATGCTTTTTCTCTTCTATGTATGCTCCCACGACTCCTCCATGCCCTCAGAGTTCAGACCTGCAATTATTATAAAGAATGGGTCAAAGTGATGTAAGTATAAGGACATACTGGGTTTGCACGAGAAGATGTTTCTAAAGGATGATGTAAATTCTGATAACTATTTGTGACATTAATTCTGGTGCGTTCCACATCTGCACACCAATGCTAGCATCATTATTAAAAAAGGGAGCAATGCGAGAGAAGAAAGGTAGAAGAACAAGGTAATGCAATATTAACTAGGGCAGTAGCCCAAAAGATTTGTCCAAACTGGTAAATATCTCAACATCATGGTGACAGCCTTATTATTTTTGCCCTTCATCAAATATTTTCCTACATTCTTTCCAGAAGATAATTTGAGCTAACTTTTGCAAAAGAATGCTCATTGCAAGGGACGGTAGAGTACAGACCAAACCATGATATATTTTTCTTAGTGTTTTCTTCCTCGCTGTATACGCTAGCATAACTTTTATTTGTTTCAAACATCGTGATGAAGATCAACGAGTGCAACCTAAAATATGTCTGAAGACCAACGAGTGCAACCTAAAATGTAGTATATGATATTCTTTATACTATTCATATTCCCATCAGTCGTGAAAGTAACCTAACTAATTTGATGCTCTGCACAGAGACACAAGCTGCAAGCCTGCAACTAAATCTTGTTTTAAGAAAATTCAGGACCATAGGTAACTTGTATGGAAATGCATCTCACAAAAGTTATTTTAGCACTTGTGCGACCAAAATTGTAAGTTGTAACCGCACAGTAGAACATTTTGCATCATTAGTTTACAAATTTCTGTCTATGAAGAAAATGATTTGCCAATATACAAAATGCTACTCCCTCCGTTCCCAAATATATGTCTTTCTAGAGATTTCAACAAGTGACTACAGACGAAGTAAAATGAGTGAATCTACACTCTAAAATATGTCTACATACATACGTATGTTGTATTCCATTTGAAATGTCTAGAAAGACAAATATTTGGGAACGGAGGGAGTATTTGTGTAGGGTCTCCCAAATAAACAATGAAACTTCGAAAAGGACAATGCAATAGAAATATGCAGACATGCTAATATGAGAACAGTACGTACCAATTGGTAAGGTTTTCAAATTCATCCGTAGTTAGCCAATCCAGCATTTCATCTATTATTACTCCTCCACCTGATGTACCAGCTGTTTCAAAACTAGTGTTCTCCCAGTTTAAAACTTCACTGCCGAGGCCCTGAGGCTGCGCTGCACCGGTATGACCAGCATGAGCATCTCCAAGCATTTCCTTGGCCGCCTCCCCAATTGCAGCATCCTGCATTCCTTGTGGCATGTCCATGGTTGCAGCATTCTGAATTCCATGGATCATATCCATGGCTGTAGCATTCTGAATTCCATGGGCCATGTCCATAGTTGCCGAATTTTCCATCACCTCGTTATCACCCTGGTACCATCCAAGCGGGTCAGTACCATCATCCTGAGGCCATGGCGACATAGATATCCCTCCATTTATGCCGTCATAGCTGAGTGGATATAACCGTGGTGCAAGCTCTTGTTGCCTATGATTTGGATTATCCATGGCATGCACTATGTTACTTGGAAATAAATTAGAAGTGAGCATTGGCTTCTGTACTGGTTGTGGTAGGTTGGATGGCAATGATGCACTTGCCATGATCCCATCTGTTAGAACTCTACCATGACCACCATTACCATCAGTATACCCGTAACCATAACCATAATCATTAAGGTTACGATAACTATTAGTGTTGCTACTACCATACGGATAACCATAACTATTAGCATTCTCATTACTAGTACTAGATGTTGGTTCCCTAATAGAAGCTCCATCAAGACCTGTTGTGCTGCTCCCATTTCCATGAACATCCAAACCAACGGGTGATGTACTACCGCTCAGCCGGCTTATTTGGTTAAGATTTCTAGATCCCTCATACATCATATTGAACCCGGAACTTCCCTCACTATCTTGAGATGTCGAATAATTATTCCAAGAATTGTTAGAGTGTGATGGGCTAGCGGCGGGCATAGTTGATAACTGATCGATTTGGCAATCCGGTTTGTACATCTGAAATTTCAAATATGGTGTGGAAACATCAATAAGTATGTGCTTAGGTAGTGGGGTAACTTTTCTTATAATGTCACGGTCATATAAATCTGGTACGAAGCTTAGTTTCAGAAGGAAGGAACATCAACTACGAAGTCAAAATCATACCTGAGGATGGCTGCTGACTTGATCCATAGTTGCACTTACACGGTCATTTTCTAGAAGTTCGCTTATACTTTTTTGAGTATATTCTGCATTAGAAAAAAAAGTATGTGATTCGAGCAGAGCTTAAATTTTCGGAAATAGTCAATATGCATCCATATATGTGATTTATTAATTCCAGGCATAACATGCTTAAATCAATCTAGCACCTTGGCTGCACATCCATGTTTATTGTAATAAGAAATCATCTAAATGATCAGAAGTAACTAAAGACTATACATATAAAAACATGCAAGGCAACGAGTACTAATTAAGTCAAAGGCATGCATGCAATTTTGTTATACTAACCTAAGAATATTTAAACCGTAGCAAAATATTTTTGTTCATAAAACCATAGTATCATTTCAAGAGTATTCTAATTACATGATATAGAGGCAAATATGCATTTAACTTGCTATCATATAGTCCCTGCATGCATTTTTTTCATGAATGGTAGAGAGCATATGTGAGGATAGCCTTGTCATAGTGTAAACCGTGTATCCTCGCTCGTGTCGCCCGCCTCACGGCTGACCCATGAGACTCACGCCACTACCAATGGCAATTCTACAAACAAGTTGCGGGGTCAACTGCCCTTTGACTGCACAAATTTTTGGAAAAGTAAGCTAAAACTAATGTACATATATTCTACACTATGAAGAAAATAATCCAAAAATTAGCAATGACCTCATAGGTTCTTACGGTTGGCTTCGCCACTGGCCGCCGCCACTTTGATCTCCCTTGGCTACTCCCTCTGTTCGCTATCGTTCTCGGCCTCTGCTGAAGTGGTGGCGGGCCCATGCCGAAGGCTGTGGGGGGCCTTTCCCGATGGTGAATGTGGCCAAGGGGTGGGTTGTGCACTTGTCAGATCCGTCCAACGGGGGCCTTGATTTTGGCGAGTAGTGAGCATGGGTAGCCCTCCTATGTTGCTGGCAGCTTCCTTCTAGCGGAAGATAATTGGATCTAGCCTGCCCCAGCGTGGTCTAGAATCCTTGTGATTCGGGCTTGGTGTGTGGCCTTCTGGCGTGGGGTGCCTTGCCCCCTTCTTATGCGGTAGGGGTTTGAGCTACTTTGTAGTGGGCATGGTGGCTGCCTGCAGAGGTCATGGTAACAGGGAGCCAGTGAGGTCACGCCTTCTGGTGCTACTGGACTCGACGGCGGGTTGGTTCAGTTAGGGAGCTAGGTATGTTGCTTCGGCCGACAAGTCATGTGTCATCTTTGTCAACAACGAAGATGTAAACGCCATATGGCGGCGTATTCCTTGATGGCGTCTGCATGAACCTTGCAGACATTACCCACCAGTGTTCACTCCTTATGAAATTCTTATATCCAGCTTCTGGACTGGACGACAACGACATCCTCGATTCATAACATCCTTGGAGGCATTGTCTTGGAGTCACCGATCACCTTGTTTGTTTACGTCTTGGTTGGAGTAAAGTTATATGGTTTGATGTCTTTGGCCTCGGGCGGTGGTTGGCATGGATTATGGTGTTTGCTCCTAGTTTTCTCTTACTCGGGTGTTCATCTACCGAGGTGTGCACACTGGTCTTACTATTTGACCAAGTCTGCGGAAGACCCTAATGCTTTCATCTGAATCTTGGTTAGTGACACCATGTTTTACTCTGTTTCCCCTTGCTCCCTATAAACACTCCTCCTCCTTGAGGGTGTCTTCGGGTGGAAACTAGACGACAAGCCTCTGCCTTGCTTAGTTGGATGAAGATGAAAGCTAAATACCTCCTGCATGTTGGTTGTGTCAGTGAGATTTATGTCTGCAAGCCGAAATTCTTTCCACCCTTATATCTCTCGTGTTGTTTCTTTCTTTTCCTATGTGGTATGTTATCACCTCATCATGTTTTCTCTTGTAATTTCCTAGCTCTATAGTTTCTTCTTCTTAATGAATGTTTCGTAAAAAAAGGCCAACATATATAAGCAATGAATTTATTGTGAAATGAATAGACTTGTCCATGGAAAAGTTATACATGAGGCAACTATTGTAAGATGGCTGCATGCATCGATTGATGCAGAGGCCGGGGTTTAACCTCTTTAAAAAAACTATAAAGAATACCCATCTGAAATACGAGATACACTTTATCTTACATTTATATGAGGGATAATTGAAGTGCCAAACTATCATACATAATTTGACAAGGACATCCCTACGACTGTAACATGCAAAGCCCCACACACATATACACTTGTTTAGCAATAAAGGGACTAGCATGTGCAAGATGGATGTGTATTTTAGCATGATCAAGCATGTAGTGCGGGAAAGCACGGAAGGAATGTCGACATAACT
This sequence comes from Secale cereale, assembly GCA_902687465.1. Lineage (NCBI taxonomy): Eukaryota > Viridiplantae > Streptophyta > Magnoliopsida > Poales > Poaceae > Secale > Secale cereale. Next base: position 132,040,297 of record LR738712.1, read on the forward strand.
TCAAGTGTAGAATTCATGACTTGGAGGCCACCATCACGACGAATGAAGACATGGACTAGATATAAAAAACCACACTTCATTAGATTTTTCCATTGCCTTACACATGTGTTGTGCCACCTCATTTTTGAGCTATGCCAATGTAATTTGGAAATAGAGGACAATAGGCTGATTTTATAGTCAGTATTTCAATCTGAGTAAAGCTTGAATTCATACACTTCTGATGTCTAGAAAAAAATTCTCATATGTCCCTCCATAAATAATACCCCTAGCGAGTCATTTAGAATCAGGATTTGTTTAGTTACAAGTTTCCCATAGATGCAACTTCGTGTACTTTGTTTGTGTCCAATGACCTAGCAAAGACTTGTTGTGAAACCCCAACTTTCATCTATGTTAATTTTGTTTGCAACATCTACATTACATATCATAGTTCTTACTTGTTGTTCGAGTGCTTGAAAGAATTAGATTAGGTTGATCATGCCCTTGTGGGGTCAATAACCTCTCCGGTGTTGGTTTAGCGATTACGTAGGTGCAACATCATTACATGTTGTAATCATTAATTTCATCTCCACCCAAATTGGTGAGTGTTTGTCATCAAAAGATGTGGACACCCATAGTGCTACAATGATCTAGACATATTTCCTGGTTTTGCCTCGTTATGCATGTCGAATTAGGCAAGTAAGAGGTCCTCCATTGTAAGAAGACACTAAACTAGTGTGACGATCGAAACACGAGAAGTTATCCAAGATATGTCAATTACAACATATAATCTAGGCTTGTCTCGGCGTACCTCCTCTCTCTTCATGCTAGACATGAACATTGAGGCCTTAACAATGGCAACATGTTGAATCTACTTGTGTTGCAAGTCTAGGGTCTTACCACGTGAATGTAGGGGCTGTGAGATTAATGGGAAAACTTACTACCATTTATGCCAATACTCCAAGCAAGGGTGGATCTATTTTAGGTGAGAAGGTACCCAACAATTGTAACGTATTGTAGCATCCAAAATATACTCATCCCTTAGCACTCTCCATGGGGAAGTTGGTGTTGAAGAGTGGAGCCTCAACGCACATGTCAATTGAGACGAACATTCATTGTCCGAGGCCCTCAAGGGTTTTCACTATGGTTGTCGACCTAGAGGAGGGAGACGGTTTTGGCCCTTCTAGAGTTACCAACTATTGTAGCCATCCAAGAATAGGTGGCTTGTAAAGATCAATATAATCTCTCATGTTGTAGACATTTCTTAGACATTCTGCTATGAATTTTCATTCTTAATTTGTTGGCCCTCATTTGAATACATTAAATTGAATATTTATAGATGAAGTTACTCATGGGTTTAGACATTGTCTGAGCATGGCGATATAGATGAAATAAAAGTTATGCACAAGGTTCACACCATATATGTCTCTATTATGATCAATGGTGGATCTTGAAGAGGTAATTTCTTTAAGTGACAACACCACCCAAATAAGGTATAAACTTATGTGTTCACAATCAATGCCCGCCATGAAAAAGTTGGAGAGTAGAGAGATTGGGTTCGACACCCATGACAATGGATAAGAAATGAAATCAAGGCTTATTCGAGGGCTCGCTCAATATTCTCATAGTTTTTTTTGCAAACAACAAAAGAGCTTTATTACTCAAAAATGGGGTTACAATTGTCATACAATCTGGAGACAAGAGTAGAAATGAGTTTGCACTCTTAGTGTGACCCGAGCAAAGTTTTCTAACCTATCTATGACCCTATTTTGTGTTCGATCACTCTTGTTCTGTAACCTCTCTATCTACTTGAACCATTCCCTTCAGCTCTTTTATGATGAAGCCAATCTCCGCACAGATCATCTCTGAGCCTTTACTTCCTCTTACACACATTAAAAAGTCAAAATGCAGTAGTAGACGCCTATTAGCAAGCATCATCGTCAGTTTGAGATCCTCCGCAACATCACCGGCTTTAGTTCCGAAGCATTTGCACACGGGTTGAGGTACGTAGCGCTAGGCCGAACCTGAAACCCATCATTCAGAATCCCTAATAACCATGCCAATTCATGCACAACCATTGATGCACAAACCATTAGTGGTCTTGTGGTCATTGCAACTGGATCATGTTCCAAATGCGACATTGGACAACTGCGGGACCATACGACGCCCATATGTGGTATTTCTCACCCTGACCAACAACACGATTTCCCTTGATGACATCTCCACTATCCTATTGCCAGAAGATGAATAGTAAACCATCATACCTGCATAAATATTTCATAGTAACTCGAATTGGTGAGTTCTAGCTTCTCATGACTAAACTTATTGTGCAACTTCCAACACCTCTAGATTAGTAGCATCACTCTACACCTCTGATCCATCGACATTGCTTGCAACATACCAAATAATCAGTTTGGTCGAAGATATATACGAGCTGCAATTGGTAGTTCCCAAGCCTCCATCATGGCATTCCAAAGCATATACGAGCTGCAATGGGTAGTTCCCAAGCCTCCACCATGGGAGGTGTCTTTCTCATTCATATAAAATTGAGGAAATCACCCTGTCTGTGTTGGATATGGTATTTCTTTATTGTTAAACGTAGTCAGAAGACCACAAAGTACCATGTTTGCCTATGTGAAGAAGTGGTTGTCAACAATATCAAATGTTGTCACACTTGTATATCCGAAGGTACATGGGCATTTCGTTGATCCGGGCAACACTAATAAACATTGGATCTTGAAGAAGTGTATTTTATAGGTGAGAAATATTGGAAAAGGCGTGTCGTGGTACCAGCCAATTACAGTTGTAAAACTGATGTAATAACCATAAAATGAATTGACAACCAAAGCTCGAATTGTCAAAGTCAGAAACTTTTTGCCACTATTTATAAGGTCCCCTTCCACCTCCATCTACTCATCCCTGACCTTGCATATCCTCTTAGACAGAAGGTGTCATGTGTCTTGGAGAAGAGAGCACTCGCATAAAACATCAAACATGCCCTATTTGAGAACTCATGTAGTTTGTATAAGCTACTCATAAACATCTTGTGCATAGATTGTCTTCTGTTCCTCCATGTCCTCCATGAAAAGTATCATCTCACATATCTTGCACCAAGAAAGCACTCGGAGCAAGAGACATCATCTATTTGTGCTATATCGAGTATATAGAGCAACTAAACACTGGCACATCAAAAATATAGAGAACAGATGACGAGGGCACCACATGAGTAGGAGTAGAACAAGGGGTGCTCAAGCAACGAGTGGAGGCGATACATAACACATGAGCATGAAAGGCCGGGTCACAACCAAATCCAAAATTATCAGAGCAAGACCAAGACAATGTTGGGGAACGTTGCATGGAAAACAAAAATTTTTCTCTACGTTCACCAAGATCAATCTAGTAGATGCAACTACGAGGGGAGAGTAGGATCCACATACCCTTGTAGATCGCTAAGCGGAAGCGTTAAGAACGCGGTTGATGGAGTCGTACTCGCCGCGATTCAGATCGCTGAAGATCCAAGCACCGAAGCAACGGTGCCTCCGCGTTCTTCACACGTACGGCTCGGGGACGTCTCCTCCTTCTTGATCCAGCAAGGGGTGGAGGAGAGGTTGATGGAGAACCGGCAGCACGACGGCGTGGTGGTGATGGTGTAGAAGAATTCCAGCAGGGCTTCGCCTAAGCACCGCGGGAGAAGAAGATGTTATGGGAGAGGGAGGGCAGCACCGAGGCACAAACTTGTGTTGGCTGCCCTCCCTCTACCTCTCTATATATAGGGGGAAGGAGGAGAGGGGGGCGCCCTAGGGTTTCCCCTAGGGGGCCGGCGGCCAGGGCATGGGGGGGCGGCGGCCAAGGCTGGCCCTAGGGTTTCCCCCCCTAGGTGCCTTGCCCCCCAAGGCTAAGGGGGTGCGGCCACCCTAGAGGGGTCCACCTCCCTTGGCGCACAAGGAGAGGGCCCAGGGGGGGCGCACAGCCCCCTGAGGGCTGTGGTGTTCCCCCTTGTGGCCCATTAGGCCCAGAACTACTTCCGGAACCCCCGAAACCCCTTTCGGTCGTCCGCCGATTTCCCGATGCTCCCCGGAACACTTCCGGACTCCGAAACCTTTCATCCTATATATCAATCTTCGTCCCCGGACCATTCCGGAGACCCTCGTCATGTCCGGGATCTCATCCGGGACTCCGAACAACCTTCGGTAACCATACACTTTTCTCACTAACAACCCTAGCGTCACCGAACGTTAAGTGTGTAGACCCTGCGGGTTCGGAAACCATGTAGACATGACCGAGACACTCCCAGGTCAATAACCAATAGCGGGATCTGGATACCCATATTGGTTCCCACATGTTTCTCGATGATCTCATCGGATGAACCACGATGTCAAGGATTCAGGCAATCCCGTATACAGTTCCCTTTGTCTCGTCGGTATGTTACTTGCCCGAGATTCGATCGTCGGTATCTCTATACCTAGTTCAATCTCGTTACCGGCAAGTCTCTTTACTCGTTACCGTAATACATAATCCCGTGACCAACTACTTAGTCACTTTGAGCTCATTGAGATGACGTATTACCGAGTGGGCCCGGAGATACCTCTCCGTCATACGGAGTGACAAATCCCAGTCTCGATCCATGTCAACTCAACAGACACCCTCGGAGATACCTATAGAGTACCTTTATAGTCACCCAGTTACGTTGTGACGTTTGGCACACACAAAGCACTCCTACGGTGTCAGTGAGTTACATGATCTCATGGTCATAGGAACTTATACTTGACACGCAGAAAACTATAGCGATAACTGACACGATCAAAAGCTATGTTTACGTTTGGGTCTCGTCCATCACATCATTCTCCTAATGATGTGATCCCGTTATCAAATGACAACTCATGTCTATGACCTGGAAACCGCGGTCATCTTTGATCAACGAGCTAGTCCTGTAGAGGCTCACTAGGGACACAAAGTCTGTCTATTCATCCACACGTGTATTTGAGTTTCCAATCAATACAGTTGTAGCATGGATAATAAACGATTATCATGAACAAGGAAATATAATAATAACTCTTTTATTATTGCCTCTAGGGCATATTTCCAACAGTCTCCCACTTGCACTAGAGTCAATAATCTAGCATTACAAAGTAATGAATCTAACACCCATAGAGTCTTGGTGTTGATCGTGCTTAGCCCGTGGAAGAGGCTTAGTCAACGGATCTGCAACATTCAAATCCGTGTGTACTTTGCAAATGTTTATGTCCTCCTCCTTGACCGAATCGCGGATGGAATTGAAGCGTCGCTTTATGTGTCTGGTCCTCTTGTGAAACCTTGGTTCCTTGGCTAGAGCAATGGCACCAGTGTTGTCACAGAACAGAGTCATTGGGTTCAGTGCACTAGGCACAACTCCAAGATCTGTCATGAACTCCTTCATCCAGACACCTTCCTTTGCCGCCTCCGAGGCAGCTATATACTCCGCTTCACATGTAGAATCAGCTACCACGCTCTGCTTGGAACTGTACCAGCTTACCGCTCCCCCGTTGAGAATATATACGTATCCGGTTTGAGACTTAGAGTCATCCGGATCAGTGTCAAAGCTTGCATCGACGTAACCCTTTACGACGAGCTCTTGATCACCTCCATAAACGAGAAACATATCCTTAGTCCTTTTCAGGTACTTTAGGATATTCTTGACCGCTGTCCAGTGATCCATACCAGGATTACTTTGAAACCTTCCGGCCATACTTATGGCAAGGCTGACATCTGGTCTTGTGCACAGCATTGCATACATGATAGAGCCTATGGCTGAAGCATAGGGGACGACACTCATCTTTTCTCTATCTTCCGCAGTCACTGGGCACTGAGTCTTACTCAACTTTGTACCTTGCAATACCGGCAAGAACCCCTTCTTGGATTGATCCATTTTGAACTTCTTCAAAACTTTATCAAGGTATGTGCTTTGTGAAACTCCTATCAAGCGTCTTGATCTATCTCTATAGATCTTGATGCCCAATATGAAAGCAGCTTCACCGAGATCCTTCATTGAAAAACTCTTGTTCAAATACCCCTTCACGCTATCCAAAAATTATATATTGTTTCCAATCAGCAATATGTCATCCACATATAATATTAGAAACGCTATAGAGCTCCCACTCACTTTCTTGTAAATACAAGCTTCATTGTAAACTTGTATAAACCCAAACGCTTTGATCACCTCATCAAAGCGAAGATTCCAACTCCGAGATGCTTGCACCAGCCCATAAATGGAACGCTGAAGCCTGCATACTTTGTCAGCATTCTCTGGATCGACAAAACCTTCTGGTTGCATCATATACAACTCTTCCTTAAGAAAACCGTTAAGGAACGCTGTTTTGACATCCATCTGCCAAATTTCATAATCGAAATATGCAGCTATTGCTAACATGATTCGGACGGATTTAAGCATTGCTACGGGTGAGAAAGTCTCATCGTAGTCAATCCCTTGAACTTGTGAAAAACCCTTTGCCACAAGTCGAGCTTTATGCACGGTGACATTACCGTCAGCGTCCGTCTTCCTCTTAAAAATCCATTTATTCTGAATGGCCTTCCGCCCTTCAGGTAATACTTCCAAAGTCCATACTTTGTTTTCATACATGGATCCCATCTCGGATTTCATAGCTTCTAACCATTTGTCGGAATCCGGGCCCACCATCGCTTCTCCATAGCTCGTAGGTTCACCGTTGTCTAACAACATGACCTCCAAGACAGGGTTACCATACCACTCAGGTGCAGTGCGTACCCTTGTCGACCTACGAGGTTCGGTAGTAACTTGATCAGAAGCTTCTTGATCATCATCATTGGCTTCCTCTTCAACCTCTGCAGGCTCCACAAAAACATCTTTCTGTGCTGCGCTACTTTCTGGTTGAAGCAGAGGTTCAATAACCTCATCAAGTTCTACCTTCCTCCCACTCAATTCTTTCGAGAGAAACTCTTTCTCGAGAAAGGACCCGTTCTTAGCGACAAACACTTTGCCCTCGGATCTGAGATAGAAGGTGTACCCAACTGTTTCTTTTGGGTATCCTATGAAGACACATTTGTCCGCTTTGGGTTCGAGCTTTTCTGGCTGAAGCCGTTTGACATAAGCATCGCAACCCCAAACCTTGAGAAAAGACAACTTCGGTTTCTTACTAAACCATAGTTCATACGGTGTTGTCTCAACGGACTTAGATGGAGCCCTATTTAAAGTGAATGCAGCTGTCTCTAATGCATATCCCCAAAACGATAGTGGCAAATCGGCAAGAGACATCATAGAACGTACCATATCTAATAGGGTTCGATTACGACGTTCGGACACACCATTACGCTGTGGTGTTCCAGGTGGCGTTAACTGTGAAACAATTCCACATTTTCTCAAGTGATCACCAAACTCATAACTCAGATATTCTCCCCCTCGATCAGATCGTAGGAACTTGATTTTCTTGTTACGATGATTTTCTACTTCACTCTGAAATTGCTTGAACTTTTCAAAAGTTTCAGACTTATGCTTCATTAAGTAAATATACCCATATCTACTTAAGTCGTCAGTGAAGGTGAGAAAATAACGATATCCACCGCGTGCCGTTACACTCATCGGACCGCACACATCAGTATGTATGATTTCCAATAAGTCACTTGCCCGTTCCATTGTCCCTGAAAACGGGGTCCTTGTCATCTTGCCCATGAGGCACGGCTCGCACGTGTCAAGTGATTCAAAATCAAGAGACTCCAAAAGTCCATCAGCATGGAGCTTCCTCATGCGTTTCACGCCGATATGACCGAGACGGCAGTGCCACAAGAAAGTGGTATTATCATTATCTACTCTACATCTTTTGGCATCAATGTTATGAACATGTGTATCATCACTATCGAGATTCAATAAGAATAAACCCCTAACTTCGGGTGCATGACCATAAAAGATATTACTCATATAAATAGAACAACCATTATTCTCTTACTTAAATGAGTAACCGTCTCGCAATAAACAAGATCCAGATATAATGTTCATGCTTAACGCAGGCACTAAATAACAATTATTCAGGTTCATAACTAATCCCGATGGTAATCGAAGAGCGAGCGTGCCGACGGCGATCACATCAACCTTGGAACCATTTCCCACGCGCATCGTCACTTCGTCCTTCGCCAGCCTCCGTTTATTCCGCAGTTCCTGTTTAGAGTTGCAAATGTGAGCAACCGAACCGGTATCAAATACCCAGGCACTACAACGAGAGTTGGTAAGGTACACATCAATAACATGTATATCACATATACCTTTTTTGTTGTTGGCCCCCTTCTTGTCCGCCAGATACTTGGGGCAGTTCCGCTTCCAGTGGCCGTTCCCCTTGCAATAGAAACACTCAGTCTCTGGCTTGGGCCCAGCCTTGGGTTTCTTCACTGGATTAGCAACTGCTTTGCCACCCTTCTTAGAGTTACCCTTCTTGCCCTTGCCATTCTTCTTGAAACTGGTGGTTTTATTGACCATCAACACTTGATACTCCTTCTGGATGTCTGCCTCAGCGACTTTCAGCATCGAAAACAGCTCGGCAATGGTCTTGTTCATCCCTTGCATGTTATACTGCTGCACGAAGCTCTTGTAGCTTGGAGGGAGTGACTGGAGAATTCTGTCAATGATAGCCTCATCCGGGAACACAAGTCCCAGATCAGCTATGCGGGTATAGTACCCAGACATCTTCAGTAAGTGCTCACTGACAGATGAATTCTCCTCCATCTTGCAAGCAAAGAATTTATCGGTGGTCTCATACCTCTCGATCTTAGCATTCTTCTCAAAGATGAACTTCAACTCCTGGTACATCTCATATGCACCATGACGTTCAAAACGCCTTTGAAGTCCTCCTTCCAAGCCGTACAACATGGCACATTGCACTATCGAATAGTCATCCGAACGCGTCTGCCAGACGTTCAAAACGTCTGCAGGTGCTGTAGGAGCGGGGGGGTCACCTAGCGGTGCATTTAGGACATAAACCTTTTGGGCAGCTGTGAGGATGATCCTCAGATTGCGGAGCCAGTCCACAAAGTTGCTCCCGTCATCTTTCAGTTTAGCTTTCTCTAGGAACGCATTAAAATTCAGGGGAGCTACTGCGCGAGCCATCTACAACCAAAAATTTGCAAAGACACTTTAGACTATTGTTCATGATAAGTGAGTTATTACCTAATCAAATTATTTATAACTCCCACTCAAATTGACATCCCTCCGGTCATTCGAGCGTGACATGATCCAAATTTACCAACCCAAGTCCGATCATCACGTGAGATGAGGTGGTGTCAATGGTGAACATCAACATGTTGATCATATCTACTATATGACTCATGCTCGACCTTTCGGTCCTCCGTGTTCCGAGGCCATGTCTGTACATGCTAGGCTCGTCAAGTCTAACCCGAGTGTTTTGCATGTGCAAAACTGGCTTGCACCCGTTGTATGCGAACGTAGAGTCTATCACACCCGATCATCACGTGGTGCTTCGAAACGACGAACCTTCGCAACGGCGCACACTCGGGGGGAACACAATTTTATCTTGAAATTTTAGTGAAGGATCATCTTATAATGCTACCGTCGTCCTAAGCAAAATAAGATGCATAAAAGGATTAACATCACATGCAAATCATAAGTGACATGATATGGCCATCAACTCGTGCTTTTGATCTCCATCTCCAAAGCACCGGCATGATCTCCATCGTCACCGGCGCCACACCATGATCTCCATCATCATGATCTCCATCATCGTGTCGCCATCGGGGTTGTCGGCGCCCACCATGCTCTTACTACTATTGCTACCGTTTAGCGATAAAGTAAAGCATTACAAAGCGCTTGAAGATTGACACGCAGGTCATACAAAAATTAAAGACAACCCTATGGCTCCTGCCGGTTGCCGTATGCATCGACATGCAAGTCGATATTAGCTATTACAACATGATCATCTCATACATCAAATATAATTCATCATGTCATTGGCCATATCATATCACATGCATACCCTGCAAAAACAAGTTAGACGTCCTCTAATTTGTTGTTGCATGTTTTACGTGGCTGCTATGGGTATCTAGCAAGAACGTTTCTTACCTACGCAAAACCACAACGGTGATATTCAAGTTGCTATTTAACCTTCTACAAGGACCGCCTTGTTCTATTCCGATTCAACTAAGATAGGAGAGACAGACACCCGCCAGCCATCTTATGCAACAAAAGTCACATGTCTGTCGATGGAACCGGTCTCATGTACGTGGACATGTAAAGTTGGTCCGGGCCGCTTCATCCTATAATACCGCTGAATCAAGAAAGACTAAGGAGGGCAGCAATTTAAACATCAACGCCACAAACCCTTTTGTGTTCTACTCGAGAAAGCATCTACGCAAGATCCTAGCTCATGATGCCACTGTTGGGGAACGTTGCATGGAAAACAAAAAATTTTCTCTACGTTCACCAAGATCAATCTAGTAGATGCAACTACGAGGGGAGAGTAGGATCCACATACCCTTGTAGATCGCTAAGCGGAAGCATTAAGAACGCGGTTGATGGAGTCGTACTCGCCGCGATTCAGATCGCTAAAGATCCAAGCACCGAAGCAACGGTGCCTCCGCGTTCTTCACACGTACGGCTCGGGGACGTCTCCTCCTTCTTGATCCAGCAAGGGGTGGAGGAAAGGTTGATGGAGAACCGGCAGCACGACGGCGTGGTGGTGATGGTGGAGAAGAACTCCAGCAGGGCTTCGCCTAAGCACCGCGGGAGAAGAAGATGTTATGGGAGAGGGAGGGCAGCACCGAGGCACGAACTTGTGTAGGCTGCCCTCCCTTTGCCTCACTATATATAGGGGGAGGAGAGGGGAGGGGCGCCCTAGGGTTTCCCCTAGGGGCGGCGGCCAGGGCAAGGGGGAAGGGGGCGGCGCCCCCTGGGGTTAGGGTTTCCCCCCCCAGGTGCCTTGCCCCCCAAGGCTAAGGGGGTGCGGCCACCCTAGGGGGGTCCACCTCCCTTGGCGCACAAGGAGAGGGCCCAGGGGGGGCGCACAGCCCTATGAGGGCTGTTGTGTCCCCCCTTGTGGCCCATTAGGCCCAGAAACACTTCCGGGACCCCCGAAACCCTTTCCGGTACTCCGCCGATTTCCCGATGCTCCCCGGAACACTTCCGGACTCCGAAACCTATCATCCTATATATCAATCTTCGTCTCCGGACCATTTCGGAGACCCTCGTCATGTCCGGGATCTCATCCGGGACTCCGAACAACCTTCGGTAACCATGCACTATTCTCACTAACAACCCTAGCGTCACCGAACCTTAAGTGTGTAGACCCTGCGGGTTCGGAAACCATGTAGACATGACCGAGACACTCCCAGGTCAATAACCAATAGCGGGATCTGGATACCCATATTGGTTCCCACATGTTTCTCGATGATCTCATCGGATGAACCACGATGTCAAGATTCAGGCAATCCCGTATACAGTTCCCTTTGTCTCGTCGGTATGTTACTTGCCCGAGATTCGATCGTCGGTATCTCTATACCTAGTTCAATCTCGTTACCGGCAAGTCTCTTTACTCGTTACCGTAATACATAATCCCGTGACCAACTACTTAGTCACTTTGAGCTCATTGAGATGACGTATTACCGAGTGGGCCCGGAGATACCTCTCCGTCACACGGAGTGACAAATCCCAGTCTCGATCCATGTCAACTCAACGGACACCCTCGGAGATACCTGTAGAGTACCTTTATAGTCACCCAGTTACGTTGCGACGTTTGGCACACACAAAGCACTCCTACGGTGTCAGTGAGTTACATGATCTCATGGTCATAGGAACTTATACTTGACATGCAGAAAACTATAGCGATAACTGACACGATCAAAAGCTATGTTTAACGTTTGGGTCTCGTCCATCACATCATTCTCCTAATGATGTGATCCCGTTATCAAATGACAACTCATGTCTATGACCTGGAAACCGCGGTCATCTTTGATCAACGAGCTAGTCCTGTAGAGGCTCACTAGGGACACAAAGTCTGTCTATTCATCCACACATGTATTTGAGTTTCCAATCAATACAATTATAGCATGGATAATAAACGATTATCATGAACAAGGAAATATAATAATAACTCTTTTATTATTGCCTCTAGGGCATATTTCCAACAGACAAGGGGCCGGATACTATCAACGTGCCCTCCACCTAAAAGTGCCAAGGAAACGACAAGTGTACATCAGGAACTTGTCAGACCCGAGGGAGGCAGGCGATGGAGTACTTGCACCACAAAGGCTCATGCACACCACAATGGAGTTCATCGGAGGAGGTTGAAGAACGTAACAAGGAAGGTGACACCACATGACTAGTCTGAGTGGAAGCAGGTGGCACCACGACATCGTCAAGAGGCACCACTATTGAGGCCCATGGCAGCCTACCCACCAAGGACGCCAGGTTCCACGTGCATGACAAGGACTGGATACCTCTATGATTCCTCTAGGAAGGGGTAATGACCTCTGCTAGCGGCATGGTCGTGATGCTTTCGCGCGGTACCCATAAGGACAAAGGCTTGCTGCAACAATGAGTTCAAGAATTTTACAAAACCCTCGGGCACTCCCGCTGCTGGAGCCTCCCTAAGATGACTCGAAGTCCCAATAACACCTTCACCATCCAGATCATGCTACGTACATCGGCACTACCCACCGCATATGAGGAGAGCTGCAATGCCTCCAGAATTAAGCCACTGCTGCAGTTAGCACCACAAAGGAACAAGAGGAGCTTGGGCACACCTCACTATTGTAGGTCGTCGCACATAGCCATGTCACGAGGTTCATGGACACAGAGTGCCACCACAAACCTAGGAGAAGTCGCCTCGAGAAGTAGGAGTCCTGGTGCGTCGCCATAGGCCACCTCCGGCCAAAACCCACCCGGCACAAGGCCGCATGGCCACCAATTGAGCGGGGTGGGAGGAGGGTGGGGTTGTCAGGATGGATATGGAGCACCCATCCCCAACGTGGGTAGGCAAGAGTTGTGAGCGACAACAATGAGGAGAAACATCGGGAGGTCGAGAAGGGCGTCGATGGGACGCGAGGAGAGGTGAGCAGGCAACACGATCCAACGTCGGGGAGGAGCGGTAGGGGCACAACAGAGCACCGACGCCCACATCGGCTTCGATGAGGAGAGGCATGGGCAGGTCAATGCATCGCAGTCCCATAGCTAGCGGGGTTTGCTTGGCGACGTCTATCGACGACGGTGAGGGAAGGTGATGTAGTGGGGATGGTGACGGATAGGGTTCCTGCCTGAGCAGCCCTAGGAGACGATGCACGTGGGTGGGAGGGGTGCAAGGTTAAGGTTGGAGATTGACTACTAGATATTTACCTATTGTGTAGATCAATGATCGCCCTCCGTGAGAGGTATAATCTTATATATAGGACATGCACAAATATAACATTTACATATATGTCCTATTTAGCAATTAATGAATGACAATCCAGGTACATAGCTACTACCCCAGGCGAGAGCATTAAGCATACCATACAAACACGCCATGATGATGGTGAATTGAGCACTTCATATACTCTAGACTATACCAGTATAAGCCAAGACCATTTTGGCCTAAGAATAAAACAAGCAAGTCCATACTTGAAGCCTCGCTTGTATATACTCGTTATGTTCTATTATCTAGCAGTGCGCATAGTTTCTAGTGCTAATATCAATGAATGAGCTGGACGCACTCTTTGGACCAAAGTAGCCAACTCTCCACAGCCTATCTCATGCCTACGTGTAGCATGTCCGACCTCCGCACTATGTACCAGGGCGTGTCAGTTTCGTCTAGACTTGCACCGCTGTGTAAATGCACACTACAATATGAAATTTTAGAAAAGAAATATGCGCACTATAAAGTGGAGCGGAAGCAATATATAGTACTCACCATCTCGTGTTAAAATCACAAACTTCCAAATAAGCCATTAAAATCACAAACTTGGTAATGCATGCATGCTTACACATTGGTTACTACTAGTAAATGAGTACCAAGAACTAAAACAGGCAGAAACCATTATGTATGATCGCAGATAGCACAAATTAAAGTGCCCAACATGGAGATATTTGACCATATGTTTCAATAATTTTCACACACCTTCTGTTCCATTGAGCCGGTTGTTGGTCACTTTGTGAAGTAACGCATGCTTCTCTGCAATGATCTTCCTGGCGGTCCTGCTACCGAAGCCCCCCACGTCGGAGTAGTCCGCTTCCGTTGGCCTCTTCCTCGATGCGCCATCCTGGCTGGAGGGAGGATCGGTGTTTGCGGGGGCGGCGGCATTGACGGCGGCGTTGAGGCTTCGCTCCTTGACCGGACGGCGGAGGTTGTGCATCCCGTCATTGCACGGTGGCTTGGTCAGGAAGTCGCACGGGCCTCCATTGACCCCCCTCATCACCATCTCCACGCTCTCGTTGCCAGATAACACTGCACACAAACATGCAGATCCATCAGTACCAGACGTGCACAACCAAGCTAGGTCCTTGCTTATCCTGGAAGATTAGTTGTAGATAATCAGATCACATTAAGTACTCCCTCCGTTTCTAAATATAAGTATTTTAGACATTTCAAATGGACTACAACATACGGATGTATGTAGACATATTTTAGAGTGTAGATTCACTCATTTTGCTCCGTATGTAGTCACTCGTTGAATCTTTAAAAAGACTTATATTTGGAAACGGAGTGAGTAGTAACTGATACCTTTTCTCTTAAAGAAAAGATAAGTAACTGCTCCATTGAGCGTTCTCGTCAAGTTTCATGTTCTTCAGCTGGAGTCCGGGGCTCCGGGAGCAGCACGTGCACGTGATGGGGCAAGTCATTCTTTGCAATCAAGTTCACAACACTCTTCTGTTAACAAAGATGAAAATTCTCTAGCATCTTGCATCGGTCAATTCTAGATTTATCAGATCTACCAGTCGCAGTCTGCTAAGGATTAACACATGTACATCGATCCCTTTGTTATAACAAAGAGGAAAATTCTCTAGCTTCTTGAATCTATCGAAGTCTAGATTTAATTGGTAGGTGCAGATCTACCAGTTGCAGTTGGTGCGTGCAAACAAACAAAGGAATGCATACATCTGGATGTGTATCGATCCATTTCAAGATACTGCAGGAACTTGGACAAGCAGAGGGGATCGAATAGGTACCTTGGTATGTTTGAGTTCGGGTCATGGTTTCGACGTGGATGGGGTCTTCATCCACGGCGAGCACCCTAATCCCCTCGAGGGAAGCACCGGCGGAAGCGAAGGCGTCCTCACGGTGGTTCTTCATGGCTGCGAGAAGTAGTGCTCGAGGGCGAGAGAGAAGTGAGGTTGAGAGAGAGAGAGCACTGGCCAAAGGTTCTGTATTTATTGTAAGAGATGCGTGCGGCGTGAGATGTGGTCCAAACATTTTTAACCACGGTTTCCATAAGAAAATGAACTAATCTGACTGACACATTCTTTGGGGAATTTTGCAAACCAATCTGATAAAATAGTAAAATATAAATAAAGATATCATTTTATTATAACAGAACACGCGTATTCCAAATAAAATTATTTATGTATTTTAAAATATTAAAATATTTATTTTTTCTTTCACCTATTGGAAAAAATATATTGGGAAGTTAAAAGATTTCCATTTTAAGAAAAGTACTCATATAATTAAGAAATTCTTCATGTATTTTTAAAAAATGTTCATGTAAGTGTCCACCATTTTGAAAACATATTCAGAGAATTTTATAAATGGTCCGTATATTTTGAAGAGCGTCATGAAGGAAATATTAAATAGAAGGAAATAAAGAGAAAAAAGGGAAAAGGAAGGAAAAGAAAATCAGAAACTTACAAGAAAATATGATCTTCAAGTATGGCCGGAAAAAGCCAGATCTCATAGAAAAGCCGTCGGGAAAACAAAAATGCGGATTAGTGCACTATCACCAAAAAATGCAGGCATCTTCTCACTTATGTCGAAGAGTGAGATGGAGTGCCAGCGTTGAGACGGTCCACGTCGGATCGAGGGAGCGCATCTCCCAGGGGAAGCTTAGCAGGTAAGCAAAAGGGGCACTCACGCAACCGCACCTCCTGTTTCGCTCCCTCCCCTCTATCTCCGCCCGCTCTCCCATGTGACATATTGGAAAAATATACATGGAAGTTAAAACATTTTCATTTTATGAAAAGTGTTCATATAATTAAGAAATTCTTCACATATTTTAAAAAAATGTTCATATCAGTGTCCACCGTTTTGAAAACATATTCATAGAATTTTAAAAATGTTCCATGTATTTGAAAATCAACATGAAGGAAAGCATAAATAGAAGAAAATAAAGAGAAAAAAGGAAAATAAAACCAGGAAAAAACAAAAAAAAAGTGATCCTCTAATATGGCCGAAAAAGCCAGATCCGGTAGAGAAGCCGTCAGAAAAACAAAAATTCAGAAAAGTGCACTACCACCAAAAAATGTAGGCCTCTTTTCATATATCTCGAAGACCCATAATAAATCAATTGCCAAAAAAAATCACAAACGTCCCGGTCGGGATTAAAAGGTTTTTGTGCTGATGTCACAACACCAAAGCAAAGCACAAGACAACACAAGAGAGCAAACTAGCCATGCATTCTATCAAACTCGTGGCGTGCGTCGTCCAACGCGGTGACACAGGCATGGAAACTACAATCACAACTAAACCGACAAGGAAATGTCATCCGCCACGGTGTCGAACGAAGAAAGTGATGTTGTCGAAGAAGAAAACCTGCCCCAACACGAAAGTCGCGCTGGTGCCGATTTGTTCGCTGATCTTGACCACTATCGCATACCGGTGATTGCCTAGCGGGACCTGTAAGGGTCACCAACGACGGAGCTAAATCCACCAGATCTTGGGGTAGGAGATCATGAGCTAGGCGTCTTGACAAGATGGTAACAAGGACATGAGGTTTATCAAAGTTCGGGCTCTCCGAAGAGATAACACCCTATATTATGCTTGTCTTTATTAATTTGGATTGGAGTATAAAGTATAGATGATCTACCCTTAGATTGTTGTTTGTGTTCTACGAGCCCTACCCCTCAGTTTATATAAATACCGGGGGTCTAAGGATACAACATCCTAGTCGGCTACGTACAACGAGATTAAGTATTCAACGGATCTAGCATCTTGGAGTACACAACAAGTCCTCCGAAGCCTTATGCTTATACATTATGGGTCGTTTGCCATGGACCACTCTGATTATACTATGTTAAAAAAAAGCTAAAGACAACATTTCTAACTTCGTACGAGCATATCATAAGCGTATCAAATAGATCTTAGTTTGTAACGTATAATTATTTGGATAATTTCTCTCTATATATACGTCGTTGAGTTACATTGCAAGTGAAGTAAATTACAAATATTTTCCGACTATTGCCGACTATCATTTATATACATACGAAATTTGATATGCCGTATATTCAATCAGAAAAATTGTTTACTTGCCAAATTTGATATGCATTGTATTGATAGTTGCAGTTGGGAAAAAAATTAAGAGACTGGTGGCATCGCATAGTCATTCTACTAGTATTTCTAAATTACATGTTGTTTGACAGCTCCCCCATCCGACACGGGGTGTATGGGAAGGAACCACCTGCGTAGTCATGAGGGCCCTTTCCTTGCAAGTAACCAATGTCTTCAATGTTTGAGCTATTGAAGTGATAAGCCATTGCTCTTCCAAAGGATGTACGGAAGAAGATGATCTCTCTGTAAGGATGAAATCCAAGTAAAGAAACGGTATATTTGGTGGCGGTGACATTATCATCTTTGTTAGAGTAGTCCGATTCAAATTGTGCTTCTGCTGTTGCCCTGCTCTTGCCATCTTCATCGTTAACATATTGCGTAGTCCATGACCTGTCACCATATTTCCAAGGAAAATTTGCCCGTAGATTCCCAAGTTTGATGTCACGTTTCAGGAGCCACTCCATCTGGCCGCATGTTTCGTTGAGGAACCAAATCCGAAGTCCAAGAAGATTGTTGCCGTAGAGTAATGCACAGTACACCCCTTTTTCTGACTTTCCTAGGTAATGTTCCGGTTCATCTGTTTCCACATGAAGGCCTAATGGCAGCTTAATCACTTGGTACTTATGGTTTGATAAGGTTATTCTATAGAAATAGAGTCATTTGTTAATAGTAAAAGGCAAATGAAAAATCCGCTACATATCGAGTGCTATTTTATGATAAGTAGTGCATCAGGTAGCTACGTACCTCATTACGAAATCATGTTGGTGCACGTAGAGAGTCCTCCTCCAGTAGGCCGCATGGCAGTGCCCGGGTGATAGAGCTGATTCCATAACACCAATTGTGCCTGCGGCCTCCCCTTCTCGGATAAAAGGCTTCTCCTCCCACTGTCGTGTGTTTGATGAATAGACCCGCAAAGTGTAGGACGATGGTGGCCATTCCATGTTCTTTGCTGCTAGGTCAAGTGCATCGTCAAATGAACCCTCAACCAGATCATCCCCGTAACAATTGTAGGGAACAGAGTGGAATAAGAAAACCTCGTAATGTGGCGACACCGAAGGATCAAACACGAGATACATGTCCTCTCGTTGGTAGTCGCCCTTCATGCAAGGCGAGAACATGTACGGGTATGGTGGTAACTTGGCCCACTGTCACGTGACGGGATTAATCACCCGCTGGTCGTTAGGCAAGAGCGTCGGCCTATGAAGCAGGAGGAGGCCGTTGCATTGCTCTTCCACCGATAGGGCGCGGGCGTCGTGGGTATCCAGGTAGTCGAACTTGCCGATGACGGCCGAGGCGCACGGACGTGAGAAGTAGGCGGTGAGCGATTCGGTCCAGGAGACGGCGAAGAAGCCGGCCAAAGAGAAAGGCAAGACCTCGTTTCTATTCTCCACGCCCAGACTGTGACGAACGCGCGTATTCTATGGCGTTGCGCTGGGGCGCTTCTTTGGTCCCTTTGGACGGTTCGGAACAAAATCACCATCGAACACAAGTTCCCAACCCATCCTGCTGACATTTTTTTCAAATGCCATCTCTTTCTTCAGGTGTGGATGCCGTTGGGGAAAGCGCGTGATGAGGAGGACATGCTCGCAGTGATGGAGAAAATCAAGTCGGTGTCGAAGCTGTCGCGACAAAATGAAGGAGCCCCCATCACTGCTACTTAGACAATGCGGTCTTTTATTTTGGGTCTTTTGCCTTTATTATGCGCCTTGGTTAAGATACTTGTCGGATGCGCTTTCAGTGTTTTATTCGCGCGATTCTAGTTGGCTTGTAATATTGAACTATGTGACAGTGGTTTCCGTTGCCTTGTTGGCTTTATTAATTTAAAGCCGGACGCCTCTAGCGTCTTCGTTCCAAAAGAGAAAGGCAAGAGGTGTGAATGGGCGGGCAGCATGCGGCGAGCATCGATGACGGCACACCACGGCTTGCAGACGCAGCGGGACACGGCGAGGTCGTGCGGTCCAAGCCGACGCAGGATATCCGCCATCACGTCCTCCGGTGCCAAATGCGCCGACGCCATGTGGCCGTCCAAGGCCATGTGCGAGTGGTGTGACCGCACAGGGCCCCCAAATCCAAGGGGCCCCCAATTTTGGGCCAACGTTATATATTTCTCATTAGCCTAATTTCGTTCTCCGTGTTGTTTTGGGCTTGCCGGCCTGGTCTGGTCGCCCGAGCTTCTTCCCGATCTATCGGAGCGCACCGAGCCTCTCCCAACTCTGTATAGGTCAGCAAAATCATGCATCTACTATGTGGCAGCGCAACCGCAAGGAGCAAGAGGGCAGGACAGACGGCAGAATTCGCTCAACAGATTCGAACAGAAACCAGCGTTAGTAAGCGCCAACGTGGCCAAGAAAAGCAGGAGGCGGTCGGTGGTCGAGCGCACAGTCTTAGGCCATATCGATCTGGAGATTTAATTTAGGCATCACAGATCAGCTCATGTCCATCAGGTGAGCCCAAGCAAACCAGATTTATTTAGGTTATTTTTACAGTTCAATAATTGAATGACTAATGAATATACTGTACATGTGCATGTTCTTGAGTTAATAAACCAATTGCTAAATGTTTACTGCTCCATGGATGAATTCTTTAGGGAAGATAGTTTGATGTATTAGATCTATTTCATAATATTGTAGGAAATTCCACACATTTAAAGTAAATATAACTTAACTGAAAATATGCTTTAGTCATATTAAATTTTAGTTTCAAGAATTTTTAGATTGTGGCGCATCATTTGCACTTCGCACCGGGCCCCCGAATTCCTGGAGACGGCCCTGTCCATCGGCCTGCCGGTGTCGATCGTTTGTCTCGCTGCGCTTGGTGACAACTGTGAGAGATGCTCGCCTTCTCCTCTCTTGCTCGGCCGATCCGTGGCCAAGAAAGGATATGGGTACCTGTATATATATATACAGAAGATGGAGGGCGTAGTCCGGCTCGGTTGGTCACTCCGTGTCGCTACCAGATTGGTGTGCCTCCGTGTTTGACATGGATTTGAACCGGTCGCGATCTTGTCACGTCAACGATCGCGCGCTCTGCTTCCGTGGAGCACGGGGCATGATGTCAGCGTCACTTACGGGATTAGCTAGAGTCGATTGTTATTTCTATTTTTCTTTTTCTTTTACAAACGTTCAAAATCAAAATCAAAATCAACGAAACGTTCCGTCGCGGTCGTGCCATGTTGCCTTTTTGGGTCGGCACACCTTTCTCTCTTTTTTAACACAAGTACAGACGCATCTGCTCATACATACGCGAATACGCTCACCTATATGAACGTACACACGCACATCCTACGTCTATAAGCACCTTCGAGAAATTGAGCCAGCATATCATCTTAAGATTTACGAAGTCACCATAGACGCTTCATTGTCGACGGAAACGTCTCCTCCCACTCAGTGGCAGAGCTTCAACGAAATCTACAATATTTTTTCGTAACAAATCGTAGGACTGCCCCAAATTGTAAGGAATGAATCAATTATATATGAAGTGTCGATCTTGCGTACCATAAAATTTGGAATTCTTCTAAATGGTCTACAAAACACATAGCTTCAAGTCTGCTCACCACACATCATCTGTTTGATTGTGTGGATATTGCCAAATATGTTGACACGTATAATGCTGGATGCCGTTCCAAGAATTCAATCACTTGGAATAAATTTTTAATTGTCTGAGTTTCATGTCATTGTTCTTTATGACTAGGATGTTCAGACTGGAGCAACAAGACAGTTGGTCGACCATTCGGTCAATGTTGGTTCATTAGCTTCACATTCACCTCTATTTCTTTAGTATAAAGAAATAAATATGTTGTATATTAGTATTCCCCTTAACCATCGCTAGCTTGGGTTCTTTAGGCTGTAAACAACAAATTATTTAGTCCAAAATATTTGACCTAATTAAACTTCTCCCCACCAATTAAGATACAGCAGGAAACTATTAATCGGATTGGTTAAAATTACGGACTGAAGAGGTGAGTAGACTGCTACTCACTGGCTCACCTCGCGAAGCGCCACTTTCGCCTAGATGTTGAGTGGGGCTGCGACGAGGAGTTGAGGCCTCTGGCCATCTGACCGTTGAGAGAACGGACGCCCGTGGCGGCCAGCCCGTGGTGCCCCACGCCCGATCGCATCCGCCCTAGACGCAGCCCCAACCGGTCGCCGTTAGCCAACGCCAAGTTGGCGCAAGAACTAGAAGACCAGAGTTTTTTTTAGATCGAGAAGAACAAAGCTTAGTTATGGGCTGCAGTGCTAGTATTACACAGCGCCGCTGCTCCTACTCCCACTGAAAGCGCATCACCGGAAATCGTGAAATAAATTCAGGAATAATACGAACACGAGGACTTGAACCCTGGTGGGCTGCGATACCACTGTCGCTCTATGGTGAGAACATGACTACATTGGATACGACCAAAAATATTGCATACATGCATATTTATGAGTTTCTAATGCAAAGTTTGCAATAATTTATTTATGTTATCCTAAAATATTGCATACATGCATATTTATGAGTTTCTAATGCAAAGTTTGCAATAATTTATTTATGTTATGCAGGACAAAAGTACTTCACACACTTTTGTGTCATGTGTAATTGTAGGTGTATGGAATATTTGGATAATCCACATATGAAGATAAGGGAAAAGGAGAAGTTTAGGTGTTGTTGAAAAAGTTCCCTCACGTCACTTTTTGGTCAAGAGAAGATATAGTCCAAGTCTCTCACGTTCTGGCCTCAGATTCGGACTGCACAGACATACCCGACTCAAAACGCCAAAATCTATTTCATACGGACTCCGAATTGGGTGATACTTTTTTGTTGGAAAGTAGATTTCGTGTACTTTCCAACCTAATTGGATTCACCTTCAAATTCGTCCGGAGCGTTGAGTTATGGACGAAGCAATCTGACGTTGCAGTAGAATCCGAGTCAAACTACAAGTTCAAAGGTGTTGTATCATCTCCATTTGGGCCCATGAGCCTTGTACGACCTAGGGTTAGTTTTAGGCAGTCTTGGGACATCCTCCCACCTCCTTGGCCATCACTCATTGCTTCTATATAAGTAGACCCATCTAATAGCTTTTTCCTTGAGATTTGTTTAGTCAAAAGTTAGTCATTGCAACTTCATGTACTTCGTTTGTGTCCAACGACCAAACAAAGACCACTTTTGGATCCCCATCTTTATCAATACTTCATCTATACTAGGAAACATGCCCGTGTGTTGCAACGAGAGAAAAATATCACACACCTTTCCATGGGTCTACAGCCACTATTTCAAAATGACATCTTTTTTAAAAATAGTAGCTAATCTAAATTCATTTAGTCCGATACTAACTCATTAGTTCCTCTTAAAATATTAAAGATATTAATTCTTCATCCTTTGAATAGTACCTTATATCTTCTTCCGCCTAGAAAACATGCCCATGCGTTGCAACCCAGAGAAACAAAATATCACACACCTTCTCACGGGTCTACAACCTCTATTTCAACATGGCATCCTTTTTCGAAAATAGTAACTAATGTAAAGTCGTTTAGTCAGATACTAACTCGTTAGGTCCTCTTAAAAAATTAAGATATTAGTGCTTCATCCTTTACATAGTACCTTCTATCTTCTTCTGCCTAATGTCTACCCCATTGCTAGTATCGTGAATATAAATCTCCTAATAATCAAATTACACAGGTAAAAGATTAAAATGGCAAAACTATCATGCTACTGGATGAGTTGAATTACCAAAAAATCTAGGGATAACTATTACAGTGAAGGTATTCTCATTATCCATTCTTAACTCAGATACCAAAACTCTGCACAATAATGTAAAACTGTGTTTTCTTTTAATTACAGATATTTTACTAAATAGCAGATTAAATTATTGTGACCATTTTCTTGTAAAGAAAAAAGAACAGAAAATGTGGCAACATGCATGCTTTATTTTTGTAGAGGAAACATAATGTTTTTTTTAGAGGAAGCATGCATGCATTGTTGCTCACCTCGTCCGTCCCATGATAAGAAACATAATGGTCTCCGCGACGAGTGACAATGCGGCAAACTTGTGCCTGCAGCTACATAATTTATTAAGCAGGGCATGCTTCGCATCAAAAGAGGTTAACCAATATATCTACTATCACTATAGAAAAAATAGAAGGCAGATCCAACTCAGCGTACTAACCGTCTAATCTACAATCCAAAGGCCTAAAATCATAGTTAACGAAAACTTTCGTTAACAAAATCTCCCCGAAACCCACTACCTCTCTCTAAAAAAATGAATCCTGCAGTCCCACGCACCCACACGCCCATTCTCCAACCGC
>LR738712.1:132064085-132109101 GCA_902687465.1 Secale cereale
CATGGCAAGAACATGCTCGCCGCCGGCCGCCGTTGCCCCCGCGGCGCGCAGACCCCCCCGCTCGCCGCCGCTTGACCCCCCTCCCCCTGGGGCGCGGCGCTCGACCCCCTGCCGCCCCGCCTCCTCGCTGCCGACCACGCCGCCGCATGCACCCCACACCCCGTCGCCTCGTTGGCGCCTACCCGCCCTCCCCAGCGCGAACCTCCTCTACGCGTTGCCCCTCATCCTCCACGACGAGAGGCACACGGGAGCTACCGCTGCCACCAGGGACGTGGACGCGTGTGGGCCAACCACCGGCGTACGAGGTCGCTCCTGAGCCCGCGGCGCGGCGGCGGGGAGTCCTCCGCTGCCAGTTCCCTGCCGATTCGAGATCTCTTGTCCAAGGTTGTCAGAATCGCGGTTTTGAATCGGATAGGAGCTATGATGGTAGGATCGCAAATCGTAGAATCTTCACTACCAGGATCGTAAAAACGTAGATTCTATGAACTAAAATCGTAGAATTAGAGGGGTTAGTTTGGATCGTAAAGTCGTAGAATCGTACAACAGAATCGCGATTCTGACAACCTTGCTCTTGTCCCTCCTGCTGCCAGCTCTGCCCTTCTCTGCCCTATCTCCATGGTAACGTTCTGCTCCATCCATCGGTAAGTAGCGTCATGTCATCTCTCTCGCTTTCAATTCCTATAATACTCTTCCCATGGTGTTTTATTTTGGATGGTGAAACTCAGGCGCCCATGACCACTGTGTTTCTTTTCCTTTTATTCGTTGGTCATAGTTTTCTGTTTCCTGAATCACCATGATTTTCATTTTCATTACTGTAACTGATAAAGTAAGGTGTGGTTGTTTGCTTCGATCAAATCCAGATCCATTATCAAATGAAATGCTAGGAGAAAATAAATTGGTAGGGCTTCTCTTTTTCTAGAAGAGCTGGCATGGTGGGAAGGAGTGCTCTTTTGGTTTTGCTTAGCTGTAGGATAAAATGATCACCTAGTCACTCATGGGCTCATGGCCAGGTTAAATGCATTGAGCTATATAATACTCATATGGTCATACTGCTTTTTTCTGTGTCATATTCTAAGTTTTCTAAAGACATCCAACGACCTTTTTACTTCTTTATATAGTTTTGCTTATGTTGTTGTACATACTACGTAATATTATAATGGTGTTAAATTCTGAAATTCAAGCCTCCCATTATATGTGGTTGAAGTGCTAAATTATCTCCTTTTCTTCTTACTATTCCAGAAGCAAACAACCTATAGAGTCAAGGAGCACAATACCAAAATACGAGCTGCAAAACTGACTCAAATTTCTCTTCGCTCGCAAGTAACTACACTGGTAATTGTCTGTGTGGATCTGGTTGACATGACCATTTTGTTTGATATTTGCCATTCAATGTTAACTACAATATTGTTTCTAGATAAGACATAACCATATTGTTTTATTTATTATCATGGGTGCATTTCTTAAGTTTCGTGCACAAGTTGGTGATATTTACACAATTCTGAGGCTGTATTTTTTTTCTTGTACATTAGTGTTTTGATTCTTCGGCATTTGTCAAATGCTTCTGAAGTATTTTCTTTCTTATACGTTAGTGTTTTGATTCTTGGGTGTTTGACAAACGCTTCACAAATTAAGTTCATGTTAACAATTTCAGAGGTGGAGGCCGGCCTGCAGCTTGTGTGTGCGGAGGAGAAGCACACTTCAATGAGAAATTGTTGCCGCTATCCTTGGTGCCGCCGCCAATGACGAAACTTGGTGGTGAGCCTCTTCTCTCTCCCCCCTCTCTCTGTTTTTCTCTTTTGCTTTAGATGATATCTGTTCATGTTGTTAGTTTTTAAAAATATCTTTCATTATTCTAGCTGATTATCTTGTTGGTCGCTATCAATGTGGTGCATATGCACGTAGGCTTTAAGTTGTTATGGTATTCCTATAAGATGTTGTCAACAGCATGGAACTTAAATTGACATCAGAAATAGACTTGTTAATTGTTTGTGTTGCCACCAAACAAAAGTTGGTATGTAATCTATAAACCAGCATAGTCGACCAGTGTGATTTGATAAATATGTATACTTCTACAAAATGGAGGAGAAACATGCAGTTAAACTTACGATCATCCATTTTTCAGTTTTTAGTAACTTGTGTTCTAAAGCATATGGTCAGTTCATTAAAAGTGTTGTCGATTGTAGCATATTTCGGCCTTGTCTTCTAAGATACTTCAGGGTTGCATTACTGGAAAGAGAGTGTTCTTCCCTAGGATCCCTTTGGCGCCCTCGGAGGACATTTCCCTTATTTTCAAGTTGAGAAGTACAGGGGAAAACCATCCTTTCATTGGTATTTACCTTCTTGAGCTTGTTCTCTCGCATGGCGAGCTTTATCTTGCACTGTCAAGAGGTGTGTCATTCCTCTCGTATTTCTGCTATGGTTCCTGTATGCACAATATTTTTTTAGCGAACATTATATATGTTTATAATTGTAGCTTTTTGTCTGGTCCCACCTATAGGCAGTATAGAGGATCTATACTCAGTAAGCTCCACAGCCGATCATTTCTTTCACGCTTCCACTACTTCTTTTTTACCTTATTTTACACCATGTAATCTGTTTCGATGCTATGATGAACAGTACATAGGATTCAAATCATTTTTTGCGTTATTTTCCATGTTGTATCTACTGAGACCTATTCTTGGAGCATTCCTTCATTCTATTGGGATTTTATAGCTAAGTTGGAACCGTAAGAACTCGATGTTTAGAATTTAATTAAGCTGATTAAAGTGTGCTTACTGGTCATTATGTGCTTACTGGTTTCCTATGTTCTTTTTACGACTATAAAAATAATTATGGTCTATGCGTCTTGGAAGGCGTGAATTTAGAAATCAACTATATTTCTTGCTATTATGTTTTACTTGATGCTTTTGATGCCTCTGATTCTACACTATTCAGTATCCTTGATGAATTATAGTCGACTCAGATAGTGTTTGAGTATGTTTGTCCTAATGCTATCTGACCAACATATGAAAGACTTCAACTGCTACGTACAAGTCCAGCTAAGCATGATGCAAGTATAGCTATGTCAGCTGAAATGAGATGTATAAGACTTACTTATTCATTTGATTTGCTATTCACGCATGGGGTGTCTCAGTTTGGTTTGCTGCAGGCCTTTGTCAACTTGCTACATTGATTCATGTGCTCCTTTTAGTCGGAGGTGAGGTGCTCTGATTTAGGAAACTGTCTATTCTTGTTTTGTTCACTTCCTAATTTGCAAGAAACACGAACAATCTCTGCAATGTGTTGTTTTGTTATTCTCATTTATGAGCACGGATATGTCTACCATTAAACATATTAGAGTTGACAGCCAAGAATTACCTACTTAAGCATTAACATTGTATATAGACAATATACATTAAAACGATCAGTCCCACTGCTAATTTCAGCATTTTATTTCGGAGTCACAAATAAACTTTATTTTAAATGTTACTATGTTTATATCAATTGGAAACAATCTCGCTCTACCATTGAAGTTGTTTAATAAGGAATGTTTCTTTTCTACTTTAGGATAATAAGATCTATGTCCAGTTTCATGTTCTCTGATAATAGTAGCACATATTGCATTCAGGTTGCATTTATCAGACTGTACCTTGTTATACAAAGACTGAATTTTGTTGGCCGGTACTTTGATGAGAAGCAGCATGTACAGCATGCAAGCACTTTATTGTTATTCATTGACAGCAGCAAGGTACAAAGACAAGAGTGTTAGACTTAAACACGATTTAGTACACGGCAAGTGTACATGTCCGAGCTGGACATGAATTGTAATCCGAGTAGGATTGATGCTTGGGTTTGTACGTGTATATAAGTACACCCAGCCCCTTGTAATTGATCAACCGTGGAGAAAAACAATACAAAGTTACGACAGGCTCGACATGAGCCTGTAGCCATCCAAATCGAGTCAAGTATTTGCATACGTTTGCTATTGCGGAATCGATCAAAGTAGAGATCGATCGCGTGATTGTATACGTGTTGCGTTGGTGTCCCGGCCGGCTAGAAGTACTAGTTCATCTCGTGGTACTAGTACACACGTCCAGGGAAGATCGATCAGAGACAAGGCTAGCTTTGTACTACGGTGTGTCTTGACGTAAAGCACTTCGTCGAGGTCGTCAGTGTTGGTTCGCTTCGTCGTTGTTCGTCGTCGGTCATCTCCAGTCGCCGGAAAGTACTCGGCGTCGGGACTGGGCCAACAAAGAGTGAATGGTTTCTGGATAAAAGGCCTTGCCGCTGTGGTGGAGATGGTGTTCTACTGTATACTGGCCATGGGAATTCGTTGCAACATGAAGAAGTAGAGTAGTTCTTAGTGTTTGTTTGTCAGCCTTTCTTCTGGAAGGTTTTATATAAGTTCTTAAATTAGATTAAAAATATTCCTCAATTGAGAACTTGATCCTATAAATATAATCTATAACTACTTAAACATGAATTGCACTCTGTAATGACAAGCTAGCGCAGCCTACTACCCCAATTTTCATTTTACCACACCCAGTTTATTTATAGTATGCCAACACTTGGTCCTCCAATGATAGTGCCTCTTTACTTGTGCTGACTTTCTGCTGCTTCACGCACAAGGTTATTATAGGTTCTTGAAGCTACTCAACCCCGTCTTCTAAAATTATAGTGAGTCATTACTCCAGTGGCCTGATGATACCTACTAAAGCCAGCGACCTGAAAACTCTAAGATGATGACTTACTATTCTCAGTCAGGATGGTGGCCAGCTAAGGACATAATTTTTGCTTCACCTACTTAGCTACATCTGTAATGAAGACGCACACAACATTCCGGATTTTGTACGAGAGCTGATTAGGCGTATTAAGAAATACTTAGATAACAACGTTATGTGAGTATTTGACAATGATCACAAGTATTAAGAAATACTGATATAATATTGTTAATGTTTTTATGACTCTATGCATAGGATGCTACATCAAAGTGTTTTATTGAATTTTAACACTTTTTATTGCAATCAAAATATCTTTATGTATTAATTCTCATGTATGTATGTAATATTAGTCGTGACGTGCATTTGCACGTGCACGCTTACTAGTATTAAAAATAACTTAACATTTGCATTGTACAGTAATAGCTCCATGACTTTATAAAAAAAGTATCAGCTAGTTGTCGTGATTTGGGAGGTCTGTGTTACATTATTGCCATGCATACGGGAAGAAGACGATGCTGCAAAAGACACAGTCAAAATTCTACTTAGGCCAACGAAACCAATCGCCGTTCTTATGCGGATGATGCTGCGTTCATCCCTGACGGCTGAGGAGGCGCCGGCGGTCACGTGGAGAGCGCTTCTTTGCCGCCTTTGCTGCTGACGCTGACCGGATGTGTGCGTAAACGGGAGAAACAACACCCTTTGCTAGTATCTCGCTCGCCGCTGACCCGCCGGGCAGCACCAGGGTCGACAGGAAGGGCCGGTGCTGGGGCTTGCTGGTGTGGGCTTTCGGCGCCGCCGGCCTCGGCGAGCAGCCACAGTGGCTCCGCTCTCTCTCCCCACTCCTCCCCAACCAACCTCGCCCCGCTCCGCGCCGCCCATCTTCTTCTCTCCTTTGGAGGCCTTGCAGCGCCCCTGCTCAGCGCCGCGCCGCCACTTCGTCATGGACAGCGGTCTCCTCGAACTCCCTGCCATGCCGTTCAGGCCATGAACCACGACCTCTGTTCATCAGCGCCATGCCGCCTCCCGCGTTCCTCTGCTCCAACCAATCAATCGCTCAGATCGAGCCTAGCCGCCTGCCTGGTCTCGCCATTGCTGCCCCGCAATCACAGCTGTGCACCCGTTGCATGCCCCTCCCTTTTCTCGATTCATTCCTTCCTTCCCTTTGCTTTTGGGGTCCTCGAGGCTTGCTGATAGTCAAGAAACTTGGAGTAAAGAATCGAGGTGGGACTATTCCACGGTGAACCCAGCTGAGTTGCAAAGCTGTGCGTGTCTCAGTAGGTTCATGCCTTCTTCACCGGATCGGAGCTTCTTGGGATCGAACTCCAATTGAGATAAATTTTGTTTCGCAGACCAATTCTTCCAACGAACAAGGGAAAAGAAAGGCAGGCCCAACTCGACCCACCTGGCCCATGAACGTGCCGGAAAGAAAAATTGGACATGTATATTATATTAGTTTAAATTCAAACTAAAAGCGTAAATTCAAGGGAAGAAGCGTATTGTGACGGTAAACCCGACAAACTCGTTCCGTGCTTTATTATTAGGTAAAGATTTGCAATATTCAGATTGTTTTATCATATTCTTGCATGTTCTTCGATTGCATGCAGGAATAGACCTTCGTACTCAGGCTGATCGTGCTTCTAGCATCGTCAGTAATCCCAGGAGATTGGTTTAGTGATTACTAAGACGCAACGTCATGCACGTTTGTAGTCGGATCATCAATGTCGCCTCCACCAAATCGATAGTTATTATCTCATCGAAAGACCGGGCCCCTCGCCTCTATCAAGTGGTGAGATATTTACAATTTTTCGTAGTCTAGATTGCATCTGTTCTTAATACCTAGAGTCCAAGAAAAAGCCACAAAAAGATAAATTTTAATCCTTTGTCCAAGCCTGTATGAGCCTTTGCAATTTTCTTTTCATTGTTTGCATAGTTGAATTATCGGTTGCATCATCGTGTCGAGTTGCTGGTCTTAATGTCTAGTTCGTTTAGAGTTTTGAGTTTTGTTCACATTAGTCAAGCCGCTATTGTATCATTATCCCTTCTGCTGTCCACCAACCCATTCATCAATTTCCATCACGTGTGACCACCATTTATTGTCATAATCATAGTTGAGGTCGTTCACATCTACGCTTGATCGAATCTGCATCTTATCCAGTTTGTTTTGGAAAGAGGGGGAGAAAAAAAAGACAGAGAAAAAAAGTAAAAAAAGTCAGAGAAAAAAAAGGAGAGAAAGAAAAATAATAAAAAAATGTGAGAAAAAAGAAAATAGAATAAAATTCAGATCTATTTAGACTCAATCCCATACCAAATTCAGATTGGAATCTGTTTTGTGCACTGTTCAGTAAAACAAGCATATATTTTTCATACAAAGTCAGTTTTAGCTCCACAAGTACTGAAACTAAAGGTAGAGACGAGCCGCATCTAAATAGTTACATAAGGTTGTTCAATATTTCGCACCTCAAAATCGACTTCTAAATAGGTCTTTTTTCCATTCAAAGTTTGCGAACACAACTTGTTCCAGTTTTCATGCCAATTTTAGAATTTCTTGGCTCCTCATATCAACTCGGAATTGAGTGATTCTTTTTTAGTTTGAAATCTTGAGTCAGTAGCATTCTGTAAAAAAATCATCAAAAAGTTGGCACAAAGTTTTCCAATGGAAAATTGAAGAGAGAGTTGTAGGTATATCGTGCTTGGCAGTTGTTTCTCATCGTTATCTTTACTGCCATTGTGATCTTCACTTATATATTGCTGTCGAGAGCTACTTCATATCCTTTCTTGATGCTAGTTGTGTTATGCCGTGACCTCATTAGTATTCTAGGCTCGCGTCTCTAGCACTGTCTAGCCTAGGACCAACACAGTACCATCATTGAGTGTTTATTCAATATTGCATCTCTGAATTGATTATTGCTAATCTTTTGCTACCATATATAGCCAACCTAGCTCCACATATTTCTACACCGTGCATATTTACGTTCACCTAGAAATCGCTTTCTCAATCTTCGGACTTATTCGACACCGCTGGTTGCCGGTCACCACCTACTGCATGGTAAGAACTTGTAAGTCATTGATATTTTCTATAATGTGAGCATTTTACCACCACACATCCTAGTAGTTCGTAGAAACATTATTTTCGAATTTTGTTTCTTGTTTTCTACTAATTATGATAGGTTCCGGAGTTGTTAGTTCTTGGGCATCAGCGATCGTGGAAGACTTGCCACCACCTAAGACAACACAACTATTGTCACAAGAGGAGCAACAACATCAAAATGCGCATAATCAGGTTAATGTTTCCATGCCACCCTTTAATGGTCGTTTTAGGCCTGATTTATATATTGAATGGGAGTATGAAATAGATGTTATATTTGCTTCACATAATTTTGATGAGCATGGAAAATTTCAAGCCACGGTTAGTACTTTCAGTTGGTTTGCTTTAGTTTGGTGGAGTGAATATTGTTGGTTAAACCCTGATTTTATACCTACTACTTGGGATGATTTAAAACTTGTCATGAGAGATAGATTCGTTGATGTTTATTATACACATGGCATGATTAAAAAAATACAAGATTGAAAACAAGGCACTGGCACCGTATCAAAATATTATGATGATTTACAATCTACTTTGTTGCACTCATTTTTAGAAGAAAGTGAAGAAGTTTTATGGATATATTTTGGGGAGGATTAAACCGTGATATTCAAGAGATAATAATTCATGAAGAGTGTTATCCTATGGACCATTTGTTTTGTCTTGCATGTAAAGTTGAACAGGAAATAAAACGACATGTTGCCCACGAGGAGAACAAGCGCACGGTGCACATTCCAAGAGTTGGTACGATTGTTCCTTCAACTACTATGCATACTATGACAACCAAATCCGTTGTTGTGAGTGCTACATCACCTCCACCATGTGACAGATCACTACCGAGAGTGCCTACATCATCTGAGTTGATCATAAAAGGTAATGAATGATAACCCAAAAGCATAGGGGATCGCAACAGTTTTTGAGGGTAGAGTATTCAACCCAAATTTATAGATTTGACACAATGGGAGCCAAAGAATATTTGTAAGTATTAGCAACTGAGTTGTCAATTCAGCAACACATGGAGATTAATTATCTGCAGCAAAGTGATCAGTAGCACAGTAGTATGATAGTTTTGAAAAATATCGGTAGCAGCAATAGTAACAGTAACAGTGATAGCAGTGGTTTTCTAGCAGTTGCAATAGTAAAAACAACAGTAGTAACTTAGTAAGATCAATATGTAGGAAATCCGTAGGCATTGGATTGTTAATTTGTTGGATGATATTCATCATGTAATAGTCATAACCTAGGGCGATACGGCACTAGCTCCAGTTCATAAATGTAATGTAGGCATGCATTCCGTAAATAGTCATACATGCTTATAGAGAGAACTTGTATGACATCTTTTGTCCTACCCTCCCGTGGCAGCGGGGTCCATAAGGAAACTAAGGGATATGAAGTCCTCCTTTTAATAGATTACCGGAACAAAGCATTAGCACATAATGAATACATGAACTGCTCAAACTATGGTCATCAACGAAAAGTATCCCGCATATTGTCACTACACGTAATAGGTGACTATGACTTGCAAGATCGAATCTAGAACATAGATATAATGGTGATAACATAAACGGTTCAGATCTGAAATCTTGGCACACGGGCCCAAAGTGTCAAGCATTAAGCATAGCAAAGTAATAACAACATCAATCTTAGAACATAGTGGATACTAGGGATCAAGCCCTAATAAAACTAACTCGATTACATGATGAATCTCATCCAACTCCTCACTGACCAGCGAGCCTATGAAGGAATTACTCACTTCCGATGGAGAGCATCATGGAATTGGCGATGGAGGAGGGTTGGTGATGACGAAGACCGAAGATTCCCCTCTCCGAAGCCCCAAACGGACTCCAGATCTGGCCTCCCAATGAAGAACAAGAGGTGGCGGCTGCTCCAAGTCGCGAAACGAGATAATTCTTCCTCCCTGATTTTTTCTCCGAAAATGTGACTTCATAGTGTCAGGGTTGCAGTATGCGGGGCCACCAGGTGGGGACAACCCACTTGGGTGGCCCAAGAGGGGGGCGCACCCTGATGGGTTGTGCCCGCCCAGGTGCCCCCCTCCGGTGGTTCTTGGTTTCCAGTAATTTTATTTTATTGAATAACAAAATCCTTGCAAAGTTTTGTTCCAATCCGAGAACTTTTGATTCAGCACAAAAACAACACCATGGTAGTTCTGCTGAAAACAACGTTAGTCCGGGTTAATTTCGTTGAAATCATGCAAATTAGAGTCCAAAACAAGAGGAAAAGTAGATACGATGAAGACGTATCAATGACAAAGGTACTGATCTTCCACCTCCACATGACTATAATGAATGCCTTGTCAATTTCAATGCACCATGTGATGACTTACCCACTACTTTGATCACAACACCTATTTTATAGGACTATGTTGATGATTTGACTTTGCCGTGTAATCAAACAGATGCAATATCAACAATGTCGAGTGCACCCATTGAATTAACGGTTGATGCAAAAGAACCATGTGAATCAGGGAATAAACCAGGGTTGGATCAAATACATTTGAAAATAATTGTGCGAGTGTTTAACAATTTTGATCTGACCTCTAATCTTGGTGACGACTCTGTGTTAAATGATCTGTTGCATGTTTGCTTATTTAAGCATGTTGTAGCATGTAAATTTGATGCAAGTAAGGTTTATTCACCAATGTTAGGATGGTTTAATGATGACATTGTCAATCTTTTGATATAAATAGAAGCTTCACTTATATGTGCAAACTGAGTTGCAATATTTTCATACCTTCTAGTTCTTGTGATAATATTTTGGCTTTATATTTTATGAACTATGAAAGTTACTCAAGTATACATGTCTCATTTGTGCAAAAACCAGGAGAAGTAAAAATAGATGACATATACATATACAACATGTACACCTTGTCTCTTTTGTTAGCCACATTTCAGATTAAGCAACGCCGAGGATGGCTTTGTTTTCAAGAAAGGGAGGATGATGAGGACAAGACTACCTTGGATATGACCAAAAATATTGCACACACGCATATTTGTGAGGTCATTTCTAATGCGAAGTATGCAATACTTTATTAATGTTATGCAGGAGAAAAATACTTCACGCACTTCTGTGCCATGTGTAATTGCAGATGTATGGGACATTTGGAAAATCCACATATGATGATAATGCAAAAAGAGAAGTTTAGGTGATGTTCAAAAAGTTCTCTCACGTCACTTTTGGGCCAAGAGAAGATAGAGTCCAAGTCTCTCATGTTCTGAACTGAGATTCGGACTGCACAGACATACCTGACTCAAAATGCAAAGATCTCTTTAATACAGACTCCGAATTGGGTGATTTTTTTGTTCGGACGTAGATTTCGTGCACTTTCTAACCCAATTGGATTCACCTTCAAATTCGTCCGGAGCGTAGAGTTATGGATGAAACAATCTGATGTTGAAGTAGAATCTGAGTCAAACTACAAGTCCAAAGATGTTGTATCACTTCCACTTGGGCCAATGAGCCTTGTACGACCTAGGGTTAGTTTTAGGCAGCCTTGGCACGTCCTCCCACCTCCTGGGCCACCACTCATTGCTCCTATATAAGTAGATCCATCTAATAGCTTTTCCCTTGAGATTTGTTTAGTCAAAAGTTAGGCATTGCAACTTCGTGTACTTCGTTTGTGTCCAACGACCAGGCCAAGACCGCTTTCGGATCCCTATCTTTATCAATAGTTCATCTATATTTGCAATATTCAGATTGATTTATCATTTTCTTGCTTGTTCTTTGATTACATGCAGGAATAGACCTTCGTGGTCAGGCTGATCGTGCTTATGGCATCGTCAGTAACCCCAAGAGATTGGTCTAGCGATTGCTAAGGCGCAACATCGTGCACATTTGTAGTCGTATCGTCAAAGTCGTCTCCACCAAATTGATAGTTATCATCTCATCGAAAGATCGGGCCCCTCGCCTCTATCACTCTAACCATCCAACTACGGGTTGGTTCGCACACTGGTTGGTTCGCACACTTTTCTTCTTCTGCTGCTTCTTTAAGACCAAAATTAAAGGTCACTTTTTCCTTTGCTACCTTCCTCTCTCTCTCTCTCTCCTCCTCCTTCCTTGTTTGTTTTCTGAAAAAAAGAAGAATAACCCATGGCTAACCCTTGTTCAATTTTTTATAGGAGAAAAGTCCACGAGCAACACGAGTTAGAGTCGAGGCTCGAACGCGCAGGGCTGGCTTCTAACCTAGCTGCCCAGCCACCGGGCTGACGCCCCGTTCTCCTACTCCCATGCTTTATGGCATGTTCTTTTGGCGGCTGAAAAAAATAAGCTGCCTCTTCCCCAGCTTTCTCCATAAGCCACCTCTCTCATTCATTGGGGCTTCTCTACTAGTTATGGGATAACTAATATAGGAGCCTAAAAAATTCTAGGAGTGATTTATTTTTTAAGTTGGGGAGAGGCGGCTTATTTTTTAAGCCACCCAAAAGAACTCGCATAATCACATCCGAGCCTAGCTGGCTAGGGCACTCTCCGTCGGCGTCTATCGGAAGTAGGCTAGAAGCGGTCTGAATCGCTCCCAATTCAGCCTGGTCGACCATTTGACCGCCTATTAGCAAGCTAGACCGGGACCAGGCAGGTGTCTATACGGGCATGTATTTCCTATACTGGACTGGCTGGGTGTTGGACCTGGCTGGATAGAGCTTTAGGCATGACGACAAAGAGGCGGCGTCGAGTGGCGGGTCAGAACGACAAGAGTCTACGAGGCATTGGGACTAGAGCAAGGGGAGAAGAAATGGCCGCGTACTCACCATGAGTGCGATCAAGAGGTTGGCAAGGCTGGCAATGTGATGACTGCGACCAGGGCTAGTCCTAAGATTTTGGGGCCCGGGGCGAAACAAAAGCTCGGGGCCCTTAGTATAAACAATATAGTAATAATAATGACTATGTGTATACGAAATATTAACAAATAACTTCAATGCTTGCAAAAACAGTATACGTATGAAATAATGATGCATGCTACCTTTTATAAATTTGGATGTTCGTCACTTACACGCGTGCAAAATCGGTCTATAATCCTGGTTCGTGCACTACTAGGGAAAACCTTATTCATAGAAACTTACCAGTAGCGCGGGTCAAAAAGAAGCGTTACTACTATTTCCCACTAGCGCGCGGCTGATGGGCCTCGAACCCCTCGTTGGTTACCCCAAGTGGAAGGTGTAAGATGCAGTAAGTAGAAGTGTTTTCCCTAGCAAAGATGCCAAGGATCGAATCCCCAGAGACTCCTATGTTCAACAGGTAGGTGTCAACTGCTAACGGCGCAATTAGCAATCAACGTGGACCTGCACACAGATACAAATAACTTTGCTCCCAACGAGTACAGAGAGGTTGTCAATCCCTCCGGCCTTGTACTTCACAAAGGGTTAAAAGCAATGATAGTAGTGATAGATAATTTTTTGCAATAGTAAGTAAAATAGCGAAAAGTAAATAGTGGATGTGATCAATGATGGTAATATGGATCGGAGTCTCATGATGTTCACTAGTGATGTCTCTCTCCCAAAAGACGATAAAACAGCTATATGAGGTAAACAAATTACAGCTGGGCAATTGACAGGACCACGAACGCAAACCAATGCTGACTACATTGCAAGAAAGGTTGAGGTTCAAAGCATGGGCGGTACGCCAAAGTAAGTAGACCGAAATCCATAAATATCTACTACTAATCATCCACCTTGAGATATCTATCCAGAACATCTCGCTGGTATTAAGTTGCGAGTCCCACCCATAGTGTAAACTCAATGCAACAGACAACTGCATTAAAAGAACTTTGCGTAAAGTAAACAATCCTTGCACCCGCGGGCACAAGCACCGTTGTTTTCCCCCTTGTGGCAACAGCACATCCCCTAGACTCATGTTTCTGTCACTCAAGCTAGTCATCGAGGGGCATGAACCGACAATCGAGCATAACGTTCCCTCTTGGAGTCACTACCTATTACTCGGCCAAAGCAATAAATAACAACGGAGAACATGCAAGAATTACTTATGAACTAAAATATAAAAGAGGTGAATCAAATATATTACTCAAGATCAATCTGAACATAATCTCATAATCCATCTGATCCCAGCAAACTCAACATAGCAACAGCATAAGGATTACATAGGTGCCTCGATCATGTAGGGCAGCTCACGAGGACTAATTAGTGAAGCACAAGAACGGGAGGAGAACATCACATAGCTACTGGTCATGGACTCATGGTCCAAGGGAGACTACTCACGAGTCATCCGGGAGGCGTCCATGGTGGTGGAGAAGCTCCCGGTGGTGATCCTCCCCTCCGGCAGGGTGCCGGGAAGAGTTCTCCTGGTGCTCCCGATCTTGGAAGCGGCGGCGGCGGCGGAACAGAGATGGGATTGCGAAAATAAGTCTTTGTTCTGAGGGTTACGGGGAACCCTTTAAATATATGCCAAAGTAGGGCACCGGGGGAGCCTTGGGGGGCCCAGGCGCCCCCCCCGGCGCGGCCCAGGGGGGGGGGGGCGCCCACAGGGCGCCTGGAGCCCCTGTGGCCCCTCCCAGGCTGCCCTTCGGACGCTGTGTTGTTTCCGGTTCGCTGATTTTTTATATAATTTTTCTGGATTTTTCTGGGCAGTTCTCGAAACGTGAAAACCCGAAATACAAAAACAGCCGAAAACAGAAACTGGCACTGGGGTGCACTGGATTAGTATGTTAGTCCAAATATGATCAAAAATGTATGGAATTGTATGAATATCATAGCAATATCACCCAAAAGTGGCATGGAGCAAGCAGAAATTATAGATACGTTTTGGACGTATCAACATCCCCAAGCTTAATTCCTGCTCGTCCTCGAGTAGGTAAATGATAACAAGAATAATTTCTGTGGTGACATGCTATTAACCATATAGGACTTTCTCATAGTCATATGACAAAAGCTTACTGAGACAATGATTCTAAAGTAATTAAGTTGCCTCAAGAGAAAATCACAAATGACTGAAAGTTTTACAATATGAAACTGAAACATCAAAAAGATTTGCAATGAACATGATGTGCAAATATGATAAAGTGATATCTAGCTTGCCCCTTTTGTGATGCAAAACATAAGTGCAGGGGCACCTTCAAGGTTTAAGTGATGACTAGATACAATCATTTCAGAATAAACGATATCACAATCATGCAAAAGACAACGCTACTTTGGGACAATGCACATTACACTCAGAATGACAATCATGCTCTCAGTAGTTGGTGCTTCAACATAAAGGTAAAAGAAAGGTTAAGTGCTAAAGCTTTTTATTTTGAAAGCATGGAAGCAATTGTGTCAACGGTAGTAGTACTTCATATGTGTCATGTATAAAACATCCTATAAGTTGCAAGCCTCATGCATCGAATACCAATAGTGCTCGCTCCTTGTCCTAATTAGCTCGGATTCCCATGGGTTATCATTGCATTGCATATGTTTTAACCAAGTGTCACAAAGGGGTACCTCTATGCCACCTGTACAAAGGTCCAAGGAGATAGATCGCATTTGATTTCTCATTTTTGATAGATCTCAACTTGAGGACATCCATACCGGGACAACATAGAAAATAGATGATGGACTCCTCTTTAATGCATAAGCCTATTCTCATGAGAGATTGAGGATTAAGGTCCAAGCTAAAACTTCCACCATGATGCATGGCTTTGGTTGGCGGCCCAATGTTCTTCTCTAACAATATGCATATTAATTCAACCCACGGTAAATCACCCTTACTTCAGACAAGACAAACATGCATAGCAACTCACATGATATTCAACAAAAGTGTGACAGTTGATGGCGTCCCCAGAAACATGGTTACCGCTCAGCAAGCAACTCATAAGAAATAAGATACATAGGCAACATATTCTTTACCACAATAGTTTTTAGGTTACTTTCCCATGAGCTATGTATTGCATGGTTAGTTTGCTTAGTACAGGTGGAGGTTAGCAAAAGACTGGGAGCGACCAACTAAGAGAGCAATGACGGTCATAATCATGCAGAGCGACAAAGCAATATTGAATCAGGCATGGTAGTTATATCGCTACTTAGAAACAAAAGATCATCAAGGCTTGACAGACTTTCTTTACAGTCTTGAATATGCGTGAGCATACGCCAAGTCAATCAAAATAAATTCTCGAAGGAAGATATTACTAAACCATACCACATCATAGGCAAACAAACCAAGTTGGTACTCCAATAACACATTGGGAACCCCCCAACTATTTGAGATTAACCAAAAGAAAACCTGAACTACTAAGCACCATCATGAAAGTAGCATCTTTATCATAGACACATTAA
Source organism: Secale cereale (assembly GCA_902687465.1). Taxonomy (NCBI): domain Eukaryota; kingdom Viridiplantae; phylum Streptophyta; class Magnoliopsida; order Poales; family Poaceae; genus Secale; species Secale cereale. The sequence goes on from LR738712.1 coordinate 132,080,144, forward strand.
CCCATGCAACGGAAGCAAACTCTCTTAATAAGGTGAGCATGGTAATTAAAGAGAGTTCAAGCAACCAACTAAATAAAAGCTCTTGAAAAGATAAGCATGAATACTAAGAGCAGAGTATGATAGTAGCTATTAAAAGATAAAGAACACACACATCATAGATAGACATGAAATTCTATGTTATATTCTAGGTAGAGGTGGAGCTTGTTTCTCTCCCACATAAAGGAATGCTGGGCTCCGACTCGTTATGAAAAACTAAAAAGAAAACTAAAAGCAAGACGCTCCAAGCATAGCACATAACACATGAAGTGATAAAAATATAGCGAAACGAAAGACGAACTGATAGTGTTGATGGAGAAGGGGATGCACGGGGGCATCCCCAAGCTTAGACGCTTGAGTCTCCTTGAATATTTCTTGGGGGTGCACGGGGGCATCCCCAAGCTTGAGCGCTTGACACTCCTGAATCTTTTTATCATCTTCCCTCGCACACTTGAAAACTCCCTTCATACATAACTCATCATAATCTGATTAGCGAGGTTAGTACCCTTAATAAAATAATTATACCTTGCTGGAAATAAGGATATTCTTGAAGTTCTACTGTTTCTCAAGATTGCCAAAAGGTTTTTGCAAAGAAAAAGCAAGTTCTCAATTTGCAAAGTGAAGGTAAGGCAAAACAGGACAGAATCTGTGAAAAACAGAACAGCAGGCAGTAATTGACCTGTTCGGGATACTTCTGCAACTCAAATCAAAAAACTCAGAACTGACGCACGAAAGACAATTATATAGAGAACGCTGTCGAAACAATTCAGACCAAAAAGATGATCTGGTGATTTTATACGAATTTTCTATCCAAGGACATAATCTGTTTCCTGGACAGCACCTCACAAGTTTTGAACTTTCTAGCAATCGGAGGCTATACTTGGCACAAATATGAAAAGCAAAGATACAATGATGATGCTACAGCAGTAAACAACATCCAGACACAACAAAAGCAAAATTTTTATTCATGTGGGCTGCCTCCCAAAAGCGCTTTCTTTTATGCCTTTAAGCTAGGCATAATGCATAGATCAAGTTGTATCAATTGAACCATCATCAAGATCATCAAAAAGCTCTTCAATAATACAACTAGTCTTAAGAGGACTCTCAAATAAAGGCCTCATAGAGATGCTTCTAGGTAGAAGACCAAAAGGATAAAAGTCAAGGGAAGATTCATTTATAAATTCATCAACGATAGGTGTTTCTTCCAAAGTCTTTACAGTTTCAACCCCTTTGGCAATAGGTGGATTGCTTTTAGAACGGAGATCCTTTGGAACGTGAACGAACTTAGGCTCCCTCTTTGCTAGAGTTTCTACCTTTTCGGTTTTGATCGAGGAGAAAGTAGTTCCTAAGGTATCAAATATTTCCTCAATCTTGTCCATCCTAGAAGAGTCAGAATCATGAAATTTGACGGTCTCCAAAATTTTGAAAATTTTATGCATGGAGCTATCAAGTCCATTCAAATTCCCTTGGATCTTTCGATCCAACTCATTCATCTTATTAGTGCTTGGCATCTCTAGCTCTATTTTTTCAAGTTTTTTCATAATGTGAGCTAGGGTGTTGTCCTCTCGAATGCTAACAGCAGGGGGACTCCCAACAAGATTTTCAATAATACTAAGAGACTCCCAAACTGGGGCCTCTAGGAAATTTCCATTGATAGCAGTATCTAGAATAAACCTATTCCAAGAAGTAATTCCAACATAAAAATTTCTAAGCAAGATAGTAGTAGGTTGCTTCTTGGTGGCTCTTTTTTGTGAATCATTAATTTTATACCAAGCATCTTTCAAACTTTCCCCACCTCTTTGTTTAAAGGTGAGAACTACTGCCTCGTCAAAGACAAAAGGACCCGACATAATGATAACTAAAGAACAAGATAACTATTTTTGTGATTTTCGATAAAAGGAACTAAAGTAAATATGAAAGGTAAACTAACAAGACTAAAAAGCAAAGGTAAAAGATAGCATGCAACTCCCCTATCCTGAAGAGTGGAGTCCCGGCAACGGCGCCAGAAAATACTCCTTGATGGGCCTCGAACCCCTCGTTGGTTACCCCAAGTGGAAGGTGTAAGATGCAGTAAGTAGAAGTGTTTTCCCCTAGCAAAGATGCCAACGATCGAATCCCCAGAGACTCCTAGGTTCAACAGGTAGGTGTCAACTGCTAACGGCGCAATTAGCAATCAACGTGGACCTGCACACAGATACAAATAACTTTGTTCCCAACGAGTACAGAGAGGTTGTCAATCCCTCCGGCCTTGTAGTTCACAAAGGGTTAAAAGCAATGATAGTAGTGATAGATAGTTTTCTGCAATAGTAAGTAAAATAGCGAAAAGTAAATAGTGGATGTGATCAATGATGGTAATATGGACCGGAGTCTCATGATGTTCACTAGTGATGTCTCTCTCCCAAAAGACGATAAAACAGCTATGTGAGGTAAACAAATTACAGCTGGGCAATTGACAGGACCACGAACGCAAACCAATGCTGACTACATTGCAAGAAAGGTTGAGGTTCAAAGCATGGGCGGTACGCCAAAGTAAGTAGACCAAAATCCATCAATATCTACTACTAATCATCCACCTTGAGATATCTATCCAGAACATCTCGCTGGTATTAAGTTGCGAGTCCCACCCATAGTGTAAACTCAATGCAACAGACAACTGCATTAAAAGAACTTTGCGTAAAGTAAACAATCCTTGCACCCGCGGGCACAAGCACCGTTGTTTTCCCCCTTGTGGCAACAGCACATCCCCTAGACTCATGTTTCTGTCACTCAAGCTAGTCATCGAGGGGCATGAACCGACAATCGAGCATAACGTTCCCTCTTGGAGTCACTACCTATTACTCGGCCAAAGCAATAAATAACAACGGAGAACATGCAAGAATTACTTATGAACTAAAATATAAAAGAGGTGAATCAAATATATTACTCAAGATCAATCTAAACATAATCTCATAATCCATCGGATCCCAGCAAACTCAACATAGCAACAGCATAAGGATTACATAGGTGCCTCGATCATGTAGGGCAGCTCACGAGGACTAATTAGTGAAGCACAAGAACGGGAGGAGAACATCACATAGCTACTGGTCATGGACTCATGGTCCAAGGGAGACTACTCACGAGTCATCCGGGAGGCGTCCATGGTGGTGGAGAAGCTCCCGGTGTGATCCTCCCCTCCGGCAGGGTGCCGGGAAGAGTTCTCCTGGTGCTCCCAATCTTGGAAGCGGCGGCGGCGGCGGAACAGAGATGGGATCGCGAAAAGAAGTCTTTGTTCTGAGGGTTACGGGGAACCCTTTAAATATATGCCAAAGTAGGGCACCGGGGGAGCCTCGGGGGGCCCAGGCGCCCCCCCGGCGCGGCCCAGGGGGGGGCACCCACAGGGCGCCTGGAGCCCCTGTGCCCCCCCCCCCGGGGTGCCCTTCGGACGCAGTGTTGTTTCCGGTTCGCTGATTTTTTATATAATTTTTCTGGATTTTTCTAGGCAGTTCTCGAAACGTGAAAACCCGAAATACAAAAACAGCCGAAAACAGAAACTGGCACTGGGGTGCACTGGATTAGTAAGTTAGTCCAAATATGATCAAAAGTGTATGGAAGTGTATGAATATCATAGCAATATCACCCAAAAGTGGCATGGAGCAAGCAGAAATTATAGATACGTTTTGGACGTATCAGCGGCAAACAAACGCGCTGCAGCTAAGTTTACAGCAGTAGCGCGCCTCAAGGAAGAAGCGCTACAACTACAATTCCCCTGCTGTTCTCGCCAGGCTACCAATAGTAGTAGCGAGCTTATGCAAACTGTGGTGCTGCTAAAATTGTTGTAGTAGCGTGTTTTACGCAGAAAGCGCTACTGCTAATAAAAGGAAATAAAATGAAAAACATATAGAAAAGTAAATGAAAATGAGAAAAATAGAAAAAGGGGATGGAAAAAAGAAAATGTGAAGAAAAATAAATGAAAAATAAAAATAAAAGAGAAAGGCGTAGCAGCATCGTATTGAACTTGATACTGTCAAGACAAATTATTTTCCTAGGCTAAAAAATATATGTACTCAAAACGTGCGACCAGTAGCATGCGTATTGAACTACGGTCACATCTATTTAGGAAAGATGGTAAGATTCTTAATATTTGTCCTGAGTGCATCTTTTGCAAACATTATTTTTAAGCTAAACTTCATTGCTAAGTATGTTACTACGATGTTCTTCAATAGGGACTCCTGATGATAGTTGTGCCTCAATGGATCGAGCATAAAGGTCGCATGACAATGGTTAGCTTACGGCCGAGCATAAAGGTCGCATGACAATGGTTAGCTTACGGCCAAGACATCCTACATTGCACTTCGGTGCATTTAAGATTTCTCAAAGCGAGCAAGTCTTAATAGTCAAAGACTGGAGCAAAATTTTGAAGGATCGTAGCAGAGAAGTGTTAGGGGACAGCAATCAAAAGCGCAACCCACAATTAGGAGACAGTTTCATCTGCATGCTCCAACATAATGAAGCAGCAGTGCTACACATGTTCTATGGTATTTTACCTGAGAGAGAGCAGCAGGAGTGATTAGCTACACTATGACTATGATGATTAAATAGCTAGTGTTGGTGGTAATGACTATGATGATTATTATTAGCTAGTGTTGGTGGTAATGACTATGATGATTATTATTAGCTAGTGTTGGTGGTAATGACTATGATGATTATTATTAGCTAGTGTTGGTGGTGATTAGATAGCTACACTATGACTATGATGATTAAATAGTGTTGGTGGTAATGACTATGATGCAAGAGTTTTTATATTAATATGATAATGATGTTGATCATGATTATCATGATGAGTTGTTATTAGCTAGTGTTGGTGGAAGGAACGTGGATTAGATTCATGTGGATGGATCAAAAGTGACCAAAAGTTGAATTAGTAGGATCGTCGTCCTGATTGAAATTTTGATTCATCCAAATGAATCTAATCCATGTTTCTTCCTCACAACCTCTTAATTGGTACTATATCAAAATTTGTATAACGGCGTATAAATATGCTAAAAAATGAAAAATACTATACTATTAGCGTTGGATAGAATGCACGCTACTACTAGTTAGATTAGCAGCAGCGTGGCTTCACTAAAAGCGTTGTAGCTATTATCAGCAGCGCGTTTCTACAAAGCACGCTACTGCTACACATGTATAGCAGTAGCGTTGGCTGAGCCGCGCTACTGATACATGTTAGATGTAGCGCCTTGTTAGTAGTGCGGTGGCCCGTGCTACTGATAAAGCTAAAACCCACGCTACTGCTAGGCTTTTCCCTATTAGTGGTAAGGGCCTTTAGTGCCGGTTCTGCAACCGACACTTTAGTACCTGTTGAACACAAACCAGGACCAAAGGCCCACCACGTGGCACGAGCCCGTGCAGATCATTACATGGAGGCATATTACAGCGGGTGATGGTATTCTCCTTGGGGTTCTATGATCTGGTCGAGCAAAAATCTCGCTATTTCCTTTTGAATTGCTTGTACGCGAGCCATCGGTTGCTCACCCCACATCTCCGACAACTTTAAAGAAGGAGATCAATATGAATATATTAGTTGTGTGTATAAATATAAGATCATGACAAAAAGAATTATGAATAGTGTTCTGGCAAACGTACCCATCTTTCTCTGTCACTTCTGGTCCTTCCAGACGTCATCATGTGAATGTTTTTGCAAACGTAGTATGCACATAAATTAGTCCCCGGTGCCTTCCTCAATGCCTTTACGAGAATAGAATTCAATCAGATAATAATTAATCAAGCATGATAATGGTATTGAAACTAGAATTAAAGAGATGGTAATTAGCTAGTTCTACTTAATAGAGTACCTTGGGTCGCACCATTTCAACTTTTGTTTCCATGCGTCGTCAACCTCTTTGATGAAATTTTCCCAAGCCCTGCCCGCCGGCAAAGAAAATGAATAAAAGAGTTATTAATTAGTTGATATCAGGAAATGAACTAAAGAGGGCGACATAGTGCATTACCTGTGACCATCCCCTTCACGATTGAGTAGTTCTGAATGCCTTTAAGTACTGAGTCCAGTACGTGAACTCTTCCCTCGTCAACTTCAATGATTAGTAGGATCCAGTGGAAACTGCATGCGCACACGTTTGTATAATTAAGCGTGCATGTGCATATATAACTCAACAACTACACTTATTAACATCTAGTAAGCAAAAAAAAGATTTTGTAGTACAAGATATAGTAACCACTCACCCGATGTTGTAAGGAAGTGATACGTCTCCAACGTATCTATAATTTTTGATTGTTCCATTCTATTATTTATGATGTTTTGGATGTTTAATGGGCTTTGTTATACACTTTTATATTATTAATAGGACTAACCTATTAACCCAGAGCCCAGTGCCAGTTTCTGTTTTTCTCCTGTTTTAGGGTTTCGCAGAAATGGAATATCAAACGGGGCCCAATTGACCTGAAATTTAACGGAGATTATTTTTGGACCAGAAGAAGCCCACGGAGTAACGAAGGGGGATGAGAAGACCCACGGGCTGCCCACGAGGGTGGGGGGCGCGCCCCCCGACTCCAACACCTCCTATATATACTGAAACCTCCGGAAAGTAACCTAGATCGGGAGTTCCGTCGCCGAAAGCCTTTGTTGCCACCGAAAACCAATCTAGACCCGTTATGGCACCCTGCCGGAGGGGGGATCCCTCTCCAGTGGCCATCTTCATCATCTCGGCGCTATCCATGATGAGGGGGGAGTAGTCCACCCTCGGGGCTGAGGGTATGTACCAGTAGCTATGTGTTTGATCTCTCTCTCTCTCTCTCTCTCTCTCTCTCTCTCGTGTTCTTGAGATGGCACGATCTTGATGTATCGCGAGCTTTGCTATTATAGTTGGATCTTATGATGTTTCTCCCCCTCTACTCTCTTGTGATGAATTGAGTTTTCCCTTTGAAGTTATCTTATCGGATTGAGTCTTTAAGGATTTGAGAACACTTGATGTATGTCTTGCATGTGCTTATTTGTGGTGACAATGGGATATCACGTGAGCTACTTGATGTATGTTTTGGTGATCAACTTGCGGGTTACGTGACCTTGGGAATCTATGCATAGAGGTTGGCACACGTTTTCGTCTTGACTGCCCGGTAGAAACTTTGGGGCACTCTTTGAAGTTCTTTTGTGTTGGTTGAATAGACGAATCTGAGATTGTGTGATGCATATCGTATAATCATGCCCACAGATACTTGAGGTGACAATGGAGTATCTAGGTGACATTAGGGTTTTGGTTGATTTGTATCTTAAGGCGTTATTCTAGTACGAACTCTATGATAGATCGAACGAAAAGAATAGCTTCGTGTTATTTTACTACGGACTCTTGAATAGATCGATCAGAAAGAATAACATTGAGGTGGTTTCGTACCCTACCATAATCTCTTTGTTTGTTCTTTGCTATTAGTGACTTTGGAGTGACTCTTTGTTGCATGTTGAGGGATAGTTATATGATCCAGTTATGTTATTATTGTTGAGAGAACTTGCACTACTGAAAGTATGAACCCTAGGCCTTGTTTCCTATCATTGCAACACCGATTATGCTCACTTTTATCTTTAGTTACCTTGCTGTTTTTATATTTCCATATTACAAAAACCTATATCTACCATCCATATTGCACTTGTATCACCATCTCTTCGCCGAACTAGTGCACCTATACAATTTACCATTGTATTGGGTGTGTTGGGGACACAAGAGACTCTTTGTTATTTGGTTGCAGGGTTGTTTGAGAGAGACCATCTTCATCCTACGCCTCCCACGGATTGATAAACCTCAGGTCATCCACTTGAGGGAAATTTGCTACTGTCCTACAAACCTCTGCACTTGGAGGCCCAACAACGTCTACAAGAAGAAGGTTGTGTAGTAGACATCAAGCTCTTTTCTTGCGCCATTGCCGAGGAGGTGAGTGCTTGAAGGTATATCTTTAGATCTTGCAATCGAAACTTTTAGTTTCTTGTTTTATCACTAGTTTATTTTATAAAAGAAAACTACAAAAAATGGAATCGAGGTTACCTCATATGTTTCATCTTTTTAATATCTTCCGTGAAAATGATGGGAAGGAAAATTGTGCTCAAGTACTAGAAGAAGAATTACACAGAATGCTTGGCATAAAATATGTGCATGATGAGCATGATTGCAATGCTGTTAGTGTGAATCCTTTGAATATCCATGATGCTAATGATATGCAAAGCCACAAGCTTGGCGATGCCATGTTTGATGAAGATGCTATTTTTAGTCCCCAAATTTTGACGAGCAAATTTATTATGATGAAAGCATGCCTCCTATTTATGATTATCGTATTGATGAAAGTGGATTTGGAGATGTCATGACTTTATTTAGTGAAGAATCCACTATTTCGGAAGAGGTTCCAATTGATTATGAGAACAAAGTTGCTATCTATGATGATTATTGTGATGACTTGTATGCTATTAAGAATAATGATATCCATGAAACTAGTCATCTTGATTTTAATTTTCAATTGGATTATGCTTCACATGCTAATTATTTTGTTGAGTTTGCTCCCACTATTATTCATGAGAAGAAATTCGCTTATGTGGAGAGTAATAAAATTTATATGTTCAGGAATCATGACAAGAATGCTTTATGTGATAGTTATATTGTTGAATCCATTCATGATACTACTGAAAATTATTATGAGAGAGGATCATATGCTTGTAGGAATTGCAATAATATCAAGTTTCCTCTGTATGTGCTTGAAGTTTTGAAGCTATGCTCGTTTTCCGGTCCTATGCTAGTTGATTATCGTTCCCATAAGTTGTTTGCTCACAAAATACCTATGCATAGGAAGTGGGATAGACTTAAATGTGCTAGTCATATTCTTCATGATGCTCTCCTTATGTTTCACTTCTTATCTTTTACGCGAGCATCATTGAAATCATTATGCCTAGCTAGGGGCGTTAAACGACAGCGCTTGTTGGGAGGCAACCCAACTTTATTTTTGTTCTTTGATTTTGTTTCTGTTTAGGAACAAATATTGCATCTAGCTTCTGTTTAGATGTGGTTTTGTGTTTTAATTAGTGTTTGTGCCAAGTAGAACCTTTGGGAAGACTTGTGTGAAGTTTATATGATCTTGTTGTGAAAAACAGAATCGTTAGCGCTCGCTAGAATAGTCACCAGATTTTATTGGAGTGTGCTATTTAGTTGATTCTTTTTGCAGATGATTAATAGACAAATTCCTCACGTTTACCAATTTATTTCAATTTAGTTACAGAAGTATGCGAAAGTTACAGATTACTACACACTGTTCTGTTTTTTGACAGATTCTGTTTTTCGTGTGTTGTTTTCTTATTTCAATGCATCTATGAGTAGTATTGGGAAGTATGAATCATAGAGAAGTTGGAATACAGTAGGTTTAACACCAATATAAACAAAGAATGAATTCATTACAATACCTTCGAGTAGTGGTTTGTTTTCTTATAGTAACGGAGCTCACAAGATTTTTGTCTAAGTTTTGTGTTGTGAAGTTTTCAAATTTTGAGTATTGCTTTGATGGACTATGGAACAAAGAGTGGAAAGAGCCTAAGCTTGGGGATGCCCAAGGCACCCCAAGGTAAAATTCAAGAACAACCAAAAGCCTAAGCTTGGGGATGCCCCGGGAAGGCATCCCCTCTTTCGTCTTCATCAATCGGTAACTATACTCGGAGCTATATTTTTATTCAACACATGATATGTGTTTTAATTGGAGCATCATGTATAATTTGAGTCTTTTCTTGTTAGTTTTCCACAATTATCCTTGCTGGACACACCTTTTTGAGAGAGTTAAATATGGCCTAGGAATTGTTAGAACACTCTATGTGCTTCACTTATATCTTTTGAGTTGAATAGTTTTTGCTCTAGTGCTTCACTTATATCTTTTAGAGCACGGTGGTAATTATATTTTGTAGAAATTTTTGATCTCTCATGCTTCACTTATATCCTTTTGAGAGTCTATTAAAACAGCATGGTAATGTGCTTTGGCTATAAAACTAGCCTTCACATGATAGACATCTAAGATCAATGTAGTAAAAAAATTCACACTAAGTGCATTGAATATGATGAGAAGTTGGATGCTAGATAATTGTTTTGAGGTATGAGGATAGTGATATTTGAGTCATGCTAGTGGAGTTATTATGAAATTGAGAAATACTTGTGTTAAAGTTAGTGATTCCCGTAGCATGCACGTATGGTGAACCGCTATGTGACGAAGTTAGAGCATGAGGTATTTGTAGAGTGTCATCCTTTGTGTGGAGGTCGGGGGCACTCGATGGTTAACTCCTACCAACCTCCCCCCTAGGAGTATGCGTTGATTGCTTTGTTCTGATGACTCGTAAATTTTTGCAATAAGTATATGAGTTCTTATGACTAATGTTGAGTCCATGGATTATACACACTCTCACCCTTCCACCATTGCTAGCCTCTCTTGTACCGCGCAACTTTTGCCGATACCATACACCCACTATATATCCTTCCTCAAAACAGCCACCATATATCTTCCTCAAAACAGCCACAATACCTACCTATCATGGCATTTCCATAACCATTCCGAGATATATTTCCATGCAACTTTCCACCATCTCGTTCATATGACACGCTTCATATTGTCATATTGCCATGCATGATCATGTAGTTGACATCATATTTCTGGCAAAGACACCATGCATAATTTTTCATACATGTCACTCTTGATTCATTGCACATCCCGGTACACCGCCGGAGGCATTCATATAGAGTCATACCTTGTTCTTGTATCGAGTTGTAAATCAATGAAAGTGTGATGATCATCATTATTAGAGCATTGTCCCATGAGAGGAAAGGCCAATAAAAAAAGCGATGGCCCAAAAAAAATATAGAGAGGGGCTAAAAAAAGAGAAAGCCCCTCCAAAAAATGAGAGAAAAAAGAGAAGGGACAATTGCTACTATCCTTTTCCACACTTGTGCTTCAAAGTAGCACCATGTTCTTCATGATAGACAGTCTCATGTTTAGTCACTTTCATATACTAGCGGGAATTTTCATTATAGAATTTGGCTTGTATATTCCAACGATGGGCTTCCTCAAATGCCCTAGGTCTTCATGAGCAAGCAAGTTGGATGCACACCCACTTAGTTTCTTTTGTTGAGCTTTCATACATTTTTAGCTCTAGTGCATCCGTTGCATGGCAATCCCTACTCACTCACATTGACATCTATTGATGGGCATCTCCATAGCCCGTTGATACGCCTAGTCGATGTGAGACTATCTCCCTCCTTTTTGTCTTCTCCACAACCACCATGCTATTCGACCATAGTGCTATATCCATGGCTCACGGTCATGTATTGCGTGAAAGTTGAAAGGTTTGAAAGAATTGAGTATGAAAACAAGTGCTTGGATGAAACCGGGGTTGTGTATGATATGAATATTTTGTGTGATGAAGAGGGAGCATAGCCAGATTATATGATTTTGTAGGGATAACTTTCTTTAGTTATAGTATTTTGAGAAGACATGAATGCTTTGTTAGTATGCTTGAAGTATTATTATTTCTTATGTCAATATAGATTTTTGTCTTGAATCTTTCAGATCTGAACATTCATGCCACAATAAAGAGAACTACATTGAAATTTATGTTGGTTAGCATTCCACATCAAAAAATTTGTTTTTATCATTTACCTACTCGAGGACGAGCATGAATTAAGCTTGGGGATGCTGATACGTCTCCAACGTATCTATAATTTTTGATTGTTCCATGCTATTATTTATGATGTTTTGGATGTTTAATGGGATTTGTTATACACTTTTATATTATTTTTGGGACTAACCTATCAACCCAGAGCCCAGTGCCAGTTTCTGTTTTTGTCTTGTTTTAGGGTTTCGCATAACAGGAATATCAAACGGAGCCCAATTGATCTGAAATTCTACGGAGATTATTTTTGGACCAGAAGAAGCCCACGGAGTACCGGAGGGGGACGAGAAGACCCACGGGCTGCCCAAGAGGGTGGGGGCTCCCCCCCACTGGGCGCGCCCCCTGCCTCGTGGACAGCCGTAGACCCCCTTTGCTTGGCCCCGACTCCAACACCTCCTATATATACTGAAACCTCCGGAAAGTAACCTAGATCGAGAGTTCCGCCGCCGAAAGTCTCTGTTGCCACCGAAAACAAATCTAGACCCGTTCTGGCACCTTGCCGGAGGGGGGGGGAATCCCTCTCCAGTGGCCATCTTCATCATCCCGGCGCTCTCCATGACGAGGGGGGAGTAGTCCACCCTCGGGGCTGAGGGTATGTATCAGTAGCTATGTATTTGATCTCTCTCTCTCTCTCTCTCTCTCTCTCTCTCTCTCTCTCTCTCTTGCTCTCTCTCGTGTTCTTGAGATGGCACGATCTTGATGTATCGCGAGCTTTTCTATTATAGTTGGATCTTATGATGTTTCTCCCCCTCTACTCTCTTGTGATGAATTGAGTTTTCCCTTGGAAGTCATCTTATCGGATTGAGTGTTTAAGGATTTGAGAACACTTGATGTATGTCTTGCATGTGCTTATCTGTGATGACAATGGGATGTCACGTGATCTACTTGATGTATGTTTTGGTGATCAACTGGCGGGTTCCGTGACCTTGGGAATCTATGCATAGGGGTTGGCACACGTTTTCATCTTGACTCTCCGGTAGAAACTTTGGGGCACTTGATACGTCCAAAACGTATCTATAATTTCTGCTTGCTCCATGCCTCTTTTGTGTGATATTGCTATGATATTTATACACTTCCATACACTTTTGATCATATTTGGACTAACCTATTAACTCAGTGCACCCCAGTGCCAGTTTCTGTTTTCTGCTGTTTTTGTATTTCAGGTTTTCCCATCACGTAAACTGCCAGAAAAATCCTGGAAAAAATATATAAAAAATCAGCGCTCCAGAAGCTTCCTGGCGGCCAAAGTATGGCCGGAGGGGGGTGATAACCCTCAACCGCAAGGGATCGAGATAGTCTTCGCGGGTAAGAATAACCCAATTTATTGATTCGACACACGGGGAGCCAAAGAGTATTTATAAGCTTTAACAGTTGAGTTGTCAATTCAACCGCACCTGAAATATACTAACTTGCAACAAAAGATAAGTGGTAACAGTGATATGATAGTGATGATAGTAATAGTAAAAGTAAACAGCAAAAGTAAATAGCAGTAGTAAATGGCAAAAGTAGCAACTAGTGACAAGCAAGGTTTAAAATACTGTAGGCTAGGGAGATGGATGGTTGGGCGTTGCATGGATGAGATAGTTTCTAACTCGGGGAACGGCACACGAAAAAGTAATGATCATCTAGGCAAATATCAAACATTAGGCATGTATCCCGTAGGTAGTTGTACGTGCTTGCAATAAGAACTTGCACAACATCTTTTGTCCTACCATCCCGCTACGAACGGGACCAAAAGGAACTAATGGATATTAAGGTGCTTCTATCAAAGAGCACCGGAACAAAGCAATGAACTCAATGGATACATGTAATCCTCAAACTACGGACCATCCCCTTTGGTGTCCCAAGCTGTCACTTTTGGGATCGCCGGTTCCGAACCGTAACAGGTGCATACAACTCATAGATAGGATCAATAACAAAAATATACTCATGCAAACACATATGGTTCAGATCTGAAATCATGGCACTCGGGCCCTAAGTGTCAAGCATTAAGAATAACAAGTTGTAGCAAAGATGATAAACACCATACTAGATGATAGGCAACATGCCCCCAACAATCTGACGAACTATTACATGATCTAACTCATCCAATCCCTACCATCCCCTTCGCCTACAGCAAGGGAATTACTCACACATGAAGGGGGAAGTCATGGAGAGATGATGAAGTGGTGATGATGATGACGATGGCGACGATCTCCCCTCTTCGGAGGCCAAATCAGCCTCCAGATTAGCCCTCCCGAAGAAGAACAGAGGGTGGCGGCGGCTCCGCGACGAAAAACAGCGAAAGGACTTCCGATCTGGGGTTTCTGCGTCGGGAGGAAAAATACGGGCTAAAGTAGGGCACCAGGGGGTGTGGGCCCCACCCAGGCGCCCCCCGGCGCGGCCCAGGGGGGCGCGCCCAAAGGGCGCCTGGGCACCCCTGGCCCCCCTCTGGCCCCACTTCTGGCATTTGGTTTCCTCGGGTGCGTGGATTTTTCGTGATTTTTCGTGGATTCTTCTGAGATGCTTAAAAATCCGTTTTCCTGCACACAAATAAACCATACAGGCAGCTCTGCTGAAAACAGCGTCAGTCCGGGTTAGTTTAGTCCAAATCATGCAAGAATGAGGTCAAAACAATATCAAAAGTGTTTGGAAAAGTAGATACGTTTGAGACGTATCAACTCCCCCAAGCTTAGCATATTGCTTGTCCTCAAGCAATTCAGTTCAACGAACTGGACGCGACAAAGAAAACTTTGACAAACTCTTTTGCTTCATTAGATGTATATAAGCATGTACTACGAAAAGAGTTCAGCAAGTATTAAAACAATACTTATGAGAACAATGCAAGGAGCAATCCTCCTTCTGAGTGACCAGTCATAAATAATTAAGAGTAAACAATATATTACCGAAAACCAAGACAAGATCACATTGCACATAGCTTGAGCATATTAAGGTGGTATCTCGCTAGCCTCCATGAGTGAAGCAAAACAAAAATGCAGAGACTCCTCCAGAGTTTTAAAGGAGACTAGAGCTAAGGATTTCAGAATAAATCATATCACAAGTATGCAGAAGACAATGTAATACTTTGGGACAATGCACATTACACTCAGAATGACAATTATGCTCTCCTAGTCAGTGCTTTGAAGAAAGAAGATGAGAATCTCGAACCGTGGCTTTTATTGGCAAAGTTGAAAACCCGTGATCGGAAACAAAAACTAAACATGTACCAGAGCTCTTGGTTTTAAAAACAGAAGTAAATATGTTTTTGAGAGGTGCATAATTCGTCAACGAATGCTAGCAGATAACTCAATCACTTTTTAAGCCAGACAAGTTTCGAGGAACGGCTCCCGCATGAGGACGATCACATCCTCTTAATCTCCTTTGTTTATCACTGCCAAAGTTTTCTGATTTCTCATGAACAAAGCGTGAAGGAGGGTTCGTTTGTTATATTATCTTTTTGAGCCGGGCGCACTCAATGCCAGTTCCTTTTCATATTAGTGGTTCGCACATTATACATGCAATCTAGGGGTGAAACTTGCCCAACTTAAAGGGATCATGAATTAACTACTACTTCCTCATGAGCTAAAACATAGGCACAAAAAGAGAAATGCTTTAGATTAATTTCGAGATGGTACATGAAAGTCTTCGTTAGGAATGGCAGGTAAATACCATGTATAGGAAGGTATAGTGGACTCATATGGCATAACAGGTTTAAAGGTTTTGGATGCACAAGCAGTCATTCCGCTTAGTACGGGTGGAGGTTTAGCAAAAGACTAGGAAGCGACCAACTAGAGAGCAATAACGGCCATAATCATGCAGAGCGAGAAAGCAACATTGAATCGGGCATGAAAGTGATATAACTATTCTAAAACTCAAAGATCGTCAAGGCAAAGTAGACTTTTTAGTCTTAAACATGTGTAAGCATGTGCCAAGTCAATCCAAAAAATCCTCTAAAGGGAAATACCACCTTAGTATGCCAGACTATGAACAGCGCGATGCATGTAGATCATTTCAATAACACATTATGTACTCTAGTTATTCGGGACTAGCCACAAGGAAAGCATGAACCACTGAAAAAGCATTGCAAACATAGCACTATGTCGCTACAAGCTGGTCTCTAGATCATAAGTACAGGCATATGTATAAAAGTAGAAACAATAAGAGTTCATACCGGTCTTCCTTGTTGCTTCCTTTCAGTCGATCTTCGTCATTACTGCTTGTCACTTGCACGATCGAACGTAGGAAATATAATCAAATGCCATCACAGACTCGAGCTGATCTCTGAAAACAAAGCAAACTAAAGAGAGAAAGGAAATCTTTTTGGGTTTCTTTTTTAAAGGTTGAATAAAAGCAAAAGAAAGAGAAAATCTTTTTGTTGTTTTTGCAAAGAGAGAAACAAAGAAGAACAGGCAAAAACTTCGAAAAGATCAAAGCGAATAAAACGGATAATACAATGAAAGAGTGAGAAGGGCACGTACTCCCCCAAGCTTAGGCTTTTGGCCTAAGTTGGTAGCAGCTACTGCCCCCAGGAGCCTCCTGCTCCAGGGGTATGGTGGTGAGACCAAGGGTCGTAGAAGGATGATGGCGCGTACACCGAACTCCTCGGAGTCTCCCACGAGGAAGGTTCCGAGCGCCAAACAGAGGAAGACCCTTCACAAACTCGGTGGCGGTCTCATCCTGAAAATGTGGTATCTCACCGTGCCTCTCCTCGTCGGGCACAACCCCCTCCATGGGGTTATGGAACTGATGCTGGACCATGAACTCATCGCACTGGACAACATCAAAGGACCATCCGTTCCTGCGAGAAAAATTAAACAAAAGAGGTGCAGGTAGACGGATCTCGCGTTCCGCGGTAGTTCCGAAACGCAAGATATAAACAAGGTTATCAAGTTCTGAACCCATGGTAACAAACTTATGCCTTTTCATAGCAGCAAGATCAAAGCTTAAATAAGTAAAAGGAGTATCATCAGGGTGTGGAGTGCCCCCAAGATGCTCTAAGATAAGTGTGGCATAAATGCCACCATATAAGTCCCCCTTGTTACCGTTCATAGCAAGGCGTCGAGCAATTAAGGTACCAATATTATAATCAGACCTCCGTGAGAGGGCTGCTGCCAGGATAGCAATATCCGGAGCAGAAATGCTGCTCGTGTTGTCACGAGCTAACACCCCTCTAGCAATATAATATGCAAAATATCTGAGGTGAGGAAACAAGATACTGGAGATCTTCGACCGATGAATATCCCTCGTACCCATGCTGCAGAGAGAGTTGATGACGGTTTTCAGCTCGGAGGGCTGAGTGGCCATCCTTGTCGTCCTCCCAACGTTCGGCACACCTATTACTTCACAAAAATTTCCCAGAGTCATGGTGATAAGATCATTATAAATTTTAAACTCAATAGCACCTGAATCAGGATTATATCTAAAACTGTTAATGAAACCGGAGGTGAGTTTCTGATACTGAGTAACACAGCTGGTGACGAGCCGTGTCAAACCTGCATTATCACAAAGATTATAAAACTCATCCTTGATTCCCGCAGCTTCCATGAATTCGTCACATGGATATGTCATCGCACGTGTTGGACTTGTGTCTTCCAACAACTCCAGGGGCACATGATCTTCATTATAGCTCACCCTAGCAGTCGATGGTGAAGCTGCGGCTCTAGTGACTCGATCGAAGTGTGCGGGCCTCCTCTTCTCAAGCCATCCTTTTGCCCTTCCTAACAAACTCATTTCTGAAAAAAAATTACAATTTACAAAAACGAGGATTAAAACAAAGTGAGCTAAGGCAAACTACTCAACTCACTTGCCCAAGGCATAAACTTGCATCAAAACTTGGAAAACAACTTTCTACACATGCATGCAAGCTCATCTCTACAGCACCAAGAACTACTAAATACTCACAAATGAGGCCACCAATCAAAAATCTAATTGGAGGGGTGGAGGAGTCACATACCAGGGAGTATTTGCTCAAAATTTCAGCTCAAATGATGGGCTGTAGAGAGAGATCGAAGAATCGCCCCCAAGAACAGCAAGAACAGCAAGAACAAGACCAGAACTCGGGTTTCTGGAAAAAGAGAGAGAGAGGGGAAGAAGAAGTACCTGGAGGGGGTCCCGTGGGCCCCAGGCGCCCTGTGGGCGCGGCCAGGGGCTGGGACGCGCCAGCTGGACTCCTGGGCCACTGGTGGCCCCCCTGGCTGGCCCCAGGACTTTCCGGGTCTCTCCCGTTGTGGAAATTTTTAATATAATTTTTCTGGTTTTTTTCTGAAAACTTCACTGTTGAAAATTTTTCGAAGTTCAAAAAGCTGCGAAAGTCTCTGAAAACTTGAAGCAGTTAGTAGTATTGTGAAGCTTCAAAAACACAGATACTTGGTACAGCAAGTATGACAACACTAAAAACAAATAAAAACTTAGAAAGCTCAACTTTTTATCCATATAAAACACGTTCACTAGTAAGGTTGATCAAGTCTTACCAACAAACAAGCGGTATATAGAACAAAAAGTCTCACCTCCTACGAAGTAATCACTGAACTTTTACCTTGATGGACATTGTCCCTACCATGATAGTTTTGTATTTGTGAGGCACATGTAGTGGACAGTCCCATTCTCCAATTTTCACGGTCTCGATATTCTCTATAGAGTTGAGGGCATGCCTCCTGTCGGTCTTCTTCAGAAAATATACCGTGTGTTCTTTATCATTCACATGAAAGGTAACCTTCCCTTTGTTGCAATCAATAATAGCACCAGCGGTGTTAAGGAAAGGTCTACCAAGAATAATGGACATGCTCCCATCCTCGGGCATGTCAAGCACAACAAAATCAGTAAGAATTAAACAATTAGCAACTTCAACTGGAACATCCTCACAAATACCTATCGGAACAGCGGTTGACTTGTCAGCCATCTGAAGGGAGATATCTGTAGGAATTAGTTTCTCTAAACAAAGCCTCTCGTAAAGAGAGAGAGGCATAACACTCACTCCCGCTCCAAGATCACATAAAGCAGTTTTGACATAATTATTCTTTATGGAGCAAGGAATGGTGGGTATACCTGGATCACCGAGCTTCTCAGGAATCTTTCCGCTGAAAGAATAGTTAGCAAGCATAGTAGATATTGCATCATTAGGAACTTTTCTTTTGTTAGTGACAATATCTTTCATATATTTTGAATAAGGAAGTAACTTAATAGCATCAGTCAAAGGAATTTGAAGAAAAAGAGGTTTAATCCATTCACAAAACTTACTGTAATGCTCTTCTTCTTTAGATTTGATGGACTTACCTGGAAAGGGCATGGGTTTCTGTACCCATGGTTCTTTCTCCTTCCCATGTTTTCTTGCGATGAAGTCTTCTTTAGTGTACCTCTTACGGTTGTCAGGTGCTTCTTCTTCTCGAACTTCAGGCGGATCATTCTTCTCATTATCATTACCTTCAGGTTCAACACCGTCTTCAGTCTCAGCATCGAAAATAGATACACTGTTGGGATCAATAGCTGGCTCTTTATCTGCAATAGGATCATTAGAATTGTCAGTCTCTTTATGTTTCTTTTTCTTATTTGGAGAGACAACAATTTCTTCTTCCTGCATTTGAGAATCTTGCTCGATTCTCTTCGGATGTCCCTCTGGATAAAGAGGATCTTGAGTACTAGTTCCTCCTCGGGTCTTAATCCCAAAAGCCTGCAATTTATCTTGTTTGGCATTGTTAGCAAGCAAATCTCTTTGCACATTAGAAATTTGATCAAGCTGAGTTTGAACCATATGAAAATGCTTCACAAGACATTGAACATCATTAACTGTTCTATCTAAAACACCAAGCAACTTTTTGATAGCAAGGGAATTATCATGCAACTGACTTTCTATCCTCTCATTAAAATGATTCTGTTTCATAATAAAATTATCAAACTCATCTAAACATTGATCAGGAGGTTTACCATGAGGGATGTCACTTGCGTTGAAATCTAAAAGAGAGTGTACCTCTACCATAGGAGGGTGAGTGGTAGGCTCACACAACTTCTCAATAGGGGGTAGATTCTTCACATCTTCAGCTTTAATACCTTTCTCTTTAATAGACTTCTTTGCTTCTCGCATATCCTCGGGGCTTAGAACAAACATGCCCCTCTTCTTTGTTGGTGGAGGTGGTTCAGGGACGGACCAATCTTCATGGTTCTTGGCAATTCTGCCCATTAAATCTTCCGCGTCGTCCGGTGTTCTTTTCCTGAAAACACAACCAGCACAACTGTCCAGATAGGACCTAGATTCATCAGTTAGACCAGCATAGAATATATCAATTAATTCATTCTTAGGAACTCCATGTCCTGGTCTAGCCTGAATCAAACCGCAGTACCTCCCCCAAGCTTTAGGGAGGGACTCATCCTGCAACTGTTTAAAGTTATAAATTCTTTGTAAAGCAGCATGTTGCATATGAGCAGGAAAGTACTTATCAACAAAAGAGTGAGCTAAGTCCTGAGGACTCTTAATAGAACCGCATGGGAGTGAATCATACCATGCTTTAGCACCTTCCTTCAAGGAGAAAGGAAGAAGCTTGGTCACATAAAAGTAGCGTATCTTCTCATCTGTGGTAAACAGGCTACCTAGCTCACCAAGTTTAGTTAGGTCTGCAATAGCATCATCATTTTCTCTGCCATAAAAGGGGTCAACTTCAACCATAGGTATAAGTGAAAGATCAACAGAGAAATCAAAATCAGGATCATCAATGCATATAGGAGATGTAGCAAACTCAGGATTAGGAACGGTTTTGTTTTTCAAAGAGTTTTTTTCAAATATTTTCTTAATAGTTTCAGGGTCAGAGCCGGCAAACTCTGTCAGTTCCCTGCATAAATCTTCATCAAGTATATAGTAATCATCATCAAGGAGCCTCTCCTGGAGTTTACTCAAATCAGGATAATCATAAGTTTAACCAATAGGGTAGCGAGTAACAGGAAGTTCAATTCCATATTTTTCAGCAGCAGCAGTAATTTGTTTCTCAAGAGCATAACCAAGTGAACTAATATCATCATCAAAAGTAGTAGAAGCATCATCAAGTGTACCAGACATAGTAACAGATTCAGTAGGAGCATCATGTGGTGGTGGTGAGGCGAACTTACTCATGACAGAAGGTGAATCAAGTGTAGCACTAGTGCTCAGAGCAGTACCTCTTCTTGTAGTGGATCGTAAGATCGGAACCTTGGGGTCTCCTTTCTTACCCATAGTGAATAAAGTGCAGCAGGTAGGATACCTCAAGTAGACTTGTAAATATTGCTATGCTCCCCAGCAACGGCGCCAGAAAACGGTACTTGATAACCCTCAACCGTAAGGGATCGAGATAGTCTTCGCGGGTAAGAATAACCCAATTTATTGATTCGACACACGGGGAGCCAAAGAGTATTTATAAGCTTTAACAGTTGAGTTGTCAATTCAACCGCACCTGAAATATACGAACTTGCAACAAAAGATAAGTGGTAACAGTGATATGATAGTGATGATAGTAATAGTAAAAGTAAACAGCAAAAGTAAATAGTAGTAGTAAATGGCAAAAGTAGCAACTAGTGACAAGCAAGGTTTAAAATACTGTAGGCTAGGGAGATGGA
The DNA here is from genome assembly GCA_902687465.1 of Secale cereale. Classification (NCBI taxonomy): domain Eukaryota; kingdom Viridiplantae; phylum Streptophyta; class Magnoliopsida; order Poales; family Poaceae; genus Secale; species Secale cereale. The sequence goes on from LR738712.1 coordinate 132,101,406, forward strand.
TGGTTGGGCGTTGCATGGATGAGATAGTTTCTAACTCGGGGCACGGCACACGGAAAAGTAATGATCATCTAGGCAAATATCAAACATTAGGCATGTATCCCGTAGGTAGTTGTACGTGCTTGCAATAAGAACTTGCACAACATCTTTTGTCCTACCATCCCGCTACGAACGGGGCCAAAAGGAACTAATGGATATTAAGGTGCTCCTGTCAAAGAGCACCGGAACAAAGCAATGAAATCAATGGATACATGTAATCCTCAAACTACGGACCATCCCCTTTGGTGTCCCAAGCTGTCACTTTTGGGATCGCCGGTTCCGAACCGTAACAGGTGCATACAACTCATAGATAGGATCAAGAACACAAATATATTCATGCAAACACATATGGTTCAGATCTGAAATCATGGCACTCGGGCCCTAAGTGTCAAGCATTAAGAATAACAAGTTGTAGCAAAGATGATAAACACCATACTAGATGATAGGCAACATGCCCCCAACAATCTGACGAACTATTACATGATCTAACTCATCCAATCCCTACCATCCCCTTCGCCTACAGCAAGGGAATTACTCACACATGAAGGGGGAAGTCATGGAGAGATGATGAAGTGGTGATGATGATGACGATGGCGACGATCTCCCCTCTCCGGAGGCCAAATCAGCCTCCAGATTAGCCCTCCCGAAGAAGAACAGAGGGTGGCGGCGGCTCCGCGACGAAAAACAGCGAAAGGACTTCCGATCTGGGGTTTCTGCGTCGAGAGGAAAAATACGGGCTAAAGTAGGGCACCAGGGGGTGTGGGCCCCACCCAAGCGCCCCCCCCGGCGCGACCCAAGGGGGGCACGCCCACAGGGTGCCTGGGCACCCCCTGGCCCCACTCTGGCCCCACTTCTGGCATTTGGTTTCCTCGGGTGCGTGGATTTTTCGTGGATTTTTCTGAGATGCTTAAAACTTTGTTTTCCTGCACACAAATAAACCATACAGGCAGCTCCGCTTAAAACAACGTCAGTCCGGGTTAGTTTAGTCCAAATCATGCAAGAATGAGGTCAAAACAATATAAAAAATGTTTGGAAAAGTAGATACGTTTGAGACGTATCAGGGGGCCACCAGGGCTCTAGGCGCCCTGGTGGCGCGGCCCCCCTCCTGGCCGCGCCGGGGGGCGCCTGGGCCCCCCAGGTCTCCGCTGATGCCCCCCTTTGGCATATATTTAACACGCGTCCTGTCAGGGATATGGTTAATAGGTATAAACCGGACATTATAAACCGGAGTAGTAGTATCGTATTTAGTTTTATTATTCTAATAGATATTATGGCCCAGAAGGTTGTAAGGCCCATGTATAGGAACACGATTTGTAATCCGCCAAGAGATGTAACTTGAAAGATAAGAAAGAAAGGACAGAGACCGAGGCGGACACGATTATGAGCCGGCCTCGGGACTCTGTAAACCGGACCAGGCGTCACCTCTACATAAAGGGACAGCCCGGCAACGGTTCAAGGACAGGCAACAATCGATACGTCGAGACGCAGGCAAGCGATTCCGCTCCCTGTAAACCGACGACCAAGCAATACCAAACCAACTAGACGTAGGCTTTTACCTTCTCAAAGGGGCCGAACTAGTATAAAATCCTCTGTGTCCTTTGTGCGCCATGAACCCTTTCAAGCTAACCCGTGCGATGGTTCCATCATCAAGTCCGTTAAACCGGACATCTGCCGTGTTAATTCCACGACAGTTGGCGCCCACCGTGGGGCTCGCGCACGATGGTTTCGAGTTCTTGAAAGGCGGCTTCGAAGGGTTAAAGGGTTACGCGGTTGGCCGGATGACCAAGAGTCGCCGCGGCCGGATCTACATCGACGACGCAGGTTGGGGACCGGAGGCCGATTCAATCGAATACGGGTACCGGGTCCCCTTCGGCAGCATCCAAGTTTTCATCGGCAAAATCGGCGAACCGGGACCTGAGCCGGACACCCTCCCCAACATCGTCGAGCCGGCTCAGCGGGCGAGATCGCCCCGGATCCAGCCGGCCGTGAAGCACGTTTTCGTTGGAGCAGTCCACGGAGTTCGAACCGAGGACGGGTCGGAATCTGATGGTGCAACAGTCGTCTACTCAGATGGCGAATCTTCATCCGGGGAAACTGAATCTCTGTATCAGTTGCGGGACGGCCGGTCTGAGGGCGAGTCCGATGGGAACAGTATTCCGGACCCCTTTGACCCGCCAAACCGGGTGGCGGTCTTCATGGCCGGTTCACAACCCCCGGTGAACGGAACAACAGCGGAAGCCGGCGCGGGGGGAAGCGGTTCAAATCCCCCCCTCACGGAAGTTCTATCCACCTTGATCGAAGAGCTCGCAGCTAAAGCGGTAGAGGTCGTGGCTCCAGCAGACAAGGTGCAGCATGATGCAGTGCTTCTTCAGTTAACGGCCCGGATCAATCAATTGAAGGAGGATTTAAAGGCAGAAGGAGAGATGTTAGCTATCAGACAGGCGGAATTGGATGATCAAGCTTTTCACTTGAGGATGGAGCAAGCTTCGGTGGAGGCAGTCAGGGGGAGGAAGTATCGATCCCGCCTACCGCCGGGTTACGAATCTGCGAATTTGTTTAGAACCCCGGGAACGGGGGCTAGCAACAATCCGGCCTTAAACCGGAGGAGTCCGCCGGTTCAGGAAGAGCCGGTTCTGCAGCCCACTGCCGAACGAGAGCGGCGGGTTACATCGGTGCCTTATGTGCCTGTCCCTCCGGGTCATTATTCAAACCCTGTGGATAATATTGCTGCTGCGGCCGCACGGTTGGCCGCTTTACCCGCGGAAGGAACATCTCCGGTGGCGATAGAAGCGCGCAGGGTCCAGAAGCTGCTTAATACGGCATTAATACAGCATCAAGCATATTCTCATAGCAGGGAGAGGTTGCATTCAACACCACGTCCCAATCGAAGTTACACCAGACATTGGGAAGAGCCTGAAGTTTCTAGCAGTGAACGGAGGAGGCATCAGCGTATGCAGAATAATCCGGCGGGGGCAGAGATACCAGCCCCGGATCAAAACCGGCCTAGATCGGAGGCCCGAGAGGAGATCCGCCAGTCGACGCCGGTTTACGCCGGCGCTACGGGAGCGGGAGCCACAGCGAGCAGTTTTGGGATACAATGTCTTGTCCCTGCCCTGCGGAGCGTCAAGTTGCCCAAGGATTTCAAAGGACCTCGCAAAGTGCCTAATTACACCGCCGATTTACCACCCGAAGCTTGGGTGGAGAGTTACGAGATGGCCATGGAGATGCTGGATGTGGATGAGCCGGCGTGTGCTAAATATTTTACTATGATGCTCGAAGGCACAGCCCGGACTTGGTTAAAGGCATTACCACCGAATTCCATTGGATCATGGGCAGAGTTGCGCAGCCAGTTCATCAAAAATTTCAAGGATACGTGCAAGCAACCTATGTCGATAATAGATTTAGCAGCATGTGTGCAAGGAGAACAGGAGTCTACAGCAGCGTGGGTACGCAGAGTAGCAGAGATCTTGCACTCCTCAAACGGCATTAACCCGAGCACGGCGATTGTAACTTTGGAGAATAATTGCCGGTTTGAATCCTTGAAATTAAAACTCGGACGGCTCAAACGGGAGTGCAATGATATGGGGACTTTGATGAGCGCCCTGGTGAAGTACGGGGACTCAGATAATACTAAGTACCCGGAGCCAGAAGGAGATAAAACAGGGAAGGCCAGTAAGCCTGGTAAACCGGCGCCGGTTAATCCGGTTACTTCAAGCTTCTTGGGCAAGCGAAAGGCAGAGAATAGCTCCGATTTTGTGGCTAATACACAGGTTCAAGGTGGTTTCCGGGTCAACCAGCAAGGTCCCACTCGCCAAGCTGGGGGAGGAAACCCGGGTTGGGAGCAGGATCCGGATCAACCCTGTCTAAGGCATAGCGGAGCGAGGGGGCCTGCAAAGCACCTTGGAAGAGAGTGCATGGGCCCGGGGTACAGCCGTTTTAATACCTTTAACCGGCCCCCAAGTGGCGGTTCGGGGCCCGGGTTTCATGGTCCGGGTTACCAAGGGAACAGCTCCGGTTCAGGATATAGGGGCAACAGCGGTTATCAAGGGAACGGCGGTGGTTATCAACCCCGGCCGGGTGGCCAGAGTACTCAAGGAAGCTACAATGGTCAAGGCGGTCAGTATCAAGGCGGTTATCAGGGCCAGGGGAATCAATCGTATCATCAAGGTGGTTACAACAATCAGAATAATCAGCAGCAGGGCCAGGGGGGTCATAGTAACCAAGGAAATCAGCAGCAGCAGCGTCCGCAACAGCAACAGCAATCCGGATATCAGAGTAATCCGAAGGAGTTGAGCAGCGGTCAGTATCATGTCTTCACCACGAGTTTATGTAAGAGAGATCAGAAGGTTTTGAAGCGGGCCGTCCATGCGATAGAACCGGCAACGCCACAGTTTTTACGATGGTCAGAACAGCCCATTGTTTGGAGCAGAGAAGACCACCCATTACGGGTGGATAACCCGGGACATTTAGCCTTGGTAGTGGCACCTCAGGTGGAAGGCTACCGGTTTACTAAAGTACTCATGGATGGAGGCAGCAGTATCAATATATTATATTACGAGACCTTTCGCCGTATGGGTCTGACAGATAAACAACTGAGGACATCAAACACAGTGTTTCACGGGGTGGTCCCAGGTAAGTCAGCCTATCCAGTTGGTAAGATTGACTTAGAGGTAACCTTTGGGGATGAGCATGATTCCAGGTCAGAGATGATCACTTTTGAAGTTGTTAAAATCAGAAGCCCGTATCATGCTTTGTTTGGGAGGACGGTTTATGCTAAGTTTATGGCTAGGCCATGTTATGTTTATCTGCAGCTCAAGATGCCGGGTCATAAAGGCACGATTACAGTGCATGGCAGTCGTAAGATAGCAGTGGAGTGTGAAGAGGGTGATGCAGCCTATGCAGAAGCGGTATGTGCCACGGAAGAGTTAAAATTCTATAAGGATAATGTTGATCCGGCGGATATGACTCCGCTGAAGAAGCCCACTACGGAGCATGATCCGGCTTTGAAATTTAAATCGGCAGAGGAGACCAAGCAAATTGATTTTGTGCCGGGGGATTCGTCCAAGCAGTTCACCATCAGCGCTAACCTTGACCCCAAATAGGAAGGCGCGCTCATCGAGTTCATCCGTGAGAACCGGGATATCTTTGCATGGAAACCTTCTGACATGCCAGGTATACCGAGGGAACTCGCTGAGCACAAATTGAATATCGATCCGAAGTTTAAACCGGTAAAACAATATCTGCGCCGCTTTAATGAAGAGAGGCGCAAGGCTATAGGAGAAGAAGTGGCCAGGCTTTTGGCAGCAGGATTCATAGTGGAAGTTTTTCATCCGGAATGGTTGGCCAATCCGGTGCTTGTTCTAAAGAAGAATGGGAAGTGGAGGATGTGTGTGGACTACACAGACCTCAATAAAGCTTGCCCAACTGATCCTTTTGCCCTTCCTCGCATTGATCAGATTATTGATGCTACAGCAGGGTGTGAGCGGCTGAGTTTTTTGGATGCGTACTCAGGTTATCACCAGATCAAAATGGCGGTTGAAGACCAGGAGAAGACGGCATTCATAACACCTTTTGGTGCTTTTTGCTATGTGTCTATGCCTTTTGGGCTCAAGTGCGCGCAAGCAACCTATCAGCGTTGTGTTCAGAATTGTTTGAAAGGGCAGATAGGAAGGAACGTACATGCATATGTGGATGACATTGTGGTCAAGTCAAAGGAGGAAAGAACAATGATAGAGGACCTCAGGGAAACCTTTGATAATCTCCGGGCTTACAGGATGATGCTTAATCCGGAGAAGTGTGCTTTTGGTGTCCCGGCCGGTAAGCTTTTGGGGTTCCTGGTCTCGAACCGGGGAATAGAAGCCAGCCCGGAGAAGATCAAGGCCATCACATCTTTATCAAAACCGGCTTGCATAAATGATGTTCAGCGCATAGCCGGCCGGATCACGGCGTTAAGCCGGTTTATTAGTCGCTTAGGAGAAAAGGCAATCCCGCTTTATCAAATGTTGAAGAAAACGGACCGGTTTATTTGGAGCGATGAAGCAAATACAGCGTTTGAGAAGCTGAAACAGCAACTAGCGAAACCGCCGGTTTTAGCTGCCCCAATAGACAAGGAGCCTTTGCTATTATATGTTGCTGCAAACACACGGGCGGTTAGTGTTGCAATTGTGGTTGAGCGCAAGGAAGCAGGGAAAGAACATCCGGTTCAGCGACCGGTTTACTATGTGAGTGAAGTACTCATCGAGTCCAAGCAAAGATACCCTCATTGGCAGAAATTGGTGTATGGGGTGTTTATGGCAAACCGGAAATTGAAGCATTATTTCCAAGGGCATCCAATAACTGTGGTTAGTTCAGCTCCATTGGGAGATATAATCCAGAATAGAGAAGCAACAGGCAGGATAGCTAAATGGGCCATTGAGCTCAGTCCACATGAGTTGAAGTATGTACCGAGAACTGCTATAAAATCTCAGGCACTGGTTGACTTCATCAACGACTGGACAGAATTGCAAACGCCTGAGGAGAAGCCGGATCTTACTTATTGGACGATCCACTTCGACGGTTCAAAGCAGTTGGAGGGATCAGGGGCCGGAGTTGTCTTAACTTCCCCCAAAGGTGATAAATTTTGTTATGTACTCCGGTTGTTATTTCCTTGTACTAACAACGCAACAGAATATGAGGCATTACTTCACGGTTTGAGATTGGCAAAGGAGATGAATCTGAGCCGGGTTAAGTGCCTGGGTGATTCAGACCTGGTGGCACAGCAGGTTTCGGGCAAGTGGGATTCAAGGGATCCACTCATGGCGGCTTATCGACGAGAGGTTGAAGCGGTCGCAGGTTATTTTAAAGGATATCAGGTGGAGCATATAGACCGGCGGAAAAACGAAGCAGCTGACGCTTTAAGCCGGCTAGCTTCGCAACGTAAACCGGTACCACCAAACACCTTTTTAGATGAGTTGCACAATCCCTCGGTTCAAGTACCTTCAGAGGATAATTTAGCTATCCCAGATCCAGAGGCACAGTTGGTGGCAGCAACCCATGCTATTCCGGATTGGACGTTACCTTATTTAATATATCTAAGCCGGGGGGAATTGCCAGAGGACGAAAATGAAGCACGGCAGATCATACGGCGTTCCAAGTCTATGACAATTGCCAACGGAGAGCTACATCATCGTAGCACCTCTGGAATATTTCAACGGTGTGTTTCAGCTGAGGAAGGTTGTGAGATTTTAAGGGAGATTCATGAAGGGGATTGTGGTCATCATGCCGGGTCAAAATCATTGGTGGCTAAAGCTTTCCGGCATGGCTTTTATTGGTTAACGGCACATGCAGATGCGGCAGACTTGGTACGCAAGTGTGATGCTTGTCAGAAGTTCTCAAGACGTGCCCTTGTTCCAGCACAAGAACTCCGGATGATACCAATAACTTGGCCTTTTGCAACTTGGGGGCTTGATATGGTTGGTCCTTTCAAGAGATCTCAAGATCAGAAAACTCATCTACTAGTGGCAGTGGACAAGTTTACAAAGTGGGTTGAAGCGGAGCCTATAAGCAAGTGTGATGCGGCCACAGCGGTTAAGTTCATCAAAAAAGTAATATTCCGGTTTGGTTTTCCACATAGCATCATCACAGATAATGGCACCAATTTATCTCAGGGTGAGATGGAAGA